>JARQOC010000008.1:181738463-182938463 GCA_033576535.1 Allobates femoralis
ATATACAGGTGACAGGACAGTGAAGATATAACATGATATACAGGTTGACAGGACGTGATGAATAACATGATATACAGGTGACAGGACGGTGATGAAAACAAATATACAGTGACAGGACAGTGAGATATAACATGATATACGGGTGACAGGACGGTGATGATATAAACATGAATAACAGTGACAGGACGGTGATGATATAACATGATATACAGGTGACAGGACGGTGATGATATAACATGATATACAGGTGACAGGACGGTGATGATATAACATGATATACAGGTGACAGGACGGTGATAAATATAACATGATATACAGGTGACAGGACAGTGATGATATAACATGATATACAGGTGACAGGACGGTGATGATAAAACATGATATACAGGTGACAGGACAGTGATGATATAACATGATATACAGGTGACAGGACGGTGATGATATAACATGATATACAGGTGACAGGACGGGACAATATACCCCAATATACAGGTGACAGGACGGTGATGATATAACATGATATACAGGTGACAGGACGGTGATGATATACAGGTGACAGGACGATGACGATATAACATGATATACAGGTGACAGGACAGTGATGATATAACATGATATACAGGTGACAGGACGGTGATGATATAACATGATATACAGGTGACAGGACAGTGATGATATAACATGATATACAGGTGACAGGACGGTGATGATATAACATGATATACAGGTGACAGGTACGGGACAATATACCCCAATATACAGGTGACAGGACGGGACAATATACCACGATATACAGGTGACAGGACGGGACAATATATCATGATATACAGGTGACAGGACGGTGATGATATAACACAATATACAGGTGACAGGACGGGACAATATATCATGATATACAGGTGACAGGACGGGACAATATATCACGATATACAGGTGACAGGACGGGACAATATATCATGGTATACAGGTGACAGGACGGTGATGATATACCACGATATACAGGTGACAGGACAGGACAATATACCACGATAATACAGGTGACAGCAGTGAAGTAACTGATGCAAAAGCTCCAACAGGGCCCCCAATTATTGCAAATCTTTAATAGCATTGGTGTTTTTTTATTGGCCATAGAGACTTTTGGGGCCCCCAGGCTCCAGGGCCCGGGTGTGATTGCAGCCCCTGGGTATCGGTGACATAACATTTGAGGACGCAGTGCTTTCCCGCGCTTCTCTGTCACTGCTCCCCCTGCTGGCCGCTCTCCATCATCGCACTCACTGTCAGCCTGACGTCACTTCCGGGCTATTTCTAAGGCATCATGGGACTTGTAGTCTTTCCGGAAATCCTGAGCGGGTGACAGGAAAGGAAGAGAAGGGAGAGGCAGAATGGTGAGAAGCGGCTTTATCATTATAAATGTTATTATGTGACACTGCACACACAGGCGGCACCTCTGTATACATGTATCTATGTGTATACATCACCTGCAGCGGCTCCACACACATAGACATTACACATATATACACTGACAAACGTAGAGTCCATCCCCGTGTATAGCACACGTCCTATACCGCCCCATACAGTGTCTACATCACATACATCCCCCCATATATCACATACACCCCCCCATATATCACATACACCCCCCATATATCACATACACCCCCCATATATCACATCACCCCCCCATATATGACATACACCCCCCATATATCACATACACCCCCCATATATCACATACAACCCCCCATATATCACATACACCCCCCATATATCACATACACCCCCTATATATCACATACACCCCCTATATATCACATACACCCCCCATATATCACATACACCCCCCATATATCACATACACCCCCATATATCACATCCACCCCCCCATATATCACATAACACCCCCCATATATCACATAACACCCCCCATATATCACATACACCCCCCATATATCACATACACCCCCCATATATCACATACACCCCCCATATATCACATTCACCCCCCATATATCACATACACCCCCCATATATCACATACACCCCCCATATATCACATACACCCCCCATATATCACACCCCCCCATATATCACAACACCCCCCATATATCACATACACCCCCCATATATCACATACACCCCCCATATATCACAATACCCCCCCATATTATCACATACACCCCCCCCCATAATATCACATACACCCCCCCATATATCACATACACCCCCCCATATATCACATAACACCCCCCCATATATCACATACACATACAACCCCCCATATATCACATACACCCCCCATATATCACATAACACCTTACCACACCCCCATATATCACATACACCCCCCATATATCAATCACATACACACCCCCCATATATCACATACACCCCCCATATATCACATACACCCCCCATATATCACATACACACCCCCATATATCACAATATCACACCCCCCATATATCACATACACCCCCCCATATAATCACATACACCCCATATATCACATACACCCCCTATATATCACATACACCCCCATATATCACATACACCCCCCCATATATCACATACACCCCCCCATATATCACATACACCCCCCATATATCACATACACCACCCTCATATATCACATACACCCCCCTATATATCACATCACCCCATATATCACATACACCCCCATATATCACATACACCCCTCATATATCACATACACCCCCCATATATCACATACACCCCCCATATATCACATACACCCCCATATATCACATACACCCCCCCATATATCACATACACCCCCTATATATCACATACACCCCCCATATATCACATACACCCCCCATATATCACATACACCCCCCCATATATCACATACACCCCCTATATATCACATACACCCCCCCATATATCACATACACCCCTATATATCACATACACCCCCCATATATCACATACACCCCCCATATATCACATACACCCCCCATATATCACATACACCCCCCATATATCACATACACCCCCCATATATCACATACACCCCCATATATCACATACACCCCCCCCTATATCACATACACCCCCCATATATCACATACACCCCCCATATATCACATACACCCCCCATATATCACATACACCCCCCATATATCACATACACCCCCCATATATCACATACACCCCCCCATATATCACATACACCCCCCATATATCACATACACCCCCCCATATATCACATACACCCCCCATATATCACATACCCCCCCTATATATCACATACACCCCCCATATATCACATACCCCCCTATATATCACATACATCCCCCATATATCACATACACCCCCCATATAATCACATACATCCCCATATATCACATACATCCCCCATTTTACATCACCCCCATTATCAATACACCCCCATATTCCATACCCCCCTATATATCACATACATCCCCCATATATCACATACCCCCCCCATATATCACATACATCCCCCCCATATATCACATACATCCCCCATATATCACATACATCCCCCATATATCACATACATCCCCCATATATCACATACACCCCCATATATCACATACATCCCCCCATATATCACATACACCCCCCCATATATCACATCCACCCCCATATATCACATCCCCCCCCATATATCACAGGAAAGGAAGAGAAGGGAGGCAGAATGGTGAGAAGCGGCTTTACATTATAATGTTATTTGTGACATCTGCACACACAGGCGGCATCTCTGTATACATGTATATATGTGTATACTCACCTGCAGCGGCTCCACACACATATACATACACATATATACACTGACAAACGTAGAGTCCATCCCCGAGTATAACACACGTCCTATACCGCCCCATACAGTGTCTACATCACATACACCCCCTATAAAATCACATACATCCCCCATATATCACATACACCCCCCATATATCACATAGACCCCCCATATATCACATACACCCCCCCATATATCACATACACCCCCCATATAAACACATACACCCCCCCATAATCACATAAAACCCCCCATATAAACACATACACCCCCCATATATTTACATACACCCCCCCATATATCACATACATCCCCCCATATATCACATACACCCCCCCATATATCACATACACCCCCCATATATCACATACACCCCCCATATATCACATACACCCCCTATATATCACATACACCCCCCATATATCAACATACACCCCCCGTATATCACATACACCCCCCGTATATCACATACACCCCCCGTATATACCCATACACCCCCCGTATATCACATACACCCCCCGTATATCACATAACACCCCCCGTATATCACATACACCCCCCGTTATATCACATACACCCCCCGTATATCACATACACACCCCGTATATCACATACACACCCCATATTCACACACAGACACCCCTATATATCACACACACCCCCTATATATCACATACATCCCCCATATATCACATACCCCCCCTATATATCACATACATCCCCCCTGTATATCACATACTCCCCCCTGTATATCACATACACCCCCCCGTATATCACAATACACCCCCCGTATATCACATACACACCCCCGTATATCACATACACCCCCCGTATATCACATACACCCCATATATCACATACATACATCCCCCATATATCACATACATCCCTTATATATCACACACACCCCCCCATATATCACATACATTCCCCCATATGTCATATACATCCCCCATATATCACATACATCCCCCATATATTCACATACATCCCCCATAATATCACATACACCCCCATATATCACATATACCCCCCTATATATCACATACACCCCCCGTATATCACATACACTCCCCATATATCACATACATCCCCATATAATCACATACATCCCCATATATCACATACATCCCCATATATCACATACATCCCCCCATAATATCACATACACCCCCTATATATCACATACACCCCCCATATATCACATACATCCCCCATATATCACATACATCCCCCAATATATCACATACACCCCCTATATATCACATACACCCCCTATATATCACATACACCCCCCCATATATCACATACACCCCCCCATATATCACATACACCCCCCATATATCACATACACCCCCTATAATATCACATACACACCCTATATATCACATACACCCCCCCATATATCACATACATCCCTATATATCACATACACCCCCCATATATCACATACACCCCCATATATCACATACACCCCCCATATATCACATACCCCCCATATATATCACATACACCCCCCCATATATCACATACACCCCCTATATATCACATACCCCCCCCCATATATCACATACATCCCCTATATATCACATACACCCCCCATATATCACATAGACCCCCCATATATCACATACACCCCCCATATATCCACATACACCCCCCCATATATCACATACACCCCCCATATATCACATAGACCCCCCATATATCACATACACCCCCCCATATATCACATACACCCCCCCATATATCACATACACCCCCCATATATCACATACACCCCCCATATATCACATACACCCCCCATATATCACATACACCCCCCCCTATATCACATACACCCCCCATATATCACATACACCCCCCCCATATATCACATACACCCCCCATATATCACATACCCCCCCTATATATCACATACATCCCCCATAATATCACATACATCCCTTATATATCACATACACCCCCATATATCACATACATCCCCCCATATATCACATACATCCCCCCATATATCACATACATCCCCCATATATCACATACCCCCCCATATATCACATACATCCCCCCCATATATCACATACATCCCCCCATATATCACATACATCCCCCCATATATCACATACATCCCCCATATATCACATACACCCCCATATATCACATACATCCCCCCATATATCACATACACCCCCCCATATATCACATCCACCCCCCATATATCACATCCCCCCCCATATATCACAGGAAAGGAAGAGAAGGGAGAGGCAGAATGGTGAGAAGTGCTTTATCATTATAATGTCATTATGTGACTCTGCACACACAGGCGGCACCTCTGTATACATGTATATATGTGTATACATCACCTGCAGCGGCTCCACACATATACATTACACATATATACACTGACAAACGTAGAGTCCATCCCCGAGTATAACACACGTCCTATACCGCCCCATACAGTGTCTACATCACATACACCCCCTATATATCACATACATCCCCCATATATCACATACACCCCCCATATATCACATAGACCCCCCATATATCACATACACCCCCCCATATATCACATACACCCCCCATATATCACATACACCCCCCCATATATCACATACACCCCCCATATATCACATACACCCCCCATATATCACATACACCCCCCCATATATCACATACACCCCCCCATATATCACATACACCCCCCATATATCACATACACCCCCCATATATCACATACACCCCCCATATATCACATACACCCCCCATATATCACATACACCCCCCATATATCACATACACCCCCATATATCACATACACCCCCCATATATCACATACACCCCCCGTATATCACATACACACCCCCGTATATCACATACACCCCCCGTATATCACATACACCCCCCGTATATCACATACACCCCCCGTATATCACATACACCCCCATATATCACATACACACCCCGTATATCACATACACACCCCATATATCACATACACCCCCTATATATCACACACACCCCCTATATATCACATACATCCCCCATATATCACATACCCCCCCTATATATCACATACATCCCCCCATATATCACATACCCCCCTGTATATCACATACACCCCCCGTATATCACATACACCCCCGTATATCACATACACCCCCCGTATATCACATACACCCCCCGTATATCACATACACCCCCCGTATATCACATACACCCCCCGTTATATCACATACACCCCCATATATCACAATACACCCCCATATATCACATACAACATCCCCCATATATCACATACATCCCTATATATCACAACCACCCCCCATATATCACATACACCCCCATATTCAATACATCCCCCATATATCACATACATCCCCCATATATCACATACATCCCCATATATCACATACACCCCATATATCACATACATCCCCATATATCACATACATACCCCCCATATATCACATACACCCCCATATATCACATACACCCCCATATATATCACATACATCCCCCATATATCACATACATCCCCATATATCACATACATCCCCCCATATATCACATACACCCCCATATATCACATACACCCCCTATATATCACATACACCCCCCATATATCACATACACCCCCATATATCACATACACCCCCATATATCACATACATCCCCCCATATATCACATACATCCCCCCCATATATCACATACACCCCCCATATATCACATACATCCCCCATATATCACATACATCCCCCATATATCACATACACACCCCATATATCACATACACACCCCATATATCACATACACACCCCATATATCACATACACCCCCATATATCACATACACACCCCATATATCACATACACACCCCCATATATCACATACACCCCATATATCACATACACCCCCCATATATCACATACACCCCCCATATATCACATACACCTCCCATATATCACATACACCCCCTATATATCACATACACCCCCCATATATCACATACACCCCCCATATATCACATACACCCCCCCCATACACTCACATTATACCCCCCCCCAACACACACCCCATACATCACATACACCCCCTCCATATCACTCATATCATACCCCCCCGCCCATATATCACATACACAATGCTGCCTTCACCATGCCTCTCTGTGGGTGGGGATCTTCTGTTGTATGTACAGGATTGAGCATAAGTTTTAGGCAGGTGTCGGAAATATACTGCATGTTAAAAAGCTTCATACATAGAAGTGATGTGAATCCCCTCAGTATTCAGTGACCGCCCGTCTCCTCCATCCTCAGTATTCAGTGACCGCCCGTCTCCTCCGTCCTCAGTATTCAGTGATCGCCCGTCTCCTCCGTCCTCAGTATTCAGTGACCGCCCGTCTCCTCTGTCCTCAGTATTCAGTGACCGCCCGTCTCCTCCGTCCTCAGTATTCAGTGATCGCCCGTCTCCTCCGTCCTCAGTATTCAGTGACCGCCCGTCTCCTCCGTCCTCAGTATTCAGTGACCGCCCGTCTCCTCCGTCCTCAGTATTCAGTGATCCCCCGTCTCCTCAGTATTCAGTGACCGCCCGTCTCCTCCGTCCTCAGTATTCAGTGACCGCCCGTCTCCTCCGTCCTCAGTATTCAGTGATCGCCCGTCTCCTCCGTCCTCAGTATTCAGTGATCACCCGTCTCCTCCGTCCTCAGTATTTAGTGATCGTCCGTCCTCAGTATTCAGTGATCGTCCGTCTCCTCCGTCCTCAGTATTCAGTGATCGCCCGTCTCCTCCGTCCTCCGTATTCAGTGACCGCCCGTCTCCTCCGTCCTCCGTATTCAGTGACCGTCCGTCTCCTCCGTCCTCAGTATTCAGTGACCGTCCGTCTCCTCCGTCCTCAGTATTCAGTGACCGCCCGTCTCCTCCGTCCTCAGTATTCAGTGACCGCCCGTCTCCTCCGTCCTCAGTATTCAGTGACTGCCCGTCTCCTCCGTCCTCAGTATTCAGTGACCGCCCGTCTCCTCCGTCCTCAGTATTCAGTGACCGCCCGTCTCCTCCGTCCTCAGTATTCAGTGACCGCCCGTTCTCTGTCCTCAGTATCTGGCCATACAGATGGCTGTAGCTTTGCCCACTGGTATCCCCCAGTTCTGAGCTGATGGCGCTCCTGGAAATGTCTTGATTTTGAATGATTTGTGTCATCTTCTGCACTCAGATACTTGTCTGACAAATGCATGTCCATCGCCCATCTCTTGGTGCCTTTTCCTGAACCCCCTGTCTGCTGGGAAGTCTTTTCCTGGGTGACCCCTTGCTGATGCAGTATAACTGCCTGGCTTCTTGTTGTGGTGCTCAGGCCTGTGGCCTGTGAAATGAATCTGTCTTCCACATCGTCACCTTTGTAGCAGATTGACTTCTATGTATGAAGCTTCTTAATCTGCAGCATTTGCTCCACACCTTTCTAAAACATTTGCACCTCAGCTTCATCTGTAGATGACTTTTTTTCTGGTTCTGCTTCTTTCCCCAGATCCGCTTCATCCTGATCCAGAACCGCGCCGGTAAGACCCGCCTGGCAAAGTGGTACATGCAGTTTGATGATGATGAGAAGCAGAAGCTCATAGAGGAGGTCCACGCTGTGGTGACCGTCCGGGACGCCAAGCACACCAACTTTGTGGAGGTAAGAAGTGTGCAGTGTGGAGGGTGCGGGGTGCTTGACAGCAGGGCCGGGGGTCCTTACTGTGTGCTGCTGCTCCTGCTCCTCCACCGACAGCAGGGCTGGGGGTCCTCACTGTGTGCTGCTGCCCCTGCTCCTCCACCGACAGCAGGGCCGGGGGTCCTCACTGTGTACTGCTGCCCCTTCTCCTCCTCCAACAGCCAAGCCGGGGGGTCCTCACTGTGTGCTGCTGCCCCTGCTCCTCCCCTGCAGCCAGGGCCGGGGGACCTCACTGCAGTCTGCTGCCCCTGCTCCTCCCCTGCAGCCAGGGCCGGGGACCTCACTGCAGTCTGCTGCCCCTGCTCCTCCCCTGACAGCCGGGGCCGGGAGTCCTCACTGGGGAATGCTGCCCCTGCTCGTCCCCTGACAGCCGGGGCCGGGAGTCTTCACTGGGGACTGCTGCCCCTGCTCGTCCCCTGACAGCCGGGACCGGGGGTCCTCACTACAGGCTGCTGCCCCTGCTCCTCCCCTGACAGCCGTGGCCGGGGGTCCTTACTGCGGGCTGCTGCCCCTGCTCCTCCCCTGACAGCCGGGGCCGGGAGTCCTCACTGGGGACTGCTGCCCCTGCTCCTCCCCTGACAGCTGGGACCGGGGGTCCTCACTACAGGCTGCTGCCCCTGCTCCCCCCCCTATAGTGGGGGCTGGGGGTCCCCACTACAGGCTGCTGCCCCTGCTCCTCCCCTGACAGCCGGGGGTCCTCACTGCGGGCTGCTGCCCCTGCTCCTCCCCTAACAGCCGGGGGTCCTCACTGCGGGCTGCTGCCCCTGCTCCTCCCCTGACAGCCGGGGGTCCTCACTGCGGGCTGCTGCCCCTGCTCCTCCCCTGACAGCCGGGGGTCCTCACTGCGGGCTGCTGCCCCTGCTCCTCCCCTGACAGCCGGGGCCGGGGGTCCTCACTGGGGGCTGCTGCCCCTGCTCCTCCCCTGACAGCCGGGTCCGGGGGTCCTCACTGGGGGCTGCTGCCCCTGCTCCTCCCCTGACAGCTGGGGCTGGGGGTCCTCACTACAGGCTGCTGCCCCTGCTCCTCCCCCTATAGCTGGGGCTGGGGGTCCTCACTACAGGCTGCTGCCCCTGCTCCTCCCCTGACAGCCGGGGCCGGGAGTCCTCACTGGGGACTGCTGCCCCTGCTCCTCCCCTGACAGCCGGGGCTGGGGGTCCTCACTACAGGCTGCTGCCCCTGCTCCTCCCCTGACAGCCGGAGCCGGGGGTCCTCACTGTGTGCTGCTGCCCCTGCTCCTCCCCTGACAGCCGGGGCCGGGGTCCTCACTGTGTGCTGCTGCCCCTGCTCCTCCCTCCTCCCCTGACAGCCGGAGCCGGGGTCCTCACTGCAGGCTGCTGCCCCTGTGATTCGGTGATTCCACGCTTCATCTTCCTGTTCTCTTCGCTGTCACCTTCTTCTTGACATTTCTCTTTTTTCCTTACAGTTTAGGAATTTTAAGATCATCTACCGTCGTTACGCCGGCCTCTACTTCTGTATCTGTGTGGACGTGACCGACAACAACCTGGCCTACCTGGAAGCCATCCACAACTTTGTCGAGGTAAAATGTCTGGGGGAGGAGTTTGTGACTTTTTCCATCCTACATCTTGTATATCGGGGCGGAGCCTCAGTGACTTTGCTCGTCCTCCATATTGTATTTCTGTCCCTCGGAGGTGGGGCCTCAGTGACTTTCCTTGTCCTTTGTGTTGTATTTCTGTACCTCATGGGAGGAGCCTCGATTAATTTTCTCCTCCATCGTGTATTTCCGTACCTCAAGGGCGGAGTCTCAGTGACTTTCTCTGTCCTTTATCTCTATCTTGGGGGCTGAGCCTCGACTTTACTCGTCCTCCATCTTGTATTTCTATACCTCGCGGGCTTTGCCTCCTCCATCTTGTATCTCTGTACCTTGTGGGAGGAGCCTTGGTGACTATCCTCCATCTTGTACCTCGGGGGCGGAGCCTCATTGACTTTCTTTTCCTCCATCTTCCCAGGTGCTGAATGAATACTTCCACAATGTGTGTGAGTTGGATCTGGTCTTTAACTTCTATAAGGTGAGCCCCTGCGCCTCCCGCGCTCTCCGGTAGCCGCGTTGCGCTGTGTCCCCTCCTCATGGCTTTCCCCTCCCCCCAGGTGTACACGGTGGTGGACGAGATGTTCCTCGCCGGAGAGATTCGGGAAACGAGCCAAACCAAGGTTCTCAAACAGCTGCTGATGCTGCAGTCCCTGGAGTGACCCCGCCTCCTGTCATGTGACTACATTCCAACCTGTGTACACACCCCTGGACCTCCCCCGCTGTGCTGGCCCCGCCCCTGCTGTACTCATCATGGAGAAATGGACTTTGTTTTGCTTTTTTGTACATTCTAAGTGTGAAAACAAATAAAATGTTCCAAATATGAATGTGGCCTGGTCACATGTCATGAGAGGGGGAGCGGCCCGGTCACATGTCATGAGAGGGGGAGGCGGCCTGGTCACATGTCATGAGAGGGGGAGGCGGCCTGGTCACATGTCATGAGAGGGGGAGGCGGCCTGGTCACGTCATGAGAGGGGGAGGCGGCCTGGTCACACGTCATGAGAGGGGGAGGCGGCCCGGTCACACGTCATGAGAGGGGGAGGCGGCCTGGTCACACGTCATGAGAGGGGGAGGCGGCCTGGTCACACGTCATGAGAGGGGGAGGTGGGCCGGTCACATGTCATGAGAGGGGGAGGTGGCCTGGTCACATGTCATGAGAGGGGGAGGCGGCCCGGTCACATGTCATGAGAGGGGGAGGCGGCCCGGTCACATGTCATGAGAGGGGGAGGTGGCCTGGTCACATGTCATGAGAGGGGGAGGTGGCCTGGTCACATGTCATGAGAGGGGGAGGTGGCCCGGTCACATGTCATGAGAGGGGGAGGCGGCCTGGTCACGTCATGAGAGGGGAGGCGGCCTGGTCACGTCATGAGAGGGGGAGGCGGCCTGGTCACATGTCATGAGGGGGAGGCGGCCCGGTCACATGTCATGAGAGGAGGAGGCGGCCTGGTCACATGTCATGAGAGGAGGAGGCGGCCTGGTCACATGTCATGAGAGGGGGAGGCGGCCTGGTCACGTCATGAGAGGGGGAGGCGGCCTGGTCACGTCATGAGAGGGGGAGGCGGCCTGGTCACATGTCATGAGGGGGAGGCGGCCCGGTCACATGTCATGAGAGGAGGAGGCGGCCTGGTCACATGTCATGAGAGGAGGAGGCGGCCTGGTCCCGGGGTGAGGATGTGTCGGCTGTGAGGTCAGTACTTCGGTTTTGCTCCTCATCCATGGAGCCGGTGAGGAGATGAACCTCTGTTATTTTCTACCTGTAGTTTAGAACCTTTTTTTCGAGCTTTCAGGTCATCGTCTCTTCCTGTACCAGCAGGCAGTGCTGCAGTGTAAAGCATGGGGAGAATATGACTCCTAGAGTTGTGCTGAGTTTTGCACGCTCTTCCCTGACTCTGCAGAACAGCGGGGTCAGTGGTCAGGACTCTGTGGGTGGTCTCAGCACGGTCTTTGCACTCTGGTTATTGGGGGGAAGGATGGGGCCCGGTGTCTGCACTGTTGGGTGATTGGGGGGCCCGATCTCTGTGCTCTTGTGTGTAGGTTGCACATATCATATAACATTGTCAGGTGTCGGTGCCCCTTTAACACCTCCGGGATCTGGAGGGCACAAATCTTATTACAGATGATAATCGCTGGGTCCTAGAATCCCTTGTCTGGAGCTTTGGGGTTTAACCCCCTCATGACCGCGCTCTGCATTATTGCTGTGGATTAGCGGCTCTGAGCTCCATACAGTCACTATGGGCCACAAAGACAAAGGAGCATTAATGGGGATAACGGCACGAAAATCTGTCACTGACCAGCAAATCTGCTTATAGAGCCTGCGGTGCCGACCGCACAGGCTGCAGTGATTATATACTGGCCGAGGAGCCGCCGCCTCTGATTCTTCTGTTACATAAGACGTGTGATCAGATAATAATTCTGCTGATCTCCTGGAATTGAGGCCGGAGGGAACCGCAGAATTTCCTGTTTTTCTGGCAATTTCCAGCTGAATTCCAAATTTTTCATTCCTGTTCTGACCTTTAGTGTCCACTGGGGGGCATAAAGCATCATAAACTGTATTCTTTATAGGAAAACACTGACAGCAGTACAGTAATACTGCTCACAAGAATATAACTACTATAATACTGTAGAAAAGCAAAAAAGTCCAGCGCATAGGCTTCCAAGAAATACCTTTATTGGATCACCGTGAGTGGAGCAGGATAAAAAACCTCTAGATAATCGCAGCTATCTGAGAAGAATCATTAAAAAGATCTTCAGACGTGATTCTGCTAACAAGTAGCCTTAAGGCCCCGTTACACGCTGCAGTATCGCTAACGATCTCGTTGCAACGTCACCTCCCCTCTGTGACGTGTGTGACCGCCCCCATTAGATTTCGCGGTGTATTAATATACACTGCGAAATCAAAATGAAAGAAAGTGAGAGGTATTAAAAATAATAAAGAATACTTACCTCTCCGCCGGCTTGTTCGTGCTATCTGGAGCCAGGCACCGATCTGACAGGACCTGGCATGATGTCATAGGGCGCTGATTGGCTGCTCGCGGTGATGTGATATGTGACGCGCATATCACATGACCGCGAGCGGCCAATCACAGCACCTGATGTCATTATGACATCATGCGAGGTCCTGGCAGGTTGATGCCTGCTGCTGCTCCCGGCGGAGGGGAAGTATAAAAATCTTTATTATTTTTAATACATTTGGCATTATTTTACATTTGATTTTGCAGTGTATAATGCACTGTGAAATCAAATGGGGCTGAGATAGAGGTGACACAGGGGAGGAGGAACAGGATTCTTCCTCCCCTCTGTGACGTCATTGAAGAAGTTGCTCCGTAAAATCACGCGGGGTGTGAATGCACTTTTTTGTGCGGGTGCAAAACGCTGGAAAAAGCGCAATCTGTGAACACAGCCTTATTGTAGTGTGAACACTACTCTCATGTCTTTATGGTGGGTTTACACGTCCCGATATCGGCGTCCAACTCCGACCAAAAGTCACGTGGTTCGTGCGTTGGCCCCGATGTATAGTATAAATGACCAATACGATGCACGAACGATGGCAAACCGATATCAGGGGTCGAATGAGCGTGCCATTCAACAGCCCGATATCGAATGCCGGTTGGAGCCGGATCGTGCTGTGTAAACGGCCAACTCCGATGTGTAGTACAACGTCCCCCATTCACTCCCATGTTAAATGGTCGTTCCTGGGTCGGCCGTACAAGGGGGCGTACACATCGTAGAGTCGTTGTATCCCGATATCGCGCTGTGTAAACCTCCGATGCGATTCTTTGAAATCCGGCCACAAAAAGCGCGCTCCCGCGCCGTCGGATGCAATATTGGAACGACGTTGGAATGTGTAAACCCACCATTACCCCCTTCAGTAGCTGAGACCTAATTAAGCTGTGCTCATCTAGATTGTCTGCAGCTGCATTCTGTGCAGGGGGATGTCGGGTCCTGACTATATGAGCCGATCAGATTTTAAATGTTTGTGTTCAATGACTAAGGATACTTGTTAGCAGAAACGCGTCTGAAGACGTTTTTAAAGATTCTTCTCAGATAGCTGCGATTATCTAGATGTTTTTTATTCTGCTTCACTCACCATGATCCAATAAAGGTCCATAGAAGCCTATGCACTGGACTTTTGCTTTTCTACTTGGATCTCTCCAGTGCACATGGAGGTGCTGTGCGCTGCTTTAGCCAGGTGAGCTCAACTTATTTGCTTTATTTTTACTATAATACTGCTCCTATGTGCAAGAATATAACTACTACAAGGCTGTGTGCTCACGGTCCGGAGGAGCTGCATGTTGGACGCAGACCTGAGTGAAGCCGCAGGTGCCCACAGGGAGACCGCAGCCGCCCTGTACTCACCGTGTGCGGCTTCTCCCTGCAGTCACCGGATGGGAGCCGCTTCTGACTCCGCAGCATGAAATGAACATGAGGAGCGGAATAGCGCAACCCGCACCGCAGCTGTCAGATCACTGCAGTCGGGTTAAGCATAGTGACAATGGGATTTATTGAAATCCCATCCAGTATGCTTATACTGTACAAAGCAGCGTTTTGGATGCAGCGGCAAGACGCTGCGTACAAAACGCTGCGTACACTTATCGTGTGCACGCAGCCTAATACTGCTCCTATGTACAAGAATATACAGTGCCTACAAGTAGTATTCAACCCCCCGCAGATTTAGGTGGTTTGATAAGATGCAAATAAGTTAGCGCCTTCAAACTGCAAACGAGAGTAGGATTTATTAACAGAAGCATAAATCTTACACACCAAAAAGTTATGTTGCTCAGTTGAATTTTAATAAATTTTAAACATAAAAGTGTGGGTCAATTATTATTCAACCCCTAGGTTATATATTTTGTGGAATAACCCTTGTTTGCAATTACAGCTAATAATGGTCTTTTATAAGACCTGATCAGGCCGGCACAGGTCTCTGGAGTTATCTTGGCCCACTCCTCCATGCAGATCTTCTCCAAGTTATCTAGGTTCTTTGGGTGTCTCATGTGGACTTTAATCTTGAGCTCCTTCCACAAGTTTTCAATTGGGTTAAGGTCAGGAGACTGACTAGGCCACTCCAACACCTTGATTTTTTCCCTCTTGAACCAGGCCTTGGTTTTCTTGGCTGTGTGCTTTGGGTCGTTGTCTTGTTGGAAGATGAAATTACGACCCATCTTAAGATCCTTGATGGAGGAGCGGAGGTTCTTGGCCAAAATCTCCAGGTAGGCCGTGCTATCCATCTTCCCATGGATGCGGACCAGATGGCCAGGCCCCTTGGCTGAGAAACAGCCCCACAGCATGATGCTGCCACCACCATGCTTGACTGTAGGGATGGTATTCTTGGGGTCGTATGCAGTGCCATCCAGTCTCCAAACGTCACGTGTGTGGTTGGCACCAAAGATCTCGATCTTGGTCTCATCAGACCATAGAACCTTGAACCAGTCTGTCTCAGAGTCCTCCAAGTGATCATGAGCAAACTGTAGACGAGCCTTGACCTGACGCTTTGAAAGTAAAGGTACCTTACGGGCTCGTCTGGAACGGAGACCATTGCGGTGGAGTACGTTACTTATGGTATTGACTGAAACCAATGTCCCCACTGCCATGAGATCTTCCCGGAGCTCCTTCATTGTTGTCCTTGGGTTAGCCTTGACTCTTCGGACAAGCCTGGCCTCGGCACGGGAGGAAACTTTCAAAGGCTGTCCAGGCCGTGGAAGGCTAACAGTAGTTCCATAAGCCTTCCACTTCTGGATGATGCTCCCAACAGTGGAGACAGGTAGGCCCAACTCCTTGGAAAGGGTTTTGTACCCCTTGCCAGCCTGGTGACCCTCCACGATCTTGTCTCTGATGGCCTTGGAATGCTCCTTTGTCTTTCCCATGTTGACCATGTATGAGTGCTGTTCACAAGTTTGGGGAGGGTCTTAAATAGTCAGTAAAGGCTGGGAAAAGAGATAATTAATCCACACATGTGAAGCTCATTGTTCTTTGTGCCTGAACTACTTCTTAATACTTTAGGGGGACCAAACAGAATGCTGGTGGTTTGAGGGGTTGAATAATAATTGACCCACACTTTTATGTTTAAAATTTATTAAAATTCAACTGAGCAACATAACTTTTTGGTTTGTAAGATTTATGCTTCTGTTAATAAATCCTACTCTCGTTTGCAGTTTGAAGGCTGTAACTTATTTGCATCTTATCAAACCACCTAAATCTGCAGGGGGTTGAATACTAACTTGTAGGCACTGTAACTACTATAATACTGCTCCTATATACAAGAATATAACTACTATAATACTGCTCCTGTATACAGGAATATAACTGCTATAATACTGCTCCTATATACAAGAATATAACTACTATAATACTGCTCCTATATACAAGAATATAACTACTATAATACTGCTCCTATGTACAAGAATATAACTACTATAATACTGCCCCTATGTACAAAATATAACTACTATAATACTGCTCCTATATACAAGAAATAATAACTACTAAAAATACTCCTATATACAAGAATAAAACTACTATAATACATGCCCCTATATATAAGAATATAACTACTATAATACTGCCCCTATATACAAGAATATAACTACTATAATACTGCTCCTACGTACAAGAATATAATTACTATAATACTGTCCCTATATACAAGAATATAACTACTATAATACTGCTCCTATATACAAGAATATAACTACTATAATACTGCCCCTATATACAAGAATATAACTACTATAATACTGCCCCTATATACAAGAATATAACTACTATAATACAACCCCTATATACAAGAATATAACTACTATAATACTGCCCCTATGTACAAGAATATAACTACTATAATACTGCCCTATATACAAGAATATAACTACTATAATACTGCTCCTATATACAAGAATATATCTACTATAATACTGCCTCTATATACAAGAATATAACTACTATAATACTGCTCCTATATACAAGAATATAACTACTATAATACTGCTCCTATATACAAGAATATAACTACTATAATACTGCTCCTATATACAGAATATAACTACTATAATACTGCTCCTATATACAAGAATATAACTACTATAATACTGCTCCTATATACAAGAATATAACTACTATAATACTGCCCTTAATACAAGAATATAACTACTATAATACTGCTCCTATATACAGGAATATAACTACTATAATACTGCTCCTATATACAAGAATATAACTACTATAATACTGCTCTATTACAAGAATATAACTACTATAATACTGCTCCTATATACAGGAAATATAACTACTATAATACTGCTCCTATATACAAGAATATAACTACTATAATACTGCTCCTATATACAAGAATATAACTACTATAATACTGCCCCTATATACAAGAATATAACTACTATAATACAACCCCTATATACAAGAATATAACTACTATAATACTGCTCCTATATACAGGAATATAACTACTATAATACTGCTCCTATATACAGGAATATAACTACTATAATACTGCCCCTATATACAAGAATATAACTACTATAATACTGCCCTATGTACAAGAATATAACTACTATAATACAGCCTATATACAAGAATATAACTACTATAATACTGCTCCTATATACAAGAATATAACTACTATAATACTGCTCCTATATACAGGAATATAACTACTATAATACTGCTCCTATATACAAGAATAGAACTACTATAATACTGCTCCTATATACAAGAATATAACTACTATAATACTGCCCCTATATACAAGAATATAACTACTATAATACTGCTCCTATGTACAAGAATATAACTACTATAATACTGCTCCTATGTACAAGAATATAACTACTATAATACTCAGTGGCGTAACTTCAGGCCCAGGGGCCCCGATGCAAAAGCTCCAACGGGGCCCCCAATTATTGCAAATCTTTAGTAGTATTAGTATTTTTCTATAGGCCAAAGGGACTTTTGGGGCCCCCCTAGGCTGCAGGGCCCGGGTGCGATCGCAACCCCTGCACCTATTGTAGTTACGCCCCTGATAATACTGCTCCTATATACAAGAATATAACTACTATAATACTGCTCCTATATACAAGAATATAACTACTATAATACTGCTCCTATATACAGGAATATAACTACTATAATACTGACCCTATATACAAGAATATAACTACTATAATACTGCTCCTATGTACAAGAATATAACTACTATAATACTGCTCCTATATACAAGAATATAACTACTATAATACAACCCCTATATACAAGAATATAACTACTATAATACTGCTCCTATGTACAAGAATATAACTACTATAATACTGCCCCTATATACAAGAATATAACTACTATAATACTGCTCCTATATGCAAGAATATAACTACTATAATACTGCTCCTATGTACAAGAATATAACTACTATAATACTGCCCCTATATACAAGAATATAACTACTATAATACTGCTCCTATGTACAAGAATATAACTACTATAATACAACCCCTATATACAAGAATATAACTACTATAATACTGCCCCTATGTACAAGAATATAACTACTATAATACTGCCCCTATGTACAAGAATATAACTACTATAATACTGCCCCTATGTACAAGAATATAACTACTATAATACTGCCCCTATGTACAAGAATATAACTACTATAATACTGCTCCTATATACAAGAATATAACTACTATAATACTGCCCCTATATACAAGAATATAACTACTATAATACTGCTCCTATATACAAGAATATAACTACTATAATACTACCCCTATATACAAGAATATAACTACTATAATACTGCCCCTATGTACAAGAGTATTACTACTATAATACTGCTCCCTATATACAAGAATATAACTACTATAATACTGCTCCTATATACAAGAATATAACTACTATAATACTGCCCCCTATATACAAGAATATAACTACTATAATACTGCCCCTATGTACAATAATATAACTACTATAATACTGCTCCTATGTAGAACACTATATCTGCTCTATCACTGCTTTCCCTGTGTGAGGTGATAACATGTTTGGAGTTGCTCAGGATGATGATTGTTGTGTTGGTGACTCGGCACATTTCGGGGGTGCGGTATAACGGTGACTCTGCACATTTCGGGGTGCGGTATAACGGTGACTCTGCAGCTTCTGATTATTGAGTTTGCGGCTCCTTGTTGCACCTTGGCGTCTCCTCGTGTTTTCTCTCCTCCTCCAGTCTCTGCTCTCGCTGCATTATGACCATCTTAGGTTTGGTTATGTAACCTATTGTAGGTGAAGGGTCAGTTCTGACATATGGGCTCCTTTATTGGGACTGAAACTTTTCTGTATAATTGCCATTCTCTGCCCGCCCCTTCCTTAATGTCCTGAGGGCAGAATACTGGGCCCCCGCTGGCGCTGCCCCGGTCTTGGGACCCCACTGGCGCTGCCCCAATCCCGCATCCCCAGCGCTGCCCCAGTCCCGCGTCTCCAGATCTGCCCCGGTCCCGTGTCCCCAGCGCTGCCCCTGTCCTCTATCCTCAGTGCTGCCCATCTTCCCGGTGTCCGGACTCTGAGAAGAGATCAGCGGCGGCTGCTCGGCACCAGGACGCAGATCCTGTAACATCAGATCCTGTAACCGAGCTGCTGGTTACATCAGATCCTATAAGCTGCAGCAGGCGGAGGGAGGACGCCGTCACCACCTGTGGACGTCCTCGCCCTGTGTCACTGACGAGCTGCCACGTCGCGGTGACCTCGCTCCCCACACCGCCCGCAGGAGCATTCACAAAACCAGAGAGTGGCTGCAAGGTGTGAACGTGTGCAACCAGCTGGAATCCTGCACACAGATGTTACATTGTAACAAACCCTCAGCTGTTTAAACTCAACATAAAGGGAATGTCCAGCTTCATGAGAAAAATGATGATAAGGCGGCTTATGGTAGAAAATTAATCAACCATTCTACACATCATACACACATATATAAAACACATACTGTATACACTGCACACCCTATATACACACATCGTACACCATGTATACACTATATATACACACTATACACTATATGTACATTGCACACTGTATATACACAATGCACATTGTAGAGTATATACACAGCACACACTATAAGGACACAATGCACACTCCATACACACTTGCATACTATTTATACACCACGCTGTATACACATGATGTGTGGTGGGATATTCTATATACCCTGTACTGGAGGTTACAGTGTATCCAGTGCAGTCTCCGGGTTGAGGAGTTATAAATGATGGCGCCCCGGTGTCAGGAGCGGACGCTTCCCCTTTAATTCTGTGCTTGTGAAGTGACGTCACCGATATGAATTGTTCCTATTGTTATGTCCTGTTCTGTCAGTTCTGCTGGAATAAGATGTGACCTTTCTGGATTATCTGCACATTTCTGGGCCACACACTTACATCCTGGAAGAACTGGCTCATAACGAGGGCAGAGGGCACCCTGTACAGCTGCGCCGCCCCTGCGGTGGTGGTGGACACACTGTATGGCTGTGCCCCCCTTCGGTGGTGGCGGAGGATCCCCTGTACGGCTGTGCTGTGCTACCCCTGCGGTGGTGTTGGAAGACACCCTGTACAGCTATGCAGTGCCGCCCCTCTGTTGGTGGAGGACATCCTGTACAGCTGTGCTGTGCTGCCCCTGCGGTGGTGGTGGAGAACCCCCTGTACGGCTGTGCCGCCCCTGCGGTGGTGGTGGAGGACCCCCTGTACGGGTTTGCTGTGCTGCCTCTGTGGTGGTGGTGGAGGACCCTCCGGTATGGCTGTGCTGTGCTGCCCCTGCGGTGGTGGAGGACCTCCTGTGCGGCTGTGCTGTACGGGTGTGCTGTGCCGCCTTCAGTACTTATATTCTCTGATAGCGCATGTTCCCGGGTGTTTTGTCAGATTCCGCCAGTAAGTTCCAGTCCGCGCAGAGCATCAGCCCCTGCTCGTCTCTGCAGTTTTGTTGTGTAATACATGAGGCCTCAGTGCTGGGAAGATTCTCATCATCAGACATCAGTGATGCCAGGAATTACAGCAGAGGCGGGCGGGCGGGCGGGCAGGCGGGCGGGCGGGAGCGACTATTCCTGGGCAACAAAATAAAATACACAATGTGTTTATTTTTCTGAGTTATGGGAACATCAGACCCCGCTGGGTGCAGCGGCCCCCCGCCCGGGGATTACACGTGTTTATATTCTCCCATCGTCCAATCACATGGCCTCGTTCTATGATGTCATCAATGATGTCATACGTGGCCTGGATCTCTGGAGAATGCCATGAATGGCGCCAATTATAACGCTGATCCCTCCCGCGAGCTCATCACCCTCATCAGACTATCAGGAATTCACTCTCATCATGGGGTTAATAGGAGATTTGGCGGCTGCCCGGGGTCTGGGTGCGGCTTCTCCTGCCCGGACCTGCCGTCTTCTCTGCCGATGGGATGAGAAGTGTCCGGATCTGCGGTGATGATGCCATCAACAAACATTGTGCCATCCAGTATGGCCGCCCGTGGTGACAGCTCCGCTGAGGGGTCCGGGCAGCTGTCACCGCCAGCTGTGGGTGTTAAGGCTGCCAGTGTGACCACAGCTGAGAACATGAGGCTCCAGAGACGGGAATATGAGACCGATCCTGACTGTGCGGAGGAGCCCCGGAGTCATGAGGTCGGGGGTCACAGCTGTCACATGGGGCGGAAACACTGACACTACGGGCACAAGCTGCTGTAATGTCGTCATCTCACAAGTATGGACACCGCGGACATGAATGTAAGGAGCACGAGGAACCAGGACTCTGCAGGCTGACCCCGAAATACTGACCCCAAAACACTGACCCTGAAATACTGACCCCAAAATACTGACCCCAAAACACTGACCCCAAAACACTGACTCCGAAATACTGACCCCAAAATACTGACCCCGAAACAAACACTGACCCCGAAACACTGACCCCGAAACACTGACCCCGAAATACTGACCCCATCACACTGACCCCGAAACACTGACCCCGAAACACTGACCCCGAAATACTGACCCCGAAATACTGACCCCATCACACTGACCCCGAAACACTGACTCCGAAACACTGACCCCAAAATACTGACCCCGAAATACTGACCCCATCACACTGACCCCGAAACACTGACCCCGAAACACTGACCCCGAAATACTGACCCCATCACACTGACCCCGAAACACTGACCCCGAAACACTGACCCCGAAATACTGACCCTGAAATACTGACCCTGAAACACTGACCCCAAAATACTGACCCCGAAACAAACACTGACCGCGAAACACTGACCCCGGAACACTGACCCCGGAACACTGACCCCAAAACACTGACCCCAAAATACTGACCCCAAAACACTGACCCCAAAATACTGACCCCAAAACACTGACCCTGAAACACTGACCCCAAAATACTGACCCCGAAACAAACACTGACCGCGAAACACTGACCCCGAAACACTGACCCCGGAACACTGACCCCGAAACACTGACCCTGAAACACTGACCCCAAAACACTGACCCCATCACACTGACCCTGAAACACTGACCCCGAAACACTGACCCCAAAACACTGACCCCGAAACACTGACCCCGAAACACTGACCCCGAAACAAACACTGACCCCGAAACAAACACTGACCCCGAAACACTGACTCTGAAATATTGACCCCATCACACTGACCCCAAAACACTGACCCCGAAATACTGACCCCATCACACTGACCCCGAAATACTGCCCCCATAATACTGCCCCCAAAATACTGCACCCGAAATACTGACCCCGAAATACTGACCCCATCACACTGACCCCGGAACACTGACCCCATCACACTGACCCCGAAATACTGACCCCAAAACACTGACCCCGAAATACTGACCCCATCACACTGACCCTGAAATACTGACCTCATCACACTGACCCCGAAACACTGACCCCAAAATACTGGTCCCATCACACTGACCCCCAAACACACTGACCGTGAAATGCTGACCTGCCCCACCCCATAATAATGACCCTAATACTCATTCTAGAGGATAAGACTTAATATAACAGCAGAATAGTGACTGCAGCTCTGGAGGTGACTAGAGAATAAGACTTGATGTAACAGCAGAATAGTGCCTGCAGCTCAGGAGGTGACTGGCGGATAAGACACAATGTAACAGCAGAATAGTGATTGCAGCTCTGGAGGTGAATGGAGAATAAGACTTGATGTAACAGCAAAATAGTGCCTGCAGCTCAGGAGGTGACTGGCGGATAAGACACAATGTAACAGCAGAATAGTGATTGCAGCTCTGGAGGTGACTGGAGGATAAGACATGATGTAACAGCAGAATAGTGACTGCAGCTCTGGAGGTGACTGGAGGATAAGACACGATGTAACAGCAGAATAGTGAGTGCAGCTCTGGAGGTGACTAGAGGATAAGACATGATGTAACAGCAGAATAGTGACTGCAGCTCTGGAGGTGACTGGAGGATAAGACACGATGTAACAGCAGAATAATGACTGCAGCTCTGGAGGTGACTGGAGAATAAGACTTGATGTAACAGCAGAATAGTGCCTGCAGCTCAGGAGGTGACTGGCGGATAAGACACAATGTAACAGCAGAATAGTGATTGCAGCTCTGGAGGTGACTGGAGGATAAGACATGATGTAACAGCAGAATAGTGCCTGCAGCTCAGGAGGTGACTGGCGGATAAAACACGATGTAACATCAGAATAGTGAGTGCAGCTCTGGAGGTGACTGGTGGATAAGACATGATGTAACCAGAATAGTGAGTGCAGCTCTGGAGGTGACTGGAGAATAAGACATGATGTAACCAGAATAGTGAGTGCAGCTCTGGAGGTGACTGGAGGATAAGACATGATGTAACAGCAGAATAGTGACTGCAGCTCAGGAGGTGACTGGCGGATAAAACACGATGTAACATCAGAATAGTGAGTGCAGCTCTGGAGGTGACTAGAGGATAAGACATGATGTAACAGCAGAATAGTGACTGCAGCTCTGGAGGTGACTGGAGGATAAGACACGATGTAACATCAGAATAGTGAGTGCAGCTCTGGAGGTGATTGGAGGATATGACATGATGTAACAGTGGAATAGTGAGTGCAGCTCTGGAGGTGACTGGAGGATAAGACACGATGTAACAGCAGAATAGTGAGTGCAGCTCTGGAGGTGACTGGCGGATAAAACACGATGTAACATCAGAATAGTGAGTGCAGCTCTGGAGGTGACTAGAGGATAAGACATGATGTAACAGCAGAATAGTGACTGCAGCTCTGGAGGTGACTGGAGGATAAGACACGATGTAACATCAGAATAGTGAGTGCAGCTCTGGAGGTGACTGGTGGATAAGACATGATGTAACAGCAGAATAGTGACTGCAGCTCTGGAGGTGACTGGAGGATAAGACATGATGTAACCAGAATAGTGACTGCAGCTCTGGAGGTGACTGGAGGATAAGACATGATGTAACCAGAATAGTGAGTGCAGCTCTGGAGGTGATTGGAGGATATGACATGATGTAACAGTGGAATAGTGAGTGCAGCTCTGGAGGTGACTGGAGGATAAGACACGATGTAACAGCAGAATAGTGAGTGCAGCTCTGGAGGTGACTGGAGGATAGGACATGATGTAACCAGAATAGTGACTGCAGCTCTGGAGGTGACTGGAGGATAAGACATGATGTAACCAGAATAGTGAGTGCAGCTCTGGAGGTGATTGGAGGATATGACGTGATGTAACAGTGGAATAGTGAGTGCAGCTCTGGAGGTGACTGGAGGATAAGACACGATGTAACAGCAGAATAGTGAGTGCAGCTCTGGAGGTGACTGGAGGATAGGACATGATTCTATTGATTTCATGCCATGTTATGATGTTGTGTTTCTGGCGGTGACGGTCCGCGTCCTCCGTGAAGGTGAGTGATGTAACGTGAGCCGATGAGGACGGAGCATGTGACTAATATATATTTGTCCTGATACCACGTGTATACGCTATATACTCTGCAGCCGTCCTGCCCCTATCAGAGGTCATCATTGCCAGCGTCCTCTGCACTGCAGTGACACGGCCCAGCCTGTAGGGGGCGGCAGATGTGGGGGCTCATATCTTCTGTATGTTCTGCTGCCTGTTGTCCTCCTAGGACAGATGTTGCGCGGCCGGTGATTGGCGGGGGCAGAGGCGGTGCACATCTGGCGCGGGTTCACTTCTGCTTCGTACATTCTGATCTTGGCGGCAGAATCTGGAAAGTTTATAATGAGCCAGATCCAACTGGAAATAATAACTCCTCCGCGCAGGGGGCTGCCATAAACCGTGCCGGAGCTGAGTGTTTGTTACAGTCACATCCAGTCTAGACAATCCTATGTGATATAAACACCTCATCAGCAGAAAAAACGTATATAGTGTGACTATACAGGGTGCAGATAACCGTATAGAGTGTGACTATACAGGGTGCAGATAACCGTATAGAGCGCGACTATACAGGGTGCAGATAACCGTATAGAGAGCGACTATACAGGGAGCAGATAACCGTATAGAGAGCGAATATACAGGGTGCAGATAACTGTATAGAGTGTGACTATACAGGGAGCAGATAACCGTATAGAGCGCGACTATACAGGGTGCAGATAACCGTATAGAGAGCGACTATACAGGGTGCAGATAACCGTATAGAGTGTGACTATACAGGGTGCTGATAACAGTATAGAGAGCGACTATACAGGGTGCAGATAACAGTATAGAGCAGTGATGGGCAACCTTTTGAGCTTGGTGTGTCAAAATTCGCCAAAAAACCGAGCATAACTCGGCAGGTGTGTCACCTTGAGAAAAAAAACCCTAATTTTACGATATTTATAGTGTAAATAACAAATATGTATAATTCTTTAACTTATCTGCTTAGTGACTTCTTTGTTAATCTGTCAGTTGGTTTCTTTTGTTGGTCTTGCTGTTATTTCACTTGTGTGGGGTGTCATGAACTAAGTCAGATAAGTGAGGGGGAGGGGGAATTCTTCCGGTGATGGCGAACCTGTGGCACTCCAGCATCAGCTGGACTGCCACAGGTTCGCCATCACTGATTTAGTGACTTTTTTGTTGCTGAATTTCATTGGCTAAATCTTCAATTGAAGGTTGGTATTTTGTACACTTCAAGGCCAAGCAAGCGCTACTAAGGTTATCTGTCAATCTGTTTCTTTTGTTGGTTTTGATATTATTTAATGCTGAGAATAAGGTCTCACAAAAGTACGTAGAGGGAAAAATAGTAAGTAAAGCCATTGCTATATTTTTCAGGGTGCTAAAAGTGTCTGGTAACCGATTCCAGGCACTCCAAATTTCCTGTTCATAGTGGCACTCCTCTTGATTCTCCAAACGGCACCTTTCTAGATTCTCAAGCTTTGACCTCAAATCAACAAACACCTGACCCCAGATGCTGTCCTGAAATTCTGCAAGTTGCATCTCCAAATCATCAATTTGTATCCATTGGAAACCATTTAATTCCAAACTACTGTAGACTACTACATCAGGATACTTAATTATTTTCATGGTCTGTTCTAGGCTTCTAAATTGATTAAATCTATCACTGAACTGGTCAAGTAAGGAGTCTAAAACATGCTGGTACTTTAGATGCAAGGGCTCCATTTCATTTTGTACAGCTGCACTGGCCTTCTCAAAATACTTTGTTACTCGAGGAAAATACTTATAAGTTTTAGTTTCTACATCTCGCTTGAAAATTTTAAGTTTACTTTCAAAAGCTTTTATGTATCCAAACATAACGTCAATACTTTTGCCAAAACCTTGTAGCTTTAAGTTCAGTTCATTAATATGAACAGAGAGATCTGTAAAAAACATCAGGGTGTTGACCCACTGATAATCATAGAGCTGAGGAAAGTTTCCCAGATCCTTATCCTCAAGAAATACCTTAATTTCTTCAAAGCGCTCCACAAAGCGCTCAAGAACTTTGCCTCGGCTCAGCCATCTTACATTATTGTACATCAGCAGTCCACTGTAGGTGGAATCAACCTCCAGTAAAAGTGCAGAAAATTCTCTCTTGTGAAGGGGGCGAGCAGCTATTAAATTAACTATTTTTGTAACAACTGACATTAAGTCGTTTAAGTCAGTGAATCCTGCCTTGGCACATAAAGCCTCCTGATGGATAATACAATGAAAAGGCACAATCGGGTGTCCAATAGCTTCTGTAAACAATGTAACAAATCCAACTTTTTTCCCCACCATGTTTGGTGCCCCGTCTGTCGTCACTGACACAACTTTAGAGATATCAATGCTTAGGTCACAGAATGTTTGTTTAACAACCTTACATATTTCGCTTCCTGATGTACTTGTTGGCACTGATACTAACTTTATCAACTCTTCTCTCATTGTGAGACCATCAGAAATATCGACCAATAATGGCCAACTGTGCATGTGATGTGACATCAGTAGTTTCATCAAGAGAGATGGAAAAATATTTACAATTACTTATGTCTTCCTTTAATTGATGTTGTACGTTTGTGTTGAGTCTCATTATTCGGTCTTTTATGATATTTCTACTGAGTGGTAACTCAGCTATTCTCTTACTAATTGCATCTTTATTCTGCATATCGTGAAATAGAACTGGTGCACATCTTAAGAGAGTTTCTTTAATAAATTCTCCCTCACTGAGGGCTTTTCCATGCTGAGCTATGGAGTGAGCAATGCTCAGACTTGCAGATGTTACATTTGTAGAGCTTTTTACAAATTTAAGGATGGAATTAGATTGGCTCTTATGAAGTTGTAGCTGCTTTTTTTCAAGAGCTGGGAATGATTAGTTTCAAAATGTCTATTTATATTCCACGTTCTGCTTACTACCGTTTCACTACATAGAACGCAAAATGATCTGCCATTTTTTTCTATAATGCCATACATCTCAGTCCATGTCTCTTGAAAGGGTCGGCTACTGCTACTACCACTTCCTTTACTTAACCTTGGTTTTTTTGGCTTCTCCATCAGAGGGGCAGTGACAGAAGATTTATAGATAGCCCTGCAGGCAATTAGGGGTTAACTGTCTTTTAGGAAAGGGCAGAGTTAATAAGCAGAAATAGAGATTAATAGGATGAAATGGAGTCTGTATGCTGCAAGATGGCGTTCCTTATGTAAATTAATGGCGGGAAACGGCACCCATAGCACAGGCCTCTTCCAGCCTCCCCCTCACTTATCTCAGTAATGGCCAATCACACATTCATGACACCCCAGATTCTGCCCAGAACCTTTCACTGGACTCGAGGATGGTTGCTGTAGTAATCACTGGACCTCCAGACAGCGATCACAGGGCCTCAGATATGCGTCCCCCACAGCGCTCCGCTGCTCCCTGCTGCGCCAGCCAGAAGTTCCGCTTACCGGAAGTCCCAGGACTAGACGCTCTGTGCCGGAGCTCTGCTGTCCTGGCCTACAGTCCTCCAGCACATTTTTTTTTCCTCATCTGTAGTTAGTGATGGGCGAGTCCTAACTCGGAATCGCTTGACTCTAGTCTACTCGTTGCGAGTCTAGCGAGTCCAATGTTAATGAATGGGGAATCGAGTAATTAGACTCGATTCCCCATTCATTAACATTGGACTCGCTAGACTCGCAACGAGTAGACTAGACGAGTCAAGCGTAATAGCTCGCATTGCCATTTTGGAAACCCGACTCGCAACAGTTTTTTGCTGCTGTGTCCGTGTCTGTGGTTTTTATCCAAATAGCGAGTCTAGTTTCTCCGGCCGGCCGCGTGTCACTGAAAATGGCTACGCGTGTCAGTGCTGACACGCGTGTCATAGGTTCGCCATCACTGGTATAGAGAGTGAATATACAGGGAGCAGATAACCGTATAGAGAGTGACTATACAGGGAGCAGATAACTGTATAGAGATGACTATACAGGTGCAGATAACCGTATAGAGAGCGACTATACAGGGTGCAGATAACCGTATAGAGAGCGACTATACAGGGCGCAGATAACTGTATAGAGTGCGACTATACAGGGAGCAGATAACCGTATAGAGTGCGACTATACAGGGAGCAGATAACCGTATAGAGAGCGACTATACAGGGTGCAGATAACCGTATAGAGAGCGACTATACAGGGTGCAGATAACTGTATAGAGAGCGACTATACAGGGTGCAGATAACCGTATACAGCACGACTATACAGGTGCAGATAACCGTATAGAGAGCGACTATACAGGGTGCAGATAACGTATATAGCGCGACTATACAGGGTGCAGATAACCGTATAGAGTGTGACTAAACAGGAGCAGATAACCGTATAGAGTGTGACTATACAGGGTGCAGATAACCGTATAGAGTGTGATTATACAGGGTGCAGATCACCGTATACAGCGCGACTATACAGGGTGCAGATAACCGTATGGAGAGTGACTATACAGGGTGCAGATAACCGTATGGAGAGTGACTATACAGGGAGCAGATAACTGTATAGAGTGTGACTATACAGGGAGCAAATAACTGTATAGTGACTATACAGGGTGCAGATAACCGTATAGAGCGCGACTATACAGGGAGCAGATAACTGTATAGAGTGTGACTATACAGGGTGCAGATAACCGTATAGAGTGTGACTATACAGGGTGCAGATAACCGTATAGAGAGCGACAATACAGGGTGCAGATAAGCGGCCATACATTATAGTGCCCAACCCACTGCATCATACGCAGGCTACAGCGCCATCCTATATAATGCCCACTATACAGCTTATAAATATCATAGTTCAGAGTGCATACCATACCGTGCACAAATACCACCATACCGTGCACAAATACCACCATACCGTGCACAAATACCACCATACCGTGAACAAATACCACCATACCGTGCACAAATACCACCATACCGTGCACAAATACCACCATACTGTGCACAAATACCACCATACCGTGCACAAATACCACCATACCGTGCACAAATACCTCCATACTGTACACAAATACCACCATACCGTGCACAAATACCACCATACCGTGCACAAATACCACCATACCGTGCACAAATACCACCATACCGTGCACAAATACCACCATACCGTGCACAAATACCTCCATACCGTGCACAAATACCACCATACCGTGCACAAATACCACCACACCGTGCACAAATACCTCCACACCGTGCACAAATACCACCACACCGTGCACAAATACCACCACACCGTGCACAAATACCACCATACCGTGCACAAATACCACCATACTGTGCACAAATACCACCATACCGTGCACAAATACCACCATACCGTGCACAAATACCACCATACCGTGCACAAATACCACCATACCGTGCACAAATACCACCATACCGTGCACAAATACCACCATACCGTGCACAAATACCACATACCGTGCACAAATACCTCCATACACGTGCACAAATACCACCACACGTTGCACAAATACCACCATACTGTGCACAAATACCACCATACCGTGCACAAATACCACCATACCGTGCACAAATACCACCATACCGTGCACAAATACCACCATACCGTGCACAAATACCACCATAACCGTGCACAAAGTACCACCAATACTGTGCACAAATACCACCATACCGTGCACAAATACCACCATACTGTGCACAAATACCTCCATACTGTGCACAAATACCACCATACCGTGCACAAATACCACCATAATACACCCGTGCATCAAATACCACCATACCGTGCACAAATACCACCATAACCGTGCACAAATACCACCATACCGTGCACAAATACCTCCATACTGTGCACAAATACCACCATACCCGTGCACAAATACCACCATACCGTGCACAAATACCACCATACCGCGCACAAATACCACCATACCATGCACAAATACCACCATACCATGCACAAATACCACCATACCCGTGCACAAATACCACCATAACCGTGCACAAATACCACCATACTGAGCACAAATACCACCATACCATGCACAAATGCTACCATACATTCCCCAATATTACCATACAGTGCATAATACAACTATACAATCCACAAATTCCAAAATATGGTATGCAATACCACAGCACCATGCATATTACCGCCTTACTGTGCACAACAGACTCAGGTGCCAACAATGAATGACACTCCCTCCCCAGGAGCGGCTGGTGCTTCCATTATAACTATACAGGTTAAACAACCTGAAGGCTGACCCCGGACGCACACCTGTCATGTTTGTCACAATGTGTCAGCGCAGACCGGACTGTTTGTCTCCATAAAGGTGACGGACGACATTTCAGTGGCCAAAATTGAGATATTTAAAGGGGTTTTCCACTACTCGGACACTGATGTGCTCCAGCGGAGGCTGCATGTGGACAATGTGAATATATATATACAGTGTTGGCCAAAAGTATTGATACCCTGCAATTCTGTCAGATAATACTCAGTTTCTTCCTGAAAATGATTGCAATCACAAATTCTTTGCTATTATTATCTTCATTTAATTTGTCTTCAATGAAAAAAACACAAAAAGAATTGTCCTAAAGCCAAATTGGATGTAATTCCACCAAACATAAAAAAGGGGGTGGACAAAAGTATTGACACTGTTAGAAAAATCCTGTGATGCTTCTCTAATTAGTGTAATTAACAGCACCTGTAACTTACCTGTGGCACCTAACAGGTGTTGGCAATAACTAAATCACACTTGCAGCCAGTTGACATGGATTAAAGTTGACACAACCTCTGTCCTGTGTCCTTGTGTACCACATTGAGCATGGAGAAAAGAAAGAAGACCAAAGAACTGTCTGAGGACTTGAGAAACCAAATTGTGAGGAAGCATGAGCAATCTCAAGGCTACAAGTCCATCTCCAAAGACCTGAATGTTCCTGTGTCTACCGTGCGCAGTGTCATCAAGAAGTGTAAAGCCCATGGCACTGTGGCTAACCTCCCTAGATGTGGACGGAAAAGAAAAATTGAGGAGAGATTTCAACGCAAGATTGTGCGGATGGTGGATAAAGAACCTCGACTAACACCCCAACAAGTTCAAGCTGCCCTGCAGTCCGAGGGTACAGCAGTGTCAACCCGTACTATCCATCGGCGTCTGAATGAAAAGGGACTGTATGGTAGGAGACCCAGGAAGACCCCACTTCTTACCCCGGGACATAAAAAAGACAGGCTGGAGTTTGCCAAAACTTACCTGAGAAAGCCTACAACATTTTGGAAGAATGTTCTCTGGTCAGATGAGACAGAAGTAGAGATTTATGGGCAAAGGCATCAACATAGAGTTTACAGGAGACATAAAGAGGCATTCAAAGAAAAGAACACGGTCCCTACAGTCAGACATGGTGGAGGTTCCCTGATGTTTTGGGGTTGCTTTGCTGCCTCTGGCACTGGACTGCTTGACCGTGTGCATGGCATTATGAAGTCTGAAGACTACCAACACATTGTGCAGCATAATGTAGGGCCCAGTGTGAGAAAGCTGGGTCTCCCTCAGAGGTCATGGGTCTTCCAGCAGGACAATGACCCAAAACACACTTCAAAAAGCACTAGAAAATGGTTTGAGAGAAAGCACTGGAGACTTCTAAGGTGGCAGCAATGAGTCCAGACCTGAATCCTATAGACACCTGTGGAGAGATCTAACAATGGCAGTTTGGAGAAGGCACCTTCACATATCAGGGACCTGGAGCAGTTTGCCAAAGAAGAATGGTGTAAAATTCCAGCAGAGCATTGTAAGAAACTCATTGATGGTTACCGGAAGCGGCTGATCGCAGTTATTTTGGCTAAAGGTTGTGCAACCAAGTATTAGGCTGAGGGTGCCAATACTTTTGTCCGGCCCATTTTTGGAGTTTTGTGTGAAATGATCAATGTTTTGCTTTTTGCTTCATTCTCTTTTGTGTTTTTTCATTGAAGACAAATTAAATGAAGATAATAATACCAAAGAATGTGTGATTTCAATCATTTTCAGGAGGAAACTGAGTATTATCTGACAGAATTGCAGGGATGTCAATACTTTTGGCCACAACTGTAGATATGTAGAATTGCCTTGTGGCATCCACATCACCTCCTGTGTCCGGTTGTCCCCATATCTCAATGGGGTATTATGACATCACAATGGGAGTATTATTACATCATAGTGGGGTGTTATGACATCATAGCACATGGGAGAGAGCGCAGACAAGGGGAGAGAGAGCGCACGGGGGGAGAGCACACAGGGGGAGAGAGAGAGTGCGCACAGGGGGAGAGAGCACACAGGGGGACAGCGCACAGGTGAAGAGAGAGTGCACAGGGGGAGAGAGTGCACAGGGGGAGAGAGTGCACAGGGAGAGAGAGAACGCACAGGGGCACAGCGAACAGGTGAAGAGAGAGAACGCACAGGGGCACAGCGAACAGGTGAAGAGAGAGAGTGCACAGGGAGAGAGCGCACAGGTGAAGAGAGAGAACGCACAGGGGCACAGCGAACAGGTGAAGAGAGAGAGTGCACAGGGGAAGCGCACAGGAGAGAGCGCACAGGAGAGAGCGCACAGGTGAAGAGAGAGAGCGCACAGGGGGACAGCGCACAGGTGAAGAGAGAGAGTGCACAGGGGGACAGCGCACAGGTGAAGAGAGAGTGCACAGAGGGAGAGCAAATGGAGAGAGAGAGCGCACAGGAGGAGAGCGCACAGGGGGGAGAGGAGAGACACCACCCATAGCGCCACAGAGCCCGCCCCCATCATGACTTCACCGCCTTCCAGATGTGATAGCAGCGGGCCCCCATCTTATATATATATACATACACATTCAGGGGCAGGTGTCGGCTATGACGAGTCACATGACCCCACCACAATCGATCACAAGCCTGGAGTAAAGACAAAGTTTCCATGGAAACAAGACGTCTTTACGTCTTCTTCTGTGAGTCACCATGGAGACCGGGAGCGAGGGGAAAAATCATCTCAGGACCGGGATCATGTGATCGATTTCCTGCTTTACTTCATCATCATCATCATCCCCCTCCTGGTCACTGGGGCTCGTGATCATTATCCTCGCTGATTCTCTGGATGAGCCGCCGGGACAAGATCCCAAACCTGAATATCAGGATGGCGGGGACTGGCTGCGGATGGGGGGGGACAGGCTGGATATGGGGGGGTGGGGGAGACGGGATGGGGGATGGGGGGGCAGGCTGGGGATGGGGGGGGTGGGGGGAGACGGGATGGGGGGTGGGGGGAGACAGGCTGGGGATGGGGGGAGACAGGCTGGGGATGGCGGGTGGGAGAGACAGGCTGGGGATTTGGGGGGGAGACAGGCTGGGGATGGGGGGGGGGGAGACAGGCTGGGGATTTGGGGGGGGAGACAGGCTGGGGATGGGGGGGGGGGGAGACAGGCTGGGATGGGGGGGGATCGGCGGAGGGGGTGGGGCAGCCCCTGGGGAGATATAACTGGGGAGCGTTCTCATTCACTGACAGCGAGCGGCAGACCCTGAAGATGATGAACTTTTCTTGTCTTTTTAATTACAACCATAAATCCGTTATTTACAGATAACAGGGTGGCGGCATTCATTTGTAGCTGGGTGCCACCAGATCACAGCTGGAGGGCACAAACAATGATGGGCACAAACAATGATGGGCACAAACAGTGGACGGCACAAACAATGGTGGGCACAAACAATGGAGGGCACAAACACTGGAGGGCACAAACAGTGGAGGGCACAAACAGTGGACGGCACAAACAATGATGGGCACAAACAATGGAGGGCACAAACAGTGGAGGGCACAAACAATGGTGGGCACAAACAATGGTGGGCACAAACAGTGGAGGGCACAAACAATGGTGGGCACAAACAATGGAGGGCACAAACAGTGGAGGGCACAAACAGTGGAGGGCACAAACAATGGAGGGCACAAACAATGGAGGGCACAAACAATGGAGGGCACAAACAGTGGAGGGCACAAACAATGGTGGGCACAAACAAACAGTGGGGGGCACAAACAATGGTGGGCACAAACAATGGAGGGCACAAACAGTGGAGGGCACAAACAGTGGTGGGCACAAACAATGGTGGGCACAAACAATGGAGGGCACAAACAGTGGAGGGCACAAACAGTGGAGGGCACAAACAGTGGTGGGCACTAACAGTGGAGGGCACAAACAATGGTGGGCACAAACAATGGAGGGCACAAACAATGGAGGGCACAGCTGGCACCAGGGCCTTTCATCCTGGAGGACACAGACGAGCAGCACGAGGGCCACAGGGGCCAGGACTGGAGCATGACATGCATATGTGGGGCAAGGATGGCCCTGGAGCCTAGGGGCACCCAAAAGGCCCACACTGCTGGAGAGCCCCAATAGTTGGTGGCCGCACTGGAGAGTTTTCATTGGGTCCATGATGCCTCATAACACCACAGGGAATGCCGCTCCCAGCACACGACCCGCGAGAATTCGGCCTAATCTACGGGGTAAAATGAAGTCAAAATGCAAGAAATAGGAGACTGAGACATGACACTAGAAAGATTAGGAGTGAGGGGTACAAAGGGCGAGTGCCAGCACCAAAGAGTGCGGGGTACAAGGGGTGAGTACGAGCAGCAGAGGGTGCGGGGTACAAAGGGCGAGTGCCAGCACCAAAGAGTGCGGAGTACAAGGGGTGAGTACGAGCAGCAGAGGGTGCAGGGTACAAGGGGTGAGTACGAGCAGCGGAGGGTGCGGGGTACAAGGCGTGAGTACGAGCAGCGGAGGGTGTGGGGTACAAGGGGTGAGTACGAGCAACGGAGGGTGTGGGGTACAAGGGGTGAGTACGAGCAGCGGAGGGTGCGGGGTACAAGGGGTGAGTATGAGCAACGGAGGGTGTGGAGTACAAGGGGTGAGTACGAGCAACGGAGGGTGCGAGGTACAAGGGGTGAGTACGAGCAACGGAGGGTGCAGGGTACAAGGGGTGAGTACGAGCAGCCGGAGGTGCGGGGTACAAGGTGGTGAGTACGAGCAACGGAGGGTGTGGGGTACAAGGGGTGAGTACGAGCAACGGAGGGTGTGGGGTACAAGGGGTGAGTACGAGCAACGGAGGGTGTGGGGTACAAGGGATGAGTACGAGCAACGGAGGGTGCGGGGTACAAGGGGTGAGTACGAGCAGCAGAGGGTGCAGGGCACAAGGGGTGAGTACGAGCAGCAGAGGGTGCGGGGTACAAGGGGTGAGTACGAGCAGCGGAGGGTGCGGGGTACAAGGGGTGAGTACGAGCAGCAGAGGGTGCGGGGTACAAGGGGTGAGTACAAGCAGCGGAGGGTGCGGGGTACAAGGGGTGAGTACGAGCAGCGGAGGGTGCGGGGTACAAGGGGTGAGTACAAGCAGCGGAGGGTGCGGGGTACAAGGGGTGAGTACGAGCAGTGGAGAGTGTTGAGTAAAAGGGGGAGTGCCAGCAGGAGAGTTTGCGGGTTCGGAGGGTGCATGAACAGAGAGCACCTATAATCACTGTGCTGGCTGGGGGACCGGTGCCAGGCCTGGGGGGCAGATTACACAAGGGATTAGTGTGGAGCAGTTGGCAGGAGGTGGTGCGGGGTGTGGTGTTCTGTTCTTGTTCTCCGCTCCTCTTACTTAGGATCGTGAGATATTTACTTTCACCTACTTGCAATATGTTAACTTGCCTGTGGGAGGGGGGGGGGAGATATATGGGCCTGGCTGCGAGAGCCCGCAGGGTGGGGGTATCTGGGCTGTGAGAGCCCGCAGGGTTGAGGGTATCTGGGCCTGACTGTGAGTGCCCGCAAGATGGGGGTATCTGGGCCTGTGAGTGCCCGCAGGGTGGGGGTATCTGGGCCTGACTGTGAGTGCCCGCAGGGTGGGGGATCTGGGCCTGTGAGTGCCCGCAGGGTGGGGGTATCTGGGCCGGTGAGTGCTCGCAGGGTGGGGGTATCTGGGCCGGTGAGTGCTCACAGGGTGGGGGTATCTGGGCCGGTGAGTGCCCGCAGGGTATGGGTATCTGGGCCGGTGAGTGCCCGCAGGGTGGGGGTATCTGGGCCGGTGAGTGCTCGCAGGGTGGGGGTATCTGGGCCGGTGAGTGCCCGCAGGGTGGGGGTATCTGGGCCTGTGAGTGCCCGCAGGGTGGGGGTATCTGGGCCGGTGAGTGCTCGCAGGGTGGGGGTATCTGGGCCTGTGAGTGCCTGCAGGGTATGGGTATCTGGGCCGGTGAGTGCCCGCAGGGTGGGGGTATCTGGGCCGGTGAGTGCTCGCAGGGTGGGGGTATCTGGGCCTGTGAGTGCCCGCAGGGTGGGGGTATCTGGGCCGGTGAGTGCCCCATCCTCTGTTATAGCGGCTGGAGATGATTGTGGGGCCTGTGTTGTGCCCGGTGACTGTAATAACCTGCAGCAGCGCGGGCGGTGGCGTCACCCTATAATGAGGCGTTGGATTATTATCCCAGGATTTGTGAATATCTCCCCGGAGGCTACAGATGTGAAGCTTCATAGGGAGGGAGCGTCCTGGTGTCTGGCGGCAGACAGACAGACAGGGCCCCGGAGGACGTCTGTCTGCAGAACACAAGGATTAGCTGCACTTAGTGTCAGTTTTTGAAAAGTGTCAAAGGGGCGGAGTATAGGAAAGGGGAGTGGCTTATATTATACTTCTTTAGCAGGATGACAGGGGGGGAGGCTCCTGCTGCAGTCAGGTGATCTGTGCCTGTCATATGGACTCTGTATAACAGTATATTTGAGCACCACACAGCATTAATACATCAACAGTGTATAGCAATATTATATGAGCACCGAATGGCGGTATTATACCAATGTATTGTGGCGTTATTTGTTTGTCCTATGGCAGAATTATGTGAGTATTTTTGGGCAGTATTATTTATCAAATTCGTATTGGTATTACTTTAAAATTGTATGGGAATAGAACTGACTATTGCATTGAATTGTATGGCGGGATTATTCCACCTCAGTATGACGGTAATGTAATGTTGGAATGATTACAGTTGATTATTATAGTATTATGGCAATATTGTTTTGGCACAGTATGGCAGTATTCGAGTGCTGTATGACGGTATTATTGAGTGCCGTATGGCAGTATTATTAAGTGCCATATGGCGGTATTATTGTGTGCCATATGGTGGTATTATTGAGTGCTGTATAGTGGTATTATTGAGTGCCATATGGCGGTATTGAGTGCTGTATGGCGGCATTATTGAGTGCTGTATGGCGGAATTATTGAGTGCTGTATGGCGGAATTAATGAGTGCTGTATGGCGGAATTAATGAGTGCTGTATGGCGGTATTATTGAGTGCCGTATGGCGGTATTATTGAGTACTGTATGGCAGAATTATTGAGTGCTGTATGGCAGTATTACTGAGTGCCATATAGCGGAATTATTGAGTGCCATATGGCGGCATTATTGAGTGCCGTACGGCGGTATTATTGAGTGCCATATAGCGGAATTATTGAGTGCCATATGGCGGCATTATTGAGTGCCGTACGGCGGTATTATTGAGTGCTGTATGGCGGTATTATTTCAGCTCTGTGTGGCTTTTGCAGGCAGTATGGTGAGGTATGTCCGGTGCTCCGTAATCACACGTTGCGGTTTTACACTTTGATCTGGGTTCACAGAGTTCAGATTGGACGCTCGGACTCGTCACGTTCACAGTATTATTTATCAAATTCGTATTGTTATTACTTTAAAATTGTATGGGAATAGAACTGACTATTGCATGGATTGTATGGCGGGATTATTCCACCTCAGTATGACGGTAATGTAATGTTGGAATGATTACAGTTGATTATTATAGTATTATGGCAATATTGTTTTGGCACTGTATGGCGATATTCGAGTGCTGTATGGCAGTATTATTGAGTGCTGTATGGCGGAATTCATGAGTGCTGTATGGTGGAATTATTGAGTACTGTATGGCGGAATTATTGAGTGCCGTATGGCGGAATTATTGAGTGCCGTATGGCAGTATTGAGTGCTGTATGGTGGTATTATTGAGTGCCGTATGGCAGTATTATTTCAGCTCTGTGTGGCGTTTTGCAGGCAGTATGGTGAGGTATGTCCGGTGTCCGGCGCTCCGGTAATCACACGTTGCGGTCTTACACTTTGCTCCGGGTTCGCGGAGTTCGGATCGGACTCGTCACGTTCACATTTGATATTAAATAAAAAGCTGGAGCAGAAGTAACACAACCCCCAGCAGCGATGGCGTCTGTTGGGGGTGATATCCTGCTCATTATATGTTCTCTGGGTGATGACCCCTCCCCTGTATTTGTGCACTGAGGATCCATTAATGATTGATCTAAAGCTAAAAATATCAGCAGATAAAAATAACCTCCGATATCACCCAGATCCGAGACCTGGGGCGGAGCTATGCAAATCAGCCCTGAGACTGGATGTGGGGTCATTACCCACCAGCACCACAGAGAGACGCACTGATTATCAGTTATTGATCTGCTGAGAATTGTAGTTCATCAAGTGTTCAACTTAATCCTAGGACAGCACTGATCCCGAGTCACCTCCTGTATTATACTCCAGAGCTGCACTCACTATTCTGCTGGTGCAGTCACGGTGTACATACATTACATTACTGATCCCGAGTCACCTCCTGTATTATACTCCAGAGCTGCACTCACTATTCTGCTGGTGCAGTCACTGTGTACATACATTACATTACTGATCCTGAGTTACCTCCTGTATTATACTCCAGAGCTGCACTCACTATTCTGCTGGTGCAGTCACTGTGTACATACATTACATTACTGATCCTGAGTTACCTCCTGTATTATACCCCAGAGCTGCACTCACTATTCTGCTGGTGCAGTCACTGTGTACATACATTACATTACTGATCCTGAGTTACCTCCTGTATTATACTCCAGAGCTGCACTCACTATTCTGCTGGTGCGGTCACTGTGTACATACATTACATTACTGATCCTGAGTTACCTCCTGTATTATACTCCAGAGCTGCACTCACTATTCTGCTGGTGCGGTCACTGTGTACATACATTACATTACTGATCCTGAGTTACCACCTGTATTATACTCCAGAGCTGCACTCACTATTCTGCTGGTGCGGTCACTGTGTACATACATTACATTACTGATCCTGAGTTACCACCTGTATTATACTCCAGAGCTGCACTCACTATTCTGCTGGTGCGGTCACTGTGTACATACATTACATTACTGATCCTGAGTTACCACCTGTATTATACTCCAGAGCTGCACTCACTATTCTGCTGGAGCAGTCACTGTGTACATACATTACATTACTGATCCTGAGTTACCTCCTGTTTATTATACCCCAGACTGCACTCACACTATTCTGCTGGTGCAGTCACTGTGTACATACATTACATTACTGATCCTGAGTTACCTCCTGTATTATACTCCAGAGCTGCACTCACTATTCTGCTGGTGCGGTCACTGTGTACATACATTACATTACTGATCCTGAGTTACCTCCTGTATTATACTCCAGAGCTGCACTCACTATTCTGCTGGTGCAGTCACTGTGTACATACATTACATTACTGATCCTGAGTTACCACCTGTATTATACTCCAGAGCTGCACTCACTATTCTGCTGGTGCAGTCACTGTGTACATACATTACATTACTGATCCTGAGTTACCTCCTGTATTATACTCCAGAGCTGCACTCACTATTCTGCTGGTGCAGTCACTGTGTACATACATTACATTACTGATCCTGAGTTACCTCCTGTATTATACTCCAGAGCTGCACTCACTATTCTGCTGGTGCAGTCACTGTGTACATACATTACATTACTGATCCTGAGTTACCTCCTGTATTATACTCCAGAGCTGCACTCACTATTCTGCTGGTGCAGTCACTGTGTACATACATTACATTACTGATCCTGATGTTACCTCCTGTGTTATACTCCAGAGCTGCACTCACTATTCTGCTGGTGCAGTCACTGTGTATATACATTACATTACTGATCCTGAGTTACCTCCTGTATTATACTCCAGAGCTGCACTCACTATTCTGCTGGTGCAGTCACTGTGTACATACATTCCATTACTGATCCTGAGTTACCTCCTGTATTATACTCCAGAGCTGCACTCGCTATTCTGCTGGTGCAGTCACTGTGTACATACATTACATTACTGATCCTGAGTTACCTCCTGTATTATACTCCAGAGCTGCACTCACTATTCTGCTGGTGCAGTCACTGTGTACATACATTCCATTACTGATCCTGAGTTACCTCCTGTATTATACTCCAGAGCTGCACTCACTATTCTGCTGGTGCAGTCACTGTGTACATACATTCCATTACTGATCCTGAGTTACCTCCTGTATTATACTACTCTCACTATCGTCTCGCACTATCTATCTGCACTCACTATTCTATCTCCGAGCTGCTATTTTGCTGTCAGTCACTGTGTACATACATTACATTACTGATCCTGAGTTACCTCCTGTATTATACTCCAGAGCTGCACTCACTATTCTGCTGGTGCAGTCACTGTGTACATACATTACATTACTGATCCTGAGTTACCTCCTGATTATACTCCAGAGCTGCACTCACTATTCTGCTGGTGCAGTCACTGTGTACATACATTCATTACTGATCCTGAGTTACCTCCTGTATTATACTCCAGAGCTGCACTCACTATTCTGCTGGTGCGAGTCACTGTGTACATACATTACATTACTGATCCTGAGTTACCTCCTGTATTATACTCCAGGCTGCACTCACTATTCTGCTGGTGAATCACTGTGTACATACATTACATCCTGTGGTAGGAAACAGTTAAAGGGGCGTGGCTATGCAGACACCTGTGACACACTCCTCCCGGTGTTCCATGTTGTATCGCGTCATTGTTGACATAGCCCCGCCCCTCATTAGCATACCCCGCCCCTCAGTATAAGAGCGGCGCTCTGCCGGCTCTGGCTCGGTTACACGCGGCGGTCTCTCCTCTGCGGATCTCCGTCTGTACAGACACGTGTCCCGGCGTCATGAAGGAGTGTAACGGCGCGGATCCCCCGGTGCCCCCCGGCCTGCAGCGCCCCCCGCCCTCCTCCTCCTGCTGTGGCCGGACCTGCCGCTTCCTCCGCGGGAATGCCCTGGTGCTGCTGACCGTGGCCGGGGTGCTGGTGGGGGCGGCTCTGGGGCTGGGGGTCCGGCAGCTGGAGCTGGACGCCGCGCAGGTCGCCCGCTTCTCGTTCCCCGGGGAGCTGCTCCTGCGGCTGCTGAAGATGATCATCCTCCCGCTGGTGGTGTGCAGCCTGGTGTCCGGGGCCGCCTCCCTGCAGCCCTCCGCCCTGGGGAAGCTCGGCGGGTGGGCGCTGCTCTTCTTCCTGGTCACCACCCTGCTGGCCTCCGGGCTCGGGGTCTGCCTGGCCCTGCTCATCCGACCCGGGGAAGGAGCCCAGGCCGGGGCCGCCAACGGGGGAGACATCCCGGAGAAGAAGGAGGTGGTGGACTCCTTCCTGGACCTGGTGCGGTGAGTGAGAGGGGAGAGACCGGGGGAGAAACCGGGAGAGACCGGGGGGAGAAACCGGGAAACCGGAGGACATAGGGGAGACATCCTGGAGAAGAAGGAGGTGGTGGACTCCTTCCTGGACCTGGTGCGGTGAGTGAGAGGGGAGACCGGGGGGGACAACCGGGAGAGACCGGGGGGGACAACCGGGAGAGACCGGGGGACATAGGGGAGACATCCTCGAGAAGGAGGTGGTGGACTCCTTCCTGGACCTGGTGCGGAGAGTGAGAGGGACAACCGGGAGAGACCGAGGGGAGAGACCGGGGGAGAGACCGGGGGGAGAGAGGGGAGACCGGGGAGACACAGGGTTGACATCCCGGAGAAGGAGGTGGTGGACTCCTTCCTGGACCTGGTGCGGTGAGTGAGAGGGGAGACCGGGGGGGACAACCGGGGGGACAACCGGAGAGACCGGGGGGACAACCGGGAGAGACCGGGGGACATAGGGGAGACATCCTGGAGAAGGAGGTGGTGGACTCCTTCCTGGACCTGGTCCGGTGAGTGAGAGGGGAGAACCGGGAAACCGGAGGGGGAGAGACCGGGGGAGAACCGGGAGAGACCGGGGGGCACCGGGGGAAGAGGGACCGAGAGTCAGGGGGTCATAGAAAGGGGGGACCGAGGATCATAGGGGGAGACATCCCGGAGAAGGAGGTGGTGGACTCCTTCCTGGACCTGGTCCGGTGAGTGAGAGGGGAGACCGGGGGGACAACCGGGAGAGACCGGGAGCCAGAGGGGGGGGCCCCCGAGGAGGTGGTGGACTCCTTACTGGACCTCGTCCGGTGAGAGGGGGAGAGACCGGTGGAGAACCGGGAGACAGCGGATTATGGAGAGGGGGACCTGGGATCATAAGAGGGGAGACCGCCCATATAAGGGAGATGGTAGGGTAAACTGGGTCCATAGGGGTGAAGCGGCGCTGGGGTCAGCAGGTGGTGCTCCCGGGCTGGTGGTGATCTCCTCCCACGTGTTGCCGCCTCTTGTTTTCAGCTGATGCAATGTTGCCCGAGAATTGTATGATGACACGTGGGAGGGGCGTGGCTCTGACATCACAACCCCGCCCCCTTGTGACGTCGCAGCTTTTTCCCCTGCGTCACTCCTGATCTCTGTTTACATTGGGAGAGTCCGGTATGTTCCTCCTCTGACGTCAGGGGGGCGGGGTCCGATATATTCCGTCTGTGACGTCAATGGGCGGGGCCCGGCCTCCGCCAATTCTTATGTGACACGTGTGGTCTGATAACATTCCGGTTACTATGGTGATGCCTGAATTACACGAGCATCTGAATGAATTAGACAATACATAAAGTGACCACATCTATTATATAGAGTCATTACACACAGAGGGATCTATGTCATGTGTTTATTTCTGTTAATGTTGATGATTAATGAGAGCCATTATCATTATCTCAGAAAATTAGAATATTCTATAAGACAAACTGAAATAATGATTAGTAACACATGAATGTCCTCATGAGACGTCTGTACAGTAAATGCCCTGGATACTTGGGGTCCTGCACAATGTGACACCGCCTGGAGGAGATCCCCTGTGACATCAATGTGGCCTGGAGGAGATCTGCCTGTGACATCAATGTGGCCTGGAGGTGATCCGCCTGTGACATCAATGTGGCCTGGAGGAGATCCGCCTGTGACATCAATGTGGCCTGGAGGAGATCCGCCTGTGACATCAATGTGGCCTGGAGGAGATCCGCCTGTGACATCAATGTGGCCTGGAGGAGATCCGCCTGTGACATCAATGTGGCCTGGAGGAGATCCGCCTGTGACATCAATGTGGCCTGGAGGAGATCCGCCTGTGACATCAATGTGGCCTGGAGGAGATCCGCCTGTGACATCAATGTGGCCTGGAGGAGATCTGCCTGTGACATCAATGTGGCCTGGAGGTGATCTGCCTGTGACATCAATGTGACCAGGAGGAGATCTGCCTGTGACATCAATGTGGCCTGGAGGAGATCTGCCTGTGACATCAATGTGGCCTGGAGGAGATCTGCCTGTGACATCAATGTGACCTGGAGGAGATCTGCCTGTGACATCAATGTGGCCTGGAGGTGATCCGCCTGTGTCATCAATGTGACCTGGAGGAGATCCGCCTGTGACATCAATGTGGCCTGGAGGAGATCCTGCCTGTGACATCAATGTGGCCTGGAGGAGATCTGCCTGTGACATCAATGTGGCCTGGAGGTGATCCGCCTGTGCATCAATGTGACCTGGAGGAGATCTGCCTGTGTCATCAATGTGGCCTGGAGGTGATCCGCCTGTGACATCAATGTGGCCTGGAGGAGATCCGCCTGTGACATCAATGTGGCCTGGAGGAGATCTGCCTGTGACATCAATGTGGCCTGGAGGTGATCTGCCTGTGTCATCAATGTGGCCTGGAGGTGATCTGCCTGTGTCATCAATGTGGACCTGGAGGAGATCTGCCTGTGTCATCAATGTGGCCTGGAGGAGATCTGCCTGTGTCATCAATGTGACCTGGAGGAGATCTGCCTGTGTCATCAATGTGACCTGGAGGAGATCTGCCTGTGTCATCAATGTGACCTGGAGGAGATCTGCCTGTGTCATCAATGTGGCCTGGAGGAGATCTGCCTGTGTCATCAATGTGGCCTGGAGGAGATCTGCCTGTGTCATCAATGTGGACCTGGAGGTGATCCGCCTGTGACATCAATGTGACCTGGAGGTGATCCGCCTGTGACATCAATGTGGCCTGGAGGAGATCTGCCTGTGACATCAATGTGGCCTGGAGGAGATCTGCCTGTGACATCAATGTGGCCTGGAGGAGATCTGCTTGTGACATCAATGTGGCCTGGAGGTGATCAGCCTGTGACATCAATGTGGCCTGGAGGTGATCAGCCTGTGACATCAATGTGACCTGGAGGAGATCTGCCTGTGTCATCAATGTGGCCTGGAGGAGATCTGCCTGTGTCATCAATGTGGCCTGGAGGAGATCCGCCTGTGACATCAATGTGGCCTGGAGGAGATCCGCCTGTGACATCAATGTGGCCTGGAGGAGATCTGCCTGTGTCATCAATGTGACCTGGAGGAGATCCGCCTGTGACATCAATGTGACCTGGAGGTGATCTGCCTGTGACATCAATGTGACCTGGAGGTGATCCATCAATACATCAATCTATTTGTACTGTTGTATTTTATTATATAATACAATACAAACCATATGACACAAAGGATAGATAAATCCATCCCTGAGCCCATGAGGAGCGAGGTCCCTGCCCGCAAGCTACAATCTGAGGAAATAGGGGAGACACAAAGGGTAACAGTAACAAATGCTGTCATGTATGGTCCATCAATATAATAAATGGGGGATTCACATAACGCAGCATGAAACAATCAGCAGCCAGGATCTATATAACAGATAAAGTGCCAAGAGAGGATGTGCTGTATATAGCCCATTCACTAAGGACTTCTATTAGGGATCATGATAGGCCGCCTTAAAAAGATGTTTTTAGGGATCATCTGAAGCTCCTGATTTGTTGTCTACCATTCCAGAGAATTGGTGCAGCTCGGGAGAAGTCTTGGAGTCGGGAGCTGGAAGATTGGATTAGTGCAGATGTTAGTCGAAGGTCATTTGAGGAACGTAGAGAACGGGTGGGGAGATAGACAGAGATGAGGGAGGAGATGTAGGGGGGCGCTGCACTGTGAAGAGGATGGGTGGGGTGATAGACAGAGATGGGGGAGGAGAGGTAGGGGGGTGCTGCACTGTGAAGAGCTTTGTGGGTGAGAACAAGCAGCTTGAATTTGATCCTGTAGTATACGGGCAGCCAGTGCAATGACTGGCACAGAGCTGAGGTATCTGAGTAACGATTGGCCAGATGGGTGATTCTGGCTGCTGCATTATGGATGGACTGGAGAGGGGAAGGCGGATTCTCTATAGAGAGGGTGAACCCCATTCTCTATGGGGTTTAGGTCAGGTGAGTTTGCTGCCAGTCAAGCACAGTGATACTGTGGTTAGTAAAGCAGGTATTGGTACTTTTGTCAGTGTGGACAGGGGCCGAGTCCTGCTGGGAAATGACATTTCCTTCTCCAAATAGCAGCAGAGGGAAGCATGAAGAGCTGTAAAATGTCCTGGTAGACGGCAGCACTGACTTTATTATTCTTGATAAAACACAGTGGACCTTCACCAGCAGATGACATGGCCCAAACCATCACTGATTGTGGACACTTCACACTTCACCTCAGGCCGGTTTTCACACATCCGTGCGTCCGGCACATGTGCAGTCTGTGCAGACACATGCCGGAGGCATGGACACGCGGGGACACACGATCCCCTATGGACCCATGCACACGTCCGTGTTTCTGCATGGACTGTGTCTCCGTGTGGAGCACATGCGTGTCTGTGTGCGCCACACAGCGACATGTCCGTTGTGTTTTTTTTTTTGCGGAGCCACGGACCGCTTTTTTGTCCAAAACGTCCTGCACACGGATGTTTACACTGACATCCGTGTGCACGGGCAAAACTAAAAAGCCTGCATATAAAGAATTTCATACTCTCCTCCATCCAGCGGTGTCTGCTCCTCACTTCCGGTGCCGCTCATTAGGGCTCATGAATATTCACTTCACTGCGCCCAAACGCGGACTGGAAGAGAGAGGAGCAGCGGCACTGGAGGAAGGTGAGTATGGGGGTGACAGGCCCTGCCCCCAAACGGCCTTGTTTCACATGTCTGTGGTGATACGGATGTGTGAAACCGGCCTCAAGCAGCTTGTGGCCTCTCCACTCTTCCTCCAGACTCTTGGATTGTGGCCTTTCCACTCTTCCTCCAGACTCTGGGATTGTGGCCCCTGCACTCTTCTTCCAGACTTTGGGACCTTGATTGTCAATGACCTTTTGTGGCTTACCCTCCTTGTGGAGTGTGTCAATGACTGCCTTCTGGACATCTGTCAAGTCAGCAGTCTTCCCCATGATTGTGTAGGCCCTACACAATCATGGGGAAGACTGCTGACTTGACAGATGTCCAGAAGGCAGTGATTGACACACTCCACAAGGAGGGTAAGCCACAAAAGGTCACACTGTAGGCTATTGAACCAGACTAAGGGACTATTTTAAACACTAAGCCTTTGCAAGGTGTTTTGTGGTAATTATTCACTTTCTGAGATAATGACCTTTGGGTTGTCATTGGCAGTAAGCCATAATCATCAACATTAACAGAAATACACATGAAATGGATCCCTCTGTGTGTAATGACTCTATATAATATATACATTTAATTTTATGTATTGAATTACTGGAAATAACTTCTCTGATTTTCTAGTTCATTGCGATGCTCCTGTATGACTGACTGTCGCCTCCTTGTCCTGACACCTGTTGTGTTGTCGGATGTCCTTGTGCTCGTGTCCGAGTCTGATGTTTGTCTTCTTTCCACAGAAACATCTTCCCTTCCAACTTGGTGTCAGCCGCCTTCCAGTCGGATAAGGTTTAGGGTTTTGGGGGGGCATGTATGGTTGGGGTGGGCCATGTATGGTTGGGGGGGGGGGGGGCGGGCTCTATGGTTGGGGGGGGGGCCATGTAGGAGGAGGGGGGGCCTGTATGGTTGGGGTGGGCATGTAGGAGGAGGGGGCTTGTAGGTTCAGGGGGGCCGTGTGTTGTAACCTGTGACCTTCTCTTGCAGTACTCCACCTCCTATTACTGGCAGCGCCTCAATGGTTCCAGCATTGAAGCCAACGTGTCGGAGACGCTGAACGTGAGCAGCGCGATACAGGTGAGCGGCCGCTGTTCTCTGTCCTCCATCCTCCATTGTTTGCCTGCTGCCTGCATCTCACGGCTTGTATCCTCTAGGTGCCCTATGGTAAAGAGGTGGAGGGCATGAACATCCTGGGCCTGGTCGTCTTCGCCATCGTCTTCGGGGTTGCGCTGCGCAAATTGGGGGAAGAGGGAGAAATTCTCATTAAGTTCTTCAACTCCTTTAATGAGGCCACGATGGTGCTGGTGACCTGGATCATGTGGTAGGTGCCGCAGACGTGGCAGCTGCTCCGGCAGAACCTCCTCCGCCCGCTAACGGTCTGTTCGCTCCGCAGGTACGCGCCGCTCGGTATCATGTTCCTGGTGGCTGGAAAGATTGTGGAGATGGAGGACGTGGTGCAGCTCTTCACCAGCCTGGGCAAGTACATCTGCTGCTGCCTCGTGGGGCACGCCATCCACGGCCTCATCGTCCTGCCACTCATCTACTTCGCCTTCACCCGGAAGAACCCGTACAGATTCCTCTGGGGCATCATCAGTGCTCTGGCCACAGCGTTCGGAACATCTTCTAGGTGAGGTGGGCAAAGGAGGGTAGTGGTGTGAGTACATAGAATAGTGAGTGCAGCTGTGGAGTATAATACAGGAGGTAACTCAGGATCTGTAATGTATGTACACAGTGACTGCACCAGCAGAATAGTGAGTGCAGCTCTGGAGTATAATACAGGAGGTAACTCAGGATCAGTAATGTAATGTATGTACACAGTGACTGCACCAGCAGAATAGTGAGTGCAGCTCTGGAGTATAATACAGGAGGTAACTCAGGATTAGTAATGTAATGTATGTACACAGTGACTGCACCAGCAGAATAGTGAGTGCAGCTCTGGAGTATAACACAGGAGGTAACTCAGGATCAGTAATGTAATGTATGTACACAGTGACTGCACCAGCAGAATAGTGAGTGCAGCTCTGGAGTATAATACAGGAGGTAACTCAGGATCAGTAATGTAATGTATGTACACAGTGACTGCACCAGCAGAATAGTGAGTGCAGCTCTGGAGTATAATACAGGAGGTAACTCAGGATCAGTAATGTATGTACACAGTGACTGCACCAGCAGAATAGTGAGTGCAGCTCTGGAGTATAATACAGGAGGTAACTCAGGATCAGTAATGTATGTACACAGTGACTGCACCAGCAGAATAGTGAGTGCAGCTCTGGAGTATAATACAGGAGGTAACTCAGGATCAGTAATGTAATGTATGTACACAGTGACTGCACCAGCAGAATAGTGAGTGCAGCTCTGGGGTATAATACAGGAGGTAACTCAGGATCAGTAATGTAATGTATGAACACAGTGACTGCACCAGCAGAATAGTGAGTGCAGCTTGGAGTATAATACAGGAGGTAACTCAGGATCAGTAATGTAATGTATGTACACAGTGACTGCACCAGCAGAATAGTGAGTGCAGCTCTGGAGTATAATACAGGAGGTAACTCAGGATCAGTAATGTAATGTATGTACACAGTGACTGCACCAGCAGAATAGTGAGTGCAGCTCTGGAGGATAATACAGGAGGTAACTTGGGGTTTTTGAGCTGTTGCTTTATTTTCTCTTCTTCCTTCAGCTCGGCCACCCTCCCGCTGATGATGAAATGTGTAGAAGAAAAAAATGGCGTATCTAAACAGATCAGCAGATTTATCCTTCCTATTGGCGCCACAGTCAACATGGACGGTGCTGCGTTGTTCCAGTGTGTGGCGGCCGTGTTCATCGCGCAGCTGAACAATCACCCCCTGGACTTCGTGCAGATCATCACCATCCTGTGAGTGCGGTGCCTGCAGCGCCTCCTCTCCTCTGTCGCCCTGTGAGATCGGCCTCTGACCTGTCACCTTCTGTTATCCTCAGGGTCACGGCTACAGCGTCCAGTGTGGGGGCTGCGGGGATCCCGGCTGGCGGGGTGCTGACACTCGCCATCATTCTGGAGGCTGTGGGGCTGCCCACTAATGACATCTCCCTCATCCTGGCTGTGGACTGGTTGGTGTAAGTATCGGCTCTCGGTGGTTATGATTGTTTGTATCTGGATGATGGGATGACGACTGTGGAGAGAAGTAATCCACACGATTGGGATTATTAATCACCGTCCACAAGCGGAAAAGTAAAAATGTTCAACGCCGGCCAAAATTGGGAAAAAAATATTCCTTAACTCACCAGTCACCTGAGCCAAAGCTGCTTTGTGATGATGTGCTATACTTCAGAGCTGCATTCGCTGTGCTGCAGCTTTAAAGCTAAAGTCTGGCATTGACTGCTCTTAGTTTGCTATAATGATCTGCACCCTGAAACGTTATACAGTCAAAATAAGACTCCGGACCCACCACCTCCAGATGATCTATCTAGTATCCAAAACGCTGGGGCCGGGGCGCTCGACCTATCTGCAATGGTCTGCAAACGGAATTCTCGTAATCCACAATTGTGGCACGCCTATGTGCTGTCCCTGCTGCACAAGGTCCGCCCATATTAGCTTGTGGTAGCGGCGTGTAAATGAGGTAAGGTGCTCTGCAGGAGGTAACTTTAGGCACCCGGCAGTGTTTCCAGAGATAGATGTAACCTACTGTAGAGCACCTTGTTGCGGCGTGTAAAGGCGGTATCGGGTACCGGTTTCAACTGTTTGTGCGTGCTCGTGCACGTGAATCACCCGGTTGTTTCCACCATCCTGTAGCGGTGTGTAAAGGGACCATGACTGATAGTTTAGTCTGACTGTGATAAGTTTTAGGGTATGGCTGGTTCTGATCGACGTTCTCTAAAGGTACTGTCACATGCGGCAATATTGCTTGCAATTTGCTGGTTGCAGTGAAATCATGGACACATTGTTCTATCTTGTTGCTGTGTACAAATGTAACAATGTGTCCATGATTTCACTGCAACCAGTAAGTTGCCAGTGAAATTCCTAGAAAAGTTGCTGCGTGTGACTGTACCTTAAAGCCCCCATCACACCTGGGGACGGGTCTGGGGATGTCTGTGGCGACTAGCGGGTGCGTGCACGTTTTTGGCACCCCGCTAGTGTCGCTGTCCCCCATTTACACGGGGCGACGCCTCCAGCCCTGCATCGGCGAGCTGTCAGGCGGCATCGCCGCCGGGGTGTCTGGAAACCCCAGCGGCGATGCAGGATCACCTGACAGGTTGCCGGCACCCAGTTACATGGGTTGATGTGTGCACATCGCCCCATGATGGTCGCCTGGTTTCAGAGCAGTGCTCTGAAACCAGGCGACCGCTCGGCACTGCTGACATCGCCCCGTTACATGAGGCGACGATGTTGCTGCCGATAGGCCATACCCCCACGTCGCCTCTGTAATGTGCGGCGATGTCGCCACGTGTGAACGGGGGCTTATGAGTCCAGAGGTGAAGGCCATCAGATCAGCATTTGTACATGTCAGTGTGACGATGAGAGGCAGGTCAGGGGGATCCTGTACAATGTGTTTCTCTAGGTCAGGTCGATCTCCTGTACTTGTTTTCTATATTGGATGATGCATAAACCCTGATCTATGGAGGACATCACCTGCCCCTGCAGCACGTCCAGCTTTCTTATCTTCTCGCAGCAGCGGTGGGAGTTCAGCTCTGGAGTATAATAATTAGGGATGGGTTAGACGGCACCATCCTCCTAACTCTATATTTGTTCCCCCAGTGACCGCACCTGTACGATCCTGAATGTAGAAGGAGATGCGTTTGGCGCCGGCCTCCTCCAGGTTTATAGCGACCGGACGGCAAAGAGCAGCGGGGACGACGTGGCCCTGACATCGGTGCGAGTGGTGGAAGATCACCCGGAAGGCAACCCCCTCCTGAAGGAGGCGAGTGTGGTGGTGGACGGCTACAGCCCCATCGAGAAGGAGTCCACCATGTGAGGACGGACGCTGTGGACCTGTTGAGTGCGGTCTTATTTTTTATTTTATATATTATATTATTTTTTTTTACTTGGATTTTTAACTTATGCTGCATTTTTGGGGCGATCGGGTTCATTCTCCTCCAATCAGGGCCCAGCGCTGCCTCCTTTACCTCCAATCACGGTGATGTCATTACCTGCCCGCGGTCTCCGTCCTGTGCCCGCCATGCTGCACGGAGCCGTTCCCAGGCTCCGCTCTATTTTATGTTCGTCGGTGACTTTTGTGTCTGAATCCTTATTTTGGGAACGATTGAGATGTTTTTTGTTCTATTTTGGGACCAAATTGACTTTTTTTTTGTACAATAATCAGCGTGGAGGCTGCAGAGCGGTACGGAGGTCGTGGCCTCCTCTATTGGATTTACGGGGGTGGTTACTGCCCCCTTGTAGAGACTTCCAGGGGTGCAGAGTTGGGGAAGCTGTTGCTACTGATCAAGCATTGTACATGACGACAAAGTGATGTGGAGTCTGTTACGTGAGGTCAAACGTTGCGTGTAAGTGAGGATGATGGGAATGTAGTGTCCAGAGAAGTAAAGACAAAAACAATCAATCCTCTGTATTGTGCAGATTTCTTAGTAATGACATACTGGGCAGAGGAGCTCACAATCTAATCTCTCCCTGTGCATAAGTGAAGGCTATGCCTGGGGTTGTAATGCCGTCCTCCACTCAACCATGAACAAGAACATGTCAGCAGGATCCAGCACTGGACAGTGAAGCCTCCGCCATAATGTCTGCGCTGCTGATTACTCTGATCCTGCGGTGACAGCTCTGATCTGTCTGTGGAATAATCCTCTAAAGGTTACGTCCTCTGTGAATCAGGGGCGACACTTAGAGGACATGTGGAGGATGACATTCTCTCTCTCTTTAACTCATTTTTTTTAACCCCCGCCATCGTTGTGCTGGACGTCTTCTGCACGGTGCGATCCTGCAGCAGGTGTCTGAGATGGTGCAGATCTAGAGTCTAATGCAATGACATCTTCATTAAAGGGAACCTGTCACCTGAACCTAAGCCCCTACACTATCACTAACTGCTCCCTATCTATCCCTTTCTCATCTAAAGGGGCCCTATTAAACATCAGAAAAATGTGACATAGTATGCACCGGCCACGACATCACATCCGGCGCGGTGCATTATGAGGCTGATCACATGATCGGCCCGGCCTCAATAAGCGCATGCGCAGAGACGGGCTGATCACATGATCAAGCCCATAATGCACTGGGGCCAATCACGTGATCGGCCCCATAATGCACCGCATCGGATGTGATGTCGCGGCCGGTGCATACTATGTCACAGAGGGTGGGAGATTCCAAATGGTGGGGACGGCGGGGCGTGTGCTCCACAATGGAGGAGTGGTGAATGGAGCGTGGACCCGCCTTCCCAGATCCCCAGCCTCGGGGACTGCTGTAAGTTTAAACTTATTTTTCTGATGTTTTATAGGGCGGATTTAGATGAGATAGGGAGCAGCTAGAAAGGTGTAGGGACAGCTAGAGATAGTGTAGGGACTTAGATTCAGGCGACAGGTTCCCTTTAGGTCAGGGGTGGGGAACTCCAGGCCTTGAGGGCCGCACACAGTGCAGGTTTTCAGGATTTCCTTAGTGTTGCACAGGTGATAATATAATTACCTGCACTGGTGATGATTCCAACCTCTGTGCAATACTAAGGAAATCCTGAAAACCTGCACAGTGTGCGGCCCTCGAGGCCTGGAGTTCCCCGCCCCTGCTTTAAATATTTCTTTGGGTCAGAGGAGCCATACAGAACGGTGCTGTGCATGTATCGCCCACCACAATGATGGCGGAGCAGAATGTAATAAAGAAAACGAGTGAAAACCAAAGAAGCAGTCACCGGGCTGTGGAGTCAGTAAGACAAAGGTCTGAGTTAACCACTGACTCCACAATCCTGTTCTCCGGTCAGTGAGCCAAACATTGGACTTCTTGGCGTCCTGACTGCGGGCGCTCTCGCTACCCTCGGCGTCCTGACTGCGAACGGGCGTGCTCGCTCCCACCCCTCGGCGTCCCGACTGCGAGCGGGCACACTCGCTCGCTCCCTCCCCTCGGCGTCCCGAGTGCGGGCGCGCTCGCTCGCTCCCTCCCCTCGGCGTCCCGAGTGCGGGCGCGCTCGCTCCCTCCCCTCGGCGTCCCGAGTGCGGGCGCGCTCGCTCGCTCCCTCCCTCCCCTCGGCGTCCCGAGTGCGGGCGCGCTCGCCTCGCTCCCTCCCTCTCCCTCGGCGTCCCGAGTGCGGGCGCGCTCGCTCGCTTTCTCCCCTCGGCGTCCACACTTTTCATTGCTTTCCATAAAACCTCAGCCACTATACACTAACCAAGGACATAACTAATGCACCGTCCATCAAACACAAAGTTGTAGGTCAATATTTGCCAAAACATGGCTATTTGTGATCTTGCGTTATTTGTAGAGCTGCGGCTTTTTGTTGGAAATAGAAGAATATGAGGATTTGAAACAAATGTATCCAGTTCAGATAAACTGCACAATGTCAATGTAGGAGTGGAGTCTGGGGAGCTCTATGCAATCGCGCAGCGTTACAGTGTATCGGCGGCGGAGTGTGGGGAGCTCTGTGCAGCGTTACAGTGTATCGGCGGAGGAGTGTGGGGAGCTCTGTGCAGCGTTACAGTGTATCGGCGGAGGAGTGTGGGGAGCTCTGTGCAGCGTTACAGTGTATCGGCGGAGGAGTGTGGGGAGCTCTGTGCAGCGTTACAGTGTATCGGCGGAGGAGTGTGGGGAGCTCTGTGCAGCGTTACAGTGTATCGCCGGAGGAGTGTGGGGAGCTCTGTGCAGCGTTACAGTGTATCGGCGGAGGAGTCCAGAGAGCTGTATGCAGCCGCGCTCATGGTCTGCAGCGATCCGCTGTGTTCTGTCACATGTACTGGGAAGCTCGGGGTTACAGACGTCTCCTTCTGTGCTCACTGCTGCTGTATCTATATATACTCTGTGCTGGTGACCGACTTACCATAAACCACCATATATATATCTAGTGTGAGGGACAACGCCTCTTGTCTGTAGAACTGGATTAAACCAGTCCCGGCTTTTCTTAGCATTTTCAAGGTCAGTGATGCCTTATCCGGCGCTGCCCCCAGTGGATAGTCCCTCTAAGTGCAGCCTAAAGACCCCAGTTACACACAGATAATTGTGCAGATTGTTGGCAGATCTCTGGCTGCAGTGAAATCATGGACACATTGTTACATTTGTACACAGCAACAAAATAGAACAATGTGTCCATGATTTCGCTGCAACCAGAGATCTGACAACAATCTGCACAATTATCTGTGTGTGACTGGGGCTTTAGAGTGAGTGCACATGATCCGGACGAGGCGCTGGAGAACGCAGGGTCCGAGCCCATGATCAGGATCCAGGACGCAGTGGATTTTCTAAGGCAGTGTTCACAGCAGATCAAGAGATTTCTGTAAATCCACCCATGGCTTGTGCAGCTGATACCCGATCAGTGTCCTCCGTACCGGGGAACATAAGAGAACACGAGATCCTGAATCTTCTACAACATAGGAATTAATTCTCTCGGCAAATAAACATACAGGAGCCTCTCACTGATAGAAGTTAATCAAAAAGTTAATTTATCTCAGTAATTAAATCCATAAAGTGACCACATCTATTATATAGAGTCATTACACATAGAGGGATCCATTTAATGTGTTTATTTATGTTAATGTTGATGATTATGGATTATAGCTTACCTCAGAAAATTGGGTGACTATATTGATTTATTAGTCGACATGTTTCAGGCCTCCCTGATGACAATATGATCTTGATTTGTCCTGAGGAAGAGGCCAGGGAACCCTGAAACGCGATAACTAATAAATCAATATTATATTCCCCCTTTGATGTCTGGTGGAATACGGCAGCGCAGTGTTTAACCCTTCATCCTCCCTCCTCTATATGCACCATGCTGGGGACTGCAGCAGTCGTGATCTGCTTTTATAGTGGTTGTGACTCTCACAACCACACAAGGTGAAGCCTCTGATACCTATTTAGGTCATATTTTATCTCTCAGATCCTTCATCCTCCCTACTTTAATTGTATATAATATATGTGTTTCACATTATATAATGAATCACTGAAATAAATTAATTTTTTGATGGTTTTCTTAATTCATTGAGAGGCTCCTGTATATTGTAACTCCACATGAACAGCCATGGGCACAGGATTGCTCTGCAGTAACGGCCTGGGGCTGCTGCTTCTTTGCTGTGTAGAGGATCCTGATCATCACATTTAATCCTATAAAACTTCAGACATCACAAACTTATCAACCTCCCATACAGAAGGGGGGAGACGGAGACCCCGATCCTGACATTCTTTGGGATACCCCTATTTCGTTTTTGTGGCCCCCTGGGTTTGGTTTCCTTTAATTAAAGCTAAACTATAGACAAATGCAACAAAGAAGTAGGAAAACCCAGTTTTTGGATGCAGCTTTTTTATGGCCTGGAGAAGGAGGTTGTGGCTGCAGAAAAAAACGCAATGTGTGAACACAGCCGAGGTGTCGTCAGTGATTGTCATCAGTGTCTGCTGCCGTCATCTTATTATTACAGCCCTATAGACTTGAAGGGGCAATTCTAATCCTAGACGCCAATCAATAAAGACGTCTGTGATATTTTGTAACCAGAAAAATGCAGACCTGTGACCATCCCATAGACTATAATAGGCATCCCACAAACGACAGTGCACATCTTACAATGGGCATTCCACAGACTGCGATGGATGTCCCATACACTAGAATGGACATCCCAAACTATAATAGGGATCCCATACACTATAATGGACATCCCAGACTATAATAGGGATCCCATACACTATAATGGGCATCCCATTCTATAATGGGCATCCCAGACTATAATGGGTGTCCCAGAGGTTGTCATTGGCATACCATACACTATAACGGGCATCCCACAGACTATAATGGGCATCCCACAGACTAGACTACAATGGTCACATGTCCTATCATGAAGCGCTCGGATGTCTGAACGAGGCCTCATGACTTTCGTGTGACTTCCTCCGCTCAGCGCATAGGAGCCGTGTATGGGGAGGGGAGCGGAGAATCGCACAGTTTCCTGCAGGTCGGATCATCATGTTCCAGGCAGAGAAGGAAACAAGGTGATGGAGAATATTACAGACGGGTCGTTACAAGGTCGATATTGAGCGTTAGATCTGCTCCGTCCACTAGGTGGCACCAGGGATCACAACCCCTCCAGACTACACAAAGGCCGATCGATAAGGGTATGTGCGCACTTGCCGGCGGGTTCGTCAGTGGCGGCTGGGCGGACCCGCCAGGAAGCTCCGGAGCCGTCCACCGGCTTCCTGGCGGGTATGTGCGGCGGGTTGGCCAACGGGTTAGCGCCGGCGGTTCTGCAGCGGCTGGAAGCAGTACATGATTCTGCTTGCAGCCGCTGCAGAACCGGCCGGTTTATAGAACATGCTCATTCTTTGCTAACCCGCTGGGAACCCAGCGGGTTGGCAACGGATGAGCATGTGTAAACCGCCGGTGTCTGCACACCGGGTGTCGGTTTTACATAGGTTTCAATGTTAATCCAAACGCCGGTTTGGATTAACATAAATTTACATGAAATTTATGTAAACCGACGGCGGTTTACACACCTAATCCGACCCTAACCCTGCCAGTGCGCACATACCCTAAACAGTCGCTTCCAACTACAATAAAGGCCACGTCACAAGCTTCAATCTTGTGAAAGATATCGCCTGAAAAGGCACGTGATCGAGATAGTTACAACAATTTATTGATATCATTTGTGCTGTGTCACAAGCATAGATCTCGTTAACGATGTTAAATTTGGCAACGCACCAGTGATCGCACGACTCAGCCATCCACACCGTCCGGCGTCAGGAATGGGCGAAGTGGAGAATGAGATGGTTTGAGCGGTTCAACAACAACGCGATGGACGCAGCAGGCTGAGCGCAGGTTCATTGAACGATGAGCGACAGGGTTTGAGGTCCAGATCACAAATCTTCCACCAATCAAGTGATTTTTCACTGACAGATCACCCGTTACACGCAACGACGCTCAAACGATCAAAATTCCGAATCACTAAGGGCCCTTTCACATCAGCGTTTTTTGAAATTTGCGGCAGATGCGGTGAAAAAAACGCATCTGCCGCAATTTACCGCATACCGCTCCACTTGTGGCGCGGTTGCGGTAAACGCCATGCAAAGTATAGGCGTACTTGCGACAGGTGTGGCAAGTGCGGTTTTGCACTTGCGGCAGGTGCGGCAGCGAAAAAACCACGGCCTGACCAATGTTTTTTTTCGCTGCCGCACCTGCCGCAAAGTGCAAAACCGCACTTGCCACACCTGCCGCAAGTCCGCCTATACTTTGCATGGCGTTTACCGCAACCGCGCCACAAGTGGAGCCGGTATGCGGTAATTGCGGCAGATGCGTTTTTTTCACCGCATCTGCCGCAAATTTCAAAAACGCTGATGTGAAAGGGCCCTTAGTGACATCGTTCACAAGATTTGAAGCGTGACGAGGCCTCAAGAGGTTTATCACTTTCTGCTCGATTTTAGGGACCATCAACACAACGACCAGAAGAATCGCCAACAACGCGGCTCCGTGAATTTATTTATTTCATATCTACATTGATCGCGTTCCATAGAAGTATAAAAATGTTCTGTTTTTTAGACTGGAAACAGGTGGGCGGGGGGGACTTTAGTGTTTATTTTGTTTTTTGTTTTTTTTTACACCCCAAAGTCTGCATCCCTCCATCGATGACCTCCAGCTCACCCCCCCTCTATCCTCAGGACAGGTCTGCATCCCTCCATCGATGACCTCCAGCCTCACCCCCCCTCTATCCTCAGGACAGGTCTGCACCCCTCCCCCAATGATTTCCATCCTCACCCCCCCTCTATTCTCAGGACGGCCAGGTCTGCACCCCTCCCCCGATGACCTCCAGCCGCAACCCTCCTCTATCCTCAGGACAGGTCTGCACCCCTCCCTTGATGATCTCTGGCCTCACCGTCCCTCTATCCTCAGGACGGCCAGGTCTGCACCCCTCCCTCGATTGATCTCCGGCCTCACCGCCCCTCTATCCTCAGGCCGGGTCTGTACCCCTCCCCCAATGATCTCTGGCCTCACCGTCCCTCTATCCTCAGGACGGCCAGGTCTGCACCCCTCCCCCGATGATCTCCGGCCTCACCGCCCCTCTATCCTCAGGCCGGGTCTGTACCCCTCCCCCAATGATCTCTGGCCTCACCGTCCCTCTATCCTCAGGACGGCCAGGTCTGCACCCCTCCCCCGATGATCTCCGGCCTCACCGCCCCTCTATCCTCAGGCCGGGTCTGCACCCCTCCCCCGATGATCTCTGGCCTCACCGTCCCTCTATCCTCAGGACGGCCAGGTCTGCACCCCTCCCCCGATGATCTCCGGCCTCACCGCCCCTCTATCCTCAGGCCGGGTCTGCACCCCTCCCTTGATCTCCGGCCTCACCGCCCCTCTATTCTCAGGCCAGGTCTGCACCCTTCCCTTGATGATCTCCGGCTTCACCGCCACTCTATCCTCAGGCCGGGTCTGCACCCCCTCCCTTGATCTCCGGCCTCACCGCCCCTCTATCCTCAGGCCGGGTCTGCACCCCGCCCCTTGATCTGCGGCCTCACCGTCCCTCTATTCTCAGGCCGGTCTGCACCCCTCTCCCGATGATCTGCGGCCTCACCGTCCTTCTATTCTCAGGCCGGGTCTGCACCCTCCCCCCCCCCCCCGATGATCTCCGGCTTCACCGCCCCTCTATTCTCAGCCAGGTCTGCACCCCTCCCCGATGATCTCCGGCCTCACTGCCCTCTATTTTCAGGACGACGGGGTCTGAAACCCCTCCGCCGATGATCTCTGGCCTCACCGCCCCTCTATCCTCAGGACAGCCGGGTCTGCACCCCTCCCCCGATGATCTCCGGCCTCACTGCCCCTTTATTTTCAGGACGGCGGGGTCTGCACCCCTCCCCTGAGGATTGCTGGCTCCGGCCTCACCGTCCCTCTATTCTCAGGCCGGGTCTGCACCCCTCCCCCGATGATCTCCGGCCTCACTGCCCCTCTATTTTCAGGACGGCGGGGTCTGCACCCCTCCCCTGAGGATTGCTGGCTCCGGCCTCACCGTCCCTCTATTCTCAGGCCGGGTCTGCACCCCTCTCCCGATGATCTCCGGCCTCACCTCCCCTCTATCCTCAGGACGGCCGGGTTTGGATACTGAGGGACCTCGATCGCCCTCTCCCCAAACTTCATCTTCAGCAGCTCCACGTGGTGATTTGGAGCCTGAACTAAAGCCCCAGCGAAGGGCAGCGTCTGGAGGGGCCGGAGGAAGCTCTCTGGGAACTCGATGTCCTGAGGGTGACCGGTCCATGAGTCCCGGGTCATTAACCCGTCCCGGGGATAGAACGGCCATAGATCCACATGGAGGTGGTTACTCTGACTGTACTGCACCCTGAAGAAGTCGCCCTCCACGGCCCGCTCCCACACGAAGCCCTCCTGATCTATGAGGGAACCCCCCTGCGCCCCCCGCAGCTCCGGACACAGCGTGATGTCTTCCAGGTAGATTGCCCAGATCCACGTCGTAGTCCCAGGGGATGATGTCTCCGTGCCGCGCCGCCCCCAGCAGGCTGCCGCCCTCCAGCCAGTACCGCACATTGTTGGCTTCCAGGACCTTGATGACATGGAGGGCGGTGACCCTCAGCGCTCGGAGGCAGCAGGGGGGGGTCCCAGCGCCCCTCATACAGGTAATCCGGGGTTTCTCCAACCACAGTCCCAAAGCAGCGCGGCGTCTCCTTACTGCACCCGAACCAGCGATCGCCTCCGTCCAGACCGCGGAGCAGACGCACCTTCAGCGCTCGCATGGTCGCTGCCTCCTCCGCGCGCTCAGCCTGCTCCGCCTTCCAACGACCATGGTCTTTTGGCTGGAAATGGAGTACGAGGAAACACGGCGTCATCCATCACCTTCACCCTCCACCCCCGCAGAGCCGCCTGAATAAAGATGGCCGCCTGCAGAGGACGGGAGAGAGGAAAGGGCAGGTCAAACAGGTCACGGGATCGCATCAGCAGGACGGCGGCTCCGGACACTGCGCCACAGGACTCTCCGGCAGCTGCTGCTCGGTACTGCGCCGTCCCACTCCCGCTGAGACACGTTCAGGTGCAGGCAGCGCAGCGCACCGCCAGCACCCGCCGCCACCAGCCTGACCTCGGGAGGAGCATCGCGGAGACCTCGAGCCATCCTCTCCAGTAAATCAGGAGGATCCAGAGCACAACCGTCCGGGACCAGCACCACCAGGCGAGTGCGGACATGGGACTCCAGACGGGAGGCAGAGTCGGGCTGCTCCGGGGACGGGTGGAGCCGCAGCAGGGTTATCCCTGGGATCGGAGGGTACGGAGCCGTCTCTGAAGCCACGAGGATCTGTAGAGACGGGCGAGAGCGCAGGAAGCTGCGGTGTAAACTCCGCCAGACCGTGCTCAAAAGGCCGGAACTCCCGCACAACGACTGTGACCCCGGGGGACAGAGAGGACGGAGGGCGGACGGATGGACGGACCTGGAGGTGCCAGGTGTAATAGAGCAGCAGCAGGTTACAAACCAGGGTCAAAGCCACCAGGACGTGGCAGAGCGGGCAGCGCATCCTGCGCCCATCACACACGGCGCCAGCCTGCGGGAGAAAACAACACATTACTACACCAGGGATAATGGGGGTTATCACCACTCAGCCTGGTCTGTCTGGATGATGGGGGTTGTCAGTCCCGTGTGTCTGGATGATGGGGGTTGTCAGTCCCGTCCGTCTGAATGATGGGGGATGTCAGTCCCGTCCGTCTGGATGATGGGGGATGTCAGTCCCGTCCGTCTGGATGATGGGGGATGTCAGTCCCCTCCGTCTGGATGATGGGGGATGTCAGTCCCCTCCGTCTCGATGATGGGGGATGTCAGTCCCCTCCGTCTCGATGATGGGGGATGTCAGTCCCCTCCGTCTCGATGATGGGGGATGTCAGTCCCCTCCGTCTCGATGATGGGGGATGTCAGTCCCCTCCGTCTCGATGATGGGGGATGTCAGTCCCTCCGTCTCGATGATGGGGGATGTCAGTCCCCTCCGTCTCGATGATGGGGGATGTCAGTCCCCTCCGTCTCGATGATGGGGGATGTCAGTCCCCTCCGTCTCGATGATGGGGGATGTCAGTCCCCTCCGTCTCGATGATGGGGGATGTCAGTCCCCTCCGTCTCGATGATGGGGGATGTCAGTCCCGTCCGTCTGGATGATGGGGGATGTCAGTCCCCTCCGTCTGGATGATGGGGGATGTCAGTCCCGTCCGTCTGGATGATGGGGGATGTCAGTCCCGTCCGTCTGGATGATGGGGGATGTCAGTCCCGTCCGTCTGGATGATGGGGGATGTCAGTCCCGTCCGTCTGGATGATGGGGGATGTCAGTCCCGTCCGTCTGGATGATGGGGGATGTCAGTCCCGTCCGTCTGGATGATGGGGGATGTCAGTCCCGTCCGTCTGGATGATGGGGGATGTCAGTCCCGTCCGTCTGGATGATGGGGGATGTCAGTCCCGTCCGTCTGGATGATGGGGATGTCAGTCCCGTCCGTCTGGATGATGGGGATGTCAGTCCCGTCCGTCTGGATGATGGGGGATGTCAGTCCCGTCCGTCTGGATGATGGGGGATGTCAGTCCAGTCCGTCTGGATGATGGGGGATGTCAGTCCCGTCCGTCTGGATGATGGGGGATGTCAGTCCCGTCCGTCTGGATGATGGGGGATGTCAGTCCCGTCCGTCTGGATGATGGGGGATGTCAGTCCCGTCCGTCTGGATGATGGGGGATGTCAGTCCCGTCCGTCTGGATGATGGGGGATGTCAGTCCCGTCCGTCTGGATGATGGGGGATGTCAGTCCCGTCCGTCTGGATGATGGGGGATGTCAGTCCCGTCCGTCTGGATGATGGGGGATGTCAGTCCCGTCCGTCTGGATGATGGGGGATGTCAGTCCCGTCCGTCTGGATGATGGGGGATGTCAGTCCCGTCCGTCTGGATGATGGGGGATGTCAGTCCCGTCCGTCTGGATGATGGGGGATGTCAGTCCCGTCCGTCTGGATGATGGGGGATGTCAGTCCCGTCCGTCTGGATGATGGGGGATGTCAGTCCCGTCCGTCTGGATGATGGGGGATGTCAGTCCCGTCCGTCTGGATGATGGGGGATGTCAGTCCCGTCCGTCTGGATGATGGGGGATGTCAGTCCCGTCCGTCTGGATGATGGGGGATGTCAGTCCCCCTCCGTCTGGATGATGGGGGATGTCAGTCCCGTCCGTCTGGATGATGGGGGATGTCAGTCCCGTCCGTCTGGATGATGGGGGATGTCAGTCCCGTCCGTCTGGATGATGGGGGATGTCAGTCCCGTCCGTCTGGATGATGGGGGTTGTCAGTCCTGTCCGTCTGGATGATGGGGGTTGTCAGTCCTGTGTGTCTGGATGATGGGGGTTGTCAGTCCTGTGTGTCTGGATGATGGGGGTTGCCAGCTGTCTGGTTGCTATGGACACATTATAACAGATTGTCTGTCTCCATAGTAACTGGTCACATGTCTTGTTGCTATGAGCGGGCGCGGCCTCCCATATTGCAGGGGCCCCCTGTTCCTCTTTGGCCCTCTGTTTCTCTGGGGACCCCTGTTTCTCTGGGACCCTCTGTTTCTCTGGGGACCCCTGTTTCTCTGGGGCCCCCTGTTTCTCTGGGGGCCCCTGTTTCTCTGGGGGCCCCTGTTTCTCTGGGGGCCCCTGTTTCTCTGGGGGCCCCTGTTTCTCTGGGGGCCCCTGTTCCTCTGGAGCCCCCTGTTCCTCTGGGGGCCCCTGTTCCTCTGGGGGCCCCTGTTCCTCTGGAGCCCCCTGTTCCTCTGGGGCCCCCTGTTCCTCTGGGGTCCCCTGTTCCCACTGTTCCTCTGGAGCCCCCTGTTCCTCTGGGGGCCCCTGTTTCCTCTGGGGGCCCCCTGTTCCTCTGGGGGCCCCCTGTTCCTCTGGGGGCCCCCTGTTCCTCTGGGGGCCCCCTGTTCCTCTGGGGGCCCCCTGTTCCTCTGGGGGCCCCCTGTTCCTCTGGGGGCCCCCTGTTCCTCTGGGGGCCCCCTGTTCCTCTGGGGGCCCCTATTTCTCTGGGGCCCCCTGTTTCTCTGGAGCCCCTGTTCCTTTCTGCCTCCTGTTCCTCTGGGGCCCCTGTTCCTTTCTGCCTCCTGTTCCTCAGGAGCCCCCTGTTCCTCTGGGGGCCCCTGTTCCTTTCTGCCTCCTGTTCCTCTGGGGCCCCTGTTCCTTTCTGCCCCCTGTTCCTCTGGGGCCCTCTGTTCCTCTGGGGCCCTCTGTTCCTTTCTGCCTCCTGTTCCTCTGGGGGGCCCCTGTTCCTCTGGGGGGGCCCTGTTCCTCTGGGGCCCTCTGTTCCTCTGGGGGTCCCTGTTCCTCTGGAGCCCCCTGTTCCTCTGGGGCCCCCTGTTCCTCTGGGCCCTCTGTTCCTCTGGAGCCCCCTGTTCCTCTGGGGCCCCTGTTCCTTTCTGCCTCCTGTTTTCTTACCGTTATTTACCCTCTGGTGACCGGAGAGCGGCGGATTCTATGGGGAGGTGCGGCCATCACCGCCGGACACATTGTATCACTACATCTGACCACGTGTTTTCCTCCTTCCCGCCCCCATGTGACGTCACGTATTCTAAACTTTATTGTTCTCCATGACACAGACATAAACAAATAACGTCGGATCCTTCAAGTGCTTGTCTCCGCCCACGTCTGTTCAACACTGTTAGCTCCTCCCTCGGCCCCGCCCACCGCGGACAGTTTATCCCAAATTTGACGTGGCAGCGCGCTGAGGGCGTGGCTAGAGTGAGGAACATTTATACCCGCAGCTAGGCAACTGGATGTTTATTGGCTAGCAAAAAAGCTGGATTCGAATCAGTGATTGGCTGTTATGTTCCTTGAGGTGATGCTATTGGCGTAGCTCGGTGTCAGTCATGCGGTCTATTGACAATGCGAGGGGTTCCAATTCAGGAGGCGTGGTTTAATCGTTGTCTGGGCGTGGTAAATGTGAAACCATAATATGTAGTTTTGTGATTGGATAAGAAACGTTGTGAGGCCTAGGTGGGCGGGGTTATCTGTGAATGATCCGGCCTGTCTGCGAGAGGGCGGGATTTGTCAGAATCGTCGAGCTGTCATTGGGTGAGGCGCAGCGCGTCAGTGGAAGAACGGCCTGTGATTGGTCGGTGCGGCGCTCCGGGCCGCTGAGCTCTCGCTGCGGCTGCTCAGTCAGATCACCGCCGGCTCTAGTGACATGCTGGGCTCCGGGGTCTCCGTGGACCGGGGGCGGCTCCGACAGTTGTTTGCGGGGGAGTGTGGCCGGGCTGTGCGAGCTGAAGTTACTGCGGGAGCGGCAGGAGGTGCGAGTGCGGCGGGCGCTGCGGGGCGGAGAGGTGAGAAGCCCCGGACTGGTGTGTGCAGATATACACCGGGTATAATCCCATCATTCCCCCCCCCCCCCCGTGTGTACATATACCGGGTATAATCACCATCCCCCCCTGTGTACATACATATACCGGGTATAATCATAATCATCCCCCCCCCCCCCCCATCATCATCTTCACCACCACCCCCCCCTGTGTGTGTACATACATATACCGAGTGTAATCTCCATAATCCCCCTGGTATATAACACCATCATCATCCCCCCCCTGTGTGTATATAACCCCCATCATCATCCCCCCCTGTGTGTATATAACCCCCATCATCATCCCCCCTGTGTGTATATAACCCCCATCATCATCCCCCCCTGTGTGTATATAACCCCCATCATCATCCCCCCCTGTGTGTATATAACCCCCATCATCATCCCCCCTGTGTGTATATAACCCCCATCATCATCATCCCCCCCCTGTGTGTATATAACCCCCATCATCATCCCCCCCGTGTGTATATAACCCCCATCATCATCCCCCCCCTGTGTGTATATAACCCCCATCATCATCCCCCCCTGTGTGTATATAACCCCCATCATCATCCCCCCCCTGTGTGTATATAACCCCCATCATCATCCCCCCCTGTGTGTATATAACCCCCATCATCATCCCCCCCCTGTGTGCATATAACCCCCATCATCTCCCCCCTGTGTGCATATAAGCCACATCATCATCCCTCCCCCGTGTGTATATAACCCCATCATCATCCCCCCCTGTGTGTATATAACCCCCATCATCATCCCCCCCCTGTGTGTATATAACCCCCATCATCATCCCCCCGTGTGTATATAACCCCCATCATCATCCCCCCGTGTGTATATAACCCCCATCATCATCCCCCCCTGTGTGTATATAACCCCCATCATCATCCCCCCGTGTGTATATAACCCCCATCATCATCCCCCCGTGTGTATATAACCCCCATCATCATCCCCCCGTGTGTATATAACCCCCATCATCATCCCCCCCCTGTGTATATAACCCCCATCATCCCCCCCTGTGTATATAACCCCATCATCCCCCCGTGTGTATATAACCCTCATCATCATCCCCCCGTGTGTATATAACCCTCATCATCATCCCCCCCGTGTGTATATAACCCCCATCATCCCCCCCCCCTGTGTTATATAACCCCCATCATCCCCCCCCCTGTGTATATAACCCCCATCATCCCCCCCCCTGTGTATATAACCCCCATCATCCCCCCCTGTGTATATAACCCCCATCATCCCCCCGCTGTGTGTATATAACCCCCATCATCATCCCCCCCTGTGTGTATATAACCCCCATCATCATCCCCCCCGTGTGTATATAACCCCCCATCATCATCCCCCGTGTGTATATAACCCCCATCATCATCCCCCCCGTGTGTATATAACCCCCATCATCATCCCCCCCGTGTGTATATAACCCCCATCAACATCCCCCCGTGTGTATATAACCCCCATCATCATCCCCCCGTGTGTATATAACCCCCATCATCATCCCCCCGTGTGTATATAACCCCCATCATCATCCCCCCCGTGTGTATATAACCCCCATCATCATCCCCCCGTGTGTATATAACCCCCATCATCATCCCCCCGTGTGTATATAACCCCCATCATCATCCCCCCGTGTGTATATAACCCCCATCATCATCCCCCCCGTGTGTATATAACCCCCATCATCATCCCCCCCGTGTGTATATAACCCCCATCATCATCCCCCCGTGTGTATATAACCCCCATCAACATCCCCCCGTGTGTATATAACCCCCATCATCATCCCCCCGTGTGTATATAACCCCCATCATCATCCCCCCCGTGTGTATATAACCCCCATCATCATCCCCCCGTGTGTATATAACCCCCATCATCATCCCCCCCGTGTGTATATAACCCCCCATCATCATCCCCCCGTGTGTATATAACCCCCCATCATCATCCCCCCCCTGTGTGTATATAACCCCCATCATCATCCCCCCCCCTTTGTGTATATAACCCCCATCATCATCCCCCCCCCTTTGTGTATATAACCCCCCATCATCATCCCCCCCGTGTGTATATAACCCCATCAACATCCCCCCATGTGTATATAACCCCCATCATCATCCCCCCGTGTGTATATAACCCCCATCATCATCCCCCCCGTGTGTATATAACCCCCATCATCATCCCCCCGTGTGTATATAACCCCCATCATCATCCCCCCGTGTGTATATAACCCCCCATCATCATCCCCCCCGTGTGTATATAACCCCCCATCATCATCCCCCCCCCCTGTGTGTATATAACCCCCATCATCATCCCCCCCCCTTTGTGTATATAACCCCCATCATCATCCCCCCCCCTTTGTGTATATAACCCCCCATCATCATCCCCCCCGTGTGTATATAACCCCCATCAACATCCCCCCATGTGTATATAACCCCCATCATCATCCCCCCGTGTGTATATAACCCCCATCATCATCCCCCCGTGTGTATATAACCCCCATCATCATCCCCCCCGTGTGTATATAACCCCCATCATCATCCCCCCGTGTGTTATATAACCCCCATCATCATCCCCCCCGTGTGTATATAACCCCCCATCATCATCCCCCCCCCCGTGTGTATATAACCCCCCATCATCATCCCCCCCCCCCCCCTGTGTATATAACCCCCATCATCATCATCTTCAGACACCACCCCCCCTGGTGTGAATGTCTCACCAGATATCACAAAAAATCTATCCAATCCACACAGGCAAAGAAACCAAACCACAGACGTCCATAAAATATGTGTAATAATGAGAAATGACACAGGGAAAAGTATTGAACACATGAAGTATAAGAGGTGCAAAAAGGCACGGAAAGTCCTGACACCGGCTGAGATCTATCAGTAATTAGAAAGCGATCCTGTCACTAAGTGGTAATAATATCAGATGGATCAACTGATGACTGATAAAAGGGAGTCTCATTACCAAGGAGCCACACAAGAAACATCTCATGATGGGGAAAACCAGTGAGACGTCTCAAGACCTTCACAGCCTTATTTCTACACAAAAAGTACTGATGGCATTGGCTATGGAAGAATTTCTAAACTACTGAAGGCTCCAGTGAGCTCTGCTGAGGCCATAATCCGGAATAAACAGAATTTCACCATAAGGGTAAGTGCACACTGGCCGGGTTTTCGGCGGTTTACCTGTGTAAACCGCCGTTTTGTTTACATTAGTTTTATGTTAATTTATGTTAATCCAAACCGGCGTTTGGATTAACATTAAAACTAATGTAACCCGCCCAAGGCTGTGCACACACCGGCGGTTACCCAGCGTCATCCGTTGCTAACCCGCAGGTTTCCCAGCGGGTTAGCAAAGAATGACCATGTTCTAAAAACCGGCGGTTCTGCAGCGGCTGCAAGCAGAATCGTGCTGCTTCCAGCCGCTGCAGAATCGCCGCCTAGAACCCGCTGGGCAGCCGCCGGATACCGCCCGCACATACCCGCCAGGAAGCCGGTGGACGGCGCCGGAGCTTCCTGGCGGGTCCCGCCCAGCCGCCGCCGACCAACCCGCCGGGTAATGTGAACTTACCCTAAAGCAGCCACGACCAGGTGCCCTTCCCCCGCAAGATTTCACGCAGAGGAGTTAAAAGAATTATCAGAAGAGTCCAAGAGCCAAGAACACCTGAGGAGATCTACAGAAAGAGCTGGAATCAGGAGCTGCAATTGATTCTCAGAAAACAATAAGTAATGCACGCTCCAGTATGCACGCTCCAGTATGCACGCTCCTCTAGGCACGCTCCTCTAGGCACGCTCCTCTAGGCACGCTCCTCTAGGCACGCTCCTCTAGGCACGCTCCAGTATGCACGCTCCAGTATGCACGCTCCTCTAGGCACGCTCCTCTAGGCACGCTCCTCTAGGCACGCTCCTCTAGGCACGCTCCAGTATGCACGCTCCAGTATGCACGCTCCTCTAGGCACGCTCCTCTAGGCACGCTCCTCTAGGCACGCTCCTCTAGGCACGCTCCTCTAGGCACGCTCCTCTAGGCACGCTCCTCTAGGCACGCTCCTCTAGGCACGCTCCTCTAGGCACGCTCACCACGCAGGTCTCCATTACTGACCAAAAAGCAGGTTCACGAGCATTTAAAGCTTCCTCCACAACATTTAGATAAGTCTGTTAAATACTGGAGAATATAGTTTGGTCAGATAAGGCTAAAACCAAACTCTATGGAGGCCATAATACACACCATGTTTGGAGGCCATAATACACACCATGTTTGGCGGCCATAATACACACCATGTTTGGCGGCCATAATACACACCATGTTTGGAGGCCATAATACACACCATGTTTGGAGGCCATAATACACACCATGTTTGGAGGCCATAATACACACCATGTTTGGAGGCCATAATACACACCATGTTTGGAGGCCATAATACACACCATGTTTGGAGGCAATAATACACACCATGTTTGGAGGCCATAATACATACCATGTTTGGAGGCCAGAAGGCAAATCAGCCCAAAAACACCAACAAGTGAAGTGTGGAGGTGGGAACATCATGGTGTGCGGCTAATTTTCAGCATACAGCACTGATAAACTTCATCTGATGGAAGGAAGGATGAATGGACAAATGTAGCAAGATATTCCTGATAAAATTCTGCTGCATCTACCAGGAGGATGGAGATGAAATGATGGCGACATTTCACCAGACAATGATCCCAAACACACAGACAAGAGAAAGAAAATAAATCTGCTACAATGTCCGAGCCGATCACCGGAGCTGAATCCAATAGAAAATGTCTGGAAAGATCTAAAGTTCAGAGATCATAGTAGGATCCACAGGATCTGCAGGAGGTGAAGAGTGTTTGTGTGGAAGAATGGACCAAAATCCACCTGAGCAATGCAAGGACGAGTGTCTCCATACAGGAGGAGTATGGAGCTTCAGCACCAACAAAGGACAAAAGACCAAGGATTAAATACATTTCAGTAATGTGTTCAATACTTTTCCCTGTGTCATTTCTGATTATTGCACATAATTAATGGACATCTATCGTTTGGTTTCTTTGGCTGTGTGGATTGGATGGGTTGTTACTGACATCTGGTGATAAATTCATGTCAATGGCAGCTTTAGAAATATTTGCTTATTGTCTTTATATGTTGTGTGATCTTCCATTACTCCTCCTTCCCCTCAGGATCTGGACCGGCAGCTGTGGGAGTTAGAAAGACAACTGGGAGAATTACGGCTAAGAGCGGAGAACGACCAGAACGGTGAGCAGCAACGTGACTATAGGAATGGGGAGGTCAACATATACCAGCCCTGAGCCCCGAGGGTGATGTGGTCATCGGCTGAGGGGGCGCAGTGTAGGCCCCTAGCGGCGGACCCTTCTGGTCGCCTGGGCCCTTTTGGTCGCCTGGGCCCTTTTGGTCGCCTGGGCCCTTTTGGTCGCCTGGGCCCTTTTGGTCGCCTGGGCCCTTCCGGTCGCCTGGGCCCTTCAGGTCGTCAGTGCTTATAAACCCATTTTCCCCATGTTGACTCCCTTGCTGCGCCTGATCCTTTGTCCGCTCGTCCTCTGATGTTTCTGGACTCGTTCCTCTGATGAGATGTCTTTGGGGCCTCAGAGTCTTTTCCCCGCTCACACCCCCATCCCCCATTGTCCCAGGTTTCCTGTTCTGCGCTGCCATCCCACGGAGCCCAACGTTTCTCGGTTCTGCCTCGTGATGAGTTATGAATGGGTTTAGTGGTTGTCCGGGGTGTTGTCTCAGAGCTGCTGACGGCTGGTGACCTTATTGCTGTAGAGTGACCGGCGCTGCCGCAGACGGTCCGATTAGGCCAGAGCTGAGCAAAGTGCAGCCCGTGGAGCGAGACAGCCGACGGGCTGAAAACAGTGGAGAGCACCTCTCCCTCTGCTGTCAGCTGCCATTGCTGCCCACCATCAGTGTCATCGCTATCTGCATCCTCATATGAATACTTTAGTGGAGGACAGTCCTTCAGCTCCTTCCACCAATCAGTGTGTGAGATGGCTGATAAGATGTGGGGGGCTCATGTTGTATATAGGGGGCTATGTGAGGCTCACACTGTATATTGCAGGCTATGTGGCAGCACATACTGTATATTGGGGGGGGATAGGATCATTCTGTATATAGGGGCTATGTGGGGGCTCACATTGTATATTAGGGACTGTGGCGGAATATACTGTATATAGGGGGCTATGTGGGTTTTCATACTGTATTTATATAGGCAGTGTTGTGTGGGTTCATACTGTATATAGGGGGCTATTTGGGGCTCATACTGTATATGAGGGTTATTTTGGGCTCATACTGTATATAGGGGCTGATACTGTATATATGGGGCTATTTGGGGCTCGTACTGTATATAGGGCGGTTGACCACCAACCAATAACAGATAAAAAGCAGAGAAGCCAGCGCTGGCTATGGTCCGCATTCAGTACAAAAAGTACATAGGCACATATAAATTTCTAAATTTACTTTAAAAATGTGATTTTTAGCCAACTATTCATTCTTTGAGCCACCCTGCCACATCACAGCAATCTCAATAGGGTGGTCCTACTCTGTTTATTATATATGTTGTGCCTTACGGCTTCCTAAATAACTTAAAAGCATGACCACATTAATGCAACATGTACCCGTTCATCTCAGAACTGCTCCCATGGCGCGGGAAGGGCGAATGCAAATAAAGGCAGATCAGGCCCAAAAATGTGCAGCAAATGCTACAGACGCCCGGACATTATCAGATCTCACCCCCACACTGCCAAACTAGCAGATCATGAATGAGGGTGGAGCAGACCCAGATAAATGTGCATGCAATCAAATAGAGCCTGTGGGAAGGTGGGGCGGCTGTATGTATAATATTATGCAGTTTGGAAGTAATATGTGTATTTGCACAATTTTTATTGCAAGCTATGTTATGGTAGTGCTGGCTTTTGTGCTGATTTTTTTGTATATGGGGCTATTTGGGGCTCATACTGTATATAGGGGCAGTGTGGAGGCTCATATTGTATATAGTGTGAGGGTTCGTGTATTATATGGGGGGCGTTTAAGCTCATTCTGTGTATAATGGTGGTACGTGGGGCTCACATTGTATAGGGGGATATGTGTAGGCTCACATACTATATATAGGGGGCTATGTGATGGCTCATACTGTATATAGGGGGGCTATGTGGGGCTCCATACTGTATATAGGGGGGCTATGTGGGGCTCACATTGTATAGGGGGATTTGTGTAGGCTCACATACTGTATATAGGGGGGCTATGTGGGGCTCCATACTGTATATAGGGGCTATGTGGGGCTCCATACTGTATATAGGGGGATATGTGGGGCTCACATTGTATAGGGGGGTATGTGGGGCTCACATTGTATAGGGGATATGTGTAGGCTCACATACTAATATATAGGGGGGCTATGTGATGGCTCATACTGTATATAGGGGAATGTCAGCATGCCTCATTATGCTCAATATTAAGTAAAAAAGAATTAATAATAATATAAACTACTAATTATAATATACTAATATTAATATTGAGGATAAGTAATTTCAACCAATGGGTTTGTCTTCCACACCAATCACAGTCTCATGTGACCCCTCTGAAAAGTGAATTGCTGACCCCTGGATTAGGCAATAGAGACCCTGTGCCATCTCCGCCATGTTCTGCAGAGGGCGCCGCTGGGTTTGGTGGGGGTGGGGGCACTTGTGAGATGACGGACAGGCCTTGTTCATTCCTGCCCAGGTCACGTCTGGATCTGATGTTTTCCTTCCCCTGCCCAGTGGACCGTGCCCAGCGCCCATCAGTTCTGGCATCCGGAACAAGGTTGAAAATTAACCCTTTGAACATCACAAAAACAATTTTTTTTTGGGGCACTGATCATTTTTTGGGATCAGCAGGAAAACGAGCCCCGCACCTACTAACCCCCAGCACTCGCCGGACCTCTGCAACCAACTACACCCAGCGGACCAGCAGGGCGCCCACAAATCCCACTCTGCGCTCTCGCCCTCTTCACTTGACACCATTAGGAGCAGGGATCCCGGCATATTTTGGCGATTCCCCTTTTTCTTGGACTGTTATTGTCGGCTGCAGATAATTAAGTTTATTTTTAGGACTGAGCTTTGTTTGGGAAGCCCCGGCGCCTTGTGCCCACTGAGGTTACACAGCTGCCTCACACCCACTCACTACTGCCCTCCACACATAGCAGGAGCCCCTAACATATGGGGCAAGGAGTATGTACTAAGCTATTGGGTCAGAGGGGGTGAAAACTGGGTGGTGCAGTTGTGTAGAGGGGTGCATGCTGGGCTTTGTAGTTGTGCAGGGGGTGCATGCTGGGAGGTGCATGCTGGGTAGTGCAGTTGCACAGGGTGGTGCATGCTGGGTGGTGTATTTGCACAGGGAGGTGCATGCTGGGTGGTGCAGTTGCACAGGGGGGGTGCATGCTGGATGGTGCAGTTGCACAGGGGGGGTGCATGCTGGATGGTGCAGTTGCACAGTGGGGGTGCATGCTGGATGGTGCAGTTGCACAGGGGGGTGCATGCTGGGTGGTGCAGTTGCACAGGGGGGTGCATGCTGGGTGGTGCAGTTGCACAGGGGGGTGCATGCTGGGTGGTGCAGTTTCACAGGGGGGTGCATGCTGGGTGGTGCAGTTTCACAGGGGGGTGCATGCTGGGTGGTGCAGTTTCACAGGGGGGTGCATGCTGGGTGGTGCAGTTGCACAGGGGGGTGCATGCTGGGTGGTGCAGTTGCACAGGGGGGTGCATGCTGGGTGGTGCAGTTTCACAGGGGGGTGCATGCTGGGTGGTGCAGTTTCACAGGGGGGTGCATGCTGGGCATTGTGACTGGGGGTGGTATGCACTAGCTGCACTATAGACAGTACATTTGGGGTCCTATCATTTCTTTTTCTCCTTCCTCCACAGCAGAGTATGAAGCTGATAGTCCGGAGTCAGGTGATGTGTTCCTGGACCGAGCCCCCCGGGTAGGACAAGCCGAGGCTCGGATGCATTACGCCAGTGAGCGCCCGAAGAGCGCAGGTGAGGTCCGGCGCGTTTCCTCCACTGCTCCTGTCGCTTCTCCTCTTCTGTGTGTAATTCCCCGCTCTTCTTTCTGCCCTCAGGTGATCTGGTTGTGGGATCCCATCACCCTCGTTCCTCTTCTTCTCGTCTTCTGGTGCCTCGTTCCATGTCTGCCCCTTACCCTTCCCCTTCATCTCCCCCTCCCCCGCCTCCTCCACCGCCACCTCCTGCTCGCCGCGCTGAAGGCTATATTCTTTCTCTCCTTCGCCGCCAGCTCCGCGCCCCGTACCTGCGATCCGTTTCTTCTGAGCGTCCTCCTGCCCCAGCCCCAGTGTGCAGAATGGCCAGCACCTCCTACACCCCAACTCACCGTGGCCCCCGCAGGAAGCACCCGCCTCTCTTAAAGGGCCACAGTGTGGAGGGGTCTCCACCAAAACCCCCAAGGAAATGCCTTTCTGCAGAGGAGCCACCTCGGAAAAGAGGTGGGCGAAGGACGCCACGGTCACTGTCAGAGACTAGCCTGAGGGACCCAGCTCCGCGGCCGGAGGACAACGTGGACCTCAGGGTCCCCCAAGAAGTGTGGCAGGGATCCCGGGGGCACTTAGATGGTTGGGTCAACCCCCGTAACTATAAGGAGAGCTGGGCTAATGCCAGGGCTCACACCGAGGGCTGGGCTGATCCACAGGGCTTCGTGCAGGAATGGGGGGACCCACGAACTCACGTGCAAGAAGGGGGCCGTTGTTACACCTTGGGAAGAGAAGGAAGAGCCCCAACAGTGAGGATTGGACCCCCTTGTAGAAAGTGGAGGTCCACAGCAGAGATTAGTGCTGGGGTCCCAGAGGGAGAAGCCAGGGTAGACTCAGAAGGAGAGGAGGAGGAAGAGGAAGAAGGTGGCTTGGTGTGGCCAATGCAGCTTCCTCCCCGGGATGCTGAGGGGCGCCCCCAAATGTTTAAGGTAAAAGCGTCTCAAGCTCTTAAGAAAAAGATCATGCGGTTCCACACAGGGTCACTCAAGGTCATGACCACCGTGTGACCCCCAATCCGCACTGTGGACACCGTCCAGCACAATCGTGGTGGAACCCCACATCCCTGCCATCCCCCGCGCATCCTGCCAATTGCTCCCATTGAGGAACACTAGTCAGCAGTGGCTGATAACAGGGAGTAATAGATTGTAATCACCTGTCCTACAGTCTCCTCCTCCAGTAATGGATGATAACAGGGAGTAATGGATTGTAGTCACCTGTCCTACAGTCTCCTCCTCCAGTAATGGCTGATAACAGAGAGTAATAGATTGTAGTCACCTGTCCTACAGTCTCCTACCCAGTAATGGCTGATAACAGGGAGTAATAGATTGTAGCCACCTGTCCTACAGTCTCCTCCTCCCCCCGTAATGGCTGATAACAGGGAGTAATAGATTTCAGTCACCTGTCCTACACTCTCCTCCCCAGTAATGGCTGATAACAGGGAGTAATAGATTGTAGTCACCTGTGCTACAGTCTCCTCCTCCAGTAATGGCTGATAACAGGGAGTAATAGATTGTAGTCACCTGTCCTACAGTCTCCTCCTCCAGTAATGGCTGATAACAGAGAGTAATAGAGGTTTGTGCTCTATGGCGCTTCTTTCATGGGACTGCGACTCCTACAATGCATCCTGGTGGTTTCCTTTTTCAGGTCATCGGGGGACAACAACTCCCATGATGCATTTGTCTGTGAGGTTGCATGACTGTTCAACCCTTTCTCTGTCTGTGCGATCTGTCATGAAGGTTCCTATCTGACACCAGTGCAGCCTCCCCCCTGCTCCATCAGTGCAGCCTCCCCCCCCCCTCCCCCCCCGTCAGTGCAGCCTCCTTCCCCATCAGTGCAGCGTCCCCGGATGATCACCACCCCCACTGTTCTGTACAGTACTGTGTATATGACCAGGCCCCTATGTACAGCTGTGTATAGAGAAGGCGCCGTGGATCGAGTATTGGTTGTATATATGCCCCTGAGCCTGTACAGGAGGCGCCGCCGCTATCTGCTGTAAATATCCGCCATTGTTTTCTATGAGACTCTGTAAATAAAGTGTTTCTTGTCACTTTGTGTCATCACTGCTTATATTTCGGTTGTTGCAGGGGGCGGCCCATCTATACAGCGTACGTCGTCGCCCCCCCCTGCCGATCTGCAGGTCTTATGTCCATGTAGCAGGCGGCTCAGGATGAGCATGTTTCAGACTCCGCCCAGTGCGGGGTGTCCTAGTGGTTGCATTGCTGTCACTGGCTTGTATGTTGTGACCTGAGATGATGGTCCGTGTCCCGGAGTGACTGCGGTCATTGCTCGGATCCCCCGTCATGGCGGCCGCTCCGGGGAATGTTTCGGTGAACGCGGTTCCGTTTTGTGCACATCGCCGTCCCCATCACTGCAGGATCCGCGTCCACATCTGCCCCTCGCACACAAAGTGCCGTCTGTCTCATCTCCGAGTCGTCATGGAAACTGAACAAAAACCTCCAGTCCAAATATAACACAGAACGTGATTCATGCCGAGCCGTGCTGTACACGGAGGGGCGGGGGGTGGCGGTAATCCGCAGGCTGGAGACGGCTGCCTTTCCAGGGATGAGAATCTACAACCTCCTCTAATGTGCGCCCCCACATCGTGCCACATTCAGGATTACACCCGCCCGGTGCCCCCTGCATCATGTGCTGCAGCGGCACGAGAAACCATTCCATAGATGCCCTCGCTGCCCGCAGAGCTGACACCGAATACAGGCGCTACACATGGAAGACGGGGCGCAGATGGGACGAGTCCAGGATTAATGGCCTCAATCCACTGTGACCGAAACTGGAGTCTCAGTGACACATATATTATATAGAGTCATAGAGTCATTACACACAGAGGGATCTATTTCATGTGTTTATTTCTGTTAATGTTGATGATTAATGAAGACCCAAAGGTCATTATCTCAGAATATTAAAGTAGGGAGGATGAAGGGTCTGAGAGATAAAATATGACCTAAATAGGTATCAGAGGCGTCACCTTGTGTGGTTGTGAGAGTCACAACCACTATAAAAGCAGATCACAGCTGCTGCAGTCCCCAGCGTGGTGCCTATAGAGTAGGGAGGATGAAGAGTTAAACACCACGCTGGTGTATTCCACCAATCATCAAAGGGTGAATATAATATTGCGCCACCCAGTGGAGGAAGAAATCAGAACGGTTTGTTGCTAGATCGTGACATGGTCTCTAGCAGGTGGAAAAAGTGATTTAATCTTGGAGAAGGAGAGAATCTGATTTTCTTGATTTAATAAAATAAAAATGGGACATTATCTGATTTATTAAAATGATGTTTGGACCACACACACAACAAGCACTTGTTACCTTTTATGTCGCCCCTATTTCCTTGTAGATTGTAAGCTCTTGTGTTCAGGACCCTCATTCCTCTTGGTAATTCTGTATTGCTCTGTAATCTCCCATATTGTCTGTACATGGCCCCCGGAGTTTGGTAACTGCTGCAGAATATGTTGGCGCCATATAAAATAAACCTATTATCCCAAGCTCAGCATCGCACCTGTCCTTGGCGGGGTGGGATTGTAGATCAGCCGCATTTACTGGTCTGTCATACCAGGAGCACCATGAAAAGGGAGCGGCGCTGGTTTTGGGGGAGTGCAGCCATCTTCGGCTAAAACTAGACAATTTAAAAAAAAAAAAAAAAAATCATGCTTTTATCTTCAATCTTTGGTCAGGTTAATGGATGCAGCGTTAACCTTTTCTAGTATTCTTCAATTCTCGGGAGGATTACGTTGCACAGTGTTTTTTGGGTCTTGCTCTTTTTGGGAAATCAATATGTTGGGATCGGTCTGAGGGGTAATGCTGGGTTCTCCATGATATCCAATAATAGTAAACTGCCTTCTAATTCACTAAGGCAGAGCCCCTGCACCTAGTGCAGGACAGCACAAGGCAGCGGACTGTGCCGAACCTGATTATAGGGAAAACTTGATCAGTGCAGGACACAGCGGAGGAGTCCAGAATCTGCCCCCCTGGACACCGTGTGATTCTGATGGATTATTATGCAAGATCCCTAGACCTGCGGGACTGAACTAAATGATGACCTCCCTGCTGTCAGACCAGCAGCCAGGACCCCAGGCTGCTGAGCAGGAGTGCGAGGGGAGAGGTGCGAGGGGCAGGAGTGCCAGGGGGAGAGGTGCAAAGGGGAAGGCGTGCGAGGGGAGAGGTGCGAGGAGCAGGAGTGCCAGGGGGAGAGGTGCAAAGGGCAGGAGTGCCAGGGGAGAGGTGTGAGGGGCAGGAGTGCCAGGGGGAGAGGTGCAAAGGGCAGGGGTGCGAGTGGCAGGAGTGCCAGGGGGAGAGGTGCAAAGGGGAAGGCGTGCGAGGGGAGAGGTGTGAGGAGCAGGAGGACCAGGGGAGAGGTGCAAGTGGCAGCAGGGGCAGGAGTGCCAGGGGAGAGGTGTGAGGTGCAGGAGTGCCAGGTTGAAGGGTGGGAGGGGCAGGAATGCCAGAGGGAAGGGTGCGAGGTGCAGGAGTTCTGGGGTGAAGGGTGCGAGGGGCAGGGATGCCGTGATGATGGGTGTGAGGGGCAGGAGCACCATGTGCAGAGGTGCGAGGGGCAGGATTGCCTAAGGGAGGAAGAGGTGTGAGGGTTATCAGTGCCAGAGGTGTTGGGGGTGGGATGAGGGTCAGAAGAGATTGTTGTTTCCTTTGGGATTTCAACATGGAAGAACAAAAGTATGGAATGAAAATTCTAAAATGGTGGCACCATCCTCTCCTCTCCTGCCCTGTACAGTGTCTTGTAACACTCACATTATCCACAGTGGATAAAGCCTACATCCACCATTATGGCCAGAGTCACACATACAAATCTGTTTTGTAAGCCCTTAGAGAAACAGATCTGCTTTTCTAAGGGTGCCAATAGTGTCCCCTGAGGTCCTGGACGTTTTTGGGAAGTTTAGGGACTTAGTCATTTTTTCACCAAAAACGCATATATTAACGCATCATGCCTATATGTGCCATGTGTTAACGCATGCGTCTCCCAGAGGGCCCCATGTTAAAAAACCCTGTGTTTTTGAAATTACCCCAAAAACGCTACTAGCAGTGTGGGATGGTGCACTAAAACGCATGGGTTTTGTTAAAACACACACACACATGCATTAACGCATATGCAGTTTTGGACTTTGAAAAAAAAATGTCCAAAATGTTCCCAAAAACGGATTTAAGGTAAAAACGGATGGTATGTGTGACCCTGGCCAATGGCTCCTGGTATTCAGGTCACGCTCCATTATTTATGCCCTCTACAGATGGTGACAGGATCAATATAAGATGGCGCCCGTGTCCTGGGCTCCTAGAAGTGCCTCCGTGTGGATGAAGTGCCTTTATCTGCTGCAGGTGATATCGGGATAAATGTCACAGAATTTAGTTGTATAAAAGTGAAACCTACAGAACATAATGAAGCCGCCATGAGAACGTCCTCCCAGCATCCCTCACACTACTGAGAGGAAGGCCTGGACACACAACTAGGCCTCAATGATCAAAACGGTCTTAGTTACCCATAGCAACCAACCAGAGCGCAGCTTTCATTTTCCCAGAGCATTTTTACAAATGAAAGCTGCGCTGTGATTGGTTGCTATTGGGTAACAAAGACCGGTCACATGATTGCGGCCTAATAAACATCCGAAAATCAATAATTGTAAACTGTTATTCCGCCATTGTGTGATTCTGAATAACGTCCCTCTGACACTCATACAATGAGGTTATTTTTCATTATTATGCATTGCTTATAGGGCACCATAATATTCCGCAGTGCAGTACAGAGATGATTATAAGATTTAGGCTCCTATATGGCAATATGTACATACAATGAGCTGTGTACATCACCCCCCCCGCTCATCTGAGAGGAACAATGAGGTGACATCTGCTCTGTCGTCTCCACCCCGTCTCCGGGGACCATCAGCGAGTGGAAGGCGTCCAGGCCACCTGTCACTACCTGGAGGAGACGCCCGGAGCCTGCACTGCCGCCCTGCCTGCTCTGCACGGGATACAGGTGGGTACATGGGGTGTGGGGGGCTGCATCTGTGGGTGATACAGGTGGGTACATGGGGTTTGGGGGCCACATCTGTAATGGGATACAGGTGGGTACATGGGGTGTGGGGGGCTGCAGGTGGGGACATGGGGTGTGGGGCTGCATCTGCGGGTGATACAGGTGTGTACATGGGTGTGGGGGCTGCTCTGAATGGGATACAGGTGGGTACATGGGGTGTGGGGGCTGCTCTGCATGGGATACAGGTGGGTACATGGGGTGTGGGGGCTGCTCTGCATGGGATATAGGTGTGTACATGGGGTGTGGGAGCTGCTCTGAATGGGATATAGGTGTGTAATGGTGGGTTTACACGTCCCGATATCGGCGTCCAACACCGACCCAACTCCGACAAAAAGTCACGTAGGTCGCGAGTTGGAGCCGATATCGGGTGCGCGTTGTACACTTTGACAGTACAACGCGATGCTGGAACGATGCCAAAACGATATCGGAGTTGAATAGCAAAGCTATTCAACTCCCCGATATCGCAAGGCCGTTGTACCAACATCGCTGCGTGTGACAGCCCAACTCCGATGCGTACTCGCACCTCACCCATTAACTCCCATGTTAAATGGTCGTTACTGGGTTGGTGGGCGTACACATCGGAGGGACGTTGCTTCCCGATATCGCAGCGTGTAAACCGGCGATGCGATATCGGGAAAAGTCCTCCCAAAATGCGCGCTCCCGCGGCGTTGTATGCGATATCGTCCCGATATCGGGACGTGTAACCCCACCATAAGAGCTGCTCTGAATGGGATACAGGTGTGTACATGGGGTGTGGGGGCTGCTCAGCATGGGATATAGGTGTGTACATGGGGTGTGGGAGCTGCTCTGAATGGGATATAGGTGTGTACATGGGGTGTGGGGGCTGCTCTGCATGGGATATAGGTGTGTACATGGGGTGTGGGGGCTGCTCAGCATGGGATATAGGTGTGTACATGGGGTGTGGGAGCTGCTCTGAATGGGATATAGGTGTGTACATGGGGTGTGGGGGCTGCTCTGCATGGGATATAGGTGTGTACATGGGGTGTGGGGGCTGCTCTGAATGGGATACACGTGGGTACATGAGATGTGGGCTGCATCTATAGGGGGATAGCAGGATGGGAGCTCAGGTAAGTACATATGGGACCCCTGAGCAGTAGCGTAACTTGAAGCTCATGAGTCCTGATGCAAAAGCTCTAACGGGCCCCTGAATTATTGCACATCTTTAATTGCAATAGTCTTTTTCTATAGAGTGACTTTTGGGGCCCTCTGGTCTCCAGGGCCTGGTGCGATTGCAACCCCTACATCTATTGTAGTTACACCCCTGCCCTGAGGCTGTGAGCCCTCCACCATCAGTATTTAGGGGCCACAATTAAACTCAATATTGAGAAACCTCACCATTCTGCTGATATTCTTGATAGGGCCACGTCACACACACAGATAATTGTGCAGATTGTTGGCAGATCTCTGGTTGCAGTGAAATCATGGACACATTCTTCTATTTTGTGGCTGTGTACAAATGGATTGTGTCCATGATTTCACTGCAACCAGAGATCTGCAAACAATATCTGCACAGATATCTGTGTGTGTGACGTGGCCCATAGAAACACAATGACAAATATGCTGCTTCTCTATTGTCCTCAGTTATCAGCCCAGGTGTAAAGTTCTGCCATTTTGTGTTTTCTTGGTTGCTGAATTGAATTTCACAAAAAAAGAATGAAACAATTTATGCACACCAACATTGTTCAATTACAAACTAAGGAAAAATAAAAGTTATGAGTCCATGAAAAAAATATAGTTTTTCTTTTCTACAAAATGCAGATTTTTTTTTTCAACCAACTATAACAGCACCCGCAAAATCATGTTTCCAGACTATATTAAACCACAGTGAACAATATCGTTATTGTATCATTATATCAAAAAACAATAGCAGAATTGGATTTTTTTTTACTATTATATCTTTTTTATCAGATTTCCAGTACAATATATGGTAAAATGAATGGTGTCATTGAAAATTACAACTCGTATCGCAAAGCTCATACAACAATGGGGTTGAAATGATAAAAGAAAGTTGTGGCGCTTGGAAGAAGAAAACGAACCACAACAATTTGCTGCACCCTTTAATGAGGTTACACGGCGACTGTGCTGCGTGAGCCGGAACGTGCAAGAAATTCGCTTAATGTTGCTGCCACATTGTAACGATATTCAAGTGAATCAAGTCACTTTGCGGCACCTACATAACTGCGACACGTCAGCTGCAAAACAGTCAGACTTCATTTGTGTAGCGCTACAACGTCTAATGGCATCAAGCGAACTTTAGTCACGCGACGGCTCTCGCAGCAAAAGACACCGTGTGGCCGTAACTAAGGGTATTTATCGAGACTAGTAGTTACTGTATGCATAGGATAGGTAATAACGTCTCCATTGCTGGGGGGGAATCCAAACACTGAGACCCCCACTGATATACAAACTCTAGAAAAATCAAGAGACCACAGCAAAGTTGTCAGTTTCTCAGATTTTTCTCTTTAGGGTGGAGGCACACGATCAGTATTTGTAAGCCAAAACCATGAGTGGGTGAAAAATGCAGGAGTGGAGCACGTTTCTATTATACTTTTCCTCTGAGAGTTCCACTCCTGATTTTGGCTTACAAATGCTGATGTGAAATACTGACCAAATACTGATCGTGTGCCTCCACCCTTACACGTATATCAAAATGCAAAGAAAACAAGTTCTTATTCGTTGAGAAACAACAATACTCATGTTTTAACTCAGGAAGAGTTCAGAAATCAATATTTGGTGGAATACCCATGATTTTTAATCACAGCTTTCATGCGTCTTGGCCACTTTCCACCAGTCTTTCACACGGCTTTTGGGTGACCTTAGGCCACTCATGGCACAAAAAATGTAAGCAGTTCTACATTGTTTGATGCCTAGTGACTGTTTCAAGTTAATAAAAGAAAAAGCCTTTCATCAATGAGAAGCAAAGGAGAACCAGGCTGAAGTTTGCCAAAGCCCATAAGGATTGGACCTTAGAGGACTGGAGTAAAGTAATCTTCTCTTGTGAGTCTAATTTTCAGCTTTGCCCAACACCTGGCCATCTAATGGTTAGACGGAGACCTGGAGAGGTGTACAAGCCACAGTGTCGTGCACCCACTGTGAAATTTGGTGGAGGATCGCTGATGATCTGGGGTTGCTTCAGCAAGGCTGGAATTGGGCAGGTTAATCTTTGCAAAGAACGTATGAATCGAGCCACATACAAGGTTATCCTTGAAAAACACTTGTTTCCTTCTGCTCAGGCAATGTTCCCCAACTCTGAGGACTGTTTTTTTCCAGCAGGACAATGCCCCATGCGACACAGATCGGTCAATCAATGTGTGGATGAAGGAGCACCACATCAAGACCCTGTCATGGCCAGCCCAATCTCCAGACCTGAACCCCATTGAAAACCTCTGGAATGTAATCAAGAGGAAGATGGATAGTCACAAGCCATCAAAGAAGAACTGCTTAAATGTTTGTGCCAGGAGTGGTATAAGGTCACCCAAAAGCAGTGTGAAAGACTGGAGGAAAGCGGCCAAGACGCATAAAAGCTGTGATTAAAAATCATGGTTATTCCACCAAATATTGATTTCTGAACTCTTCCTGAGTTACAACATGAGTATTGTTATTTGTATATGAATATGTTTTCTTTGCATTATTTGAGGTCTGATGTTTCTTTTTTATTATTTTGACAATTTCTCATTTGCTGCAAATAAATTCAACATTTTCAGCTTTGCATTTCGGAGACGAGTTGTCAGGAGTTTATAGAATAAAAGAACAATGGACATTTTATTCAAAAATATAAAAGAGAAAAATCAGAGAAACTGAACATTTTGCAGAGGTGTCTTCATTTTTCCTGGAGCTGTATATATTATCTCATGATGCACCTGTCTGCATTCTCTGCTTGCATGCCCTGTTTTCTTGCTCATGGGGTTGGGCTTCTACCTTGCTGTGTAATTGCTGCAGCGATTACTTGTCTGCTCCCTGGGGGGGGATCTGCTGCCAGGTACACAACACGCCTGTCGCTGCCACATCCCATAATACTACAGAGCCATAAGTTACTCAATACCAATATACAATCTGCACCAATCAATCAGCCATATACCCTCAGTAGACATGAGAGCGGCTCATAGTGAAGCAGGCAAGGACAGTCACCCTAGATGTCATTAGTTCTACCTACAGGGCGCCAGCCCCAATAACACTTCTCCAGGGTGTTAGCCCCAAGTACGCTCCTCCAGGGCGTTGGCTTCAAGACCACTCCTCAAGGGCGTCGGCCCCAGGAAAACTCTAGGGTGTTGGCCCTAAGACCGTTCCTCCAAGGCGTTGGCCACAGGACAACTCCAGAGCGTCGACCCCAAGACCGCTCCTCCAGGGCGTCGGCTCCAGGACCACTACTCAAGGGAGTTGACGCCAAAGCGGCACCTCTAGTGTGTCGGCTCCAGGACCACTTCTCCAAGGCTTCTGCCCCAAGATCGCTCCTCCAGGGTGTCTACCCCAAGACTGCTCCTCCAGGATTTCAGTCCCAAGACTGATCCTCCATTGCGTCTGGTCAATGACCGCTACTTCAGGGTGTTGGCCCCAGGACCACTCCTCCAGGGTGACGACCTGAAGACCTCTCCTCGAGGGCATAGGCCCCAAGACCACTACTCAAGGGAGTCGATGCCAAAGCGGCAACTCTACTGTGTTGGCTCCAGGACCTCTTCTCCAAGGCTTCTGCCCCAAGATCGCTCCTCCAGGGTGTCTACCCCAAGACTGCTCCTCCAGGATTTCAGTCCCAAGAACGATCCTCCATTGCATCTGGCCCAGGACCACTCCTCCAGGGTGACGACCTGAAGACCTCTCCTCGAGGGCAGTAGGACCAATATTATCCACCCAGAGCTTCATGGATTGGGGTTTTCAAGGCTGCAAACCAAGAATAATAGGTCATACCAATAACACAGCAATTTTTGGGGTTCACATATTTTAGGCCGTGTACGGAATGTTCTCAATCTCTATCTATTATAATTATATTCTGATGTCACTTTATTACAGAATGTCGAACAATTTAGCCAAAATTGTTGAAGCTAGAAAAGATGTGGAGCAGCTAAAGATGGAGGTGAACATAGACCGACTGAAGGTGAGGAGTGTGGGTGCTAGCCAACAGGAGTGGTCATAAAACACAGCCCCGCCCCCTGGTGATGACATCACTCAGCCCCGCCCCCTGGAGATGACATCACTGATATACTGTATCTCTGGGGTGTATTGCTGCCTGATATTGTGCTGTTGTCTCGCAGGTGTCAGTGGTGGTGTCGGACATGCTGTCCTTCTGTCAGTCTCACTTTGTGTCGGATCCGCTGGTCTCTCCGCTTTCGACTCCTGAGAATCCTTTCCGTGACAAGAGACTGTCCTGCGTCGTGCTGTGAATTGTCAGGATCAGGAGGATTCTCATCACTACATATAATGTCCAATCCTGACCTAATAAAGCTTTAGTCTTTCTCCGTCTGATGAATCAGTGTCAGTCATTATTTACCATCACTCATCGTTCCCATCAGAGGGAAATGTGAGAATTATCATAAATATATAATAAGTCCTCGCTGTATATAATAAGCTCTGGCTGTATATAATAAGTCCTCGCTGTATATAATAGGTCCTCCCTGTATATAATAAGCCCTCGCTGTATATAATAGGTCCTCCCTGTATATAATAAGCCCTCGCTGTATATAATAAGCCCTCCCTGTATATAATAAGTCCTCCCTGTATATAATAAGTCCTCGCTGTATATAATAGGTCCTCCCTGTATATAATAAGCCCTCGCTGTATATAATAAGCCCTCCCTGTATATAATAAGTCCTCCCTGTATATAATAAGTCCTCCCTGTATATAATAAGCCCTCCCTGTATATAAGTCCTCGCTGTATATAATAATCCCTCGCTGTATATAATAAGTCCTCCCTGTATATAATAAGTCCTCGCTGTATATAATAAGTCCTCGCTGTATATAATAAGTCCTCCCTGTATATAATAAGTCCTTCCTGTATATAATAGGTCCTCCCTGTCTATAATAGGTCCTCCCTGTATATAATAATCCCTCCCTGTATATAATAAGTCCTCCCTGTATATAATAAGTCCTCGCTGTATATAATAAGTCCTCCCTGTATATAATAGGTCCTCCCTGTATATAATAGGTCCTCCCTGTATATAAGTCCTCGCTGTATATAATAATCCCTCCCTGTATATAATAAGTCCTTCCTGTATATAATAAGTCCTCCCTGTATATAATAAGTCCTTCCTGTATATAATAAGTCCTCCCTGTATATAATAAGTCCTTCCTGTATATAATAAGTCCTCCCTGTATATAATAAGTCCTCCCTGTATATAATAATCCTCGCTGTATATTAAGTCCTCCCTGTTATATAATAAGTCCTCCCTGTATATAATAGGTCCTCCCTGTATATAATAATCCCTCGCTGTATATAAGTCCTCCCTGTATATAATAATCCCTCGCTGTATATAAGTCCTCCTGTATATAATAAGTCTCCCCCTGTATATAATAAGTCCTTCCTGTATATAATAAGCCCTCCCTGTATATAATAGGTCCTCCCTGTATATAATAAGTCCTCGCTGTATATAATAAGTCCTCCCTGTATATAATAGGTCCTCCCTGTACATAATAGGTCCTCGCTGCATATAATAGGTCCTCCCTGTATATAATAGGTCCTCGCTGCATATAATAGGTCCTCGCTGTATATAATAAGTCCTCCCTGTATATAATAGGTCCTCCCTGTATATAATAGGTCCTCCCTGTATATAATAGGTCCTCCCTGTATATAATAAGTCCTCCCTGTATATAATAAGTCCTCGCTGTATATAATAAGTCCTCCCTGTATATAATAAGACCTCCCTGTATATAATAGGTCCTCCCTGTATATAATAAGTCCTCCCTGTATATAATAAGTCCTCCCTGTATATAATAAGACCTCTCTGTATATAATAAGTCCTCGCTGTATATAATAAGTCCTCGCTGTATATAATAAGTCCTCCCTGTATATAATAGGTCCTCCCTGTATATAATAGGCCCTCCCTGTATATAATAAGTCCTTCCTGTATATAATAAGTCCTCCCTGTATATAATAAGTCCTCGTGTATATAATAGGTCCTCCCTGTATATAAGTCCTCGCTGTATATAATAATCCCTCCCTGTATATAATAAGTCCTTCCTGTATATAATAAGTCCTCGCTGTATATAATAAGTCCTCGCTGTATATAATAGGTCCTCCCTGTATATAAGTCCTCGCTGTATATAATAATCCCTCCCTGTATATAATAAGTCCTCCCTGTATATAATAAGTCCTCCCTGTATATAATAACCCCTCCCTGTATATAATAGGTCCTCCCTGTATATAATAAGTCCTCCCTGTATATAAGAAGTCCTTCCTGTATATAATAGGTCCTCCCTGTATATAATAGGTCCTCCCTGTATATAATAAGTCCTTCCTGTATATAATAAGTCCTCCCTGTATATAAGAAGTCCTTCCTGTATATAATAGGTCCTCCCTGTATATAATAGGTCCTCCCTGTATATAATAAGTCCTCCCTGTATATAATAAGTCCTTCCTGTATATAATAAGTCCTCCCTGTATATAATAAGTCCTCCCTGTATATAAGAAGTCCTTCCTGTATATAATAAGTCCTCCCTGTATATAATAAGTCCTCGCTGTATATAATAAGTCCTCGCTGTATATAATAAGTCCTCGCTGTATATAATAGGTCCTCCCTGTATATAATAAGTCCTCGCTGTATATAATAGGTCCTCCCTGTATATAATAAGTCCTCCCTGTATATAATAAGTCCTCCCTGTATATAATAAGTCCTCGCTGTATATAATAAGCCCTCGCTGTATATAATAGGTCCTCCCTGTATATAATAAGTCCTCCCTGTATATAATAGGTCCTCCCTGTATATAAGTCCTCGCTGTATATAATAATCCATCCCTGTATATAATAAGTCCTCCCTGTATATAATAAGTCCTCGCTGTATATAATAAGTCCTCCCTGTATATAATAGGTCCTCCCTGTATATAAGTCCTCACTGTTATATAGTAGGTCCTCCCTGTATATAATAGGTCCTCCCTGTATATAATAGGTCCTCCCTGTATATAATAAGTCCTCCCTGTATATAATAAGTCCTCCCTGTATATAATAAGTCCTCCCTGTATATAATAAGTCCTCCCTGTATATAATAGGTCCTCCCTGTATATAATAGGTCCTCCCTGTATATAATAAGTCCTCCCTGTATATAATAAGTCCTCCCTGTATATAATAAGTCCTCGCTGTATATAATAAGCCCTCCCTGTATATAATAGGTCCTCCCTGTATATAAGTCCTCCCTGTATATAATAAGTCCTTCCTGTATATAATAAGTCCTCCCTGTATATAATAGGACCTCCCTGTATATAATAAGCCCTCCCTGTATATAATAAGTCCTCCCTGTATATAATAAGTCCTCGCTGTATATAATAAGTCCTCCCTGTATATAATAGGTCCTCCCTGTATATAATAAGTCCTCCCTGTATATAATAGGTCCTCCCTGTATATAATAAGTCCTCCCTGTATATAATAGGTCCTTCCTGTATATAATAAGTCCTCCCTGTATATAATAAGTCCTCCCTGTATATAATAGGTCCTCCCTGTATATAAGTCCTCGCTGTATATAATAAGCCCTCCCTGTATATAATAAGACCTCCCTGTATATAATAGGTCCTCCCTGTATATAATAGGTCCTCCCTGTATATAATAGGTCCTCCCTGTATATAATATATGTAACTCATGATTTCGGTGTTTCCATTCCATGATTATATTGTGTCTGTAGATGGATACTGTGGATCTTACACTTTATATGACACAATAGCGCCACTGTGTGGTATCTGTGATGTACTACATGTGAGATTATGGTGTATAGACTATAGGACTATGTGGGATCATTATTCTCTATAGAGAACTATGTGGGGCCCATTATACTGCATGGAGGACTATATGGGGCGCATATTCTGTATGTGGGACCCATTATATTGTGTGGAGGTCTGTGTGTGGCCCTTAATACTGTATGTGGGACTATGTCAGACCATTATTTTCCCTAGAGAACTATGTGGACCCATTATACTTTGTGTACGACTATGTGGGGCCATTATACTGTATGGAGGACTATGTGGGGCCATTATACTGTATGGAGGACTATGTGGGGCCATTATACTGTGTGGAGGACTATGTGGGGCCATTATACTGTGTGTACAACTATGTGGGGCATTATACTGTATGGAGGACTATGTGGGGCCATTATACTGTGTGGAGGACTATGTGGGGCCATTATACTGTGTGTACAACTATGTGGGGCATTATACTGTATGGAGGACTATGTGGGGCCATTATACTGTGTGGAGGACTATGTGGGGCCATTATACTGTATGGAGGACTATGTGGGGCCATTATACTGTGTGGAGGACTATGTGGGGCCATTATACTGTGTGTACAACTATGTGGGGCATTATACTGTGTGTACGACTATGTGGGGCCATTATACTGTGTGTAGGGCTATGTGGGGCCATTATACTGTGTGTACAACTATGTGGGGCATTATACTGTGTGTACGACTATGTGGGGCAATTATACTGTGTGTACGACTATGTGGGGCCATTATACTGTGTGTAGGGCTATGTGGGGCCATTGTTCTGTATATGGGGCCATTATACAGTATAGGGCTATGTGGGGCCATTGTTCTGTATATGGGGCCATTAACAGTGTAGGGCTATGTGAGGCCATTGTTCTGTATGTGGGGCCATTATACAGTGTAGGGCTATGTGAGGCCATTGTTCTGTATGTGGGGCCATTATACAGTGTAGGGCTATGTGGGGCCATTGTTCTGTATATGGGGCCATTATACAGTGTAGGGCTATGTGGGGCCATTGTTCTGTATATGGGGCCATTGTACAGTGTAGGGCTATGTGAGGCCATTGTTTTGTATGTGGGGCCATTATACAGTGTAGGGCTATGTGGGGCCATTGTTCTGTATGTGGGGCCATTATACAGTGTAGGGCTATGTGGGGCCATTGTTCTGTATATGGGGCCATTGTACAGTGTAGGGCTATGTGAGGCCATTGTTTTGTATGTGGGGCCATTGTACAGTGTAGGGCTATGTGAGGCCATTGTTCTGTATGTGGGGCCATTATACAGTGTAGGGCTATGTGGGGCCATTGTTCTGTATATGGGGCCATTATACAGTGTAGGGCTATGTGAGGCCATTGTTCTGTGTGTGGGCCATTATACTGAGTGGGGGGCTGTGTGGGGCCCATTATACTGAGTGGGGGGCTGTGTGGGGCCCATTATACTGAGTGGGGGGCTGTGTGGGGCCCATTATACTGTGTGGAGGACTGTGTGGGGCCCATTATACTGTGTGGAGGACTATGTGGGGCCCATTATACTGAGTGGGGGCTGTGTGGGGCCCATTATACTGTGTGGGGGGCTGTGTGGGGCCCATTATACTGAGTGGGGAGCTGTGTGGAGCCCATTATACTGTGTGGAGGACTATGTGGGGCCCATTATACTGAGTGGGGGGCTGTGTGGGGCCCATTATACTGTGTGGAGGACTGTGTGGAGCCCATTATACTGTGTGGAGGACTATGTGGGGCCCATTATACTGAGTGGGGGGCTGTGTGGGGCCCATTATACTGTGTGGAGGACTATGTGGGGCCCATTATACTGAGTGGGGGGCTGTGTGGAGCCCATTATACTGTGTGGAGGACTATGTGGGGCCCATTATACTGAGTGGGGGGCTGTGTGGGGCCCATTATACTGAGTGGGGGCTGTGTGGAGCCCATTATACTGTGTGGAGGACTATGTGGGGCCCATTATACTGAGTGGGGGGCTTGTGTGGGGCCCATTATACTGAGTGGGGGGCTGTGTGGAGCCCATTATACTGTGTGGAGGACTATGTGGGGCCCATTATACTGAGTGGGGGGCTGTGTGGGGCCCATTATACTGTGTGGAGGACTATGTGGGGCCCATTATACTGTGTGGGGGGCTGTGTGGGGCCCATTATACTGAGTGGGGGGCTGTGTGGGGCCCATTATACTGAGTGGGGGGCTGTGTGGGGCCCATTATACTGTGTGGGGTGCTGTGTGGAGCCCATTATACTGAGTGGGGGGCTGTGTGGAGCCCATTATACTGAGTGGGGGGCTGTGTGGGGCCCATTATACTGTGTGGAGGACTATGTGGGGCCCATTATACTGTGTGGGGGGCTGTGTGGGGCCCATTATACTGAGTGGGGGGCTGTGTGGGGCCCATTATACTGAGTGGGGGGCTGTGTGGGGCCCATTATACTGTGTGGGGTGCTGTGTGGAGCCCATTATACTGAGTGGGGGGCTGTGTGGGGCCCATTATACTGTGTGGGGTGCTGTGTGGAGCCCATTATACTGAGTGGGGGGCTGTGTGGAGCCCATTATACTGAGTGGGGGGCTGTGTGGGGCCCATTATACTGAGTGGGGGGCTGTGTGGGGCCCATTATACTGTGTGGGGTGCTGTGTGGAGCCCATTATACTGAGTGGGGGGCTGTGTGGAGCCCATTATACTGAGTGGGGGGCTGTGTGGGGCCCATTATACTGAGTGGGGGGCTGTGTGGGGCCCATTATACTGTGTGGGGTGCTGTGTGGAGCCCATTATACTGAGTGGGGGGCTGTGTGGGGCCCATTATACTGAGTGGGGGGCTGTGTGGGGCCCATTATACTGTGTGGGGGGCTGTGTTGGGATCACAGTGGGGTCACCATACTGTGCGTGTTGAGGAATTCACTGTGGGGATCATACAAAGTTTGGGGGCACATCTGTCGTCATCATCCTTTATGGGGGCAATGCAAGGGGAACATAGGAGGAGAAATAAAAATCCTTGTAGGATGAAATATTGAAAATAATGCAAATAATGCAATGTTGTAATAGATTTTTGGGGTTTTTTAAATTCTTTTTTCATTCTTGGACTATAATCAAAGCCTCCGTTCCCGTCCTCCCGGCTCCTGCTGTTCCAGCTGTTGACACATTATTGCTGAGCCGCCGGTGCCACGGCTGGATGGTGGCGCTCACAGTCTTATCATCAGGCCACAACCATTGATTTTTCCATCCTGTCCTCACTGCAGATGGAAGAGGCACAAATCATCTGTGAGAGGAAAAGATCTTATTATGTCTGGAAAATATTCATCCCCCCGTGAATAATTAGGGAAATTGTCGCTGAGTCTAACCGGACGCTCAGTCTGCAAGTAAACAACCTGTGATTTACAGATTCATACCGCAAGTGGAGCTAGATGCCCAGGTTATACCGGCTGTACATATATAATTATATACAGGGGATGCCTAGGTTATACCGGCTGTACATATATAATTATATACAGGAGATGCCCAGGTTATACCGGCTGTACATATATAATTATATACAGGGATGCCCAGGTTATACCGGCTGTACATATATAATTATATACAGGAGATGCCCAGGTTATACCGGCTGTACATATATAATTATATACAGGAGATGCCCAGGTTATACCGGCTGTACATATATAATTATATACAGGAGATGCCCAGGTTATACCGGCTGTACATATATAATTATATACAGGGGATGCCTAGGTTATACCGGCTGTACATATATAATTATATACAGGAGATGCCCAGGTTATACCGGCTGTACATATATAATTATATACAGGAGATGCCCAGGTTATACCGGCTGTACATATATAATTATATACAGGAGATGCCCAGGTTATACCGGCTGTACATATATAATTATATACAGGAGATGCCCAGGTTATACCGGCTGTACATATATCATTATATACAGGAGATGTCCAGGTTATACCGGCTGTACATATATAATTATATACAGAAGATGTCCAGGTTATACCGGCTGTACATATATAATTATATACAGGAGATGCCCAGGTTATACCGGCTGTACATATATAATTATATACAGGAGATGTCCAGGTTATACCAGCTGTACATATATAATTATATACAGGAGATGTCCAGGTTATACCAGCTGTACATATATACAGTAATCGTATACAGAAGATGCCCAGGTTATACCGGCTGTACATATATAATTATATACAGGAGATGCCCAGGTTCTACCGGCTGTACATGTATAATTATATACAGGAGATGCCCAGGTTATACCGGCTGTACATATATAATTATATACAGGAAATGCCCAGGTTATACCGGCTGTACATATATAATTATATACAGGAGATGCCCAGGTTATACCGGCTGTACATATATACAGGAGAGGCCCAGGTTATACCGGCTGTACATATATAATTATATACAGGAGAGGCCCAGGTTATACCGGCTGTACATATATAATTATATACAGGAGAGGCCCAGGTTATACCGGCTGTACATATATAATTATATACAGAAGATGCCCAGGTTATACCGGCTGTACATGTATAATTATATACAGAAGATGCCCAGGTTATACCGGCTGTACATGTATAATTATATACAGGAGATGCCCAGGTTCTACGGCTGTACATGTATAATTATATACAGGAGATGCCCAGGTTCTACAGGCTGTACATGTATAATTATATACAGGAGATGCCCAGGTTCTACCGGCTGTACATGTATAATTATATACAGGAGATGCCCAGGTTCTACCGGCTGTACATGTATAATTATATACAGGAGATGCCCAGGTTCTACCGGCTGTACATGTATAATTATATACAGGAGATGCCCAGGTTCTACCGGCTGTACATGTATAATTATATACAGGAGATGCCCAGGTTCTACCGGCTGTACATGTATAATTATATACAGGAGATGCCCAGGTTCTACCGGCTGTACATGTATAATTATATACAGGAGATGCCCAGGTTCTACCGGCTGTACATGTATAATTATATACAGGAGATGCCCAGGTTCTACCGGCTGTACATGTATAATTATATACAGGAGATGCCCAGGTTCTACCGGCTGTACATGTATAATTATATACAGGAGATGCCCAGGTTCTACCGGCTGTACATGTATAATTATATACAGGAGATGCCCAGGTTATACCGGCTGTACATATATAATTATATACAGGAGATGCCCAGGTTATACCAGCTGTACATATGTAATTATATACAGGAGATGTCCAGGTTATACCAGCTGTACATATATAATTATATACAGGAGATGCCCAGGTTATACCGGCTGTACATATATAATTATATGCAGGAGATGCCCAGGTTATGCCGGCTGCACATATATAATTATATACAGGTGATGCCCAGGTTATACCGGCTGTACATATATAATTATATACAGGAGATGCCCAGGTTATACCAACTGTACATATATAATTATATACAGAAGATGCCCAGGTTATACCGGCTGTACATATATAATTATATACAGGAGATGCCCAGGTTATACCGGCTGTACATGTATAATTATATACAGGAGATGCCAGGTTCTACCGGCTGTACATGTATAATTATATACAGGAGATGCCCAAGTTATACCGGCTGTACATATATAATTATATACAGGAGATGCCCAGGTTATACCGGCTGTACATATATAATTATATACAGGAGATACCCAGGTTATACCAGCTGTACATATATAATTATATACAGGAGATGCCCAGGTTATACCGGCTGTACATATATAATTATATGCAGGAGATGCCCAGGTTATGCCGGCTGCACATATATACAGTAATTATATACAGAAGATGCCTAGGTTCTACCAGCTGTACATATATAATTATATACAGGAGATGTCCAGGTTATACCAGTTGTACATATATAATTATATACAGGAGATGCCCAGGTTATACCGGCTGTACATATATAATTATATACAGGAAATGCCCAGGTTATACCGGCTATACATATATAATTATATACAGGAGATGTCCAGGTTATACCGCTATACATATATAATTATATACAGGAGATGTCCAGGTTATACCGGCTGTACATATATAATTATATACAGTAGATGTCCAGGTTATATCGGCTGAACATATATTATATACAGGAGATGCCCAGGTTATATCGGCTGAACATATATTATATACAGGAGATGTCCAGGTTATACCGGCTGTACATATATAATTATATACAGGAGATGCCCAGGTTATACCGGCTGTACATATATAATTATATACAGGAAATGCCCAGGTTATACCGGCTATACATATATAATTATATACAGGAGATGTCCAGATTATACCAGCTGTACATATATAATTATATACAGGAGATGCCCAGATTATACCAGCTGTACATATATAATTATATACAGGAGATGCCCAGGTTATATCGGCTGAACATATATTATATACAGGAGATGCCCAGGTTATATCGGCTGAACATATATTATATACAGGAGATGTCAGTCTAATTGAAGGCTAAACAGTCAAAGTGAAAACTGTAAGATTTCATGTACAGAGACAGAGATACAACAAAACCTTTAGAATGTAAAGTATATTTAATGTAGACATTTCAGTCATTTTCTCGTTTCCTCCTGATGAGATTTCTGAAACCACTAGATGGCGAAAAAGTACAAATCAGAAGAAAAGTCTGGATAATGAACAGAGGTGTATACAGAAAACATGGGGCCCCATAGCAGGAGTCCTGATAGGCCCCCCTCTCAAAAATGATCATAATAATATTCGACTGCATCACATTAATATTCCCCTACATGACCCCCATAAAGCATGAAGCCAACTAAACTGCCCCCTAAACACTATGATCCCCCCCAAAATGAATTCCTCCACACACAGTATAGTGCCCGCACATAGCCCTCCATACAGTATAACAGCCTGTACACCCACACACACAGTATAGTGCCCGCACATAGCCCTCCATACACTATAACAGCCTGTACACCCACACACACAGTATAGTGCCCGCACATAGCCCTCCATACACTATAACAGCCTGTACACCCACACACACAGTATAGTGCCCGCACATAGCCCTCCATACACTATAACAGCCTGTACACCCACACACACAGTATAGTGCCCGCACATAGCCCTCCATACACTATAACAGCCTGTACACCCACACACACAGTATAGTGCCCCCACTGAGCCCTGCATACACTATAACAGCCTGTACACCCACACACACGGTATAATGCCTGCACATAGCCCTCCATACAGTATAACAGCCCGTAAACCCACACACACGGTATAATGCCCGCACATAGCCCTCTATACACTATAACAGCCCGTACACCCACACACACAGTATAGTGCCCCCACTGAGCCCTGCATACACTATAACAGCCTGTACACCCACACACACAGTATAGTGCCCCCACTGAGCCCTCCATACACTATAACAGCCTGTACACTCACACACACGGTATAATGCCTGCACATAGCCCTCCATACAGTATAACAGCCCGTAAACCCACACACACGGTATAATGCCCGCACATAGCCCTCTATACACTATAACAGCCTGTACACCCACACACACAGTATAGTGCCCCCACTGAGCCCTCCATACAGTATAACAGCCTGTACACCCACACACAGTATAATGCCCCCACTGAGCCCTGCAAACACTATAACAGCCTGTACACCCACACACACAGTATAATGCTCCCACACTGTCCTCCATACACTATAACAGTCTGTACACCCCTACACACAGTATAGTGCCCCCACTGAGCCCTGCATACACTATAACAGCCTGTACACCCACATACACGGTATAATGCCCGCACATATCCCTCCATACAGTATAAAGGCCTGTATATTCCTACACACAGTATTAAGGCCCCCACTTAGATACAAGATAATGACACTGGGGGTACAGGATAATGACACTGGGGGCACAGGATAATGACACTGGGGGCACAGGATAATGACACTGGGGTACAGGATAATGACACTGACACTGGGGGTACAGGGTAATGACACTGGGGTACAGGATAGTGACACTGGAGGTACAGGATAATGACACTGGGGGTACAGGATAATGACACTGGGGGTACAGGATAATGACACTGGGGGTACAGGATAATGACACTGGGGTACAGGATAATGACACTGGGGGTACAGGATAATGACACTGGGGGTACAGGATAATGACACTGGGGGTACAGGATAATGACACTGGGGGTACAGGATAATGACACTGACACTGGGGGTACAGGATAGTGACACTGGGGGCACAGGATAATGACACTGGGGGTACAGGATAAAGACACTGACACTAGGGGTACAGGATAATGACACTGGGGTACAGGATAATGACACTGGGGGCACAGGATAATGACACTGGGGGCACAGGATAATGACACTGGGGGCACAGGATAATGACACTGGGGTACAGGATAATGACACTGGGGGTGCAGGATAATGACACTGGGGTACAGGATAATGACACTGCGGGTACAGGATAATGACACTGGGGGTACAGGATGATGACACTGGGGTACAGGATAATGCCACTGTGGGCACAGAATAATGACACTGGGGTACAGGATAATGACACTGGGGTTCAGGATAGTGACACTGGGGTACAGGATGATGACACTGGGGGTACAGGATAATGACACTGGGGTACAGGATAATGACACTGGGGGTACAGGATAATGACACTGGGGTACAGGATAATGCCACTGGGGGCACAGGATAATGACACTGGGGTACAGGATAATGACACTGGGGTACAGGATAATGACACTGGGGGTACAGGATAATGACACTGGGGGCACAGGATAATGACACTGGGGGTACAGGATAATGACACTGGGGTACAGGATAATGATACTGACACTGGGGTCAGGATAGTGACACTGGGGGTACAGGATAATGACACTGGGGTACAGGATAATGCCACTGGGGGCACAGGATAATGACACTGGGGGTACAGGATAATGACACTGGGGTACAGGATAATGATACTGACACTGGGGTTCAGGATAGTGACACTGGGGGTACAGGATAATGACACTGGGGTACAGGATGATGGCACTGGGGGTACAGGATAATGACACTGGGGTACAGGATAATGACACTGGGGGTACAGGATAATGACACTGGGGGTACAGGATAATGACACTGGGGTACAGGATAATGACACTGGGGTACAGGATAATAACACTGGGGGTACAGGATACTGACACTGGGGGGACAGGATACTTACACTGGGGGACAGGATAATGAGACTGGAGGTACAGGATAATGACACTGGGGTACAAGATAATGACACTGGGGATACAGGATAATGACACTGGGGGTACAGGATAATGACACTGGGGTACAGGATAATGACACTGGGGGTACAGGATAATGCCACTGGGGGGTACAGGATAATGACACTGGGGTACAGGATAATGACACTGGGGTACAGGATAATGCCACTGGGGTACAGGATAATGACACTGACACTGGGGGTACAGGATAATGACACTGGGGTACAGGATAATGACACTGGGGGGTACAGGATAATGACACTGGGGGTACAGGATAATGACACTGGGGGTACAGGATAATGACACTGGGGGTACAGGATAATGACACTGGGGGGTACAGGATAATGACACTGGGGGTACAGGATAATGACACTGGGGGTACAGGATAATGACACTGGGGGTACAGGATAATGACACTGGGGTACAGAATAATGACACTGGGGTACAGGATAATGGCACTGGGGGTACAGGATAATGACACTGGGGGTACAGGATAATGACACTGGGGTACAGGATAATGACACTGGGGTACAGGATAATGACACTGGGGGTACAGGATAGTGACACTGGCGGTACAGGATAATGACACTGGGGTACAGGATAATGACACTGGGGGTGCAGGATAATGACACTGGGGTACAGGATAATGACACTGGGGGTACAGGATAATGACACTGGGGGTACAGGATAATGACACTGGGGGGTACAGGATAATGACACTGGGGGTACTGGATAATGACACTGGGGGGTACTGGATAATGACACTGGGGGGTACTGGATAATGACACTGGGGGGTACAGGATAATGACACTGGGGGGTACAGGATAATGACACTGGGGTACAGGATAATGACACTGGGGGTACAGGATAATGACACTGGGGTACAGGATAATGACACTGGGGTACAGGATAATGACACTGGGGTGTACAGGATAATGACACTGAGGGTACAGGATAATGACACTGGGGGTACAGGATAATGACACTGGGGGTACAGGATAATGACTCTGGGGGGTACAGGATAATGACACTGGGGGTACAGGATAATGACACTGGGGGTACAGGATAATGACACTGGGGTACAGGATAATGACACTGGGGGTACAGGATAATGACACTGGGGTACAGGATAATGACACTGGGGGTACAGGATAATGACACTGGGGGTACAGGATAATGACACTGGGGTACAGGATAATGACACTGGGGGTACAGGATAATGACACTGGGGTACAGGATAATGACACTGGGGGTACAGGATAATGACACTGGGGTACAGGATAATGACACTGGGGGTACAGGATAATGACACTGGGGGTACAGGATAATGACACTGGGGGTACAGGATAATGATAGATGATTACACAATGTCTCCACTCCTCCATCTTGGGTCATGTGACTTATCATAAGTGTTGGCGCCCCCTTTGTGCGGCCCCCGCAGTATTTACCGCCGCGCTCTATTGCTCGGCACCGGAAGCTTTTAGTGTCAGTCTATTTGCCCGGTTACTTTGTGTGCGGCAGATTCACTGCTCAGACGATTTCACGTGTCACTGGACCGTCCGCCGCGACTCAGACAGGAACACAAAGAGTCCGGCTGCCAAGATACACAGCGTTCCCAGAGCCGGCGGGATATACCGGGCCGCTAACAGTCACAAATATGGCGGAAACCCTCAGCACCCAGCAATCCCGGGGCCAGAAATAATAATGTGTCCTGTCCAGAAAAAGACCCACGGAAGGAAAAGGCTGGGACCACGGATATCCCAAAATAATATCACACGTGTAATACAGACGTCCCCGTATAATATCACACGTGTAATACAGACGTCCCCGTATAATATCACACGTGTAATACAGACGTCCCTGTATAATATCACACGTGTAATACAGACGTCCCTGTATAATATCACACGTGTAATACAGACGTCCCTGTACAATATCACACGTGTAATACAGACGTCCCTGTATAATATCACACGTGTAATACATACGTCCCTGTATAATATCACACGTGTAATACATACGTCCCTGTATAATATCACACGTGTAATACATACGTCCCCGTATAATATCACACGTGTAATACAGATGTCCCTGTATAATATCACACGTGTAATACAGACGTCCCTGTATAATATCATACATGTAATACAGACGTCCCTGTATAATATCACACGTGTAATACAGACGTCCCCATATAATATCACGCGTGTAATACAGTCGTCCCTGTATAATATCACACGTGTAATACATACGTCCCTGTATAATATCACACATGTAATACAGACGTCCCTGTATAATATCACACGTGTAATACAGACGTCCCCATATAATATCACACGTGTAATACATACGTCCCCGTATAATATCACACGTGTAATACAGATGTCCCTGTATAATATCACACGTGTAATACAGACGTCCCTGTATAATATCATACATGTAATACAGACGTCCCTGTATAATATCACACGTGTAATACAGACGTCCCCATATAATATCACGCGTGTAATACAGTCGTCCCTGTATAATATCACACGTGTAATACAGACGTCCCTGTATAATATCACACGTGTAATACAGACGTCCCCATATAATATCACACGTGTAATACAGTCGTCCCTGTACAATATCACACGTGTAATACAGACGTCCCTGTATAATATCACTCGTGTAATACAGATGTCCCTGTATAATATCACACGTGTAATACAGACGTCCCTGTATAATATCAGACGTGTAATACAGACGTCCCCGTATAATATCACACGTGTAATACAGACGTCCCCGTATAATATCACACGTGTAATACAGACGTCCCCGTATAATATCACACGTGTAATACAGACGTCCCCGTATAATATCACACGTGTAATACAGACGTCCCTGTATAATATCACACGTGTAATACAGACGTCCCCGTATAATATCACACGTGTAATACAGACGTCCCCGTATAATATCACACGTGTAATACAGACGTCCCCGTATAATATCACACGTGTAATACAGACGTCCCCGTATAATATCACACGTGTAATACAGACGTCCCCGTATAATATCACACGTGTAATACAGACGTCCCCGTATAATATCACACGTGTAATACAGACGTCCCTGTATAATATCACACGTGTAATACAGACGTCCCCGTATAATATCACACGTGTAATACAGACGTCCCCGTATAATATCACACGTGTAATACAGACGTCCCTGTATAATATCACACGTGTAATACAGACGTCCCCGTATAATATCACACGTGTAATACAGACGTCCCCGTATAATATCACACGTGTAATACAGACGTCCCCGTATAATATCACACGTGTAATACAGACGTCCCCGTATAATATCACACGTGTAATACAGACGTCCCCGTATAATATCACACGTGTAATACAGACGTCCCCTCGCACACGTTGCAGCGCTCCCCTTTGTCGTCCTTAGTTTGGAGCTGGCAGTCGTTAACCCTTACTTGGCCCATTGCCGAATTCGGGACACGGAGGAGCGGAGAAGGTTTTATCACCGTTTTACCTTATTTGGGGTCTGGAGGGAGAACGGGACGTTCATGTCTGCGGCGCTCAGGGGCGTCCAACTATTATCTGCGCGTTACGAGCTGCTGCACTGCGATATGTGCGGAGGATGAAAGAGCCATCAGAGGATAAATATGTGTTTATGACGAGGACGTCTGAAGGAACCAGACTGCGGGGGGAAAGTGGACAGAAAGGAATCCCCCGACCAGCCGAGAGCCAGAACACATGACTCGAGAACTGGGACCGAGCCCGCAGAATATAGAACCAGATATAGGTCCGGCCGCAGAGACCTAATCATGACATCATAATATATAATATAGGACCAGATATAGGTCCGGCCGCAGAATCCTAATCATGACATCATATATAATATAGGACCAGATATAGGACCGGCCGCAGAATATAGGACCAGATATAGGACCGGCCGCAGAGACCTAATAATGACATCATATATAATATAGGACCAGATATAGGACCGACCGCAGAGACCTAATAATGACATCATATATAATATAGGACCAGATATAGGACCGACCGCAGAGACCTAATCATGACATCATATATAATATAGGACCAGATATAGGTCCGGCCGCAGAGACCTAATAATGACATCATATATAATATAGGACCAGATATAGGACCGGCCGCAGAGACCTAATCATGACATCATATATAATATAGGACCAGATATAGGACCGACCGCAGAGACCTAATGATGACATCATATATAATATAGGACCAGATATAGGACCGACCGCAGAGACCTAATAATGACATCATATATAATATAGGACCAGATATAGGACCGGCCGCAGAGACCTAATAATGACATCATATATAATATAGGACCAGATATAGGACCGGCCGCAGAGACCTAATAATGACATCATATATAATATAGGACCAGATATAGGACCGACCGCAGAGACCTAATCATGACATCATATATAATATAGGACCAGATATAGGTCCGGCCGCAGAGACCTAATCATGACATCATATATAATGTAGGACCAGATATAGGACCGACCGCAGAGACCTAATGATGACATCATATATAATATAGGACAAGATATAGGACCAACCGCAGAGAACTAATCATGACATCATATATAATATAGGACCAGATATAGGACCGACCGCAGAGACCTAATGATGACATCATATATAATATAGGACCAGATATAGGACCAACAGCAGAGACCTAATGATGACATGATATACAATATAGGACCAGATATAGGACCGACCGCAGAGTCCTAATCATGACATCATATATAATATAGGACCAGATATAGGACCGGCCGTAGAGACCTAATAATGACATGATATACAATATAGGACCAGTTATAGGACCGGCCGCAGAGACCTAATAATGACATCATATATAATATAGGACCAGATATAGGACCAACAGCAGAGACCTAATGATGACATGATATACAATATAGGACCAGATATAGGACCGACCGCAGAGTCCTAATCATGACATCATATATAATATAGGACCAGATATAGGACCGACCGCAGAGACCTAATGATGACATGATATACAATATAGGACCAGATATAGGACCGACCGCAGAGTCTATATAATGATATCATACATAACATAGGACCAGATATAGGACCGACCGCAGAGACCTAATGATGACATCATATATAATATAGGACCAGATATTGGACCGGCTGCAGAGTCCTAATCATGACGTCATATATAATATAGGACCAGATATAGGACCAGTCGCAGAGTCTGTATAACAATACAATATATAATATAGGATCAGATAAAGGACCGGCCATTGTGTACGTAGAGCAATACACAGAGGTGCAGTACACAGAGGTGCAGTACACAGAGGTGCAGTACGCAGAGGTGCAGTATATAGAGGTGCGGTAGTATACAGAGGTGCGGTAGTATACAAGGTGTGGTAGTATACAGAGGTGCGGTAGTATACAGAGGTGCGGTAGTATACAGAGGTGTGGTAGTATACAGAGGTGCGGCACACAGAGGTGCGGTATATAGAGGTGCAGTACACAGAGGTGCAGTATACAGAGGTGCAGCACACAGAGGTGCAGCACACAGAGGTGCGGTACTATACAGAGGTGCAGCACACAGAGGTGCAGTACACAGAGGTGCGGTACACAGAGGTGCAGCACACAGAGGTGCAGCACACAGAGGTGCAGCACACAGAAGTGCAGCACACAGAGGTGCGGTAAATAGAGGTGCAGTACACAGAGGTGCGGTACACAGAGGTGCAGTATACAGAGGTGCGCTATACAGAGGTGCGGTACACAGAGGTGCAGTACACAGAGGTGCAGTATACAGAGGTGCAGTATATAGAGGTGCAGTACACAGAGGTGCAGTATACAGAGGTGCAGTACACAGAGGTGCGGTATATAGAGGTGCGGTATACAGAGGTGCAGTACATAGAAGTACAGTACACAGAGGTGCAGCACACAGAGGTGCGGTATATAGAGGTGCGGTATATAGAGGTGCGGTATACAGAGGTGCAGTACACAGAGGTGCAGTACACAGAGGTGCGGTATATAGAGGTGCAGTACACAGAGGTGCGGTACACAGAGGTGCAGTACACAGAGGTGCAGTATACAGAGGTGCAGTACACAGAGGTGCGGTATATAGAGGTGCGGTATACAGAGGTGCAGTACATAGAGGTACAGTACACAGAGGTGCAGCACACAGAGGTGCGGTATATAGAGGTGCGGTATATAGAGGTGCGGTATACAGAGGTGCAGTACACAGAGGTGCAGTACACAGAGGTGCGGTATATAGAGGTGCAGTACACAGAGGTGCGGTACACAGAGGTGCAGTACACAGAGGTGCAGTACACAGAGGTGCGGTATATAGAGGTGCGGTATACAGAGGTGCAGTACACAGAGGTGCAGCACACAGAGGTGCAGTACACAGAGGTGCGGTATATAGAGGTGCAGTACACAGAGGTGCAGCACACAGAGGTGCAGTACACAGAGGTGCGGTATATAGAGGTGCAGTACACAGAGGTGCGGTACACAGAGGTGCAGTATACAGAGGTGCAGTACACAGAGGTGCGGTATATAGAGGTGCAGTACACAGAGGTGCGGTACACAGAGGTGCAGTATACAGAGGTGCAGTACACAGAGGTGCAGTATACAGAGGTGCAGCACACAGAGATGCAGTATATAGAGGTGCAGTATACAGAGGTGCAGCACACAAAGGTGCAGTATACAGAGGTGCAGTACACAGAGATGCAGTATATAGAGATGCAGTATATAGAGGTGCAGTATACAGAGGTGCAGCACACAGAGGTGCGGTACACAGAGATGCAGTATATAGAGGTGCAGTATACAGAGGTGCAGCACACAGAGGTGCAGTATACAGAGGTGCAGTACACAGAGGTGCAGCACACAGAGGTGCAGTATACAGAGGTGCAGCACACAGAGGTGCAGTATACAGAGGTGCAGTATACAGAGGTGCAGTATACAGAGGTGCAGTATACAGAGGTGCGGTACACAGAGATGCAGTATATAGAGGTGCAGTATACAGAGGTGCAGTATACAGAGGTGCAGTACACAGAGGTGCAGTACACAGAGATGCAGTATACAGAGGTGCAGTATACAGAGATGCAGTATACAGAGGTGCAGTATACAGAGGTGCAGTATACAGAGGTGCAGTAGTATACAGAGGGCGCTGTATTTGGCAGCTGGTATGGCGTATGTTGCACATATTCCAGTATTTATGCGGCGCTTTTGAGCGCTCACATAGAAGCGGTGCCAAAGAAAGCTGGGTACGCCTTACAGCTAAAGCTATGGTTTTTACTGAAAGCCGTGCAGACGCCGCGTTTTGCTGCGTATTTTAGAGGTGCAGCACACAGAGGTGCAGTATACAGAGGTGCAGCACACAGAGGTGCAGTATACAGAGGTGCAGTATACAGAGGTGCAGTATACAGAGGTGCAGTATACAGAGGTGCGGTACACAGAGATGCAGTATATAGAGGTGCAGTATACAGAGGTGCAGTATACAGAGGTGCAGTACACAGAGGTGCAGTACACAGAGATGCAGTATACAGAGGTGCAGTATACAGAGATGCAGTATACAGAGGTGCAGTATACAGAGGTGCAGTATACAGAGGTGCAGTAGTATACAGAGGGCGCTGTATTTGGCAGCTGGTATGGCGTATGTTGCACATATTCCAGTATTTATGCGGCGCTTTTGAGCGCTCACATAGAAGCGGTGCCAAAGAAAGCTGGGTACGCCTTACAGCTAAAGCTATGGTTTTTACTGAAAGCCGTGCAGACGCCGCGTTTTGCTGCGTATTTTTGCGTGTGCACAAAAATAATTGAGGCTGCATTCACACACGGCGTATTTGTGCAGTCTCGCTTTTTTGCACCCGTATTTTTGGACACCGCGCTTTTCCCGTGCTATCAGGTTATCTTGTTATCATGTAGCCTATGGGAAAAGCGCGCCAAAAAAAGTGCAAAGATTTGCCATGTGTCGCTTTTGCAGTGACAGCACGCGCGCAAAAATACGCGGGAAAACACAGCGTCTGCACGCCTTACCGCAAAAACCATAGAAAACCATAGCTATAGCTGGAGGGTGTATCCAGCTTTCTTTGCACCGCTTCTATGTGAGCGCTCAAAAGTGCCACATAATTGCAGGAATACGCACGACGTGCGCTGCGTGTGAACGTAACCTTACATGGCAATTCTTTGTGCTTTTTTCAGTGCGCTTTTCCCATATTGTACACGATAACATGATGATATGATCTTGGGAAAAGCGCGGCATCTGGAAACGCGCGCAAAAAAACGCCACTGCCACCGATTTTGGGCTCAGGCCTCTTACACGGTTCTGTTACATCTTTACACTCTGTTCTGTCTGCAGATCCGGAGATGTCAGAGATTCCTCACATTCCCTGCACTGGAGCAGAGACTTCAGAGACCCAACATTACTAGAATATCAGAGGGAGCAGAGACTGGAGGAGACACAGGGACTGGAGGAGACACAGGGACTGGAGGAGACACAGGGACTGGAGGAGACACAGGGACTGGAGGAGACACAGGGACTGGAGGAGACACAGGGACTGGAGGAGACACAGGGACTGGAAGAGACACAGGGACTGGAGGACACACAGGGACTGGAGGACACACAGGGACTGGAGGAGACACAGGGACTGGAGGAGACACAGGGACTGGAGGACACACAGGGACTGGAGGAGACACAGGGACTGGAGGAGACACAGGGACTGGAGGAGACACAGGGACTGGAGGAGACACAGGGACTGGAGGAGACACAAGACCTCCTCCTTTCCTCCACACTTGTACGTTCCTCATCTAACCGCCTGCAAGACTTCGCCCGAGCATCCCCCATCCTCTGGAATTCTGCACCCCAAAATGTCCATATGTCCCCCACACTCGGAACCTTCAAATGGAACCTGAAAACCAACAGCCAACAGCCTGCAATGACCACGGTGCCACCTCACCACCACTGGACCCGGCGCTTCGCCACCACTGGACCTGGAGCTCCACCACCACTGGACCTGGAACTCCACCACCACTGGACCCGGCGTCCCACCACCACTGAACCTGGGCTCCACCACCACTGGACCCAGCGCCCCACCAACACTGGACCCGGCGCTCCATCACCACTGGACCCGGCGCCCCACCACCACTGGACCCGGCGCCCCACCACCACTGAACCCGGCGCCCCACCACCACTGAACCCGGCGCCCCACCACCACTGAACCCGATGCCCCACCACCACTGGACCCGGTGCTCCATCACCACTGGACCCAGCGCCCCACCACCACTGGACCCGACGCTTCACCACCACTGGACCCGACGCTTCACCACCACTGGACCCGGTGCTTCACCACCACTCGAGCAGACCCAACCTACTGTCTCCTCCCCACTTCCCTGTAGAATGTAAGCCCACAAGGCAGGGTCCTCTCTACCCTCTATCAGTCTGTCACTGTTAGTTTGTTCATTGTATTTTTAACTTGTTTCTATGTAACCCTTTCTCATGTACAGACCATGGAATCAATGTGCTCTATAAATAATAATAATAATAATAATAATAATAATAATAATAATAATAATAGCATAGAAGTTGGTTGTTCAAGTCTGATTTCTAGAATATTGTATCTTTACAACATCACAAACTCTTTCAAGTCCCCCAAGGAGGCTGGTCACCCTCAAAAGACAAATGCAAGAGTGGACAGGATTTGGACTGAAAGCCGACTCTGCAGGGACCAAACCTCTCATTAGCAGAAAGGATCACAAGGCTAGACTCACCTCTGGTGAGGAGCATGTTGTGTGGACAGAGGGGATGTGTCCACAGGTCATTGTAGTGATGAAAGCAAGTTTAATTTATTTGGATCTGATGGGAAACATTATGTTCGTCGACAAACTGGGGAAACACTGAACCCAAAGTGTGTAAAGAAGTCAGTGACAGGTGGTGGAGGAGGGGTGATGGTTTGGGGAATGTTTTCTGCAGGGGTTGGATCTCTCCTACAGCTACATGGCAGAGTGAATGCAAGTGTGGATCAGAACCTTCTTCAACAGCACGTGGCTCCTTACCTGCATTCAGCCTCAATCAGTCAGCAATGTTCATGCAGGACAATGTCCCCTGTCACACTGCAAAACAGGGAAAGCAGGTCCTGAAAACAGAAAACATTGAAACAATGAAATGTCCACAGCCCCGGAGTCCTGATCTAAACCCAATAGAAACCTCTGGAGAATCCCTGGTGACAAAGTTATGGCCGAGAAACCACAAGAGTCACAGAACTGTGGAAGAGACTGGAAGAGGAGTGGAGCAAAATCCCCCAGAGCAGAGAGAAAATAGTGATGTCCTGTGGCTGCAGATGTGCTGAAGTCATTCACAGCAAAGGCCTGGACACAGCAAAGGTCTGGACACAGCAAAGGTCTGTACACAACAAAGGCCTGGACAAAGCAAAAACGTGTACACAGCAAAGGCCTGGACACAGCAAAGGCCTGGACACAGCAAAGGCCTGGACACTCCCTACTGATTGGAGACTGTTGTAACCTTCACAACATTTAGTATACTCTTCCTCTGTCTCTAGTCTTTGCTGTTCTCTAATTATCATCACATTTTGTATAAATAAAGGCTGTAAGTTGATACTTTGGTTATTTTGGGTTTTCCTGTTCTAGTGGCCTGGAGACCCCGTACACAAAACCCCAAATGTCCATCAATGTAGATCACATTCTGTCTGAACAATCAAGTGATCACATTGATCTCTGATCTTGATCGCCGGTGGACATCACAGGAGGGGCCGGGCCCAATAAACCCCCAATAGACCACAGAGTCACTGGAGAATTAAACATTTGACTGCCGGCGCCAGCAATGTGGACCCCGGGAATCTATCTGGGGGCCACAGAAAGGTTCATTATGGGCCGCATGTGGCCCCCGGGGCCCGACGTTCCGCACCCCTGGATTAGGGAGTCAATTTTATGGTTAAATCCTCGTCTTCCTGAATGTGTTCAATCCTAAGAGGTGAAGGATACACAATCCGGGGGCAGGTCTGGGCCCAATGCTGATCACCCCCCCCCTCCTCTACTCTGTGTATACAGCCCGCGTGTTAGTAAATATCCCCACCTGTGTGTATGTGCAGTGTATACAGGGGCCCCATCAATAAATAACTGCCCCCCCACAGCCAGGACCGCCAGGATATAGTGCAGGGTCAGCTCCAGCTGCAGCCCCCCACAATGTCACCCATCCTGCAAAACACATGAAAGCTATAAAACCAGAGGAGGGGCCAATAGTTACCCATTGGGGCCACATATGACGTCTACATGTGCCGTGCCAGGAGGAACAGCAGAGTAACGCTAAACCCATGAGCCACAGCAGGATGATGGCAGAATGCACGAGATACAGTGACTATGGGTTATCTCTATCTCCAGAATGACTCCAAACCTGCAGTGTAAAGTATGGTGGTCCTGGAACTATCTGCTGATATCACAGGGCCTGATGGCGGTAATCACAGCTGCATTCACCTATCATGATGGGTGACAGTTAACCCCGCGCTCTCCAGGCTGCTCTGGTGACCGGTGTTTGTATTTGGGGCTATTCCAGGACAGGGGCCCGGGAGCCGGTGACTCAACCTCACAGTCACAAAACAGGAAACCTCAGGACAACGATTTCCTCCAAACATCTGGTAGAAAAGCAAATCTGACAGGCGCCACAAAGTCCCTATCACAAACCTAAGGTGACATCACAAGGCATGTCCACAGTGATGACATCACACACCAGCAAGTATGATGAAATCACGTGATATGCACCATACTGATGACATCACAGGGGCGTAACTGCAACAGGTGCAGGGGTTGCACCCGGGCCCCAAAAGTCCCTTTGGCCTATAGAAAAAGACTAAAGATTTGCAATGATTGGGGGCCCCATTGGAACTTCGGAACCCATGAGCCGCTGGACATCAGTATACACCGACCACATGACATCATCATCATCTATGGTGACATCACAAAATGTGCGTCGTATTAATGAAAATACAAACCAGCCGCAAGGACGACGTCACACGGGAAACGCCCAACTGGTGACATCACACACCAGCACACGATGACATCACAAAGCAACATTACATGATGTTATCTGTAGGGCAGACGTCCTATATATTCCATATCCAGCAGGACAGTCCAGAACCTGCACTCTGAGAGGATAACGTATGCACACAATGAATAGAGGAGTATGGACAGGCATTACTGCTAAGGAAATATATGAAATAATTGAGACACTTAGCATATATAAAAATGCCCAGTGTTATGTGAGCCCAGCAGCCAACGACAAGGCGCATCTCTTCACTGGGTCCCTACCTAAGCTAGCGCCTCTCTCTGTAAAATTAGCCTTAATTCTCTTTTAGCAGGTCTCTCTCTGCAGATACATAGACGTTTTTATTTCACCCAGATAGAGGCATTAGATAGGGACCCAGTGAAGAGATGCGCCTTGTCGTTGGCCGCTGGGCTTAAATGGCACTGGCCTTTTTTATGCATGAAGCATCTCATTTTTTTCATGCATTTCCTTAGCAGTAATGCATGTCTATATTCCTATATTCATTGTTTGCATACCTTAGCATCTCAGCGTCCATCTGTGTCTTTCTTATATTATACTAGATAGGAGCCTGATGCTATCGCATCGGGTAGGCAGTGATGTCTAGATGGGGGTGGGCTCTATTGCGCTGGGGCAGCAGCCCTCACTCCCCCCTGTGCTGTCTATCCCCTGTCCTCTGGTTTTTCCCCCTCGCTCTCTGCCCCTCCTGTGCTGCCTTGTCTCTATCCCCTGTGCTCGCTCTCTGCCCCCCTGCCCTGTGCTCCTTCTCATGAGGTGGCAGCGAATGGTGGCATGAGGAACCGGTCTCGTTCAGTGGACTTTGGGGTTGAGTGGAGTGAGTGCAGGTTGAGTGGAGAGGGTGAGTGCGGGGGCAGAGTGAGTGCAAGGTGAGTGAGAGCAGGGTGAGTGAGTGAGGGCATGGTGAGTGAGAGCAGGGTGAGTGAGAGCAGGGTGAGTGAGGGCATGGTGAGTGAGGGCAGGGTGAGTGTGAGGGCAGGGTGAGTGAGGGCAGGGTGAGTGAGGGCAGGGCGAGTGAGGGCAGGGTGAGTGAGTGAGAGCAGGGCGAGTGAGGGCAGGGTGAGTGAGTGAGAGCAGGGCGAGTGAGGGCAGGGTGAGTGAGGGCACGGTGTGTGAGTGAGGGCATGGTGAGTGAGTGAGGGCAGGGTGAGTATTGAGGGTAGAGTGAGTGAGTGCAAGATGAGTGAGTGAAGGGAGTGTGAGGGCAGGGGCAGAGTGAGGGCAGGGTGAGTGAGGGCAGGGTGTGTGAGTGAGGGCATGGTGAGTGAGTGAGGGCAGGGTGAGTATTAGAGGCAGAGTGAGTGAGTGCAAGATGAGTGAGTGAAGGGTGTGTGAGGGCAGGGTGAGTGAGTAAGGGCAGGGTGAGTGAGTGAGGGCAGGGAGAGTGAGGGAAGGGCAGGGAGAGTGAGGGAAGGGCAGGGTGAGTGAGGGAAGGGCAGGGTGAGTGAGTGAGTGCAAGATGAGTGAGTGAAGGGTGTGTGAGGGCAGGGGCAGAGTGAGGGCAGGGTGAGTGAGTGAGGGCAGGGTGAGTGAGTGAGGGCAGGGTGTGTGAGTGAGGGCAGGGTGAGTGAGGGAAGGGCAGGGTGAGTGAGGGAAGGGCAGGGTGAGTGAGTGAGTGCAAGATGAGTGAGTGAAGGGTGTGTGAGGGCAGGGGCAGAGTGAGGGCAGGGTGAGTGAGTGAGGGCAGGGTGAGTGAGGGAAGGGCAGGGTGAGTGAGTGCAAGATGAGTGAGTGAAGGGTGTGTGAGGGCAGGGTGAGTGAGTGAGGGCAGGGTGAGTGAGTGAGGGCAGGGTGAGTGAGGGAAGGGCAGGGTGAGTGAGTGAGTGCAGGGTGAGTGAGTGAGTGCAGGGTGAGTGAGTGAAGGGTGTGTGAGGGCAGGGGCAGAGTGAGGGCAGGGTGAGTGAGGGCAGGGTGAGTGAGGGCAGGTGTGTGGAGTGAGGGCAGGGTGAGTGAGTGAGGGCAGGGTGAGTGAGGGAAGGGCAGGGTGAGTGAGTGCAAGATGAGTGAGTGAAGGGTGTGTGAGGGCAGGGGCAGAGTGAGGGCAGGGTGAGTGAGGGCAGGGTGAGTGAGGGCAGGGTGAGTGAGGGAAGGGTGTGTGAGCGCAGGGGCAGAGTGAGGGCAGAGAGAGTGTGAGTGCAGGGTGTGTGTGAGGGCAGGGTGAGTGTGAGTGCAGGGTGAGTGTGAGGGCAGGGTGAGTGTGAGTGCAGGGTGAGTGTGAGTGCAGGGTGTGTGTGAGGGCAGGGTGAGTGTGAGTGCAGGGTGAGTGTGAGTGCAGGGTGTGTGTGAGGGCAGGGTGAGTGTGAGGGCAGGGTGAGTGTGAGGGCAGGGTGTGTGTGCGGGCAGGGTGTGTGTGAGGGCAGGGTGAGTGTGAGGGCAGGGTGTGTGTGAGGGCAGGGTGTGTGTGAGGGCAGGGTGAGTGTGAGGACATGGTGAGTGTGAGTGCAGGGTGAGTGTGAGTGCAGGGTGTGTGTGAGGGCAGGGTGAGTGTGAGGGCAGGGTGAGTGTGAGGGCAGGGTGTGTGTGCGGGCAGGTGTGTGTGAGGGCAGGGTGAGTGTGAGGGCAGGGTGTGTGTGAGGGCAGGGTGTGTGTGAGGGCAGGGTGAGTGTGAGGGCAGGGTGAGTGTGAGGGCAGGGCGTGTGTGAGGGCAGGGTGAGTGTGAGGGCAGGGTGAGTGAGGGTAGTGTGTGTGAGGGCAGGGTGTGTGTGAGGGCAGGGTGAGTGTGAGGTCAGGTGAGTGTGAGGGCAAGGTGAGTGTGAGGGCAGGGTGTGTGTGAGGGCAGGGTGAGTGTTAGGACAGGGTGAGTGTGAGGACAGGGTGAGTGAGGGTAGTGTGTGTGAGGGCAGGGTGTGTGAGGTCCGGGTGAGTGTGAGGTCAGGGTGAGTGTGAGGGCAGGTGTGTGTGGAGTGAGGTGAGGGCAGGTTGTGTGAGGGTGTGTGAGGGCAGGGTGAGTGTGAGGGCAAGGTGGTGTGAGGCAGGTGTGTGAGGGCAGGGTGAGTGTGAGGGCAAGGTGAGTGTGAGGGCAGGGTGTGTGTGAGGGCAGGGTGAGTGTGAGGGCAGGGTGAGTGTGAGGGCAGGGTGTGTGTGAGGGCAGGGTGAGTGTGAGGGCAGGGTGGTGTGAGGGCAGGGTGAGTGTGAGGGCAGGGGTAGGGTAGTGTGTGTGAGGGCAGGAGGGAGGTGAGTGTGAGGTCAGGGTGGTGGAGGTAGTGGAGGGCAGGGTGTGGTGAGGGTAGGTGGTGTTGCAGGTAGTGGGACAGGGTGTGTGAGGGCAGGGTGAGGGATGGTGTGAGGGCAGGGTGGTGAGGTAGGGAATGTGGTGTGAGTGTGAGGGCAGGGTGTGTGTGAGGGCAGGGTGAGTGTGAGGAGGATGGATGCAGTGTGTGAGGCAGGGTGTGTGTGAGGGCAGGGGGTGTGAGGGCAGGGAGTGTAGCATGTGTGAGGGCAGGGTGTGTGAGGTCAGGGTGAGTGTGAGGGCAGGGTGAGTGTGAGGGCAGGGTGTGTGTGAGGGCAGGGTGAGTGTGAGGGCAGGGTGAGTGTGAGGGCAAGGTGTAGTGTGAGGGCAGGTGTGTGAGGGCGGGTGAGGTGGGCAGGGTGAGTGTGAGGACAGGGTGGTGTGAGGGCAGGGTGAGTGAGGGCAGTGTGTGTAGTCAGGTGATGTGAGGGCAGGGTGAGTGTGAGGGCAGGTGAGTTGTGAGGGCAGGGTGAGTGTGAGGGCAGGGTGAGTGTGAGGGCAGGGTGAGTGTGAGGGCAGGTGAGTGTGAGGGCAGGGTGTGGTGTGAGGGCAGGTGAGTGTGAGGGCAGGGTGAGTGTGAGGACAGGGTGAGTGTGAGGGCAGGGTGTGAGGAGGGTGAGTGTGGAGGTGAGGGGTAGCAGGGTGAGTGTGAGGGCAGGGTGTGTGTGAGGGCAGGGTGAGTTGGTGAGTGTGGGCAGGGTGGTGTGGATGGTGTCAGTGCGTGAGTGTGAGGCAGGGTGAGTGTGAGGGCAGGGTGAGTGTGAGGGCAGGGTGTGTGTGGAGGGCAGGGTGTGTGTGAGGGCAGGGTGAGTGTGAGGGCAGGGTGAGTGTGAGGGCAAAGGGTGAGTGTGAGGGCAGGGTGTGTGTAGGGCAGGGTGTGTGAGGGCAGGGTGAGTGTGAGGGCAGGTTGTGTGTGAGGGCAGGGGTGTAGTGAGGGCAGGGTGAGTGTGAGGGCAGGGTGAGTGTGAGGGCAGGGTGTGTGTCAGTGCAGGGTAGTGTGAGGGCAGGGTGGTGTGAGGCAGGGTGAGTGTGAGGGCAGGGTGAGTGTGAAGGCAGGGTGTGTGCAGTGCAGGGTGGTGTGAGGCAGGGTGAGTGTGAGGCAGGGTGAGTGTGAGGCAGGGTGTGTGTGAGGGCAGGGTGTGTGTGAGGGCAGGGTGTGTGTAGTGCAGGTGAGTGTGATGGCAGCTTACTGCTCATCTGCTTTCTTGATCATTTGCAGGCTGGTCTGTGAGTGCATTGTAGTGTGACGGCCCGCTGTTGACGTCACCCAGGTTTGTGCCATGTATCGGTGGGCGGGGGGCAGGGGATCGGGTAAGGGGGGTGGACTGCGGGGACCGGGTGGGTCAGGGGGGTGCTGTGAGCGGGGGAGTAGCGGGCCGCATATTGTCATCCACATTAGGTGTGATATGGCGGCCGGAAGTGAATAGGCGGACACGGAGGAAGTGGATGAGCACAGGCAATTATTGATGATTGTCAGATGCCATGGATGTGGTGTGAATGTAGCAACATTACCTGCCTCCTCTTTGCTCTTCCATCTGATCATCTCTGCAGTGCTGAAGATCCTGTGGTGACATCTTGATCATGTGACCTGGCTCCGCCCATGATCCTGACGTCACCCCAGGTCTTGTTAGCCCCATGTCATTGTGCTGGGGGGGAGTGCGGCATCGGGTAAGTGGGGGGGACTGCGGGACCGGGCGGGGGCTCACCGGGGGGACTGCTAGGAGCGGGGGAGTAGCGGCCGCCATATTTCCATACCCATCACTTAGGTGTGCTAATATGGCGGCCGGAAGTGACATAGGCGGACAACGGGGCGGAAGTGGATGAGCCACAAGGCAATTATATAGATAGACATTATGTCCAGTATGCCCCTGTTCACACTCGTAGAGTGCTGTCAGCTTTCTTCTTTAGTCCAGAATGTGAGGCCTGTGCTGGGGAGGTCACGGTTCCTGAGTACACAGATAGTGTTGTATAACATGGAGCTGATGGATCCCTCCTCAACCATTCAGCCTGGGTAGAGACTGAGGGCAGGGGCATAACGTGAAGCTCAGGGGCCCTGATGCAAAAGCTCCAATGGGGCCCCCAATTATCGCAAATCTTTAACAGCAATAGTATTATTCTATAGGCCATAGGGACTTTTGGGGCCCCCTAGGCTCCGGGGCCCGGGTGCGATTGCAACCCCTGCACCTGTTGTAGTTACCGCCCTGCTGAGGGGCCTCCAGGTGATGGGACTGACCGCAGGACGCACAGGCAGATGGGGGGGGGTCATACTGTGTGAACGTGTCCCTATTCCTTATCTTACACATATGTATGAGCCTGCGGGGGCGGCATGGTCGCTCTCTCGTCCTGTGACGTCGGTGACCTCCCTTGGTACATTGTGACATGGAGTGTTGGGTTTTGCAGGGAGGAGGTTTCCATACTGTCCGGGATATTACACGTGTCCTGGGGTAACCGCACCCCAGCAGCGCAGTCTGTGTATTTACTAGGTGTGTATTTATTCCCAGTGATAAGACCCGGAGAGCGAGCGTCACATCCGGGGACACCCAGATACCAGCGCAGCGCCAAGTCCCCAAAATCCACGACCTCCCTGTAAGCATGAGCCACCGCCTCACTGTCACCTATAGCTCACAATGTACAAGGGCTCTGCTTGCTGTCAGTGAATGGAATTACTTTGCTTTACTGAATCCTGCTCACACAGCTGCTGATTCGTTGCAATGTGTTAGAGCCTTCAGACAAGCAGAGGAGACATTTGTGTCCGAGTTCTAGTTTTGCTTCAGTGAGAAATAGTTTTTTCTCTCATCCATTTTTATAGGTGAAAGAGGCAGAAACTGTCCGAAATGTGTTTTATCCACTGACGTTTATCAACGGATCAGAACAATAGGAAGAAACCAGACGGAACCTGAAGAACAAGACGTGTTCTGCGATTACACAGATCCCCATAGACTCGAATGGATCAGAACTGATGGGAGCAGAGCCTCGGACTGTAAGGCGGCGTTCACACCTCCAGTGATCATCGTCACAGCGGATCCCGCACGATCCATTCTGCAAACACAACTTTATTGTCTGTTTTGAACAAAATTGATTTCGTTTTTGTAACATTGGAGTCTATGGAGATCCGGTAACTGATCACTATTTAGCCTCCGTTTTTCTGTGAAGGATCCATTTTTTTATTACTGGATCGATTTCACATTTCCTGGTCGTCCTCCGGCAGCGCAGAATGGGTTAAGCCCATTCTACGGACTCCAGATAATTTGTATCTTTAAGATACGGCCGGTTTCACACTGGCGCTTTTTGCCATCCGTGTGTATCCGGTTAACACTGCATACACCCGCATACTCTTTCATGTTCATTGAGTGTCAATGGGCACAGATGATCTTGCGGTGGATCCAGCTGTCACCGGGATCCCACAGATCCATGTGTCTCAGTGACAAAAAAAAAAAACTGAAAATGTTGCAGATTTGTTGCGCGTGTAATATCTGGAGTCACACGGATCCGTGGCTATCCGGCAAGAATTAAAATGGATCTCTATGGACCCCGGATCCCTGTACTTCCGGGTGCACGTATCCGGACTGCGGGTCTGAGCATGCCCAGAGACAAGATTGAGCACCCCCCTCCACCCCTTCTCTGAGAGACTGTATACGGATCCATGGTAAACATGTTGCGGGATCATCCGGTGGCTTCAGTTTTGACAAATCCGGGGGTCCGGGTGTATGATGGGAGATTCAGGTTTTTCCAGCAACCACCTGGATTGCAATAAATGCGGGTGTCACACTACCGTTATGTGAATCCAGCATGCACTCACATTCGTTTTCGGCCCTATTTCACTTGTGGGTGCATCTAGTCCTGTGCGGTCCCACTTGATCCCGGTGATCGCGGTTATTCACTGAGACCACGAACACATTTTGTCATTTTTTTAGTGTCTGTTTCAAAACTGTGATCACCCGGATCTGGGGGCTATGCGGGTTAATGTACAATGGGGTCTCTATGGAACCCGGATCCAGCAGAATACAGATGCCGCTGGATCCAGATCTGGAGAAATACGGATCCTGCTGGATCCAGACGCCGGATCTGAGTTTTGGAACGGAGCATGGCCAGAACCCAGTTATAAATGACACACCCACTAAGGGGAGCGTCATTCACAATGGGATCCAGCGAAATTATTAATATTATTTACTATCATAGCGCCATTCATTCCGTGGCACTTTACATGTGAAAAGGGGCAAACAGACGAGAACAATAATCATCAGCTACACGGGGTAATCAACCTGATGCAGCAGGACGCCCCCACACCGGTATTATCACTGATCCGTGAGGCGGTGTGGGTGCATCCAGCTGCATCATTGTGGGGGACTCCGGGGGGACTCGGGTCTACCCCCATTCCTCTGGATTCTAAAAACCGTCAGTGTGAAACCAGCCTCAAAGGGAACCTGTCAGTGGTTATTCCCCCCAACTATCACTATCTGACCCTGCAGCTTCATAATACTATTGGCACCATCAGGGGCGTAACTACAACAGGTGCAGGGGTTGCAATCGCACCTGGGCCCTGGAGTCTAGGGGGCCCCAAAAGTCGCTTTGGCCTGTAGAAAAAGGCTATTGCTTTTAAAGATTTGCAATAATTGGGGGTCCCGTTGGAGCTTTCGCATCGGGACCCATGAGCTCCAAGTTAAGCATATATACACTTACATGCTCTTATGTGAATAAGCAAAATCATTATAGTCTATGTCAAAATCAACTATAGATCACTGCTGGATCTGATTTATGGATGATTACTGGATGTGTGAATGTCACAGGGGATTTTCCTGACACTTTGTATCTAGACGCTGACAGGCGACTTCAATGCTCAGTGCGTTTGTTACAATTGCAGAATGTTTCCATCCACCGACGACCAGAAATGCTAAAAACAGTCAGAAACTGACGAATCTGGAGCAAAAGTCTTATAAACGGTAACAAAATAACGAAACTGATACAACACGGCGACAGTCACCATTGTTAACCCCTTCCTGACCCCATATCTGGCAGCAGCTGCTCCAGCTCTGAGGTCCCCAGGTCTGACCTTGTCTGATATCAGAGGAAAGGTTCAGGTGAAACAAACACAAGTGCTCCCCCCCCCCCAATCCCCATCCCCCCGCCCGGGTGTCAGGGTCACTGCGGTTCTGATAGAAGGTCCAGGATGAACAAGTTTCCATTGTCTCAGTGTAATAATCTCAGTCAGATCAGAAGTGACGAGAACCTCGTGTCTCCGCAGATTATAATCTGCTCAATACAACAAGACCGAATCGCGTGAGGCAAAGAGACATGAACATAGAACATATAAGATCCATAGATAACACTGCAAGATCCATAGATAACACTGCAACACAAGGCAGAAACCAGAACCCGTGATAGATTATATCACATAAGAGAAGTGACCGAAGGAAAGAGAAATGTAAATTCACACAAAGTATTCAGTGACCGCCCATCTCCTCCGTCCTCAGTATTCAGTGACCGCCCGTCTCCTCCGTCCTCAGTATTCAGTGACTGCCCGTCTCCTCCATCCTCAGTATTCAGTGACCGCCCGTCTCCTCCGTCCTCAGTATTCAGTGACTGCCCGTCTCCTCCGTCCTCAGTATTCAGTGACCGCCCGTCTCCTCTGTCCTCAGTATTCAGTGACCGTCCGTCTCCTCCGTCCTCAGTATTCAGTGACCGCCCGTCTCCTCCGTCCTCAGTATTCAGTGACCGCCCGTCTCCTCCGTCCTCAGTATTCAGTGACCGCCCGTCTCCTCCGTCCTCAGTATTCAGTGACCGCCCGTCTCCTCCGTCCTCAGTAGTCACTGACCGCCTGTCTCCTCCACCCTCAGTATTCAGTGACGCCCGTCTCCTCTGTCCTCAGTATTCGGTGACCACCCGTCTCCTCCGTCCTCAGTATTCATTCACCGCCCGTCTCCTCCATCCTCAGTATTCAGTGACCGCCCGTCTCCTCCATCCTCAGTATTCAGTGACCGCCCGTCTCCTCCATCCTCAGTATTTGGTGATCGCCTTTCTCCTCCATCCTCAGTATTCAGTGACCGCCCGTCTCCTTCGTCCTCAGTAGTCAGTGACCGCCCGTCTCCTCCGTCCTCAGTATTCAGTGACCGCCCGTCTCCTCCGTCCTCAGTATTTGGTGACCGCCTGTCTCCTCCATCCTCAGTATTCAGTGACCGCCCGTCTCCTTCGTCCTCAGTATTCAGTGATCACCCGTCTCCTCCATCCTCAGTATTCAGTGACCGCCCGTCTCCTTCGTCCTCAGTATTCAGTGATCACCCGTCTCCTCCATCCTCAGTATTCAGTGACCGCCCGTCTCCTCCATCCTCAGTATTCAGTGACCGCCCGTCTCCTTCATTCTCAGTATTCAGTGATTACCCGTCTCCTCCATCCTCAGTATACAGTGACCGCCCGTCTCCTCCATCCCCAGTATACAGTGACCGCCCGTCTCCTCCATCCTCAGTATTCAGTGACCGCCCTCACCGAATACTGAGGATGGAGGAGACGGGCGGTCACTGTATACTGAGGATGGAGGAGACGGGCGGTCACTGTATGCTGAGGATGGAGGAGACAGGCGGTCACTGTATACTGAGGATGGAGGAGACGGGCGGTCACTGTATACTGAGGATGGAGGAGACGGGCGGTCACTGTATACTGAGGATGGAGGAGACGGGCGGTCACTGAATACTGAGGATGGAGGAGACGGGCGGTCACTGAATACTGAGGATGGAGGAGACAGGCGGTCACTGAATACTGAGGATGGAGGAGACGGGCGGTCACTGAATACTGAGGATGGAGGAGACGGGCGGTCACTGAATACTGAGGATGGAGGAGACGGGCGGTCACTGTATACTGAGGATGGAGGAGACAGGCGGTCACTGAATACTGAGGAGGGAGGAGACAGGCGGTCACTGTATACTGAGGATGGAGGAGACGGGCGGTCAGTGTATACTGAGGACGGAGGAGACGGGCGGTCACCTTATACTGAGGATGGAGGAGACGGGCGGTCACTGAATACTGAGGACGGAGGAGACGGGCGGTCATTGTATACTGAGGACGGAGGAGACGGGCGGTCACTGTATACTGAGGATGGAGGAGACGGGCGGTCACTGTATACTGAGGACGGAGGAGACGGGCGGTCACTGTATACTGAGGACAGAGGAGACGGGCGGTCACTGAATACTGAGGACGGAGGAGACGGGCGGTCACTGAAGACTGAATTACATCAGTGATCTCTCTGGTAGCAGCTGCTCTCATGGCGGGGGCCAATTGTTATATATAGGGGGCCACAGGGATGAAGGAGAACCCTGACTTGGGTGATGAAGGCTTTCTCTCCGCAGTCTTGTAGCTTCTCTTTTCTCTGTATCTGTGTTATGATCCTCGTTCTTTCATCACCTCTTAATATAATGTAACATCAGCAGTTGATTATTTCCTGTCACTAAAAAACAGAAGTAAACAGCAGCGGCTCGTGGAGATACTATATACCCTATATACCGTATACCCTATTACTATATACCCTATATACCGTATACCCTATTACTATATACCCTATATACCGTATACCCTATTACTATATACCCTATATGCCGTATACCCTATTACTATATACCCTATATACCGTATACCCCATTACTATATACCCTATATACCGTATACCCTATTACTATATACCCTATATGCCGTATACCCTATTACTATATACCCTATATGCCGTATACCCTATTACTATATACCCTATATACCGTATACCCTATTACTATATACCCTATATACCGTATACCCTATTACTATACACCCTATATGCCGTATACCCTATTACTATATACCCTATATACCGTATACCCTATTACTATATACCCTATATACCGTATACCCTATTACTATACACCCTATATGCCGTATACCCTATATACCGTATACCCTATGACTAAATACTCTATATATTGTATACCCTATATACCGTATAGCCAATATACTGTACACCCTATATACCGTATACCCTACATACTGTATACTCTATACCCTATATACCGTATACACTATACAGTTAGGGCCAGAAATATTTGGACAGTGACACAATTGTGGCGAGTTGGGCTCTGCATGCCACCACATTGGATTTGAAATGAAACCTCTACAACAGAATTCAAGTGCAGATTGTAACGTTTAATTTGAAGGGTTGAACAAAAATATCTGATTGAAAATGTAGGAATTGTACACATTTCTTTACAAACACTCCACATTTTAGGAGGTCAAAAGTAATTGGACAAATAAACATAACCCAAACAAAATATTTTTATTTTCAATATTTTGTTGCGAATCCTTTGGAGGCAATCACTGCCTTAAGTCTGGAAACCATGGACATCACCAAACGCTGGGTTTCCTCCTTCTTAATGCTTTGCCAGGCCTTTACAGCCGCAGCCTTCAGGTCTTGCTTGTTTGTGGGTCTTTCCGTCTTAAGTCTGGATTTGAGCAAGTGAAATGCATGCTCAATTGGGTTAAGATCTGGTGATTGACTTGGCCATTGCACAATGTTCCACTTTTTTGCACTCATGAACTCCTGGGTAGCTTTGGCTGTATGCTTGGGGTCATTGTCCATCTGTACTATGAAGCGCTGTCCAATCAACTTTGCAGCATTTGGCTGAATCTGGGCTGAAAGTATATCCCGGTACACTTCAGAATTCATCCGGCTACTCTTGTGTGCTGTTATGTCATCAATAAACACAAGTGACCCAGTGCCATTGAAAGCCATGCATGCCCATGCCATCACGTTGCCTCCACCATGTTTTACAGAGGATGTGGTGTGCCTTGGATCATGTGCCGTTCCCTTTCTTCTCCAAACTTTTTTCTTCCCATCATTCTGGTACAGGTTGATCTTTGTCTCATCTGTCCATAGAATACTTTTCCAGAACTGAGCTGGCTTCTTGAGGTGTTTTTCAGCAAATTTAACTCTGGCCTGTCTATTTTTGGAATTGATGAATGGTTTGCATCTAGATGTGAACCCTTTGTATTTACTGTCATGGAGTCTTCTCTTTACTGTTGACTTAGAGACAGATACACCTACTTCACTGAGAGTGTTCTGGAGTTCAGTTGATGTTGTGAACGGGTTCTTCTTCGCCAAATAAAGCATGCGGCGATCATCCACCACTGTTGTCATCCGTGGACGCCCAGGCCTTTTAGAGTTCCCAAGCTCACCAGTCAATTCCTTTTTTCTCAGAATGTACCCAACTGTTGATTTTGCTACTCCAAGCATGTCTGCTATCTCTCTGATGGATTTTTTTCTTTTTTTTCAGCCTCAGGATGTTCTGCTTCACCTCAATTGAGAGTTCCTTTGACCGCATGTTGTCTGGTCACAGCAACAGCTTTCAAATGCAAAACCACACACCTGGAATCCACGCCTGACCTTTTAACTACTTCATTGATTACAGGTTAACGAGGGAGACGCCTTCAGAGTTAATTGCAGCCCTTAGAGTCCATTGTCCAATTAGTTTTGGTCCCTTGAAAAAGAGGAGGCTATGCATTACAGAGCTATGATTCCTAAACCCTTTCTCCGATTTGGATGTGGAAACTCTCATATTGCAGCTGGGAGTGTGCACTTTCAGCCCATATTATATATATAATTGTATTTCTGAACATGTTTTTGTAAACAGCTAAAATAACAAAACTTGTGTCACTGTCCAAATATTTCTGGCCCTAACTGTATGTGACTGTATATATCTCCTATATCTATTCATCTGCACAGTGCGAGGGATTTTCCTCTATCGCCGGTCACATGTCCGGAGATTATAGCGGCTGTTTATAAAACGCGACATAATGTTATAACGGCTGCAAACAATGACGGAAACATTTATAAACACTTCCCCGCACCTGCAGCGACGGGAGGGGCTGAGGATGGAGGCGACTCACTGCTGAGGTTTTGGTACCATGTATCAGTGCATGATGAACCCTCTATATATATATATATAGAGGAGGAGGAGGAGGGTGTTCTCACAAAACAGCGGAATAACTGAGGGCGACAATCATCAGAAGCTTCCAGATAGACGACACTGGGAAAGTGATGAACGATGGACTCTTCACTATAGATTAAAGAAAAAGACCTCAAACGCCAATACTGCGCCAGACACGACCCTGCATGAGGAGGAAGGGTGAGGATATAGAGGACGGGCAACAATGGATCAAGGCCACTGGTGGGGAGCGGTCATGGCCAGCAGCGGTCAGTGTTGGCCTCCAGCTGGGCTCATTGCCAATGTCAGGCTACATCTCTGTTGTAAGTGTCCAAACCCTCCAGGCAGGGGCGTAACAACCAGGAGGTGCAGGGGCTGCAATCACACCCATCCAGGCCCTGGAGCCTACGGGACCCCAATACACTGTGTTCCAAATTATTATGCAAATTGGTTTTACGGTAAGTGTCAGAGTTTTATTTTTATTTTTTTTCAATGAAACCCATTGCTGGTCTTGTGTCTCACGGTTCTTTGGATCATTGAAATCAATCTCAGATCCCTGTGATAATTAGTTTGGCAGATGAGACCAAGAAAAGGAAAACTGGGTGTTCCACAATATTACGCAGGCCACAGTCTTCAAGTAACATGGGACAGAAAAAGGATGTCTCTGCTGCCGAAAAGCAACAAATAGTGCAATGTCTTGGACAAGGGATGAAAACATTAGATATTGCATGAAAACTTAAGTGTGATCATCGTATTGTGAAGAGATTTGTGGCTGATTCTGAGCACAGACGTGTTCGTGCAGATAAAGGCAGAATGAGGAAGGTTTCTGCCAGGCAAGTTCATCAGATTAAGAGAGCAGCTGCTAAAAAGGCCTTACAAACCAGCAAACAGATATTTGAAGCTGCTGGAGCCTCTGGAGTCCCTCCAACCTCAAGGTGTAGGATCCTTCAAAGACTTGCTGTGGGGCATAAACCTACTATTCGCCCACCCCTAAACAGTGCTCACAAGCAGAAACGGTTGCAGTGGGTCCAGATATAAATGAAGACTAAATTTCAACCAGTCTTGTTTACTGATGAGTGCCGAGCAGCCCTGGATGGTCCAGATGGATGGAGTAGTGGATGGTTGGTGGATGCCACCATGTCCCAACAAGGCTGCGACGTCAGCAAGGAGGTGGAGGAGTCATGTTTTGGGCTGGAGTCATTGGGAAACAGCTGGTAGGCCCCTTTAAGGTTCCTGAAGGTGTGAAAATGACCTCTGCAACGTATATAGAGTTTCTGACTGAGAACTTTCTTCCATGGTACAAAAAGCAAAAACAGGATCAAAACCCTCTTCATGCAGGACAATGCCCCATCTCATGCTGCAAAGAATACCTCTGTGCCATTGGCTGCTATGGGCATAAAAGCAGATAAACTCATGGTGCGGCCACCATCTTCCCCTGACCTCAACCCTATAGAGAACCTTAGGAGTATAATCAAGCAAAGATCTATGGGGGTGGGAGGCAGTATACATCAGAACAGCAGCTCTGGGAGGCGATTCTGACGTCATGCAAAGAAATACAAGCAGAAACTCTCCAGAAACTCACAAGATCAATGGATGCAAGAATTGTGAAGGTGAGATCAAAGAAGGGTTCCTATGTTACCATGTAACGTGGCCTGTTAGGAGGTTTTGGAGGTAAATAGCTTTTTATTTCAGTGAATGTGACCTCCTAATGCTGCAAATTCTACAAATGAACATTTTTAGTTCTTTCAAACATCAAATGTTTAGAAACTCTCCTGTGCGTAATGATGTGGAACAGGGCATTTAGAGGTTTTTTAATTGTAAAGATTATACTGTTATCATTGGGAGATTTCTTCAATAAAATCCGATGTATCCTCTAACAGGTGATGACTTTTATTACACTGACTGTCATCTGCACCGACCATTTAGGAAAATCAGAGAAAAAGAACATTAACATAATAATTTGGTACACAGTGTAGTCCTTTTAGTTTATATAAAAGAGACCAATGCTACTAAAGACATACAATAACTGGGGGCCCCGTTGGAACTTTTAACTAAATGTTGACATTTTTTCCCCATTGGACTCAATTACAAACACTAATTAACATCATGTAACAGATTTGTACCTATCTGTCACATGTGTTATACTGCATTTGTCTCCCGCTGCTGCTTCCGGGGCCGCTCATCAAGCGCCATGAATATTCACTGCACTGACAGGCAACGGCCAATCACAGAGGCTCACTCTTTGTGACAGTGTCTGTGATTGGCTGTTGCACTCAGACTGCACTCCCACTATCTATACCGGTGTCTGTGCTGGTTGTCATGCACAATAGTGTATAGCAAGCAACCTGACGTCATAGTGTGTAAAATAAATAAAAAATGGGAAAAAATGCATAGGGTTTTGCTATATTTCTCATTCTCAGCACAGATAAAGCAGACAGCTGCGAGCTGCCACCCTCAGCTGCCTACTTTTACCTTGGCTGGCAAAACAAATACATGGGCTTTGCCCTATTTTTAATTGCCAGTCTAAGTAAAACTAGGCAGCTGGGTGCTGGTATTGTAAGCGTGGTGGGGGCCTATAGTTATTGCCCTCCCCCACGCTATAGAATAGCGGCCCGCAGCCGCCACAGAAATTGGTGCATTCATTAGAAGCGTCAATTTTTGGCTCTTTACCCGGCAATCCCCGATGCCCTGGTGAACAAGGTGATAGAAGGGGTTAATGACAGCTGATGATTGACAGCTTGTCATAAAGGCCTGGGTTGGTAATGTCAGGCGTCTTCTGATACCCGCCCATTACCAATCCTGAAAGCGAATAGTTAAACACACACAGAAAATTCCTTTATTAGAACTAAAACACAGAGAAAATTCCCATTCCAGATTGGTAATTGCGGGTATCAGAAGACGCCTGGCACTACCAATCCAGGGCTTAATGCCAAGCTATCATCAGCTGTCATCTACCAGGACATTGCAAGAGCCGGGTAAAGAGCCAGGAATTGGGGCTTCTAATGAATGCGCCAAGTTCTGGGGCGGCTGCGGGCTGCTATTCTATAGCGTGGGGGGACACAATAACTATTGTTTATTTTACACACTATGACTGCAGGTTGGTTGCCATACACCAATGTGTACTAATGTGTATGGTAACCATGCACAGACCCCGTATAGATTGCCAGACCGCAGCCTGAGTGTCACAGCCAATCAGACGCTCTCACATTGGTCGGTGCAGTGAATATTCATGAAGCTTAATGAGCGGCCCCAGACACAGCAGCGGGAGACTGGTAAGACTGATCCAGCTATCATATCATCAGCGGGAGACTGGTAACATTGATCCAGCTATCATATCATCAGCGGGAGACTGGTAAGACTGATCCACCTATCATATCATCAGCGGGAGACTGGTAACATTGATCCAGTTATCAGATCATCAGCGGGAGACTGGTAAGACTGATCCAGCTATCAGATCATCTATATAAATATATAACGCATACGTTTCTGATGCACCAAAATATAGAAAAAATTCATCTTTTGCGCTCAGTTTAAACAGATACGTTTAGTGCATCCATCAGACAGACAGCAAAAACGCAATGTGAACCTCGCCTTCCTCCACTGCCTACAGGTCTGATGGATATTACACATCCACCAAGTGATAGAAGACCAGGAACCTCTGTAATCACAGGACAGGAGAAAATGAATCAACCCCCCCACCCCGATCACCTCAATAATCCCATCACTGCCCAAGACCACAAGGGATGTCACAATTAACCCGATCGCTGCCCTGGAGCTCCAGGGATGTTCCTATTAACTCCACCAGACCACCTGGGATGTTCCTAATAACTCCACCAGACCACCAGGGATGTTCCTAATAACTCCACCAGACCACCAGGGATGTTCCTAATAACTCCACCAGACCACCAGGGATTTTCCTATTAACTCCACCAGACCACCAGACATGTTCCTATTAACTCCACCAGACCACCAGGGAGGTTCCTATTAACTCCACCAGACCACCAGGCATGTTCCTATTAACTCCACCAGACCACCAGGGAGGTTCCTAATAACTCCACCAGACCACCAGGGATGTTCCGAATAACTCCACCAGACCACCAGGGATGTTCCGAATAACTCCACCAGACCACCAGGGATGTTCCTAATAACTCCACCAGACATGTTCCTATTAACTCCACCAGACATGTTCCTATTAACTCCACCAGACCACCAGGGAGGTTCCTAATAACTCCACCAGACCACCAGGGATGTTCCGAATAACTCCACCAGACCACCAGGGATGTTCCTAATAACTCCACCAGACCACCAGACATGTTCCTATTAACTCCACCAGACCACCAGGGAGGTTCCTATTAACTCCACCAGACCACCAGGCATGTTCCTATTAACTCCACCAGACCACCAGGGAGGTTCCTAATAACTCCACCAGACCACCAGGGATGCTCCGAATAACTCCACCAGACCACCAGGGATGTTCCTAATAACTCCACCAGACCACCAGACATGTTCCTATTAACTCCACCAGACCACCAGACATGTTCCTATTAACTCCACCAGACCACCAGGGAGGTTCCTATTAACTCCACCAGACCACCAGGCATGTTCCTATTAACTCCACCAGACCACCAGGGAGGTTCCTAATAACTCCACCAGACCACCAGGGATGTTCCGAATAACTCCACCAGACCACCAGGGATGTTCCTAATAACTCCACCAGACCACCAGGGATGTTCCTATTAACTCCACCAGGGATGTTCCTAATAACTCCACCAGACCACCAGGCATGTTCCTTTTAACTCCACTTGACCACCAGGCATGTTCCTATTAACGCCTTCAAAGCACTAGACCAACAGGTCTGTTTTCTTTACTGCTTTAAACCCTACACCACCAGTGACATCACTGTGTCACTATTAAGCTCTCCGCTACCGTAGGTCACCAGTAATTACAATAGTCGCCTTCATTGCTCTAGACCACCAGGGATGCTGCTATAGCCCTTTTTAGTTCCTCAGACCATCAGGAATGTTATCTTTGAGACGTTTCTTGCTCTAGACCAGCAGGGATGTTACCATTGACCTTGTCACTACCATGTTTAACACTTATGGGCATGTTAACAGCTCTTTAATATATTCAGTGTAGTGGGGCATGGCCGGGGCCGCCTCACCCTCATTACATGCAGATGCTCGGCTTCTATTTAATGAGCTGTGAAGGGGAAACACGTTGTGCTGAATTTACTCTGAATGAGGAGCTTCTCCCACCCTAACACCTGTAGCTATAACAACATTTCAGCGCCCTTCATTGTCGCCCTTCATAATCGCTCTTCATTGTTGCCCCTCATTGTTGCCCTTCATCGTCGCTCCTCATTGTTGCCCTTCATTGTCACTCTTCATCGTTGCGCCTCATCGTCGCTCCTCATTGTTGCCCTTCATGGTCGCTCCTCATTGTCACCCTTCATCGTCACTCATCGTCACTCCTCATCGTTGCCCTTCATTGTCACTCTTCATCGTTGCGCCTCATCGTCGCTCCTCATTGTTGCTCTTCATTGTCACTCTTCATCGTTGCGCCTCATCGTCGCTCCTCATTGTTGCTCTTCATTGTCACTCTTCATCGTTGCGCCTCATCGTCGCTCCTCATTGTTGCTCTTCATTGTCACTCTTCATCGTTGCGCCTCATCGTCGCTCCTCATTGTTGCCATTTATGGTCGCTCCTCATCGTCACCCTTCGTCGCTCCTCATTGTCACCCTTCATCGTCACTCATCGTCACTCCTCATCGTTGCCCTTCATTGTCACTCTTCATCGATGCGCCTAATCGTCACTCCTCATTGTCACCCTTCATCGTCACTCATCGTCACTCCTCATCGTTGCCCTTCATTGTCACTCTTCATCGTTGCGCCTCATCGTCGCTCCTCATTGTTGCTCTTCATTGTCACTCTTCATCGTTGCGCCTCATCGTCGCTCCTCATTGTTGCTCTTCATTGTCACTCTTCATCGTTGCGCCTCATCGTCGCTCCTCATTGTTGCTCTTCATTGTCACTCTTCATCGTTGCGCCTCATCGCCGCTCCTCATTGTTGCCATTTATGGTCGCTCCTCATCGTCACCCTTCGTCGCTCCTCATTGTCACCCTTCATCGTCACTCATTGTCACTCCTCATCGTTGCCCTTCATTGTCACTCTTCATCGATGCGCCTAATCGTCACTCCTCATTGTCACCCTTCGTCGGTCATCGCCGCTCCTCATCGTCGCTCTCCACCGTCACTTCTCATCGTCACTCTTCATCGTCGCTTCTCTTCGTCACTCTTCATCGTCGCCCTTCATCGTTCCTCATCGTCACTCTTCATTATCGCTTCTCATTGTCACTCTTCATCGCCGCTCTTCATCGTCGCTTCTCTTCGTCGCTCTCCACCGTCGCTCTTCATCGTCGCTCTCCACCGTCGCTCTTCATCGTCGCTCTTGGCACAGGAAACGGCGGCGTCTTCTGTAAACTCATTCATCTCCATCAACGCTTGTTCCAGGATAAAAGGAGAAGAAAGGAAATGACAAGATTTGTTATGAGATGAGAGTGAATTTCAGCTCCGCTATCGGAAGACGTCGCCATCTTGTCCCCAGAGAAGAGCGATTCTTGTTTGCTTTAGTTCTACTTTTCTTTCTTTCTTCTCTCGTCTTTCAGTACAGATATCTGCTGTGTAAACACGTGTGATACCTGAAGGATGAGTCCTGGGGTCCGGAGGACGGGGAGCCGCGTCTGTCTTGTGTCTATTCGCCAGGACCTTTAACCAGGGCTGTCAGCTGCAGACAGGAATAGCTGACAGCGCAATAACTCCTGCGGGCGGTCACGAGGGAACGACACTGCGAAATGTAACCAGGCACACGGGCGTCATACACATCATCATCAATAATAAAGCCCAGACAGGTGAAATCAGACAGCGATATCTCCTACAGAGTCCAGAGAAACGCCACGTGCCGCTATACAACCGCCATATACCAGACGCCCCTGTGCTGCCATACAACCGCCATATACCAGACGCCCCTGTGCTGCCATACAACCGCCATATACCAGCCGCCCCTGTGCTGCCATACAACCGCCATATACCAGACGCCCCTGTGCTGCCATACAACCGCCATATACCAGCCGCCCCTGTGCTGCCATACAACCGCCATATACCAGCCGCCCCTGTGCTGCCATAGTCTCCTCTAAAAAGAGAACACTTTTTTGGGGGCAAAAATCAGTCTAATATGTCCAGGATGTGTCCCCGTTCTCAGGCTCTTATAACTCAACATTCACTGTTTTTCAGTGGGTGGTTTCTCGTTATCAGCATTCTGCCAGCACCCTGAGAGCTGGAACCTCCTCTCTCTCACTTCCCAGCATGCATTGCTGCCTGCTCTGAATTAAAGGCCGCCTCACTGCTGTGTCAGTACACAGGAGAGCAGGAGCAGCGAGGGGAACACGCACCACCTTATGTAGAGAGATAAAGTCAAACCCGCACTTCCTGTAGAGACAAAGCTCCATCCTCACATCCTGTAGAGATAAAGCTCCACCCTCACTTCCTGTAGAGATAAAGCTCCGCCCTCACTTCCTGTAGAGACAAAGCTCCATCCTCACATCCTGTAGAGACAAAGCTCCGCCCTCACTTCCTGTAGAGATAAAGCTCCGCCCTCACTTCCTGTAGAGACAAAGCTCCATCCTCACTTCCTGTAGAGACATAGCTCCACCCTCACTTCCTGTACAGACAAAGCTACACCCTCACCTCCTATAGAGACAAAGCTCCAGCCTCACTTCCTGTAGAGACAAAGCTCCAGCCTCACTTCCTGTAGAGATAAAGCTCCACCCTCACTTCCTGTAGAGATAAAGCTCCGCCCTCACTTCCTGTAGAGACAAAGCTCCATCCTCACTTCCTGTAGACATAGCTCCACCCTCACTTTCTGTAGAGACAAAGCTCCGCCCTCACTTCCTGTAGAGACAAAGCTCCACCCTCACTTCCTGTAGAGACAAAGCTCCGCCCTCACTTCCTGTAGAGACAAAGCTCCGCCCTCACTTCCTGTAGAGACAAAGCTCCGCACTCACTTCCTGTAGATATAGCTCCACCCTCACTTCCTGAAGAGACAAAGCTCCACCCTCACTTCCTGTAGAGACAAAGCTCCACCCTCACTTCCTGAAGAGACAAAGCTCCACCCTCACTTCCTGTAGAGACAAAGCTCCACCCTCACTTCCTGTAGAGACAAAGCTCCGCCCTCACTTCCTGTAGAGACAAAGCTCCGCCCTCACTTCCTGTAGAGACATAGCTCCACCCTCACTTCCTGTAGAGACAAAGCACCACCTACACTTCCTGTAGAGACAAAGCTCCGCCCTCACTTCCTGTAGAGACAAAGCTCCACCCTCACTTCCTGTAGAGACAAAGCACCACCTACACTTCCTGTAGAGACAAAGTTCCACTCACTTCCTGTAGAGACAAAGCTCCACCCTCACTTCCTGTAGAGACAAAGCTCCACCCACACTTCCTGTAGAGACAAAGCTCCGCCCTCACTTCCTGTAGAGACAAAGCTCCACCCTCACTTCCTATAGAGACAAAGCTCCACCCTCACTTCCTGTAAAGATATAGCTCCACCCTCACTTCCTGTAGAGACAAAGCTCCGCCCTCACTTCCTGTACAGACAAAGCTCCACCCTCACTTCCTATAGAGACAAAGTTCCACCCTCACTTCCTGTAGCGACAAAGCTCCAGCCTCACTTCCTGTAGAGATAAAGCTCCACCCTCACTTCCTGTACAGACAAAGCTACACCCTCACTTCCTATAGAGACAAAGCTCCAGCCTCACTTCCTGTAGAGATAAAGCTCCACCCTCACTTCCTGTAGAGATAAAGCTCCGCCCTCACTTCCTGTACAGACAAAGCTACACCCTCACTTCCTATAGAGACAAAGCTCCAGCCTCACTTCCTGTAGAGACAAAGCACCACCTACACTTCCTGTAGAGATAAAGCTCCACCCTCACTTCCTGTACAGACAAAGCTACACCCTCACTTCCTATAGAGACAAAGCTCCAGCCTCACTTCCTGTAGAGACAAAGCTCCAGCCTCACTTCCTGTAGAGATAAAGCTCCACCCTCACTTCCTGTAGAGATAAAGCTCCGCCCTCACTTCCTGTAGAGACAAAGCTCCATCCTCACTTCCTGTAGACATAGCTCCACCTCACTTTCTGTAGAGACAAAGCTCCGCCCTCACTTCCTGTAGAGACAAAGCTCCACCCTCACTTCCTGTAGAGACAAAGCTCCACCCTCACTTCCTGTAGAGACAAAGCTCCGCCCTCACTTCCTGTAGAGACAAAGCTCCGCACTCACTTCCTGTAGATATAGCTCCACCCTCACTTCCTGAAGAGACAAAGCTCCACCCTCACTTCCTGTAGAGACAAAGCTCCACCCTCACTTCCTGAAGAGACAAAGCTCCACCCTCACTTCCTGTAGAGACAAAGCTCCACCCTCACTTCCTGTAGAGACAAAGCTCCGCCCTCACTTCCTGTAGAGACAAAGCTCCGCCCTCACTTCCTGTAGAGACATAGCTCCACCCTCACTTCCTGTAGAGACAAAGCACCACCTACACTTCCTGTAGAGACAAAGCTCCGCCCTCACTTCCTGTAGAGACAAAGCTCCACCCTCACTTCCTGTAGAGACAAAGCACCACCTACACTTCCTGTAGAGACAAAGTTCCACTCACTTCCTGTAGAGACAAAGCTCCACCCTCACTTCCTGTAGAGACAAAGCTCCACCCACACTTCCTGTAGAGACAAAGCTCCGCCCTCACTTCCTGTACAGACAAAGCTCCACCCTCACTTCCTATAGAGACAAAGCTCCACCCTCACTTCCTGTAAAGATATAGCTCCACCCTCACTTCCTGTAGAGACAAAGCTCCGCCCTCACTTCCTGTACAGACAAAGCTCCACCCTCACTTCCTATAGAGACAAAGTTCCACCCTCACTTCCTGTAGCGACAAAGCTCCGCCCTCACTTCCTGTACAGACAAAGCTCCACCCTCACTTCCTGTACAGACAAAGCTCCACCCTCACTTCCTGTACAGACAAAGCTCCACCTACACTTCCTGTACAGAACTAAAGCCCCTCCCCACTTCTGTGCAGAGTTAAAGCCCCGCCTCTTCTTACTATAACCCTCTCTGTGTCTCTGCTGTTAGAGATGGATTACACTCGACAACAGGCAGTGGATAGTGAATTACGTAGGAGGGCGGCCATTATTTAGGGCCCCGTTGCTTACACACTGTGGGGGTTGAATACTTCTGCAAGAAGCAAACAAGCAGCTGACAAAGATTTGAGACATTCAAAAGTCAATAAAAAATGAACTAATCCCCTCGTCTGTCTCCATCTTGTTTAGGGGTTGAACAGTTCCACAAGGCGCAGTATATAGTGTATATAGCGGAGCGCAGGGTTTACAGGCCGCGGCGATGATCTCTGTGTAAACACTGGGTCTCTGCTCCTCGTCTTCCTCTGTACACACTCGCGTCACGTTCCCGGGATCTGCAGAATGTGAGACTCCGATCGCAGACGTCACTTCATTCTTGGGTCTTTATGTCGCCTGGAGGTCGCCGCCGGCGCTGTCCATTTATAGGAAGCCGCCATGTTGCCTATCACATTGATCATCCTGGTGCCCACATTCTCACTGGGTCACAGGTGCGATCCATCATGGACGCTCGGCGCGGGCACAGCAACTCCTGAATAACGAATATTCTTTTCCGTAGCCTTCATAGTTGGCAGGAGGTCACGTATATGAATTGGGGCCCCGCTGATCACTAGAATCAAGGGCCCCAGGGCTCTGAGGAGCAGCGCTGCACTCAGCTCTACACTCAGGGGCCCCAAGACTGATGGGTGCAAACCCTAAAACTGTGCACTCCTAGGTGATGGATGGTAGGAGTTATACTCCTGGTTACAAGGATGATGGGTGTGATACATTGTGTGAGAGGAGATTAGATTGTAAGCTCCTGGGCTCGCTCCCTCTTTTTTACGCCTCTCTATTTTTCTTTCTCTCTTTTTCCATTTTTTCACCTTGTCTATGATTTGATTTTCATCTTTTTCTATTCTTTCTTTCTCTCTTTTCCTCTATTTCATTTCTCTTTGTCTTTCCTTATTTTTTCTCCTTTTCTCCTCTTAGTTTATCTCTATCTTAGTACGTTTATTTTTTACATCTGTTTATTATCCCCTGTTCTTCTCTTCCGTTCTCTCTCTCTTTCGCTTCCTCATACACTCTCTCTTTTTTTTCTTCTCTTTTAGTGTATCTCTTTGTTCTGTTTCTTTTTTACGTCTCTCTCAGACTTTCATGCTGATTATTTCTCTTTTCCCTTATTTTTCCCTTCTCTCTCTTTCTCTTCCTCCCATTTTCTCTTCTCTTAGTTTATCTCTATTGTTATTATTTTTGTACTTTTCTTTTTTACATCTCTGCCTTTCACGCTGTTTATTTCTCCTTTCCCTTCTTTTTTCTTTCCTTCTTTCTTTTCCTTGCACTGTCCCCTTCGTTTTCCTTTTTTTCTCCTCTCTTTTAGTTTAGCTGTTCTTTATACTTTTCTTTTTTACGTCTCTCTCTTTCACTCTTTCTTTTTCCCTTCTCTTTCTCACACTCTCTCCTTCCCTTTTTTTCCCCTCTTAGTTTATCTCTATTATTACTATCTCTCTTTATACTTTTCTTTTTTACGTCTCTCTCTTTCGCTCTTCATTTTTTTCCCTTCTCTTTCTCTTCCTCACACTCTCTCCTTCCCTTTTTTTTCTCCTCTTAGTTTATCTCTATTATTACTATCTCTCTTTGTACTTTTCTTTTTTACGTCTCTCTCTTTCGCTCTTCATTTTTTCCCTTCTCTTTCTCTTCCTCACACTCTCTCCTTCCCTTTTTTTCCCCTCTTAGTTTATCTCTATTATTATCATCTCTCTTTGTACTTTTCTTTTTTACGTCTCTCTCTTTCACTCTTTATTTTTTTCCCTTCTCTTTCTCTTCCTCACACTCTCTCCTTCCCTTTTTTTTCTCCTCTTAGTTTATCTCTATTATTACTATCTCTCTTTGTACTTTTCTTTTTTACGTCTCTCTCTTTCACTCTTTATTATTTCCCTTCTCTTTCTCTTCCTCACACTCTCTCCTTCCCTTTTTTTTCTCCTCTTAGTTTATCTCGATTATTACTATCTCTCTTTGTACTTTTCTTTTTTACGTCTCTCTCTTTCACTTTCTTTTTTCCCTTCTCTTTCTCACACTCTCTCCTTCCCTTTTTTTCCCCTCTTAGTTTATCTCGATTATTACCATCTCTCTTTGTACTTTTCTTTTTTTACGTCTGTCTTTCACTCTTTCTTTTTTCCCTTCTCTTTCTCACACTCTCTCCTTCCTTTTTTTCTTCTTAGTGTATCTCTATTATTGTTATCTCACTTTGTGCCTTCCTTTTTGACGTCTCTCTCTACTTTCTCTTCTCCCTTCTTTCCTCTTCTCTCTCTTCCTCGCACACTCTCTCCTCCCACTCTGCTGTCTCTGTTCGCTGGTCGTATCACTGATAGATTACAGTACAGAGAGTCAAGTGTAAGAGGAAAAGCAGAAAGTGGAGAGAGCTCAGTAATCGTGAGAGACAGACGTGCGTGAAGCGAGGGAGCGGAGCGGTGCCCGGCGGGCGGTGGCTGCACCACAGCTGGTCGTGGATGGAAAACGAAGAACTGCGGAAAAGGAAGAGAAAGTGAACACGGCGCAAAAGAGACATTTCCCCCGGGGTTTGGAGGCGAGAGACAGACAGAAGAGGTGACCGCTCTACGAGGAAGAGACCGGCAGCAGTGGAAGCCTGGAGTGATAGTGAACGGTATCCGAGATGCTGGAGTCGCTTGTGATAACAGCGCAGCCGTCCCCCCACACCGCCGTCCACCACTTCTGCGAGAACTCCACCCAGGTACACGCCGATAGTAACCCGGCCATCAGCACCCTCATGTTCGCCTTGGGAGTATTGGGAAACCTGCTGGCACTGGGCATCTTGGGAGTCCATCGCAGAGAAAGGAGAGCACGAGCCTCGCCATTTTGTATCCTGGTGACGGGACTGGCAGTGACTGATCTCCTGGGCACCTGCGTCCTGAGTCCAGTGGTTTTCGTCTCCTATGCCAAGCAGGCATCTCTCCTGGCACTGGGCTCCGAGCCGCTCTGTAAACTCTTTGCATTTGCCATGACTTTCTTTAACCTGTCCTCCATGATGATCCTGTTTTTCATGGCCTTTGAACGTTGCCTGGCACTAAGTCACCCTTATGTGTATGCCCAACATAGCTGGGGGCACCGCCTGGCACGGGCCTCTTTGCCCATTTCGTACATTTTGCCGGCTCTGCTCTGCGCCCTGCCGCTGATAGGAGTCGGTGAACATAAGCAGTATTGTCCGGGTACCTGGTGCTTCATTCGGATGGCAGTGCCGCCAACAACTGGTAAAGATGACGCTCTGGCCTTTTCGCTGCTGTATGCCAGCTTGACGGGACTCCTAATCCTGGCAATATTACTCTGTAATGCCTCGGTGACTGCCAGCCTGTGCCGTATGAGGAAGGGTCAAAGGGCAAGAAGAGGGTCGTTGCGGAGAGGGGAGCCCGAGGATGGTTCCTGGGCGCCGGAGAAGAGGAACTGGAACATCTCATCCTCCTGGTGCTCATGACCTCAATATTCATGGTGTGCTCGGTGCCAATGACGGTGAGTGCCCTGCAGAGGCGGGGGCTGATGAGGACCACTGTGTGAAGGTCCGACTACAATCTGCCTGTAGTCAGGGAACGGAGATGATGGGAGGCAGCTGAGGGAGAGCGAGGGGTTAATCACCTTACAGAATCGGCCATATACAGGCGCATCTCAATGAATTAGAATATCATCAAAAGGTTTATTTCAGTAATTCAATACATGAAGTGACACACATCTATTATATAGAGTCATTACACACAGAGGGATCTATGTCATATATTTATTTCTGTTAATGTTGATGATTAATGAAAACCCAAAGGTTATTATCTCAGAAAATTAAAGTAGGGAGGATGAAGGGTCTGAGAGATAAAATCTGACCTAAATAGGTATCAGAGGCTTCACCTTGTGTGGTTGTGAGAGTCACAACCACTATAAAAGCAGATCACGGCTGCTGCAGTCCCCAGCGTGGTGCATATAGAGTAGAGAGGATGAAGGGTTAAACACCACGCTGCCGTATTCCACCAGACATCAAAGGGAGAATATAATACTGATTTATTATTCAACATGTTTCAGGGCTCCCTGGCCCCTTCCTCAGGACAAATCAATATCATATTGCCATGTTTGAGGGAGCCCTGAAACGTGTTGACTAATAAATCAATATATATATCCTCCCTTTGATGTCTCGCAGAATACAGCAGCGCGGTTTTTAACCCTTCATATTCCCTACTTTAATTTTCTGAGATAATGACCTTTAGGTTTTCGTTGGCTGTAAGCCATAATCATCAACATTTACAGAAATGAACACTTGAAATAGATCATTCTATATATGTGTTGCACTTTATGTATTGAATTACGGAAATAAATTAACTTTTTGATGATATTCTAATTCATTGAGATGCACAGGTACATGCAGATGTTATCCTTTGTGGGACTTGAACACAGGAGCCCAGTGCCGCCCCACAGATGACAGCAGACAGGTGATGGAGAGTGAGGGGTTAATTATCTTACAGAATCAGCCATATATATAGGGAGAGGGGAACCCAAACACATGGAAAAATTGACCCCGACCCTAAAACTCATCTCCGACACCTCAGGGCTGAAGTCAGAACCGTGTCCTCCCCGGCAGGAAGCGAGCGCATGGTCCGTGTCCTCTGCCCTGTTACTTCCCTTTTCACTTTATCTATAGGATAAATATGTTTATTGCAGGAAAGTTTACATTCACTTTGCTGAAGATTTCACATCTGCTGGAAGTGAGATCCGAGCATCCACGACTATAATGGTGAAATGATCACTTACTTCTATTCGCCCCTGACGGATTTCACACTGAGCCCCTTGTTCCCTTTTTTATTTCCTCCCTGATGAACTTTGATTAACCCCGAATCACATGAAAAGTTAACACTCGTGGGCAAAACCCCAGAGACATAGTCAAATGCTGCTTTTCACGTGTTGTTGCCGCCATAGTTTTCGCTCTTCTCGTTGTTTCCATGGTAACTGCCAGACGATTCTAAACATTCCGTCAGTGGTTACACTTTTATCTTTTATTGATAAATACAAGATTCTGTAAATACTGAATATCTCCCGCTCTGACCCCGATTTCTCCGTCTTCTGGATATCGTCTACTGGGCAGATCAGGGCTGATCACCCGTTCTGGCCTCATCAGGGCTCAGAGTTTATCGCATTTTCTGGGTTTTGTTTGTTACTTCAACTGAGAAAATATGTCAGGAGGAGCCGGGATTGGACAGCAGAGGATGGGGGTGACGTTATTTCTCTAATAAAGCCCAATTTAGACTGTTTGGGCCATTTAGAAGAAACATTGTTCTGAGGTTCACTCACAATATGTGGGGGCCGCTCATCCATGGAGGAGTCACTCACAATATGTGGGGGCTTCTCATCCGTGGAGGGGGTCACTCACAATATGTGGGGGCTGCTCATCCGTGGAGGGGCTCTCTCACAATATGTGGGGGCTGCTCATCCGTGGAGGGGGTCACTCACAATATGTGGGGGCTGCTCATCCATGGAGGGGCTCTCTCACAATATGTGGAGGATTCTCCTACATGGAGGGGGTCATTCAGAAAATGTGGGGGCTTCTTATCCATGGAGGGGCTCACTCACAATATATGGAGGAATCTCCTACCGTACATGGAGGGGCTCACTCACAATATGTGGGGTCTTCTCATCCATGGAGGGGGTCACTCACAATATGTGGGGGCTGCTCATCCATGGAGGGGGTCACTCACAATATGTGGGAGCTGCTCATCCATGGAGGGGGTCACTCACAATATGTGAGGGCTGCTCATCCATGGAGAGGGGTCACTCACAATATATGGAGGATTCTCCTACATGGAGGGGTCACTCACAATATATGGAGGATTCTCCTACATGGAGGGGCTCACTCACAATATGTGGGGGCTTCTTATCCATGGAGTGGCTCACTTACAATATATGGAGGATTCTCCTACATGGAGGTCACTCACAATATATGGAGGATTCTCATCCATGGAGGGGCTCACTCAATGTGTGGGGGGCTTCTTATCCATGGAGGGGGTCACTCACAATGTGTTGAGGCTTCTCATCCATGGAGGGGGTCACTCACAATATGTGGGGGCTGCTCATTCATGGAGGGGGTCACTCAATATGTGGGAGCTTCTCACCCATGGAGGGGATCATTCACAATATGTGGGGGCTTCTCATCCATGGAGGGGGTCACTCACAATATATGGGCTGTTCATCCATGGAGGGGGTCACTCAAAATATGTGGGGTCTTCTCATCCATGGAGGGGGTCACTCACAATATGTGGGGGCTGCTCATCCATGGAGGGGGTCACTCACAATATGTGAGGGCTGCTCATGCATGGAGAGGGGTCACTCACAATATATGGAGGATTCTCCTACATGGAGGGGCTCACTCACAATATGTGGGGGCTTCTTATCCATGGAGTGGCTCACTTACAATATATGGAGGATTCTCCTACATGGAGGGGGTCACTCAGAAAGTGTGGGGGCTTCTTATCCATGGAGGGGCTCACTCACAATATATGGAGGAATCTCCTACCGTACATGGAGGGGCTCACTCACAATATGTGGGGCCTTCTCATCCATGGAGGGGGTCACTCAAAATATGTGGGGTCTTCTCATCCATGGAGGGGGTCACTCACAATATGTGGGGGCTGCTCATCCATGGAGGGGGTCACTCACAATATGTGAGGGCTGCTCATGCATGGAGAGGGGTCACTCACAATATATGGAGGATTCTCCTACATGGAGGGGCTCACTCACAATATGTGGGGGCTTCTTATCCATGGAGTGGCTCACTTACAATATATGGAGGATTCTCCTACATGGAGGAGGTCACTCACAATATATGGAGGATTCTCATCCATGGAGGGGCTCACTCAATGTGTGGGGGGCTTCTTATCCATGGAGGGGGTCACTCACAATGTGTTGAGGCTTCTCATCCATGGAGGGGGTCACTCACAATATGTGGGGGCTGCTCATTCATGGAGGGGGTCACTCAATATGTGGGAGCTTCTCACCCATGGAGGGGATCATTCACAATATGTGGAGGCTTCTCATCCATGGAGGGGGTCACTCACAATATATGGGCTGTTCATCCATGGAGGGGGTCACTCACAATATATGGGCTTCTCATCCATGGAGGGGGTCACTCACAATATGTGGAGGCTTCTCATCCATGGAGGAGGTCACTCTGTGGGGGCTTATCATCCATGGAGGGGGTCACTTACAATATGTGGGGGCTTCTCATCCATGGAGGGGGTCACTCACAATATGTGGGGGCTGCTCATCCATGCTGGGGGTCACTCACAATATGTGGGGGCTGCTCATCCATGGAGGCGGTCACTCACAATATGTGGGGGCTTCTCATCCATGAAGGGGGTCACTCACAATATGTGGGAGCTGCTCATCCATGGAGGGGGTCACTCACAATATGTGGGGGCTTCTTATCCATGGAGGGGCTCACTCACAATATATGGAGGATTCTCCTACATGGAGGGGGTCACTGAAAATATGTGGGGGCTTCTCATCAATGAAGGGGTCACTCACAGTTATACCTAAGACCATGTCCATGAATAAATAATGGAATCCTAACCTCCTCTTAGTACAGCCTCTCCAATGTGGTGATGAGGATCTTTCGCCCCATGATTGAAAAAGGCAAACCTGAGAGCTATGTGGCTTGAGAAACTAAATATTAACATTTTGGAACAGCGGATAAGAAAAGTTCATGCACCGGATCCTGCTTTGTTAACAGTTAAAAGTCCATTTTATTCAAGTAATTAAAAAAGTAGAACAAAGTCCTTACGTGTTTCAAACCATAAACAGATCCTTAATCATAGGTCGTGCATAGTATGAAGACCAGCATATATACATTTTCCTTTTTTAAATGCATACATTTTAGTTACTTGAATAAAAAGGACTTTTAACTGTTAACGCTGAAGGATCCGGTGCTGGAACTTTTCTTCTGTTCCATATTCCATTATCCTGCGGTGCCACCTCAGAACGTCCGTGAATCGTTATGGGCTTGATTCTATGACTGTGATCCGGCAGGCTGAGTCTTTTCTATTTCTTCCTTAACCTATTGACATTTTGAGTTCATGGTCAGGAAACTCCCTAGATCTCAGTCCCATTTGGGAACTTCAACTTCAAAAAGCAAGAAAGTGTGACAAATCCCGAGCTCTGATGGGACCAGGACGGGTCACCAGTCCGGATCTGCCCAGACGGCGATCTCCAGCTGCCGGGGCGAAGGGCAAAAGTCTGGAGAAATCGGGGTCAGAGCTGGAGATATTCAGTATTTACAGAAACTTAATGTATTTGTCAATAAATTGTAACAATTGACGGAATGTTTATAAATGTACTTCAGTAACCATAGAAACGCGTGAAGAAAAGAGGAAAAACACTGAAGCTGCAAAATGTGAAAAATAAAATTAGTGTCAGTCTGAAATGTTTTGACCAGGACTGCACATACCAAGCTGGATCACTCTGACCGGATCCCTTTATTAAACCATCTCTCACTGTTCAGGTGTTTGGACTGACATAAGCACCGATCACAAAACAAGACGTGTAGATATGATAGAGAAAGATCTCTAGAGGCAAAGAGGAAACATTTGGACACAGGATAATGACACTGGGGGTACAGGATAATGACACTGACACTGGGGTACAGGATAATGACACTGGGGGTACAGGATAATGACACTGGGGTACAGGATAATGACACTGGGGTACAGGATAATGACACTGGGGTACAGGATAATGTCACTGGGGGTACAGGATAATGTCACTGGGTGTACAGGATAATGTCACTGGGGTACAGGATAATGACACTGGGGGTACAGGATAATGACACTGGGGGAACAGGATAATGACACTGGGGTACAGGATAATGACACTGGGGGGTACAGGATAATGAAACTCGGGGTACAATATAATGACACTGGGGGGTACAGGATAATGACACTGGGGGGTACAGGATAATGACACTGGGGGGTACAGGATAATGACACTGGGGGTACAGGATAATGACACTGGGGGTACAGGATAATGACACTGGGGTACAGGATAATGACACTGGGGTACAGGATAATGACACTGGGGTACAGGATAATGACACTCAGGGTACAGGATAATGACACTGGGGTACAGGATAATGACACTGGGGTACAGGATAATGACACTCAGGGACAGGATAATGACACTGGGGTACAGGATAATGACACTGGGGTACAGGATAATGACACTGGGGGTACAGGATAACGACACTGAGGGTACAGGATAACGACACTGGGGGTACAGGATGACGACACTGGGGGTACAGGATGACGACACTGGGGGTACAGGATGACGACACTGGGGGTACAGGATGACGACACTGGGGGTACAGGATAATGAAACTGGGGGTACAGGATAATGACACCGACACTGGGGGTACAGGATAATGACATTGGGGGTACAGGATAATGACCCTGACACTGGGGGCATAGGATAATGACCCTGTCACTCGGGGTACAGGACAATGTTTACCACATTTTGTCTGACCCTCCAGAGGGATTTGATGTGCCCCCTGCAGTATTGGGGTACCCGTAGCTCTCATTGTTCTTTGCTTGGTTACTTTTTAGTCAGTATATTTGGGGTTAATCAGGTTGAGGGATTTGTGACTTTGTCTCTTATCTGAGGCCTCATCACAATCACCTAATAAACCTCAGCAAAAATAAGACACCAAATGTCTTGGATCACTGGTCGCCTGGGTTTAGTGTTCTGCACAGCCTCTCCCTCGTGTGCAGCAGAATATTGCACCCCTGTGTGGGGGACATAGCCCTCCCAGGGGGCCCTTGTGTGATGGCAGCGTGTGGCCCCCAAATCAGCAGATGACAACTTCTCATATTTAAAATGAATCATTAGATCTCTGGGAAATGTCTGATTCCTAATTTATTTTGCAGCTGGGGGCAACATCTCTAGATTACAACATCTGGGGTATTAGTTGGGTCAATGATGACATCCCTGGTGGTCAGAGGCAATGGAGGGGTAATGGTGAAATTCCCATGGATCTGGAACCATGAAGACTTTAATGATAACTTCACAGGTGGTTTAGGTCTGGGAACTTGTTATCTACCTTATGGAGAGGAGTTTTCCTGCAACCATGAGAAGACAGTTAAGTAAACAGGTGGTTTAGTGCATATATTGAATTAATAGTGACATCCCTGGTGGTCTACGGCAGTGAAAGTGGTAATAGTGACATCCCTGGTGGTCTACCACACTGAAAGTGGTAATAGTGACATCCCTGGTGGTCTACCACAGTGAAAGTGGTAATAGTGACATCCCTGGTGGTCTAGGGCAGTAATGTTGTAAACCACGTGTAGTAAAGCTTGCAGGACTTCTCCTCCTCCTCCCCCATTACTAGCTGCAGACTGCTGTGATCCTACATCATCAGCCCTTGCACTGCACTCTCGTAACATGTCTGTTTTCTTACCCACAGCTCCGCGCTTTCCTGGGCGCCCTCTACAACAAAGGAGACCCAATGGATGAAACGGGCGATCTAATTGCCTTCCGATTCAGTGCTCTCAATCCCATCCTGGACCCCTGGATCTTTATCATTTTTCGGGGTTCGGTGTTCCGCAAACTTCACTCTCTGCTCTGCACAGCCTGGAACAAACCAACTAAACTAGTCCTAGCCCCTGTTCCCATCGAGACCGATGCAATCAGCCCAATAACCTCCATGACTGGACCCTGAGAGATGCCAGTTACAAGCCTAGTGAGAAAAAGGACCCAGAAGAGACTTCACATGGCATGGTGCTCTTTGGGGGTGGGGTACCAGGTGACATGTTGCTCCTCGGGGGCGGGGCACCTGGTGACATGATGCTCCTCGAGGGAGAGGAACCTGATGACATGCTCCTTAGGGGCGGGACATGTGTGTGGATTCGTCTGTTACATTGAAAGGAGCAAGCAGCTCGCTCTTATTTATTGTTGCACCCTCTGTATAACATTTAGTGTGGACTAACAGCTGCCCTTCAGTGACATTCTCTGTTATCAGCCGCACAACAACAGTGTTAATACGTGGTGTTTGGATATGGAACGTCATAAGAAAGGAAACTTGTTGTACAGGGTGGTCGGAGGGTCAGTGATGGACAATGGACCATGGACCAGACACCTCCTCCACCATCATTCCTGTGGACGCAGATCCTGCACTGTAACCGCGTCGTCTTTAGTTTCTTGCACTAAACATCTGTGAGATGAACATGGTCTGTGCCTCTTATTCCATCCGCATCAACGCCAGGAGACACCGGGTCCTCCTGACCCACAACACCCAGTGACCAGGGCATCACAGACCTCAGACGTGAAAGACACCTGAAAGTAAAAAAATCTACCATGCAGGACCGTCCCCATCATCCCATAATCAGGACTGTCCTCATCATCCCATAATCAGGACTGTCCTCATCATCCCATAATCAGGACTGTCCTCATCATCCCATAATCAGGACTGTCCTCATCATCCCATAATCAGGACTGTCCTCATCACATAATCAGGACTGTCCCCATCATCACATAATCAGGACTGTCCTCATCACATAATCAGGACTGTCCCCATCATCACATAATCAGGACTGTCCTCCTCATCACATAATCAGGACTGTCCTCCTCATCACATAATCAGGACTGTCCTCCTCATCCCATAATCAGGACTGTCCTCATCATCACATAATCAGGACTGTCCCCATCATCCCATAATCAGGACTGTCCCCATCATCACATAATCAGGACTGTCCTCCTCATCACATAATCAGGACTGTCCTCCTCATCACATAATCAGGACTGTCCTCATCCCATAATCAGGACTGTCCTCCTCATCCCATAATCAGGACTGTCCTCATCATCCCATAATCAGGACTGTCCTCATCATCACATAATCAGGACTGTCCCCATCATCACATAATCAGGACTGTCCTCATCATCCCATAATCAGGACTGTCCTCATCATCACATAATCAGGACTGTCCTCATCATCACATAATCAGGACTGTCCCATCATCACATAATCAGGACTGTCCTCATCATCCCATAATAGGACTGTCCCATCATCCATAATCAGGACTGTCCTCCATCTCACATATCAGGACTGTCCTCATACATAATCAGGACTGTCCATCATCACATAATCAGGACTGTCCTCATCATCATCACATAATCAGGACTGTCCTCATCATCACATATCAGGACTGTCCCCATCATCAATAATCAGGACTGCCCATCATCCCATAATCAGGATGTCTCATCATCACTATCAGACTGTCTCATACATAATCAGGTGTCCTCATCACATAATCAGGACTGTCCTCATCATCCATAATCAGGACTGTCCTCATCATCCATAATCAGGACTGTCCTCATCATCACTAATCAGGACTGTCCCATCACATAATCAGGACTGTCCTCATCATCACATAATCAGACTGTCCCATCATCACATAATCAGGACTGTCCCCTCATCACTAATCAGGCTGTCCTCATCATCACATAATCAGACTGTCTCTCATACATAATCAGACTGTCCTATCATACTAATCAGGACTGTCCCATCACACTTAATAGGATCCTCATATATAATCACTGTCCATTCACATAATCAGACGCCCACATCCTATAGACTGCCTCATCTAATCGACTGTCATCCTCATCATAATCAGACTGTCCTCACACCAATAGACTGTCTCATCATAATCGACTGTCTCATCATAATAATCAGGAGCCATCATCATAATCAGATGTCCTCATATCATAATAGATGTCCTCTCATCCATAATCAGACTGTCCCATCAACAAACAGGACTGTCTCATCACATATCAGACTGTCCCCATCAATAATAGACTGTCTCATCATAAAAAGACGTCCACATCTATCAGATGTCATCATCCATAATCAGGACGTCTCTATCCATATAGACTGTCTTCATCATAATAGAGTCCCATATCAAATCAGTGTCCTCTCATCCCTAATCAGGATCTATCTCACATATCAGACGTCCATCATCCATATCGGACTGTCCTATATCCAAATCAGGATGTCTCTCACTACAGGACTGTCCCACATCATCAGACGCCTCTCCATAATAGACTGTCCATCATCAATAATAGGCTGTCTCATACAATAGGACTGTCCATCATCCATAAGACTGTCTCATCACATATCAGGATGTCATTCATAATCGGACGTCCTCAATCAGGACTGTCCCCATCATCACATAATCAGGACTGTCCTCATCATCCATATCAGCTCTCATCATCATATCAGGACTGTCCCATCATCCATAATCAGGACTGTCCTCATCATCACATAATCAGGACTGTCCTCTATCACATAATCAGGACTGTCCTCATCATCCATAATCAGGACTGTCCCATCATCCATAATCAGGATGTCCTCATCATCCATAATCAGGACTGTCCCATCATCCATAATCAGGACTGTCTCATCATCCATAATCAGGACTGTCCCATCATCACATAATCAGGACTGTCTCATCATCACATAATCAGGACTGTCCTCATCATCATAATCAGGACTGTCCCTCATCATCCATAATCAGGACTGTCCTCATCACATATCAGGACTGTCTCATCATCACATAATCAGGACTGTCCTCATCATCACATAATCAGGACTGTCCTCATCATCACATAATCAGGACTGTCCCATCATCACATAATCAGGACTGTCCCATCATCCATAATCAGGACTGTCCTCATCATCACATAATCAGGACTGTCCTCATCACATAATCAGGACTGTCCCTCATACATAATCAGGACTGTCCTCATCATCACATAATCAGGACTGTCCTCATCATCACATAATCAGGACTGTCCTCATCATCACATAATCAGGACTGTCCCCATCACATAATCAGGACTGTCCTCATCATCACATAATCAGGACTGTCCCATCATCACATAATCAGGACTGTCCCCATCATCACATAATCAGGACTGTCCTCATCATCACATAATCAGGACTGTCCTCATCATCACATAATCAGGACTGTCCTATCATCACATAATCAGGACTGTCTCATCATCACATAATCAGGACTGTCCCATCATCCATAATCAGGACTGTCCTCATCATCACATAATCAGGACTGTCCTCTCATCACATAATCAGGACTGTCCTCATCATCACATAATCAGGACTGTCCATCATCCATAATCAGGACTGTCCTCATCACATATCAGGACTGTCCATCATCACATATCAGGACTGTCCTCATCATCACATAATCAGGACTGTCCTCATCATCCATAATCAGGACTGTCCTCATCATACATAATCAGGACTGTCCATCATCCATAATCAGGACTGTCTCATCATCATAATCAGATGTCTCATCATACATAATCAGGACTGTCCTCATCATCCATAATCAGATGTCCCTTCTTGGACTGTCCCATCATCACATATCAGGACTGTCTTCATACAAAACAGGACTGTCCCCAATATCACATAATCAGGACTGTCCTCTCATCCTAATCAGGACTGTCCTCATAATCACATAATCGGACTGTCCCATCCCATAATAGGATTTCTCATCATACAAATCAGGATGTCTTATCATCCCATTAATCGGACTGTCCTAATCATCACATAATCAGGACTGTCCATCACACATATCAGGACTGGACTCATCATCCCATAATCAGGACTGTCCTATCCTCATCAATAACAGGACTGTCCAATCATATAATCGACTGTCCTCCTCATCACATAATCAGGACTGTCCCTCTATACATAATGAGACTGCTATCATCACCATATATCAGGACTGTACATCAAATAATCAGGACTGTCCTCCACAATCAGGGACTGTTCCTCATCATCCATAATCAGGATGTTCATCATCCCATAATCAGGACCCGTCCATCATACATAATCAGGACTGTCTCTACTCATCCATAATCAGGACTGATCTCATCATCACATAATCAGGACTGTCCCATCATCATAATCAGGATGTCCTCATCATCACATAATCAGGACTGTCCTCATCATCACATAATCAGGACTGTCCCCATCATCCATAATCAGGACGTCCCCATCATCTCATAATCAGGACTGTCCTCATCATCACATTTAAACAGGACTGTCTCATCATCACATAATCAGGACTGTCCCATCATCCATAATCAGGACTGTCCATCATCACATAATCAGGACTGTCCTCATCACATAATCAGGACTGTCCTCATCATCACATAATCAGGACTGTCCCATCATCCATAATCAGGACTGTCCTCATCACATAATCAGGACTGTCCTCATCATCACATAATCAGGACTGTCCTCATCATCACCATAATCAGGACTGTCCTCATCATCACATAATCAGGACTGTCCCATCATCCATAATCAGGACTGTCCTCATCATCACATAATCAGGACTGTCCTCATCATCACATAATCAGGACTGTCCCTCATCATCACATAATCAGGACTGTCCTCATCATCACATAATCAGGACTGTCCTCATCATCATCACATAATCAGGACTGTCCTCATCATCACATAATCAGGACTGTCCCCATCATCACATAATCAGGACTGTCCTCATCACATAATCAGGACTGTCCCATCATCACATAATCAGGGACTGTCCCCATCATCACATAATCAGGACTGTCCCCATCATCCATAATCAGGACTGTCCTCATCATCACATAATCAGGACTGTCCTCATCACATAATCAGGACTGTCCTCATCACATAATCAGGACTGTCCTCATCATCACATAATCAGGACTGTCCCCATCATCACATAATCAGGACTGTCCTCATCATCACATAATCAGGACTGTCCTCTCATCACATAATCAGGACTGTCCTCATCATCACATAATCAGGACTGTCCTCATCATCACATAATCAGGACTGTCCCCATCATCACATAATCAGGACTGTCCTCATCATCACATAATCAGGACTGTCCTCATCATCACATATAATAATAATATTTATTCATTTACATAGCGCAATTAATTCCATAGCACTTTACATACATCAGTAATGCTGTCCCTCTTGGGGCTCACAATCATCCTATCAGTATGTCTTTACAATGTAGGAGGAAACCAGAGTGCCCGGAGGAAACCCACGCAAACACGAGGAGATCATACAAACTCCTTGCAGATAATGTCCTTGGTGGGAAATGAACCCAGGAGTTTGGGACCTCAGTGCTGCAAAGGCTGCAGTGCTGACCACCTGAGACACCGTGCTGCCCTTGCCCTATTATATATTATATATATTATATTTACAAGTATCTAGTGTTTGTTGGGTATATATATATATATCCCACATGCGCTAGATTCTTGGAAATAAAATAAAATCCTCCATATACCCCAGAGAACAAAATATATTGACTAATTTACCCAGGCCACTAGAGAACAAGGTATAATGCCCCACAAACCCTAGACCACCATGGACCAAAATATAATCCTCAATATACCCTAGACCACCTGGAGAAATATATAACCTCCTATACACCCTAGACCACAAGGGAACAAAATATCATCCACCATATACCATAGACCACATGGGAACAAAATATCATCCACCATATACCATAGACCACAAGGGAACAAAAAACAGTCCTCAATATACCCTAGACCACAAGGGAACAAAATGTATTTATCATCTATCCTAGACCACCAGGAAAGAAAATATAATCCCCATATACCCCAGGTCACCTGACTACAAAATATATTCACCAGTTTACCCCAGACCCATAATGAACATGATATAATGCCCCCACATACCCTAGACCACCAGGGACCAGAATGTAATCCTCCATTTAACTTACAGAACCAGGAAACAAAATATACCCTCCCATATACCCTGGAGCACAGTGGCGTAACTAGCCCGCCACGGGCCCCGGTGCAAGATGGGCCCCGGGGCCCCCATTGTGAGGACCGGGGGAGGGGGGGGGGGGTTGTGCAGTCAGAATTTTGTGAGCCTCCATTCCCCCCCATATAAGAACTGGGGTGGGGGGTGCATTCTGTGAGCCTCCCTGCCCCTCACGTAAGGAAATATAACTTTTTAAACACTAGACCACAAGGACACAACGCGGCCTCCCCCATATACACTAGACCCCCATTACACAACACGGCCTCCCCCATATACACTAGACCCCCATTACACAACGCGGCCTCCCCCATATACACTAAAACACAAGAACACAACGCGGCCTCCCCCATATACACTAGACCACAAGGACACAACGCGGCCTCCCCCATATACACTAGACCACAAGGACACAACGCGGCCTCCCCATATACACTAGACCACAAGGACACAACGCGGCCTCCCCCATATACACTAGACCACAAGGACACAACGCGGCCTCCCCCATATACACTAGACCCCCATTACACAACGCGGCCTCCCCCATATACACTAGACCCCCATTACACAACGCGGCCTCCCCCATATACACTAGACCCCTATTACACAACGCGGCCTTCCCCATATACACTAGACCCCCATTACACAACACGGCCTCCCCCATATACACTAGACCCCCATTACACAACGCGGCCTCCCCCATATACACTAGACCCCCATTACACAACGCGGCCTCCCCCATATACACTAAAACACAAGGACACAATGCGGCCTCCCCACATATACACTAGACCACAAGGACACAACGCGGCCTCCCCCATATAGACCCCCATTACACAACGCGGCCTCCCCCATATACACCAGACCCCTATTACACAACGCGGCCTCCCCATATACACTAGACCCCCATTACATAACGCAGCCTCCCCCATATGCACTAGACCCCCATTACACAACGCGGCCTCCCCCATATACACTAGACCCCTATTACACAACGCGGCCTCCCCCATATACACTAGACCCCTATTACACAACGCGGCCTCCTCCATATACACTAGACCCCCATTACACAACACGGCCTCCCCCATATACACTAGACCCCCATTACACAACGCGGCCTCCCCCATATACACTAAAACACAAGAACACAACGCGGCCTCCCCCATATACACTAGACCACAAGGACACAACGCGGCCTCCCCCATATACACTGGACCACAAGGACACAACGCGGCCTCCCCATATACACTAGACCACAAGGACACAACGTGGCCTCCCCCATATACACTAGACCCCCATTACACAACGCGGCCCTCCCCCATATACACTAGACCACAAGGACACAACGCGGCCTCCCCCATATACACTGGACCACAAGGACACAACGCGGCCTCCCCCATATACACTAGACCACAAGGACACAACGCGGCCTCCCCCATATACACTAGACCCCCATTACACAACGCGGCCCTCCCCCATATACACTAGACCCCCATTACACAACGTGGCCTCCCCCATATACACTAGACCACAAGGACACAACGCGGCCTCCCCATATACACTAGACCCCCATTACACAACGCGGCCTCCCCCATATACACTAGACCCCCATTACACAACGCGGCCTCCCCCATATACACTAGACCACAAGGACACAACGTGGCCTCCCCCATATACACTAGACCACAAGACACAACGCGGCCTCCCCCATATACACTAGACCACAAGGACACAACGTGGCCTCCCCCATATACACTAGACCCCCATTACACAACGCGGCCTCCCCCATATACACTAGATCCCCATTACACAACGCGGCCTCCCCCATATACACTAAAACACAAGGACACAACGCGGCCTCCCCCATATACACTAGACCACAAGGACACAACGCGGCCTCCCCCATATACACTAGACCACAAGGACACAACGCGGCCTCCCCCATATACACTAGACCCCCATTACACAACGCGGCCTCCCCCATATACACTAGACCCCTATTACACAACGCGGCCTCCCCCATATACACTAGACCCCAATTACACAACGCGGCCTCCCCCATATAACACTAGACCCCCATTTACACAACGCGGCCTCCCCCATATACACTAGACCCCTATTACACAACGCGGCCTTCCCCATATACACTAGACCCCCATTACACAACGCGGCCTCCCCCATATACACTAAAACACAAGGACACAATGCGGCCTCCCCCATATACACTAGACCACAAGGACACAACGCGGCCTCCCCCATATACACTAGACCACAGGACACAACGCGGCCTCCCCCATATAGACCCCCATTACACAACGCGGCCTCCCCCATATACACAACCCCTATTACACAACGCGGCCTCCCCCATATACACTAGACCCCCATTACACAACGCAGCCTCCCCCATATGCACTAGACCCCCATTACACAACGCGGCCTCCCCCATATACACTAGACCCCTATTACACAACGCGGCCTCCCCCATATACACTAGACCCCTATTACACAACGCGGCCTCCTCCATATACACTAGACCCCCATTACACAACACGGCCTCCCCCTATACACTAGACCCCCATTACACAACGCGGCCTCCCCCATATACACTAAAACACAAGGACACAACGCGGCCTCCCCCATATACACTAGACCACAAGGACACAACGCGGCCTCCCCCATATACACTGGACCACAAGGACACAACGCGGCCTCCCCCATATACACTAGACCACAAGGACACAACGTGGCCTCCCCCATATACACTAGACCCCCATTACACAACGCGGCCTCCCCCATATACACTAGACCACAAGGACACAACACGGCCTCCCCCATATACACTAGACCCCCATTACACAACACGGCCTCCCCCATATACACTAGACCACAAGGACACAACGCGGCCTCCCCCATATACACTAGACCCCCATTACACAACACGGCCTCCCCCATATACACTAGACCACAAGGACACAACGCGGCCTCCCCATATACACTAGACCCCCATTACACAACACGGCCTCCCCCATATACACTAGACCACAAGGACACAACGCGGCCTCCCCCATATACACTAGACCACAAGGACACAACGCGGCCTCCCCCATATACACTAGACCACAAGGACACAACACGGCCTCTCCCATATACACTAGACCCCCATTACACAACACGGCCTCCCCCATATACACTAGACCACAAGGACACAACGCGGCCTCCCCATATACACTAGACCACAAGGACACAACGCGGCCTCCCCCATATACACTAGACCACAAGGACACAACGCGGCCTCCCCCATATACACTAGACCCCCATTACACAACGCGGCCTCCCCATATACACTAGACCCCCATTACACAACGCGGCCTCCCCCATATACACTAGACCACAAGGACACAATGTGGCCTCCCCCATATACACTAGACCACAAGGACACAACACGGCCTCCCCATATACACTAGACCCCCATTACACAACGCGGCCTCCCCCATATACACTAGACCACAAGGACACAATGTGGCCTCCCCCATATACACTAGACCCCCATTACACAACGCGGCCTCCCCATATACACTAGACCACAAGGACACAACGTGGCCTCCCCCATATACACTAGACCACAAGGACACAACGCGGCCTCCCCCATATACACTAGACCCCCATTACACAACGCGGCCTCCCCCATATACACTAGACCCCCATTACACAACGCGGCCTCCCCATACACACTAGACCCCCATTACACAACGTGGCCTCCCCCATACACACTAGACCCCCATTACACAACGTGGCCTCCCCCATATACACTAGACCCCCATTACACAACGCGGCCTCCCCCATATACACTAGACCCCCATTACACAACGTGGCCTCCCCCATATACACTAGACCACAAGGACACAACGTGGCCTCCCCCATATACACTAGGCCACCAGGCAGTAAGTGCTTGATATACACTAGAGGCCAAGGAACACAAACCTAAACCCCAGTATAAACATTAACCTTATAATAACCATGAACTACTTTGCATTATCCCCAATCTTACCCGTGACCACCAGGGAATATGAACCCTCTCCTCTATCCCACCAGGAGCAGTGATTGTTTTCAGCAGGATAATTGTAATATAAATATATTAATGTTCTCTTATTCTGTCCATGTCACAATAACAGGGATGTCGTAGACTTACACGGTGCACAGCACGGGGGGGGGGTACCCTGACCTATGACCTTGGTGCCCCCTCAAAATGGTAACTAAAGATCTGAGCCCCCGTCAGCCACCATTGTATAGAATTAAGTTACAAACCGAACTGAAAGGGTTAATATGAATCTTTATGATAAGACGCTGCAGGACAATGGAGGAGGAAACCGATTGTGAACGTTGCCGGCGGTGATTATCCGATCGTTCCCACGGCAACAGAGTGTGATTCCGATAATAACGTTCTATCAGAGAATTCCTGTAGTGATCCGGGTCACAACCGCGCAAATAAGGGAAAACTGCCCGACTGTAACAGCTGATAACAGAGACAACAGCTCTCCAGTAACTGTAACACTGCAGAGGACAAGACCCAAACCACAACCTCAAACTATCACAACAATGTACAAAAGTAAAATAAACCCCAAATCTGATCCAAACCTTCCCCTATAATCTTATCATGTATCTCTGTATACAGGGAGCTCCCCCTAGTGGTGACTGCAGACAGAATCTTATCATGTATCTCTGTATACAGGGAGCTCCCCCTAGTGGTGACTGCAGACAGGATCTTATCATGTACCTCTGTATACAGGGAGCTCCCCCTAGTGATGACTGCAGACAGGATCTTATCATGTATCTCTGTATACAGGGAGCTCCCCCTAGTGGTGACTGCAGACAGGATCTTATCATGTATCTCTGTATACAGGGAGCTCCCCCTAGTGGTGACTGCAGACAGGATCTTATCATGTATCTCTGTATACAGGGAGCTCCCCCTAGTGATGACTGGAGACAGGATCTTATCATGTATCTCTGTATACAGGGAGCTCCTCCTAGTGGTGGCTGCAGTCAGATTATCATGTATCTCTGTATACAGGGAGCTCCCCCTAGTGGTAGCTGCAGACAGGATCTTATCATGCATCTCTGTATACAGGGAGCTCCCCCTAGTGGTGGCTGCAGACAGGATCTTATCATGTATCTCTGTATACAGGGAGCTCCCCCTAGTGATGACTGGAGACAGGATCTTATCATGTATCTCTGTATACAGGGAGCTCCCCCTAGTGGTGGCTGCAGACAGGATGTTATCATGTATCTCTGTATACAGGGAGCTTCCCCTAGTGGTGACTGCAGACAGGATCTTATCATGTATCTCTGTATACAGGGAGCTCCCCCTAGTGGTGTCTGCAGACAGGATCTTATCATGTGTCTCTGTATACAGGGAGCTCCCCATAGTGCTGGCTGCAGACAGGATCTTATCATGTATCTCTGTATACAGGGAGCTCCCCCTAGTGGTGGCTGCAGACAGGGTCTTATCATGTATCTCTGTATACAGGGAGCTCCCCCTAGTGATGACTGGAGACAGGATCTTATGTATCTCTGTGTACAGGGAGCTCCCCCTTGTGGTGGCTGCAGACAGGATCTTATGTATCTCTGTATACAGGGCGCTCCCCCTACTGGTGACTGCACACAGGATCTTATCATGTATCTCTGCATACAGGGAGCTCCCCTAGTGGTGTCTGCAGACAGGATCTTATCATGTATCTCTGTATACAGGGAGCTCCCTCTAGTGGTGGCTGCAGACAGGATCTTATCATGTATCTCTGTATACAGGGAGCTCCTCCTAGTGGTGACTGCAGACAAGATCTTATCATGTATCTCTGTATACAGGGAGCTCCCCCTAGTGGTGTCTGCAGACAGGATCTTATCATGTATCTCTGTATACAGGGAGCTCCCCTAGTGGTGTCTGCAGACAGAATCTTATCATGTATCTCTGTATACAGGGAGCTCCTCCTAGTGGTGACTGCAGACAAGATCTTATCATGTATCTCTGTATACAGGGAGCTCCCCCTAGTGGTGGCTGCAGACAGGATGTTATCATGTATCTCTGTATACAGGGAGCTCCCCCTAGTGGTGACTGCAGACAGGATCTTATCATGTATCTCTGTATACAGGGAGCTCCCCCTAGTGGTGTCTGCAGACAGGATCTTATCATGTGTCTCTGTATACAGGGAGCTCCCCATAGTGCTGGCTGCAGACAGGATCTTATCATGTATCTCTGTATACAGGGAGCTCCCCCTAGTGGTGGCTGCAGACAGGGTCTTATCATGTATCTCTGTATACAGGGAGCTCCCCCTAGTGATGACTGGAGACAGGATCTTATCATGTATCTCTGTGTACAGGGAGCTCCCCCTTGTGGTGGCTGCAGACAGGATCTTATGTATCTCTGTATACAGGGCGCTCCCCCTACTGGTGACTGCACACAGGATCTTATCATGTATCTCTGCATACAGGGAGCTCCCCTAGTGGTGTCTGCAGACAGGATCTTATCATGTATCTCTGTATACAGGGAGCTCCCTCTAGTGGTGGCTGCAGACAGGATCTTATCATGTATCTCTGTATACAGGGAGCTCCTCCTAGTGGTGACTGCAGACAAGATCTTATCATGTATCTCTGTATACAGGGAGCTCCCCCTAGTGGTGTCTGCAGACAGGATCTTATCATGTATCTCTGTATACAGGGAGCTCCCCTAGTGGTGTCTGCAGACAGAATCTTATCATGTATCTCTGTATACAGGGAGCTCCTCCTAGTGGTGACTGCAGACAAGATCTTATCATGTATCTCTGTATACAGGGAGCTCCCCCTAGTGGTGTCTGCAGACAGGATCTTATCATGTATCTCTGTATACAGGGAGCTCCTCCTAGTGGTGACTGCACACAGGATCTTATCATGTATCTCTGTATACAGGGAGCTCCCCCTAGTGGTGGCTGCAGACAGGATCATATCATATATGTCTGTATACAGGGAGCTCCCCCTAGTGGTGACTGCAGACAGAATCTTATCATGTATCTCTGTATACAGGGAGCTCCCCCTAGTGGTGACTGCAGACAGAATCTTATCATGTATCTCTGTATACAGGGAGCTCCCCCTAGTGGTGACTGCAGACAGGATCTTATCATGTATCTCTGTATACAGGGAGCTCCCCCTAGTGGTGTCTGCAGACAGGATCTTATCATGTATCTCTGTATACAGGGAGCTCCCCTAGTGGTGTCTGCAGACAGAATCTTATCATGTATCTCTGTATACAGGGAGCTCCCCCTAGTGGTGACTGCACACAGGATCTTATCATGTATCTCTGTATGCAGGGACCTCCCCCTAGTGGTGACTGCAGACAGGATCTTATCATGTATCTCTGTATACAGGGTGCTCCCCCTAGTGGTGGCTAGACCTTATCTGAGTTCAGACATAGGACAGCAGAGCTCAGCGCTTCTGTTCCTCCAAAAGCATTTCCCAATCTCTAGTCTTCTCAGCCTGACAGGTCGTGTTTTCATGATTTCCTTAGCATTGCACAGTTGATGCCTTGATAACGATTCCATCATTACTTTAGCACAAGATATCACTCGTGTTCTCACCTTCCATGACCGTATATAAATTGTAACAAACATCATTGATAACTATTAATGTAAATGGAGCGTCCCTGTGATGCTAGAAGTGAACGATGTCATCAGCCCGGTGTGCGGAGGTAATCAGTTCCCAGGTGTAATTTATGTTTATGGATCTATCATGGAACGAGAAAAAAAAAGGAAATAAAATGATCCAGTGGATCCCTTTATATAGAGGGTGGGCCATTTATATGGATACATATAAATATAATGGGAATGGTTGATGATATCACCTTCCTGTGTGTGGCACATTAGTATATGGGAGGGGGAAACTTGCCCAGATGGGCGGTGACCATGGTGGACATTTTGGTTCCAACTTTATTTTATTCAATGGGAATATGGTCATGTGACACATCAAACATATTGAGAATTTCATAGGAAACACAATGGTGTGCTTGGTTTTAATGTAACTTTATTCTTTCATGAGTTATTTACAAGTTTATGACACTTATACAATGTGATCACAGTGCTGTCCATTGTGTCGGATTGTCCATACAACCCTCTTCTCCCGCTCCTGACACTGATAGCAACAGAAGAAATGCAGCACAGACTTCCAGGATCCGCTGTGTCAGATGCAGCACAGGCCTCCAGGATCCGCTGTGTCAGAGGCTGCACAGGCCTCCAGGATCCGCTGTGTCACATGCTGCACAGGCCTCCAGGATCCGCTGTGTCAGATGCAGCACAGGCCTCCAGGATCCGCTGTGTCAGAGGCTGCACAGGCCTCCAGGATCCGCTGTGTCAGAGGCTGCACAGGCCTCCAGGATCCGCTGTGTCACATGCTGCACAGGCCTCCAGGATCCGCTGTGTCAGATGCAGCACAGGCCTCCAGGATCCGCTGTGTCAGAGGCTGCACAGGCCTCCAGGATCCGCTGTGTCAGAGGCTGCACAGGCCTCCAGGATCCGCTGTGTCAGATGCTGCACAGGCCTCCAGGATCTGCTGTGTCAGATGCGGCACAGGCCTCCAGGATCCGCTGTGTCAGATGTGCACAGGCCTCCAGGATCCGCTGTTTCAGAGGCTGCACAGGCCTCCAGGATCCGCTGTGTCAGAGGCTGCACAGGCCTCCAGGATCCGCTGTGTCAGATGCTGCACAGGCCTCCAGGATCTGCTGTGTCAGATGCGGCACAGGCCTCCAGGATCCGCTGTGTCAGAGGCTGCACAGGCCTCCAGGATCCGCTGTGTCAGAGGCTGCACAGGCCTCCAGGATCCGCTGTGTCACATGCGGCACAGGCCTCCAGGATCCGCTGTGTCAGATGCTGCACAGGCCTCCAGGATCCGCTGTGTCAGAGGCTGCACAGGTCTCCAGGATCCGCTGTGTCAGAGTCTGCACAGGCCTCCAGGATCCGCTGTGTCACATGCTGCACAGGCCTCCAGGATCCGCTGTGTGAGAGGCTGCACAGGCCTCCAGGATCCGCTGTGTGAGATGCGGCACAGGCCTCCAGGATCCGCTGTGTCACATGCTGCACAGGCCTCCAGGATCCGCTGTGTGAGAGGCTGCACAGGCCTCCAGGATCCGCTGTGTGAGATGCGGCACAGGCCTCCAGGATCCACTGTGTCAGAGGCTGCACAGGCCTCCAGGATCCGCTGTGTCAGAGGCTGCACATCTCGTATCTTCACAGCATAGACAATTGCCTTCAGATGACCCCAGAGATAAAAGTCTAAGGGGGTCAGATCAGGAGACCTTGGCGGCCATTCAACTGCCCTAACGCCCAATCCACTGTCCAGGAAACTGTTCATGTAGGAACGCTCAGACCCGACCCCCATAATGTGGGGGTGCACCATCTTGTGGGGAAAACTCAGGGAACGTACCATCTTCAGTGCATAAAGAGGGAACACATCATCATGTAGCAATGTCACATATCCAGTGGCGTTGAGGCTTCCATTGATGAAGAATGGCCCCGCTATCTCTGTACCCCATACACCGCACCATACCATCAATGTCTGTATCCAGCGGTCTTGGAGGGATCTATCCACTGTGGGTTAGTCTATAATAGGATAAACAAGGGCGCAATGGGTCTTATCTCCTTGATGTAATGAATGTATGCAGTGCATTAACTGCTCACCTCGGTTAGTTGTGAAATCCACAACTAGTATTTGCACATTGAACAGCCGCTGCAGGATCCACCACCCCAGGGATGGCCGCGTGATAATCCAAGGACACAAGACCGATATGATCCGCGCTGCTGCAATGAGATCACAGACTCCCGCGCTCTTTATTCCAATACGACGCATTTCAAGGTCGTCCCGACCTCTTCATCAGGGATACACCAGCATAAATGCATTATGGGGGTCAGGTCCGAGCATTCCTACATGAACAGTTTCCTGGACAGTGGATTGGGCGTTAGGGCCAGTTGAATGGCCGCCAAGGTCTCCTGATCTGACCCCCTTAGACTTTAATCTTTGGGGTCATCTGAAGGTAATTGACTATGTGCAGCGCTGTGAACACATTGTATAAGTGTCATAAACTTGTAAATAACAAATGATAGAATAAAGTTACATTAAAGCCAAGCACACCATTGTTTTTCTTATGAAATTCTCAATAAGTTTGATGACCCTCTTCCCATTGAAAAAAATAAAGTCCAAAATGTCCACCATGGTCACCCCCCATCTGGAAAAGTTTTCCCCCTCCCATATACTAATGTGCCACAAACAGGAAGTTGGTATCACCAACCATTCCCATTGTATATAGGTGTATCCATATAAAATGTCCCCCCTGTATATAAGGACAATGTGTATCTATATAAATGGCCCACCCTGTATATAAGGACAATGTGTATCTATATAAATGGCCCACCCTGTATATGAGGACAATGTGTATCTATATAAATGGCCCACCCTGTATATAAGGACAATGTGTATCTATATAAATGGCCCACCCTGTATATAAGGACAATGTGTATCCATATTAATGGCCCACCCTGTATATGAGGACAATGTGTATCCATATAAATGGCCCACCCTGTATATGAGGACAATGTATCTATATAAATGGCCCACCCTGTATATGAGGACAATGTGTCCTAAAGCTTTTTCCATAGGACTCCAGTCTTGCAATTGTTTTTTTTTTTAGCTCAATTAAAAATAGAATTATTCTTACCGTTAATTCGGTTTCTAGGAACTTTCCATGACAGCAGAGCAGGTGGCCGCTCCACGCCCTAATAGGGACAGGAAGCACAAGAGAGGTTAAATGCCCCTCCCACCTCCCACTAGCCAGTGACTTACCAGGAACCATAGCATGAGAGTAACAACGACAGCATAGGAGGAATACAACGAATAACTACCTAGGGTGGGACAATGGCCTGCAGGACTTTCCTGCCCAAAGCCAAATCCGTACCGGAGCCCAGGTCCACACGGTAATGCTTCGTGAAGGTATGCAGGGATGACCAGGTAGCAGCCGTGCAGATCTGCTCAGGAGAAGCCCCCGCCCGTCCACCCAGGAGACAGCGGCAGACCGGGCGGAATGGGCAGGAAACCCAGAAGGAGCCACTGCTGGGAAAGGTAGGAATCCGCAATGGCCTTCTTAATCCAATTTGCTATACTGCTCTTGGAGACCTTCATGCCCTTACGGGGACCAAAGGGCTGGACAAAGTGATTGTGATCGACGCGCCAGGGCGCCGAGGGGTCAAGATAATGGAGAACCGTACGCCGGACATCCAGAGCATGGAACTCCTCCTCCTTAGGGGTCCGGGGACACTGACAGAAGAACAATCGATGGAGAGCGATGGAAGTCCGAGACCACCTTGGGAAGGAAGGAAGGATCCAGTTGGAGAACGATGCAGTCATCTTGGATGGTGAGGTACGGGTCCCCAACACGACGGCCAAGTCTGGAGCTCCCCAACACGACGGGCAGAAGAAATTGCCACCAGGAACAACCGCCGGAGGTCACAGGACGAAAGAGGCTCATAGGGAGGCCGAGAAAGTCCTGTGAGGACCACATTGAGGTCGCAGGAGAGAGGAAGGACCCGAGGACGAGGACAAAGACGAGTAGCCGATACCATGAAGCGACGAATCCATCGATGATTCGCTGAATCAGCAACAAACACGAAACTTAGAGCCGAAACTTGAACTTTAAGCGTGCCTGAGGTCCAACCCATTCTGGGCTCAGAGGGATCACCCTCACCTCCTCTGGTCTCCGCACGCCGCCCTCACCTCCTCTGGTCTCCGCACTCACCTCCCCTGGTCTCTGCCCTCACCTCCCCTGGTCTCTGCCCTCACCTCCTCCGGTCTCCGCACGCCGCCCTCACCTCCTCTGGTCTCCGCACTCACCTCCCCCGGTCTCCGCACGCCGCCCTCACCTCCCCCGGTTTCCGCACGCCACCCTCACCTCCTTCGGTCTCCGCACGCTGCCCTCACCTCCTCCGGTCTCCGCCCTCACCTCCCCCGATCTCTGCACGCCACCCTCACCTCCTCCGGTCTCCGCCCTCACCTCCCCCGGTCTCTGCACGCCGCCCTCACCTCCCCTGGTCTCTGCACGCCGCCCTCACCTCCCCCGGTCTCTGCACGCCGCCCTCACCTCCCCCGGTCTCTGCACGCCGCCCTCACCTCCCCCAGTCTCTGCACGCCGCCCTCACCTCCCCCGGTCGCCGCCCTCACCTCCCCCGGTCTCTGCACGCTGCCCTCACCTCCCCTGGTCTCTGCACGCCGCCCTCACCTCCTCCGGTCTCCGCCCTCACCTCCCCCGGTCTCCGCACGCCGCCCTCACCTCCTCCGGTCTCTGCCCTCACCTCCCCCGGTCTCTGCACACCGCCCTCACCTCCCCTGGTCTCCGTACGCCGCCCTCACCTCCCCTGGTCTCCGCACGCCGCCCTCACCTCCCCCGGTCTCCGCACGCCGCCCTCACCTCCTCCGGTCTCCGCACGCCGCCCTCACCTCCTCCGGTTTCCGCACGCCGCCCTCACCTCCTTCGGTCTCCGCACGCCGCCCTCACCTCCTTCGGTCTCCGCACGCCGCCCTCACCTCCTCCGGTCTCCGCACGCCGCCCTCACCTCCCCCGGTCTCCGCACGCCACCCTCACCTCCCCCGGTCTCCGCACGCCGCCCTCACCTCCCCCGGTCTCCGCACGCCGCCCTCACCTCCTCCGGTCTCCGCACGCCGCCCTCACCTCCTCCGGTTTCCGCACGCCGCCCTCACCTCCTTCGGTCTCCGCACGCCGCCCTCACCTCCTCCGGTCTCCGCACGCCGCCCTCACCTCCCCCGGTCTCCGCACGCCGCCCTCACCTCCCCCGGTCTCCGCACGCCGCCCTCACCTCCCCCGGTCTCTGCACGCCGCCCTCACCTCCCCCGGTCTCCGCCCTCACCTCCCCCGGTCTCTGCACGCCGCCCTCACCTCCCCCGGTCTCTGCACGCCGCCCTCACCTCCCCCGGTCTCCGCCCTCACCTCCCCCGGTCTCTGCACGCTGCCCTCACCTCCCCCGGTCTCCGCCATCACCTCCCCCGGTCTCTGCACGCTGCCCTCACCTCCCCCGGTCTCCGCCATCACCTCCCCCGGTCTCTGCACGCCGCCCTCACCTCCCCCGGTCTCTGCACGCCGCCCTCACCTCCCCCGGTCTCTGCACGCCGCCCTCACCTCCCCCGGTCTCTGCACGCCGCCCTCACCTCCCCCGGTCTCCACCCTCACCTCCCCCGGTCTCTGCACGCTGCCCTCACCTCCCCCGGTCTCCGCCCTCACCTCCCCCGGTCTCTGCACGCCGCCCTCACCTCCTCCGGTCTCTGCACGCCGCCCTCACCTCCTCCGGTCTCCACCCTCACCTCCCCCGGTCTCTGCACGCTGCCCTCACCTCCCCCGGTCTCCGCCCTCACCTTCCCCGGTCTCTGCACGCCGCCCTCACCTCCTCCGGTCTCTGCATGCCGCCCTCACCTCCTCCGGTCTCTGCACGCCGCCCTCACCTCCTCCGGTCTCCGCACGCCGCCCTCACCACCCTGCCCCCATTGTGATGTCGCCCCCCCCCCCTCCCGATAAAATCAGGCCCACCCACATATAGTATGTATGTATGTGTATATATAATAATCTTTCCTTTTTCTCTCTGCTCACGGCTCATTATTGATCATTATTTTTGTATTGTGGAAAATCTTGATCATATTTCTATCATTTTCCTATCTCCTCTTGGCAGACGTATATACTGGACACCCCCCGCACGCCTGTAGTTGCTTCTTATTCTGGTATTTTCTACTATTCAGTTCCAATTTGTTTTCTAATAAATATTCACTATTTTGACCAGATCTCGGTTTCCTTCCTTCTTTGAGCTACAAGATTAAACTACGGAAAGCAGCGGGATCCATTTATCTACCTTAAAGTCTGGAAAAAGCTGCACAGTGGACGATCCGTTGTTAGTGCTGCGCACTGGATGATCCGTTGTTAGTGCTGCGCACTGGATGATCCGTTGTTAGTGCTGCGCACTGGATGATCCATTGTTAGTGCTGCGCACTGGATGATCCGTTGCTAGTGCCCACCCCTGTAGACTGTGAGCCCTCGTGGACAGGATCCTCTCCCGTCGTGTATCAGCAAGCACTGATACACCCCCCGCTTCTTATGTAAAGTGCCATGGAACCAATGGTGCTATATAAATAAATAATAATAGTGCTGTGCACTGGATGATCCTTTGTTAGCGCTGCACACCGCACAATCCGTTGTAAGTGCTGCACACCGCACGATCCGTTGTTAGCGCTGCGCTCTGGACGATCCGTTGTTAGCGCTGCGCAGTGGATGATCCAGAGGTGATGAGCACTTCTAGCACAATACTGATGCACAGCAAAAACCTTGTGAATCTCGTTGTAAAGGATTTGGCTCAAGTTTTCTCTTTTCTAGCACATGTATGTGACGTGTAGACATGAAAACCGCCTTGTAGGGATGTGACGTCCGGACAGTTATTAGCGCTCTCATGTGTATCCACATTAATTATAATTCTGGCGCCCAGAGGACAGGAAGAAAGAGGGAAAAAGGGCGAAATTCCGGGTGATGCCAAACAGAGGAAGGTGCTGCCATCTAGTGTGTGAATACTGGTACTGCAGTGCACGTGGCCATCGCCCAGAGTAGACGCTGCCTGCGCCGTCTATCCCGCTGATCTCCAATGTCACTCATCATTAGTATTTGTACACATCAGAAACTACAACTCCCAGCATGTCGGGCCGCTGCACAGACGTGACGACGGATATGGTGGAATCAGAACCTTTATTAGAAGCAAATTAATTACAGACAGCGCAGGGTCCTGGAGGGGACACACAGGGTATACAGGAGGGAGGGGGCGGCAGGACTATTGTGCGTTTGTTGCTGACACACGACCCCCCCACACGCGCACACTCACAACACGCACACCACACGCACACACTCACACGTCGAACACATACAACACGCACACACTCACACGTCGCGCACACACACACAACACGCACACACTCACATGTCGCACACACCACAGCACTCACACGTCCTCTCTGGTACAGTAATAAAAATATTCCTCTTGTTTGTTTCTCGCACGCTCAGGCTCCGGAGGGGCAAATACTGGGAGGGCCCCTGTGCCTGTCCGCCCGGGGGGCAGCTGCTCGGATACACGGCGGTGGGATCTTGCTCACATCATCCCCATCTGGAGCAGAGAGTTGGCGTACATCATAGGCTTCACGTTGGGGTGCGGCTGTGGAGAGAGGTGCGAGGTGTGAGTACTGGGCTCTGTTCACACTGACATCACTGCTGTTATATTACAAGGATCTGATGCCATCACGGCGCAGCCTGAGCAAAAGTGTGAGCAGACCCCGATACAGACACAGCGGCCGCCATCTGAGGCGCAGCGGGATCAACTAGGCGACGGTTCACACACAGCAGCAGACACACACGGGGCAGAAGAAGGGATGCAGGGCCAGAACGGAGAGCAGATAACAGGGGAGATGTGCAAAACTGCCATGACTACGGGGGGAGCACATGACGCCGCCGCGACTACGGGGGGAGCACAAGACGCCGCCGCGACTACAGGGGGAGCACTAGACGCCGCCGCGACTACGGGGGGAGCACTAGACACCGCCGCGACTACGGGGGAGCACTAGACACCGCCGCGACTACGGGGGGAGCACTAGACACCGCCGCGACTACGGGGGGAGCACAAGACACCGCCGCGACTACGGGGGGAGCACAAGACACCGCCGCGACTACGGGGGGAGCACAAGACACCGCCGCGACTACGGGGGGAGCACAAGACACCGCCGCGACTACGGGGGGAGCACAAGACACCGCCGCGACTACGGGGGGAGCACAAGACACCGCCGCGACTACGGGGGGAGCACAAGACACCGCCGCGACTACGGGGGGAGCACAAGACACCGCCGCGACTACGGGGGGAGCACAAGACACCGCCGCGACTACAGGGGGAGCACAAGACACCGCCGCGACTACGGGGGGAGCACAAGACACCGCCGCGACTACGGGGGGAGCACAAGACACCGCCGCGACTACGGGGGGAGCACAAGACACCGCCGCGACTACGGGGGGAGCACAAGACACCGCCGCGACTACGGGGGGAGCACAAGACACCGCCGCGACTACGGGGGGAGCACAAGACACCACCGTGACTACGGGGGGAGCACAAGACACCGCCGCGACTACGGGGGGGAGCACAAGACACCGCCGCGACTACGGGGGGGAGCACAAGACACCGCCGCGACTACATGGGGAGCACAAGACACCGCCGCGACTACATGGGGAGCACAAGACACCGCCGCGACTACATGGGGAGCACAAGACACCGCCGCGACTACGTGGGGAGCACAAGACACCGCCGCGACTACGTGGGGAGCACAAGACACCGCCGCGGCTACGGGGGAAGGGGAGCAAAAGAAAGTGCTGCATCTACGGGGGGGAAGAGATAGCACAAGACACTGCTGCGTCTACGGGAGAGGAGCACAAGACACTGCCGCGACTAGAGGGGGGGGTGTTGTAGAACAAGATACTGTCGCGACTATGGGGAGAGTGCAAGAAACTGCGGGGACTATCGGAGGAAAAGAGCAAGAGACTGACATAACTACGGGGGAATTTGCGTGCAAGACACTGCAGCAACTACTGGGGAGGAAACATGTAAAAGTTTAAGACACTGGTGCAACTAGAAAAGACGCGGCTCCATCTCCATGAAGGTACTCACCACAGCATCAAACTGGTGGAATTTGGGCTTCAGGTCGGAGCCATTGAGATGGATGTACGCTCCTTTATTGCCCATCTGGTCACTGCGGGAGAAAAACAAAGGAGTGAGAGACTAAAAACACAAAGAAAGAGAACCGGGAACCACCGCCATATTGTTACCAGTAGTTTGGAGCAGAGAACACGGTCACACAGAGGCCATTGTGGGTCACTTCGTAGCCTTCAGCCTTCACCTCGTGACTGCGGATAATGTAATCCAGACCGTTCTCCTCCAGGAACCTGCGGGTCACGTCTGGGCCAAACTGGCAGCTGACACCCCGCTTACTGGGAGATCGCCCGTCCTGGGGGAAAATGTGATGGGTAAGCACTATGGGTTGTAAGAACGTCAATGCTCAGGGAGAAGCGAGGTCAGTGGAGATGGGGATGGAAGAAAGACGGGCGCAGAGGGGCCGGAAAAAGGATAAAGGAGATGATCACAGAGGGGACAGAGTAAGAAGAAGGGGTGGAATGAGGAAACTATGCACAAGGGCTGAGGCTAGGCATACCTGGGGCTGGGGATCAGACCACAGAAGGTCGCACATTGGTCCTGCAAAAATAAAGTCAATATAAAGACAATCATCAGGTTTATGTAACCAGAAGAGTTAGTGACGGTGACCTCAGCCGCCATCACAGGACCAACCTGAGTCTGGAGGCTGCCGATTCCGTTCAATACTACGAATATGATCCAAGGTGATCCCATCCTCTGAGAACAGACCCCCGTGCATGATCTGAGGAGACACATGGGTGCATCAGAGACAATGCTGGGAGTTGTAGTGTTCGAGCCTCGGAGCAGCAGATGCTGAGCTCCTGCGTTGCAGTGCGGCCTGATTATACAGGGCTCTGGGGGAGCCGCCGGGATGAACGTTCTCCACATACCGGCTCAGGGTTCAGTCCATCAATCATAAATTCCAAACTCCTCCTCCAACAGGCTTGTACGGGGTCAGGCATCATGCGAGACTGCGAACACAGCTCTGCTGCGAGAAGAAGCAGATCTGCAGGGGGGCGAGCGGGGAAGGAGGCGATGAACCAAAATGTCACCGCACAGCCCCCCACAGGCTCCAAAGTGCTACGCCGGTCACATACCAGTATCATAGTGCTATACTGGTCACGTACCGGAATCATAGTGCTATACTGGTCACATACCAGTATCATAGTGCTATACTGGTCACATACCAGTATCATAGTGCTATACTGGTCACATACCGGAATCATAGTGCTATACTGGTCACATACCAGTATCATAGTGCTATACTGGTCACGTACCGGAATCATAGTGCTATACTGGTGCTGGTAAAATCCCATCCCCTGCCACCCTGTGGTGCAGTATGATACAATTGTTTCGGCCCAGGGGCCACGTCATGTTCTAGTTACGCCGCGAGTCTCACCAGGACGCGCTGGTTCACACACATCGCTAGCGGCAGCCACTGGAAAACCTCACTGAAGAGCTGGAACATCTGGTTGGAGTATTTTGCTTTCACTTCTCCCTCAAATCCATACATTTGATTCATTGTGTCCGTCTCATGGTTTCCTGATGACAGAAAGTGATTGTTACAGAAAAGAATTCACACCCATTAAGGATTACAAACTCCAGAGCTGCACTCACTATTCTGCTGGTGCAGTCACTGTGTACATACATTACATTACTGATCCTGAGTTACCTCCTGTATTATACTCCAGAGCTGCACTCACTATTCTGCTGGTGCAGTCACTGTGTACATACATTACATTACTGATCCTGAGTTACCTCCTGTATTATACTCCAGAGCTGCACTCACTATTCTGCTGGAGCAGTCACTGTGTACATACATTACATTACTGATCCTGAGTTACCTCCTGTACTATACTCCAGAGCTGCACTCACTATTCTGCTGGTGCAGTCACTGTGTACATACATTACATTACTGATCCTGAGTTACCTCCTGTATTATACTCCAGAGCTGCACTCACTATTCTGCTGGTGCAGTCACTGTGTACATACATTACATTACTGATCCTGAGTTACCTCCCGTATTATACTCCAGAGCTGCACTCACTATTCTGCTGGTGCAGTCACTGTGTACATACATTACATTACTGATCCTGAGTTACCTCCTGTATTATACTCCAGAGCTGCACTCACTATTCTGCTGGTGCAGTCACTGTGTACATACATTACATTACTGATCCTGAGTTACCTCCTGTATTATACTCCAGAGCTGCACTCACTATTCTTCTGGTGCAGTCACTGTGTACATACATTACATTACTGATCCTGAGATACCTCCTGTATTATACTCCAGAGCTGCACTCACTATTCTGCTGGTGCAGTCACTGTGTACATACATTACATTACTGATCCTGAGTTACCTCCTGTATTATACTCCAGAGCTGCACTCACTATTCTGCTGGTGCAGTCACTGTGTACATACATTACATTACTGATCCTGAGTTACCTCCTGTATTATACTCCAGAGCTGCACTCACTATTCTTCTGGTGCAGTCACTGTGTACATACATTACATTACTGATCCTGAGATACCTCCTGTATTATACTCCAGAGCTGCACTCACTATTCTGCTGGTGCAGTCACTGTGTACATACATTACATTACTGATCCTGAGTTACCTCCTGTATTATACTCCAGAGCTGCACTCACTATTCTGCTGGTGCAGTCACTGTGTACATACATTACATTACTGATCCTGAGTTACCTCCTGTATTATACTCCAGAGCTGCACTCACTATTCTGCTGGTGCAGTCACTGTGTACATACATTACATTACTGATCCTGAGTTACCTCCTGTATTATACTCCAGAGCTGCACTCACAATTCTGCTGGTGCAGTCACTGTGTACATACATTACATTACTGATCCTGACTTACCTCCTGTATTATACTCCAGAGCTGCACTCACTATTGTGCTGGTGCAGTCACTGTGTACATACATTACATTACTGATCCTGAGTTACCTCCTGTATTATACTCCAGAGCTGCACTCACTATTCTGCTGGTGCAGTCACTGTGTACATACATTACATTAGTGATCCTGAGTTACCTCCTGTATTATACTCCAGAGCTGCACTCACTATTCTTCTGGTGCAGTCACTGTGTACATACATTACATTACTGATCCTGAGATACCTCCTGTATTATACTCCAGAGCTGCACTCACTATTCTGCCGGTGCAGTCACTGTGTACATACATTACATTACTGATCCTGAGTTACCTCCTGTATTATACTCCAGAGCTGCACTCACTATTCTGCTGGTGCAGTCACTGTGTACATACATTACATTACTGATCCTGAGTTACCTCCTGTATTATACTCCAGAGCTGCACTCACTATTCTGCTGGTGCAGTCACTGTGTACATACATTACATTACTGATCCTGAGTTACCTCCTGTATTATACTCCAGAGCTGCACTCACTATTCTGCTGGTGCAGTCACTGTGTACATACATTACATTACTGATCCTGAGTTACCTCCTGTATTATACTCCAGAGCTGCACTCTCTATTCTGCTGGTGCAGTCACTGTGTACATACATTACTGATCCTGAGTTACCTCCTGTATTATACTCCAGAGCTGCACTCACTATTCTTCTGGTGCAGTCACTGTGTACATACATTACATTACTGATCCTGAGATACCTCCTGTATTATACTCCAGAGCTGCACTCACTATTCTGCTGGTGCAGTCACTGTGTACATACATTACATTACTGATCCTGAGTTACCTCCTGTATTATACTCCAGAGCTGCACTCACTATTTCTGCTGGTGCAGTCACTGTGTACATACATTACATTACTGATCCTGAGTTACCTCCTGTATTATACTCCAGAGCTGCACTCACTATTGTGCTGGTGCAGTCACTGTGTACATACATTACATTACTGATCCTGAGTTACCTCCTGTATTATACTCCAGAGCTGCACTCACTATTCTGCTGGTGCAGTCACTGTGTACATACATTATATTACTGATCCTGAGTTACCTCCTGTATTATACTCCAGAGCTGCACTCACTATTCTGCTGGAGCAGTCACTGTGTACATACATTACATTACTGATCCTGAGTTACCTCCTGTATTATATTCCAGAGCTGCACTCACTATTCTGCTGGTGCAGTCACTGTGTACATACATTACATTACTGATCCTGAGTTACCTCCTGTATTATACTCCAGAGCTGCACTCACTATTCTGCTGGTGCAGTCACTGTGTACATACATTACATTACTGATCCTGAGTTACCTCCTGTATTATACTCCAGAGCTGCACTCACTATTCTGCTGGTGCAGTCACTGTGTACACACATTACATTACTGATCCTGAGTTACCTCCTGTATTATACTGCAGAGCTGCACTCACTATTCTGCTGGTGCAGTCACTGTGTACATACATTACATTACTGATCCTGAGTTACCTCCTGTATTATACTCCAGAGCTGCACTCACTATTCTGCTGGTGCAGTCACTGTGTACATACATTACATTACTGATCCCGAGTTACCTCCTGTATTATACTCCAGAGCTGCACTCACTATTCTGCTGGTGCAGTCACTGTGTACATACATTACATTACTGATCCTGAGTTACCTCCTGTATTATACTCCAGAGCTGCACTCACTATTCTGCTGGTGCAGTCACTGTGTACATACATTACATTACTGATCCTGAGTTACCTCCTGTATTATACTCCAGAGCTGCACTCACTATTCTGCTGGTGCAGTCACTGTGTACATACATTACATTACTGATCCTGAGTTACCTCCTGTATTATACTCCAGAGCTGCACTCACTATTCTGCTGGTGCAGTCACTGTGTACATACATTACATTACTGATCCTGAGTTACCTCCTGAATTATACTCCAGAGCTGCACTCACTATTCTGCTGGTGCAGTCACTGTGTACATACATTACATTACTGATCCTGAGTTACCTCCTGTATTATACTCCAGAGCTGCCATCACTATTCTGCTGGTGCAGTCACTGTGTACATACATTACATTACTGATCCTGAGTTACCTCCTGAATTATACTCCAGAGCTGCACTCACTATTCTGCTTGTTGGAAGGTTTTATATAGAATTTGGCTCACCGCGCAGGAGATGGAAATGCTCCGGATACAGCAGTTTGAAGCCGCACAGCGTCACAATCACCTCCACCGAGAAGGAACCGCGGTCCACAAAGTCACCATTAAATATCTGTAGAGAGCTCAGAAGATGTGGTGACATGGGGGCTCTGGGCCTCCGCTGCTGACCCTACATTGGGGGACCCTATACTCGCTCCGCCCTGCCCCTATACTCACTCCTATACCTCGCTCTGCCCTGCCCCTATACTCACTCCTATACTCGCTCTGCCCTGCCCCTATACTCACTCCTATACTCGCTCTGCCCTGCCCCTATACTCACTCCTATACTCGCTCTGCCCTGCCCCTATACTCACTCCTATACCAGCTCCGCCCTGCCCCTATACCCGCTCTGCCCCTATACCAGCTTCGCCCTGCCCCTATACTCACTCCTATACTCGCGTCTGCCCTGCCCCTATACTCACTCCTATACTCGCTCTGCCCTGCCCCTATACTCACTCCTATACTCGCTCTGCCCTGCCCCTATACTCACTTCTATACCACTCGCCCTGCCCCTATACCCGCTCTGCCCCTATACCGCTCTGCCCCTATACTCGCACCGCCCTGCTCCTATACCGCCCTGCCCTATACCTGCTCTGCCCCTATTCCAGCTCCACCCTGCCTCTATACCCGCCCTGCCCCTATACCGGCCCGCCCTGCCCCTATACCTGCTCTGCCCCTATTCCAGCTCCACCCGCCTCTATACCTGCCCTGCCCCTATACCCGCTCCGCCCCTATACCCGCTCCGCCCTGCCCCTATACCGCTCCGCCCTGCCCCTATACCAGCTCCACCCTGCCCCTATACCAGCTCCACCCTGCCTCTATACCCGCCCTGCCCCTATACCGGCACCGCCCTGCCCCTATACCCGCTCCGCCCCTATACCCGCTCCGCCCTGCCCCTATACCCGCTCCGCCCTGCCCCTATACCAGCTCCGCCCTGCCCTATACCAGCTCCACCCTGCCCCTATACCAGCTCCACCCTGCCTCTATACCCGCCCTGCCCCTATACCGGCACCGGCCCTGCCCCTATACCCGCCCTGCCCCTATACCCGCTCTGCCCCTATATCCGCTCTGCCCCTATACCAGGTCCACCCTGCCCTATACCCGCTCCGCCCCTATACCCGCTCCTCCTCACCCCAGTTTGGACGTTCATTGCTTTTATCTCTTCATTTTTCAAGAGCTACATAAAGACATAATAAGAGGTTACTCTGGAGCCCCTGCAGGACAGGCTGGTAACTGCGCCCTCAGGTGAAGGATACGTATGGATTGCTCTCTGACGGGAGGCCGTTGAGATGGAAAATATTCATGAGGTCGTAAAACTGCCCGTGTGTGTCGCCACAGACCGTCACCTGCTGAGACTGGGGGGGAGAGTGCAAAAGACATCATAATGAGGTGAAAGAGGAGCGCCACCATCAGGACAGAGAGGGACAGTACTCACCTGCTCCAGAGTCACCTCCACCAGACTGGGCAGCTGCGACAGGATCTCCTTCACCTGCACAAGGATCTGCGAAAAGAAGAATCACTGCTTGATCCAGGCACAGACCCCCCCCTGCCACATTCACTGCCCGATCCAGGCCGGTCCCTACTGAGGGGCACAGACCCCCCCTGGCACATTCACTGCCCGATCCAGGCCGGTCCCTACTGAGGGGCACAGACCACCCCCCCCCCCCCCGCCACATTCACTGCCCGATCCAGGCCGGTCCCTACAGGGGGGCACAGACCCCCCCGCCACATTCACTGCCCGATCCAGGCCGGTCCCTACTGAGGGGCACAGACCCCCCCCGCCACATTCACTGCCCGATCCAGGCCGGTCCCTACTGAGGGGCACAGACCCCCCCTGGCACATTCACTGCCCGATCCAGGCTGGTCCCTACTGAGGGGCACAGACCACCCCCCCCCCCCCCGCCACATTCACTGCCCGATCCAGGCCGGTCCCTACAGGGGGGCACAGACCCCCCCGCCACATTCACTGCCCGATCCAGGCCGGTCCCTACTGAGGGGCACAGACCCCCCCCCCCCCCCGCCACATTCACTGCCCGATCCAGGCCGGTCCCTACTGAGGGGCACAGACCCCCCGCGCACATTCACTGCCCGATCCAGGCCGGTCCCTACTGAGGGGCACAGACCCCCCCTGGCACATTCACTGCCCGATCCAGGCCGGTCCCTACTGAGGGGCACAGACCCCCCCGCCACATTCACTGCCCGATCCAGGACGGTCCCTACTGAGGGGCGCAGACCCCCCCCACCACATTCACTGCCCGATCCAGGACGGTCCCTACTGAGGGGCGCAGACCCCGCCCCACCACATTCACTGCCCGATCCAGGCCGGTCCCTACTGAGGGGCGCAGACCCCCCCCCCACCACATTCACTGCCCGATCCAGGCCGGTCCCTACTGAGGGGCGCAGACCCCCCCCCCACCACATTCACTGCCCGATCCAGGCCGGTCCCTACTGAGGGGCACAGACCCCCCCCCCACATTCACTGCCCGATCCAGGCCGGTCCCTACTGAGGGGCGCAGACCCCCCTGCCACATTCACTGCCCGATCCAGGCCGGCCCCTACTGAGGGGCACAGACCCCCGTCTTGCCACATTCACTGCCCGATCCAGGCCGGTCCTTACTGAGGGCACAGACCCCCCCGCCACATTCACTGCCCGATCCAGGCTGGTCCATACTGAGGGGCACAGATCCCCGTCTTGCCACATTCACTGCCCGATCCAGGCCGGTCCCTACTGAGGGGCGCAGACCCCCCGCCACATTCACTGCCCGATCCCTACTGAGGGGTGCAGACCCCCCTGCCACATTCACTGCCCGATCCAGGCCGGTCCCTACTGAGGGGCACAGACCCCCCCCCCACATTCACTGCCCGATCCAGGCCGGTCCCTACTGAGGGGTGCAGACCCCCCTGCCACATTCACTGCTTGATCCAGGCTGGTCCATACTGAGGGGCACAGACCCCCCCGCCACATTCACTGCCCGATCCAGGCCGGTCCCTACTGAGGGGCACAGCGCTCACACCCCCTCTTGTCTCCATGTTACCTGATAGACACATTTTCTATGAAGTTTCTTCTGATCTTTATAAAATTTCATTAACTCGACCATAAAGTCCAGAGTGACCTTCCCATTCTGTAACTGGGGACCGGTGTATTCATCCTCAATCGCTGGAGAAGAGAGGGAGGAACCAAAGAGTGAGATGCATGTACCCACTGCAGCCTCCACTATGTGCCATGTACCCACTGCAGCCTCCGCTATGTGCCATGTACCCACTGCAGCCTCCGCTATGTGCCATGTACCCACTGCAGCCTCCACTATGTGCGCATGTACCCACTGCTCCATGTCCAGATCAGCCTCCACTATGTGCCATATACCCACTGCTCCATGTCTAGATCAGCCTCCACTATGTGCCATGTACCCACTGCTCCATGTCTAGATCAGCCTCCACTATGTGCCATGTACCCACTGCTCCATGTCTAGATCAGCCTCCACTATGTGCCATGTACCTACTGCTCCATGTCTAATCAGCCTCCACTATGTGCACATGTACCCACTACTCCCATGTGCAGATCAGCCTCCACTATGTGCCATATACCCACTGCTCCATGTCTAGATCAGCCTCCACTATGTGCCATGTACCCACTGCTCCATGTCTAGATCAGCCTCCACTATGTGCCATGTACCTACTGCTCCATGTCTAGATCAGCCTCCACTATGTGCCATGTACCCACTGCTCCATGTCTAGATCAGCCTCCACTATGTGCCATGTACCCACTGCTCCATGTCTAGATCAGCCTCCACTATGTGCCATGTACCCACTGCTCCATGTCTAGATCAGCCTCCACTATGTGCCATGTACCCACTGCTCCATGTCTAGATCAGCCTCCACTATGTGCCATGTACCCACTGCTCAATGTCCAGAGATCAGCCTCCACTATGTGCCATGTACCCACTGCTCAATGTCCAGAGATCAGCCTCCACTATGTGCCATGTACCCACTGCTCAATGTCCAGAGATCAGCCTCCACTATGTGCGCATGTACCCACTGCTCCATGTCTAGATCAGCCTCCACTATGTGCCATGTACCAACTGCTCCATGTCCAGATCAGCCTCCACTATGTGCCATGTACCCACTGCTCCATGTCCAGATCAGCCTCCACTATGTGCGCATGTACCCACTGCTCCATGTCTAGATCAGCCTCCACTATGTGCCATGTACCCACTGCTCAATGTCCAGAGAGCAGCCTCCACTATGTGCGCATGTACCCACTGCTCCATGTCTAGATCAGCCTCCACTATGTGCCATGTACCCACTGCTCCATGTCTAGATCAGCCTCCACTATGTGCGCATGTACCCACTGCTCCATGTCTAGATCAGCCTCCACTATGTGTCATGTACCTACTGCTCCATGTCTAGATCAGCCTCCACTATGTGCCATGTACCTACTGCTCCATGTCTAGATCAGCCTCCACTATGTGCCATGTACCCACTGCTCCATGTCCAGATCAGCCTCCACTATGTGCCATGTACCTACTGCTCCATGTCTAGATCAGCCTCCACTATGTGCCATGTACCCACTGCTCCATGTCCAGATCAGCCTCCACTATGTGCCATATACCCACTGCTCCATGTCTAATCAGCCTCCACTATGTGCACATGTACCCACTACTCCATGTGCAGATCAGCCTCCACTATGTGCCATATACCCACTGCTCCATGTCTAGATCAGCCTCCACTATGTGCCATGTACCCACTGCTCCATGTCTAGATCAGCCTCCACTATGTGCCATGTACCTACTGCTCCATGTCTAGATCAGCCTCCACTATGTGCCATGTACCCACTGCTCCATGTCTAGATCAGCCTCCACTATGTGCCATGTACCCACTGCTCCATGTCTAGATCAGCCTCCACTATGTGCCATGTACCCACTGCTCCATGTCTAGATCAGCCTCCACTATGTGCCATGTACCCACTGCTCCATGTCCAGATCAGCCTCCACTATGTGCCATATACCCACTGCTCCATGTCTAGATCAGCCTCCACTATGTGCCATGTACCCACTGCTCCATGTCTAGATCAGCCTCCACTATGTGCCATGTACCCACTGCTCCATGTCTAGATCAGCCTCCACTATGTGCCATGTACCCACTGCTCAATGTCCAGAGATCAGCCTCCACTATGTGCCATGTACCCACTGCTCAATGTCCAGAGATCAGCCTCCACTATGTGCCATGTACCCACTGCTCAATGTCCAGAGATCAGCCTCCACTATGTGCGCATGTACCCACTGCTCCATGTCTAGATCAGCCTCCACTATGTGCCATGTACCAACTGCTCCATGTCCAGATCAGCCTCCACTATGTGCCATGTACCCACTGCTCCATGTCCAGATCAGCCTCCACTATGTGCGCATGTACCCACTGCTCCATGTCTAGATCAGCCTCCACTATGTGCCATGTACCCACTGCTCAATGTCCAGAGAGCAGCCTCCACTATGTGCCATGTACCCACTGCTCCATGTCTAGATCAGCCTCCACTATGTGCGCATGTACCCACTGCTCCATGTCTAGATCAGCCTCTACTATGTGCGCATGTACTCACTGCAGCCTCCACTATGTGCGCATGTACCCACTGCTCCACGTTAATAGCCTTTATTATGGGGCACATGTACCCACTGACTATACTTATTTTCCATGTATCGGAGCGCCCCCTGCTGTGCCCATCACTCACTCATCCCCTCGATGTCCAGGGAATCCACCACGGAGCGGTTGTGTTGGTCGCAGGCGATCGCTCGCTCGAACGCTTTCTGTCGCACCAGCTTACTGCACTCCTGGAACTTCATCTGAGCGTCTTTATCATGAGGACGAACCTTCACCACCTGCAGGGGGCAGAAGAGGGGGAGAGGGGAGGAGCCTGAGATGTGGGGGTGGAGACAACAGACAGGGGGTGGGTCTCAGGAGAGATAACAGACAGGGGGTGGGGTCTCAGGAGAGATAACAGACAGGGGGTGGGGTCTCAGGAGAGATAACAGACAGGGGGCGGGGTCTCAGGAGAGATAACAGACAGGGGGCGGGGTCTCAGGAGAGATAACAGACAGGGGGCGGGGTCTCAGGAGAGATAACAGACAGGGGGCGGGGTCTCAGGAGAGATAACAGACAGGGGGCGGGGTCTCAGGAGAGAACAGACAGGGGGCGGGGTCTCAGGAGAGAACAGACAGGGGCGGGGTCTCAGGAGAGAAACAGACAGGGGGCGGGGTCTCAGGAGAGAACAGACAGGGGGCGGGGTCTCAGGAGAGATAACAGACAGGGGGCGGGGTCTCAGGAGAGATAACAGACAGGGGGCGGGGTCTCAGGAGAGATAACAGACAGGGGGCGGGGTCTCAGGAGAGATAACAGACAGGGGGTGGGGTCTCAGGAGAGATAACAGACAGGGGGTGGGGTCTCAGGAGAGATAAAACAGGGGGCGGGGTCTCAGGAGAGATAACAGACAGGGGGCGGGTCTCAGGAGAGATAACAGACAGGGGGCGGGGTCTCGGGGAGGGATGGAGACACCACACACAGGGGCTGTACACGTTGCTGCTGGTTCTGACCGTCTCGTAGTCTTTGAGTGCAGCCTTCAGCTTCCCCAGCGCCATGTTGCTGGCCGCCCGCCTGTAGTAGCCTTTGATGTATTTGGCATCGATCTGGATGGCGCGTGAAGCGTCGGCGAGGGCGTACCCGTAACATTCAGTGCGGAGGTACGCCAGGCTGCGGTTTCCATAGTAGATGGCGTTGTTTGGGCTGAGAGCGATGGCCTCAGTGTAATAGTGCACGGCGCGGTCATAATTCTTCACTGCGGGAAAGAGAACTGCCAATCACAGAAAGCTCCACTCAGACCACACCCACTCAGTGCTAAGCTCCACCCACTCCATACTACACTACACTCAGACCACACCCACTCAGTGCTAAGCTCCACCCACTCCATGCTACACTCCACCTGGACCACACCCACTCCATGCTACGCTCCACCTGGACCACACCCACTCCATGCTACGCTCCACCTGGACCACACCCACTCCATGCTACACTCCACCTGGACCACACCCACTCCATGCTACACTCCACCTGGACCACACCCACTCCATGCTACACTCCACCTGGACCACACCCACTCCATGCTAAGCTCTACCCACTCCACCTGAACCACACCCACTCCATGCTACACTCCACCTGGACCACACCCACTCCATGCTACACTCCACCTGGACCACACCCACTCCATGCTAAGCTCCACCCACTCCATGCTACACTCCACCTGGACCACACCCACTCCATACTACACTCCACCCGGACCACATCCACTCCATGCTAAGCTCCACCCACTCCACCTGGACCACACCCACTCCATGCTACACTCCACCTGGACCACACCCCCTCCATGCTAAGCTCCACCCACTCCATCTGGACCACACCCACTCTGTGCATTCTCATATTACACCCACAAATGTAAATATATTTTTCGGATTTCATGTGACACCAACACTAAGTACAAGTATTTGTGAAGCGTAAAAGGAAAAGATTCCTAGATTTCTAATTATTTAATATATATTATATATACATACATATAGATACATTATATATGGAGTATGTATATAAAGAAACAAAAAACTAAACGGCACAACCATTACACGTCGTGTACAAAGTCCCCGTACCATGATCTAGGTATGAGCGAGAAGTATGCAAAACAGCTACGCACATTCAAAATTCGCGCCAAGCTGGAACCCGGCGACAGCGGTGCAATGGCGCCGCTATCGCCGGGATATACGCATCCGGCCGCAGCCACCGTCGGGAGATCAGCAGCGCTCGCCGCGGACCTCGGGGCGCAGTAGATGAGTCGCGGATATCGTCGGGAGATCGGCGGCCGCGGCTCATCTAATGCGCTGCGAGGTCTGCGGCGAGCCAGCCGGGAGATGACCTGCTTGCCACGGTAGTACCCCGACCGCCATATTAGAACACCTATGGTATGGGTATTCCTATATGGCAGCATTCAAATTTCGCGGCAAACAAGCGCCGCAGCTCTGATTAGTAGCTGCCATCCGCGAAGACCAATCAGAGACGCGGCATTCAAGCCGCGCACCAAGTCTCTGATCGGTCGCCACGGCTGGCGGCAACCAGAGATGCGGCGCATGGTTTGGTGCGCAATTTGAATGTCGCGTGGTTCTCAAACACGTGCCACATCTCTGATTGTTCACCACGGCTGGCGGCGACCAATCAGAGACGCGGCGCGCTGTTTGGCGCGTGTTTCTAATGCTGCACGGTATTCTCAGGTCTTCTGCAGCCTATAACAGGTTTTCCTCCAGGATTGTCCTGTATTTACCTCCATCTTCCCATCACCTCTGACCAGCTTCCCTGCTCCTGCTGAAGAAAAGCCTCCCCTCAGCAGGATGCTGCCTCCACCATGTGCGACAGTGGGGATGGGGTTCTCAGGGTGATGCACAGGGTTAGTTTCCTCCACATACCGTGTTTTGTATTTAGTCCAGTTCTCCTCTGACCAAAGCCTCCGCTGCTCGCTGTGCCCCCTACATGGCCTCTTCATGCCCCGTCCTCCACTGCTCGCTGTGCCCCCTACATGGCCTCTTCATGCCCCGTCCACCACTGCTCGCTGTGCCCCCTACATAGCCTCTTCATGCCCCGTCCTCCACTGCTCGCTGTGCCCCCTACATGGCCTCTTCATGCCCCGTCCTCCACTGCTCGCTGTGCCCCCTACATGGCCTCTTCATGCCCCGTCCTCCACTGCTCGCTGTGCCCCCTACATGGCCTCTTCATGCCCCGTCCTCCACTGCTCGCTGTGCCCCCTACATGGCCTCTTCATGCCCCGTCCTCCACTGCTCGCTGTGCCCCCTACATGGCCTTTTCATGCCCCGTCCTCCACTGCTCGCTGTGCCAACTACCTGACAGACGTTATGTCACTTATCCATGTTATCTAAATAAAAGCTTATAACCTGACGTTACATTCATCCATTGATTGTATACATTACTCTTTTGAAAGCTGAAACCCTCCGAAATGTGGTTTAGGTTAAGAAAATAAATTGTCATCAATGCTGAAATATTGATCATTTAATGAACACAGAATGGTCAGATTTTGGCAAGACAAAAGTTTTGTCGCCTGGTGATATAATGCCCCCAATCCTAGTTTACATCCTCACCTGTGCTCAGTAAATGATTGGTTAATTAGTGGGTGTGTATAAAAAGAAAACCCAGCACCCCAGACCTTCACTTGAGCTCTGACAACATGCCAAAAATCCACCCTGCCAGGCTGCCACCAAAGCCTTGATTATCAAGAGGCTGAAGACCAGATCCACTGCAGAGGTGGCTGGCACCTTTACTGTGTCTCAGCGTCAAGTACAAAGAATTAAAAAAAGATTTGAAGAGACTGGAGACGTGTTTGACAAGCCCAGGTCCGGCAGACCCCACAAGACAACTGCTCAGGAGGAACGTTTATTGGTTAGAAAATCCAAAGCAAGCCCCTCTTCCACTGCAGCAGAGCTCCAACAGGCCTGGTCACCTCAAGTCCCTGTGTCAACTAGAACAGTTTGTAGGATTCTGTCTCGAAATGGCCTCTATGATGGAATCAGTGCCCAGAAGCCAGCACTAAACAAAAGGTAAATATTAAAAACGTGTGGCATTTGCAAAGTCCCACAGCCTGCTAAACAGATGGATGCTGGAAAAGTGGCAGAAGGTGGATTTCTCTGATGAATCTTCAGTACAATTACACCACAGCCGCCGCAAATACTGCAGACCTACTGGAGCCCGTATGGATCCAAATTTGGTGGTGGAAAGATCATGGTCTGGGGTTACATTCAGTATGGGGGTGTGTAAAACATTTGCAAGGTGGAAGGCAATATCAAGTCTAAAATATCAAGAAGCATCAACTACCTCTTGTATTCCAAATCATAAAAGGGGTCAAATTCTGCAGCAGGATGGCGCTCCATCTCATACATCCATCTCTACAACAAAGTTGCTCCAGGCAAAAGAGATCAAGGTGCTCAAGGACTGGCCAGCCCAGTCACCAGACATGAACATCATTGAGAATGTTTGGGGTAGGATGAAAGAGGAAGCTTGTAAGACAAAACCAAAGAATCTAGATGAACTCTGGGAGGCATGAAAGACTGCATTCTTTGCTATTCCTGATGACGTCATTAATAAAGTGTATGAATCATTGTTGAACTGCATGGATGCAGTCCTTCAAGCTCATGGAAGTCACACAAAATATTAAATATGACTAATAGCACCACAACTTCATTCACCAATGTTATGCAACATAGATTTGTATTTTAAGTTAATTATTGGTTTGAATATCACATTACTTTCTGTGGGCGACAAAACTTTTGTCTTGTCAAAATCTGACCATTCTGTGTTCATTAAATGATCAATATTTCAGCATTGATGACAATTTATTTTCTTAACCTAAACCAAATTTGGGAGGGTTTCAGCTTTCAAAAGAGAAATTTATACAACTAATGGATGAATTTAATGTCAGGTTATGAGCTTTTATTTACATAACATGGATAAGCGACATAACGTCTGTCAAGGAGTGTACATGGCTTCTTCTTGCTGCTCTTCCATAAAGGGCAGATTTTTGGAATCTACAGCTAACAGTTGTCCTGTGCACAGATTCTCCTCTGAGCTGTGATCTCAGCTCTTCTTCTTGCGATGTTGGTCTCGGTGGACGGCCATGTCTTTGGTCTTATAGTTTTGCAGTTGTGCCGTCCTCCTTCCATTTTTGGATGATGGGTTGATCATTGCTCTGTAAGATGTTCAGAGCTTGGCTATTTATTATAACCTAACCCTGCTTTTCTCCTCTTCCCATCTTTATCCCTGACCTGTCTGGTGTGTTCCTTGGTTTCCATGAAGTTGTTTGAGCCCTGATGTGCTCACACAAACCTCTGAGGCTTCACAGAACAGCTGTAGTTATACTGAGGTGAAATCCCCCAAGAGGAGGCGATGTGATAATTATGTGACTCCAGGGGTGATTGGTCACTCAGGATTTTAATTAGGGGATCAGATCACAGGGGGTGAATTCTAGTGCACCTCACAATTATCAGATTTATATTTTTAACACTTGCAGTTTTTTCCTGATTTGGAAGATCAGGCAAAACCCGATTCTTACTGTATTTTGCCCATTCACTTTAATTTTGTCAGGTAGAATCTTGTTGCTTCATGTTTTCTCCTGAAATCATTAAAGAGAATGGGCAAAAAAAAATGAATCCTGTAAGAATCAGGTGTTTTCCTTATCTTCCAAATCAGGAAAAAACCGCAAGTGTGAAAGGCCCCTTAGAAATCCAGGAACCTTCTCCTTTACTCATCACACGTTTGTACTTAGTGTTGGCGTCACAAAAAATCCCAATAAAATACATTTAAATCTGAGAGTAACGTGAAAAATGTGGAAACGTTCACAGGCTGTGAAGACTTCTTTAAGTGGGGGGATGCTGAGAGTTGTAGTGCACTAGATGTAAGGTGGGGGATGCTGGGAGTTGTAGTACACTAGATGTAAGGTGGGGGGATGCTGAGAGTTGTAGTGCACTAGATGTAAGGTGGGAGGATGCTGGGAGTTGTAGTACACTAGATGTAAGGTGGGGGATGCTGAGAGTTGTAGTACACTAGATGTAAGGTGGGGGGATGCTGGGAGTTGTAGTACACTAGATGTAAGGTGGGGGATGCTGGGATTGTAGTACACTAGATATAAGGTGGGGGGATGCTGGGAGTTGTAGTGCACTAGATATAAGGTGGGGGATGCTGGGAGTTGTAGTACACTAGATGTAAGGTGGAGGATGCTGGGAGTTGTAGTACATGCAGTAAGGTGACAGACTGGAGTGTAGTACACAGATGTAAGGTGGGATGCTGGGAGTTTGTAAGTTAACATAAGGATGATGTAGACCAGAGTAAGTGGGGGATGCTGGAGTTGTAGTACACTAGATGTAAGGTGGGGGGATGCTGGGAGTTGTAGTACACTAGATGTAAGGTGGGGGATGCTGGAGTTGTAGTACACTAGATGTAAGTGGGATGGGAGTTGTAGTACATAGATGTAGGGGGGGACGAGTTGTAGTACACTAGATGTAAGTGTGGGGGGATGCTGGGAGTTGTAGTACACTAGATGTAAGGTGGGGGGATACTGGGAGTTGTAGTACACTAGATGTAAGGTGGGGGATGCTGGGAGTTGTAGTACACTAGATGTAAGGTGGGGGATGCTGGGAGTTGTAGTACACTAGATGTAAGGTGGGGGGATGATGTGGGAGTTGTAGTACACTAGATGTAAGGTGGGGGATGCTGGGAGTTGTAGTACACTAGATGTAAGGTGGGGGATACTGGGAGTTGTAGTGCACTAGATGTAAGGTGGGGATGCTGGGAGTTGTAGTACACTAGATTAAGGTGGGGAAGCTGGGATGTGGGTCGAGCACTGATAAGTGGGAGATGTGGTGTAGTACACTAGATGTAAGGTGGGGGATGCTGGGAGTTGAGTACACTAGATGTAAGGTGGGGGATGCTGGGAGTTGTAGTACACTAGATGTAAGGTGGGGGATGCTGGGAGTTGTAGTAACACTAGATGTAAGGTGGGGATGCTGGGAGTTGTAGTACACTAGATGTAAGTGGGGGATGCTGGGAGTTGTAGTACACTAGATGTAAGGTGGGGGGATCTGGAGTTGTAGTACACTAGATGTAAGGTGGGGATGCTGGGAGTTGTAGTACACTAGATTAAGGTGGGGGATGCTGGGAGTTGTAGTACACTAGATGTAAGGTGGGGGATCTGGGAGTTGTAGTACACTAGATGTAAGTGTGGGGATCTGGGAGTTGTAGTACACTAGATGAAGGTGGGGGATGCTGGGAGTTGTAGTACACTAGATGTAAGGTGGGGATGCTGGGAGTTGTAGTACACTAGATGTAAGGTGGGGGGATAGCTGGGAGTTGTAGTACACTAGATGTAAGGTGGGGATGCTGGGAGTTGTAGTACACTAGATTAAGGTGGGGGATGCTGGGAGTTGTAGTACACTAGATGTAAGTGGGGGATGCTGGAGTTGTTATACACTAGATGTAAGGTGAGGGGATGCTGGGAGTTGTAGTACACTAGATGTAAGGTGGGGGATGCTGGGAGTTGTAGTACACTAGATGTAAGGTGGGGATCTGGAGTTGTAGTACACTAGATGTAAGGTGGGGGATGCTGGGAGTTGTAGTACACTAGATGTAAGGTGGGGGATGCTGGAGTAGTTGTAGTACACTAGATGTAAGGTGGAGGATGCTGGGAGTTGTAGTACACTAGATGTAAGTGGGGGATGCTGGGAGTTGTAGTACACTAGATGTAAGGTGGGGGATGCTGGAGTTGTAGTACACTAGATGTAAGGTGGGGGATGCTGGGAGTTGTAGTACACTAGATATAAGGTGGGGGATGCTGGGAGTTGTAGTACACTAGATGTAAGGGGGGATGCTGGGAGTTTTAGTACACTAGATGTAAGGTGGGGGATGCTGGGAGTTGTAGTACACTAGATGTAAGTGGAGGATGCTGGGAGTTGTAGTACACTAGATGTAAGGTGGGGGATGCTGGGAGTTGTAGTACACTAGATGTAAGGTGGGGGATGCTGGGAGTTGTAGTACACTAGATGTAAGGTGGGGGATCTGGGAGTTAGTACACTAGATGTAAAGGTGGGGATGCTGGAGTTGTAGACACTAGATGTAAGGTGGGGATGCTGGAGTTGTAGTACACTAGATGTAAGGTGGGGGATGCTGGGAGTTGTAGTACACTAGATGTAAGGTGGGGGATGCTGGGAGTTGTAGTACACTAGATGTAAGGTGGGGATGCTGGAGTTGTAGTACACTAGATGTAAGGTGGGGGATGCTGGGAGTTGTAGTACACTAGATGTAAGGTGGGGGATGCGGGAGTTGTAGTCACTAGATGTAAGGTGGGGATCTGGGAGTTGTAGTACACTAGATGTAAGGTGGGGGATGCTGGGAGTTGTAGTACACTAGATGTAAGGTGGGGGATGCTGGAGTTGTAGTACACTAATGTAGGTGGGGAGCTGGATTGAGTACACTAGATGTAAGGTGGGGTGCTGGAGTTGAGTCACTAGATGTAAGTGGAGGATGCTGGGATTGTAGTACACTAGATGTAAGGTGGGGATGCTGGATTGTAGTACACTAGATTAATGGGATGCTGGAGTTGTAGTACACTAGATTAAGGTGGGGGATGCTGGGAGTTAGTACCTAGTTAGGTGGGGATGCTGGAGTTGTAGTACACTAGATGTAAGTGGGGATGCTGGAGTTGTAGTCACTAGATGTAAGGTGGGACTGGGATCACTTGGGAGTCTGGTGTAGTACACTAGATTAAGGTGGGGATGCTGGGAGTTGTAGTACACTAGATTAAGGTGGGGTGCTGGAGTTGTAGTACACCAGTTAAGGGGGATCTGGAGTTGTAGTCCTCGGGGAGCGCATTACCTGAAGTCTGTGCTGTAGTTGCGTCCTGTGCGTCTGCTCTGGTTGTCGTCACTTGCGTGCGGATCGGGATTAGCCCAGGAATGGGTGTCGGGAACACTGACTGTGGGCATTTGTGTGCACAGTGAGTGGGAAGCTGGATGGCGCCAATTAGTGAGGGAGCTAATGTACAAAATCAAAGGAGCCAGAACATGCAGGGTTAACATTAGTGGTTTGGACCAGACAGTGGAGAGAAAAAACACCCCCAAATGTCAAAAATTTAAAGGATAAAAAAGAATCCCCCCCCCCCCCAAAAAAAAATATGTTCATCCATACAGTGTATCTCAATGAATTAGAGTTTTGTCAAAAGTTAATTTCAGTAATTGAATGCATTATACAGAGTCATTACACACAGAGGGATCTGTGTCATGTGTTTACTTCTGTTAATATTGATTGTTATGGCTTATAGCCAATGAAAACCCATTCTCAATTCTATGGAGGGGAGGAGCTAGAGGCAGAACCAGACAACATTCTATGGAGGGGAGGAGCTAGAGGCAGAACAGATAACATTCTATGGAGGGGGAGGAGCTAGAGCAGAAGCAGACAACATTCTATGGAGGGGGAGGAGCTAGAGGCAGAACCAGACAACATTCTATGGAGGGGGAGGAGCTAGAGGCAGAACCAAAAATATTTTATGGAGGGGAGGAGCTAGAGACAGAACCAGACAACATTCTATGGAGGGGGAGGAGCTAGAGGCGGAAGCAAACAACATTCTATGTAGGGGAGGAGCTAGAGCAGAACAGATAACATTCTATGGAGGGGGTGGAGCTAGAGACAGAACCAATAACATTCTATGGAGGGGAGGAGCTAGAGGCAGAACCAGACAACATTCTATGGAGGGGGAGGAGCTAGAGCAGAACCAAACAACATTCTATGGAGGGGAGGAGCTAGAGGCAGAACCAGACAACATTCTATGGAGGGGAGGAGCTAGAGACAGAACAGACAACATTCTATGGAGGGGAGGAGCTATAGCAGAACCAAACAATATTCTTTGGAGGAGGGGGGGGGGGCTAGAGACAGAACAGAGAACATTCTATGGAGGGGAGGAGCTAGAGGCAGAACCAGACAATATTCTATGGAGGGGAGGAGCTAGAGACAGAACCAGACAACATTCTATGGAGGGGAGGAGCTGGAGACAGAACCAGACAACATTCTATGGAGGGGGGAGCTAGAGACAGAACCAGACAACATTCTATGGAGGGGAGGAGCTAGAGGCAGAATCAGAAACATTCTACGGAGGTGGAGGAGCTATAACAGAACTAGATAACATTCTATGGAGGGGAGGAGCTAGAGATAGAACCATGGGCCATTTAAAAATTTACCTTGAGAGATCTCATACATGCACAGGCACTAGACAACATAACCAGGTGATGGAACACATGACAGGCCCACGCTCTGAACACCAGAGCTGTGCTCATCAGTGGTAAGAAGAGGAGTAGAGGGCAAGTGCAACTGTAAACAGACAAGTGGGCGTGTCCATCTAAACAGAAAAGTAGTGTGGTCAGAAGTATAAGAGTGAGGATGGTTTACCAATTTGAAAACATGGATGAGGTTTATGTGTAATAGTAGACGTGACCGAATGCGGACAGAAAATACTCGTAAAAGAATTTAGGAGTGGACATGGTCAAAGATGAATGTGGGTTTCGGTCAGCAGTGAATGTTATATTAGGTGTGGTCAGCAGTGAATGTTACAGTGGGTGTGGACCAGTGAATTTACAGTGGGTGTGGTCAGCAGTGAATGTTACAGTGGGTGTGGTCAGCAGTGAATGTTATAGTGCGTGTGACCAGCTTTATGTAGGAAGTGGTCAGCAGTGAATGTTATAGAGCGTGTAGTCAGCAGTGAATGTTACAGTGGGTGTGGTCAGCAGTGAATGTTACAGTGGGTGTGGTCAGCAGTGAATTATAGTGGGTGTGGTCGCAGTGAATGTTATAGTGGTGTGGTCAGCAGTGAATGTTATAGGGTGTGTCAGCAGTGAATGTTATAGAGGTGTGGTCAGCAGTGAATGTTAAGTGCGGTGTGATCCACGTTTATGTGGAAGTGGTCAGCAGTGAATGTTATAGCGGCGTTAGTGTAGGTCAGCAGTAAATGTAGTGGGTGTGGTCAGCAGTGAATGTTATAGTGGGTGTGGTCAGCAGTGAATGTTATAGTGGGTGTGACCAACGTTTATTGTGGAAGTGGTCAGCAGTGAATGTTATAGAGGGTGTAGTCAGCAGTGAATTTATAGTGGTGTGTGGTCAGCAGTGATGTTATAGTGGGTGGTGTTGCGTGTCAGCAGTGAATGTTATAGTGGGTGTGGTCAGCAGTGAATGTTATAGTGGGTGTGGTCAGCAGTGAATGTTATAGTGGGTGTGACCAACGTTTATTGTGGAAGTGGTCAGCAGTGAATGTTATAGAGGGTGTAGTCAGCAGTGAATGTTATAGTGGGTTTGTGGTGGTCAGCAGTGAATGTTATAGTGGGTGTGGTCAGCAGTGAATGTTATAGTGAGGTGTGGTCAGCAGTGAATGTTATAGTGGGTGTAGTCAGCAGTGATTGTTATAGTGGGTGTGCACATAAGTTATAGTGGAAGTGGTCAGCAGTGAATGTGATAGAGGGTGCGGTCAGCAGTGGAATGAATTTATAGAGGGTGTGTCAGCATGTGTATGTTTATAGTGGTGTGGTCAGCAGTAAATATGTTATATTGGTTGAGTGGGCAGCAGTGAATGTTTTGTGGGTGAGGTCAGCAGTGAATGTTTTAGTGGGTGAGGTCAGCAGTGATGTTTTAGTGGGTGAGGTCATCAATGAATAGAATAAAGGATGAGGTCGGCAGTGAATGTTTTAGTGGGTGAGGTCAGCAATGAGCAGTATAAAGGGTGTAGGTCAGCTGTGAATGGTATAGAGGTGTGGTCGGCAGTGAATATTTTAGTGGGTGAATATAATTGGTGAAGGTGTGGTCATGTTTTGGAGTTGGTGTGGTCAGCAGTGAGAGATTTCCTAACGAGGGTCCAGCCACAATGTTTATTAATCACAGACCAGTCAATATCAGCCTATATTATAGATACAGAGAACAGAACACAACTTTGCTGAGGAACATCAACAGCTAAACTGGAGTACAACACATCAGTAACATTGGGGTCCTCTGCGGCTCATTTTATGGTTGTATAACTTCCTGGGATTGAGCAGCTTTCTCAGCCAGCAGCACAGACACAGGTTTGGGTGGAGAGACGTTCCCATGTGGCAGCCGCGAGGAGCCGCTCTTCACCATACGATCATGGAGCACACTGTACTGCAGAGCCTTAATACTGAAAGAGGAGGGAGAAGGGTTAATGAGGAGCTAAGATTAATGACACATGAGGGGAGTGGCCAAAAATAATAAAGGGCTGGACTAATATAAATGAGGATCAGGGGCCAAGCTAAACAATACTTGGGGGAGGGGCCAGGAATAATATGGAGGAGGAGTCAGGATTATTAATGGGGAGGATTAGTGTCTTCTGTCTAACAGACATGGCCTCTCACCAGTATGGGCGCCTGTCGCAGACAGACATCAGTCTCCACAGCTCTGCCAGCTCTTTGGTTGCAGTTGTCGATGCTTTGCCTGGGTTCGCACTACAAAGACAAGAATAAAGTCAGATCTCCCGATGCTGCCATGCCCCACGCTCGGACGTCCTGGGTACCTGAGGTATGGACGCCTGTTTAATCTGCAGAACATGATGAATCCATTCACACACTTCTTTCTGATCTGCTGCACACGGGACAATTTGTGAGATTTCTTTGCGTTTGTTTTCCCTGGGTTTTGACCGGAGCTCGTAGCTGGTCACGACATCGCAGGGTGTGGAGCAGTGCCCCTGCAAGTCAAGACCGACAATAGCATCAATGCTACCTGCAACTAAAGCATATACCCGCACATCCGATGGACTTTACCTCTGGCCTCTTGGCTTTACTTTTGGTGCCATGCACTTGAATACATTTCATTAATGCTGATCCCGGTGTGACCTGAAGAGTAAATTCTGGGTCTATGGGCACTGTAGCACTTTTCTTTGTTGGCAGCCGAGGGCAGGTTTGGCTCCGTTCAGAGGGCAGGTAGCTGTGATCCAGGGAGAAGGCCGAGATTGGCCTAGGGTCCTAAACACAAAGCCATGACAAAAATCGACTGGCCCAGAAGCCAGGGTGGGAGGGCTTCCCGAGCTGTGTGAGCCCTTGGTGTTTACTAGGTACAAAGTCGTCACGTTACCTGAACATCCTTAGCCGGACAAGAGTCGATCACCACCTCCTCAAACAAAACTAAAAACAAAAATCACATGAGCATTCAGATTACTGTCCATGCCCATCTGCACCCATGTACAAAACATGTTTTATGGACACCCACTGCCTCCCTGTACCTACCCTGTGGGAGATAATCAGTAGGATTGGAGGGGAGTAGAGGGCTGAGCTCCAGAGGTGCAGCTAAAAATGATTCTGGGATAAAGGGACCTACAAAACCCAAAATAGGTGAAAAAAAAGTCAGTGCAGAACTCCAGCCACTGCGCTCCCTCCATAGTGATTTGTGAGAAGACGCTGGAGCAGCCACCACCATCAAACATAGAAACCAGGATATGGTCTGATTATTACACAACCAGAGGGGAACGTCCTGAAAATATGCAACCAAAAATTCTGCTGCAAAATCTGCACCTTTTCTGAGCCACATGAAGATTATTACAGATTTCACCCTAATTATTGCGATGGGTAAAATAAAATTTGCAAAATGTACTGACATCCTGCAGATGTAAAAACCTGTGCGGCATGTGAATATTGTAGATATATATCTACACGTACAAACAGCACTGTGGGACCAGAGGATAACATCAACAATTAGCAATAGGGATAAATAGCACGATGGTAATTACTAAAATTAATGGCTAAATTATATAGCCTCAAGTAACACATAAAATATAGAGCAAAAACAAAACAATGTGCCAAACAAATGTACATATGACAAGACAAACTACAGGAATATATAGCAGGTTAAAAAGTAGTACACCTGTGGCTGCATTCACATTTATTGAGGGAAAGAAATAGAAGATTGTCAATATAACGTTACACACAATAAAGAATACACAATAAAGACAGCTGTGGGCCGTATGCACAATGGAAACGACTGCGGGATGAATGCACTATGGAGGCGGCTGCATGACGTATGTACAATGGAGACTGCTGCGGGACGTATACACATTAGACACTGCTGCAGGATATATGCACATTAGAGACCACTGCGGGACATGTGCACATTAGAGACTGCTGCGGACGTATGCACATTAGAGACTGCTGCAGGATATATGCACTTAGAACCACTGCGGGACATGTGCAATTAGAGACCGCTGCGGGACGTATGCGCATTAGACACTGCTGCAGGATGTATACACAGAGACCACCAGCCGTATGCAGAGACTGCTGGCTGTATATCTTGTATACACAGCTATATACTATATATACAGGTCCACACTATATGCATACAGTATATAGATACACTAATACAGCATGTAGTGTGGACCTGTATATAGAGTATAGTGCTGTTTAGAGACAGAGACAGACACAGACGGGACACACAAACAGTATACGGACAGTAGTAGTAGTAGTAGTAGCATACAGACATACACAAACAGACACAGACAGCTGAGAATATTCACCAGCACCAGCAGCTCTGTCCTGACGCCTTTGTATCATGCCAGAGCCCGCATGACTTCCGGTTTGCAGGCTGCAGCTGTGATGGACAGGAGACGGGGTGCACGTAAGAGGTGAGGGAGTGGGTCCCGCTCAAGATGTGATAGGACGTGGCCTGGCGGTGACTGACAGGACAGGAGGCCATACATAAATCAGGTGAGGGGGCAGGGCCCAGAGGAGATCAGGGCCCGCCCCCTCACCTCTTCACTGAGCCCCCTCTCCTGTCAATCACCGCTGGGCCCCTGACAGCTGTCACACTAGTCAGGCCCTGTCGGCGGCCCTGCCCATAGGCCACAGTCCTGGATGAAAAGATCCTTGTAAAAAAAAACATATCGGGGGAAGGGAGGGTGGTATAGACAGGCGCCTGCAGCCATGGGTGTACTACTTTAAAGCCTGCTACATATTTGTGTAGTTTCTGTCTTATTAAATGCAATTTTTTTTGGGGGGTGGGGGGGTCTATATGTTGTGTGTTACTTAGTAAATTACAGCCTTAACTTTTACTAACAAGTTAAAGTTATGTTTTAACATTTACTATCTTGCTGTTTATCCCCGTAGATCAGGGGTGGTGAAAACCAGTCCTTAAGGGCCGCCAACAGTGCAGGTTTTCAGGATTTCCTTAGTATTGCACAGGAAATAATATAATCACCTGCATTGGTGATGATTCCCAACCCCTGTGCAATGCTAAGGAAATCCTGAAAACATGACGTGTTGGAGGCTCCTGAGGACTGACCTCCTTGCTTTGTATATACAGGAGCATCTCAATGAATTAGAATATCATCAAAAAAAATTTTTTTCCCAGTAATTCAATACATAAAATGAAACACATCTATTATATAGTCATTACACACAGAGGGATCTATTTCATGTGTTTATTTCTGTTAATGTTGATGATTGTGGCTTACCGCCAATGATACCCCAAAGGTCATCATCTCGGAAAATTAAAATAGGGAGGATAAAGGGTTAAAAACCACGTTGCCGTATTCCACGAGACATCAAAAGGTGATTATAATATTGATTTATAAGTCAACACGTTTCAGGGCTCCTTGATTGCAATAGGATATTGATTTGTCCCGAGGAAGGGGCCAGGAGTCCTGAAACGTGTTGACTAATAAATCAATATTATATTCACCCTTTGATGTTTGGTGGAATATGGCAGCGTGGTGTTCAACCCTTCATCCTCCCTCCTCTAGATGCACCACGCTGGGGACTGCAGCAGCCATGATCTGCTTCTATAGTGGTTGTGACTCTCACAACCACACAAGGTGAAGCCTCCGATACCTATTTAGGTCATATTTTATCTTTCAGACCCTTCATCCTCCCTACTTTAATTTCCTGAGATAATGACATTTGGGTTTTCATTCATCATCAACATTAACATAAATAAACACATGAAACAGATCACTGTGTAATGGCTCTATATATTATATGAAGTGGTTGAAGCAATGAATCCGGGCACCATACAACACTACGGTATTTGTCTATCGAACAAACCAGCTTTGGTAGTTACTAACCAGCATGACCGACGGGCGTTGCTCAGCCCCAAGCGAGAAGCTGTAATCGATGTTTAAACATAGTACAGTCGGCACTCACCAGTCTTAATGTATGGGACACACTTTTTATTCCAAAACAAGTGGGTTACATAGATTGCAGGAAGGGGGTATGTGCAGAGGTGGACAATATCAAGACTTGCGACTTTTGTTTAAACACTATATATGTGTGTCACTTTATGTATGGAATTACTGAAATAAATTAACTTTTTGATGATATTCTAATTTATTGAGATGCACAGGTATATCTGCAGTATGTGAATCGGATATTAATCCACCACAAAAATGCCCATCGTGGTGTTCATATAAAAAAAGACATAACGTTGCCTACTGGTCCCCGCTGCTGCTCTCGATAGTGCTGCTCACCAACAAACCCGACAGTTTCCTCCTCACATACCGTCCAAGCTGAAAGAGAGAGAGTTAGGACACCTTGTGGGGGTGAGCAGCGGCAGTGGGATGATCTTACTCCAGGACAGTCCTGCTAGTTTTATAAACTGGCACCAGTTAGGGATTTCCATCTGAGCAGAATCACTTACGGGGAGGAGTGTCTGGGGCCACAGACATGAGCCAAGGACTACTATCACCATTATCCGAGGAGGAGGAAGAGGAGTACGGAACCAGCGTCTGCCTGGAATGAGACACATGAGTCACAAGAGGCAAGTCTGTGCCTCACACACACTGTGATGATTGACATTCTTACCAATAAACCTGCATGGGATAGAGTTTTCGTTTCACGTCACAACCTTAAAGAGAGAATACTGATATTATTGCTCTCGCAGAGACGGTGCCGAACTTCTGATCACTCCGCGCCCCCCCACCGCTTACATTGACCCATCACAATGCACAAGCGCAGATGATGGCGCGGAGCGATCAGAACTTCACCATACCCCGGTATGTGTTACGGTGGCAGATGAAGGCGCAGAGCTATCAGAGCGTCACCGGACCCTGGTATGTGTTACGCTGACAGATGAAGGCGCGGAGCAATCAGAGCGTCACAGGACCCCGGTATGTGTTATGGTGCGAAGGAGAGCAGTGAAGACTCTTATCTCACCCCATGGCAGCAATGCTTGTCTCACCCCGTGGTCGGCTTTTCTACGCTTACTGGTGACATCTCTTGGATTCCGGAGTGGCGGGAAACCTGCAAAAAAAAGAGAATTTTGTTTACGTACCGTAAATTCTTTTTTCTTTAATCATCAATGGGAGACCCAGACAATGGGGTTTAGGGCACTGCCCTCCGGAGGTCACACTAGGTACTACAAGTTTGTAGACACCGCCTCCTCCGCTTATAAACCCCTACCGCAGGGAACATCCTCAGTTTGGTCTACAAGCTGCGAGGAGGAAATAAACCACACCCGAAACATCGGGAAGAATGCCGTACACAAAACGGTTCAACAACCCGGCAAACACTGTCTCAACAGAGAACAGAGCAAATGCAAAACATGCAAAGGAACAACTGGGTGGGTGCTGGGTCTCCCATTGATGATTAAAGAAAAAAGAATTTACGGTACGTAAACAAAATTCTCTTTTTTCTGGTCATCATAATGGGAGACCCAGACAATGGGGATGTCCTAAAGCAATACCCCAGGGCGGGAAAAGTTCCTCAACAAGACGGATAACACATGGTTCCCTTTAAAGGTGGGCAACCGCCGCCTGGAGAACCCGCCTGCCCAAACTTGCATCCGCAGAGGCATGGGCATGCACCATATAGTGCTTAGAGAAAGTGTGCAGGCTGGACCAAGTGGCCGCCTGAACACACCTGTAGAGCAGACGCTCGATGTCGCAAGGCCCAAGAGGCACCTACAGCTCTGGTAGAGTGAGCCTTCAATCCCACCGGGAGAGGCAAACCAGAAGACCGGTAAGCCTCTTGAATGGAAGCCTTAATCCATCTGGCCAAGGTTGACTTCGAAGCCGCGGACCCCTTACAGCGACCTGTCGTGAGAATAAATAAGGAATCCGAACTCCTGAAGGAGGCGGTTCTGGACACATAAATGCGTACAGCTCTCACGAGATCCAGAGTATGGAGGTCGCGCTCCACCTGATGAACGGGAGCGGGGCAAAATGATGGGAGAACAATCTCCTGGTTCAGGTGAAAAGTTGAAACCACCTTCGGCAAGAATTCTGGCCGTGGGCGCAACACCACCTTGTCTTGGTGAACCACCAGAAAGGGTGACTTGCACGATAGTGCAGCCAATTCTGAGACCCTCCTCAGAGACGTAATTGCCACCAGAAAGGCCACTTTCTGGGACAGACGAGATAGGGAAACATCTCTCAGCGGCTCAAACGGCGGTTTCTGTAATGCCGCCAGGACCATGTTAAGGTCCCAAGGGTCTAGAGGTCTCTTGTAGGGCGGAACCATCCGTGACACCCCCTGCAGAAATTGACGGACCCTCGGGAAGAGCGCCAATCGCCTGTCAAACAGCACCGAAAGTGCTGATACTTGACATTTCAAAGAGCCCAGGGATAATCCCAACTCCAAACCCGACTGTAAGAAAGCCAACAACGTCGGGATGGACAAGGGCCACGGAGACCGTCCACCAGAGGCACACCAGGTAAAAAAGATCTTCCACGTCCTGTGGTACATCTTCCTGGACACGGGCTTCCTAGCCCGATTCATAGTGGCCACTACTGTAGGGGAGAAACCCCTAGAAGTCAGTAGCCAGGCCTCAAGAGCCATGCAGTCAATCTGAGGGCCCTGGAATTGAGGTGGAAGAATGGGCCTTGTGCGAGTAAATCTGCGCGGTCTGGAAGAACCCAATTGTGTCCGCCTGATAGTTGCCACAGGTCCGGGTACCAGGACCTCCTGGGCCAATCCGGAGCCACTAGAATGGCTACCCTGCACTCCGACCTGATCTTCCACAGGACCCTGGGAATCAGAGCCAGAGGAGGGAACACATACGGCAGCTGGAAGCTGGACCAACTCAGTATCAGAGCATCCGCCCCCAGAGACTGAGGATCCCACGATCTCGCCACGTACTGGGGCACCTGATGATTCAGCCTCGAGGCCATCAGATCCACGTCCGGAGTGCCCCATCTGCTGCAGATGTCCCGGAAGACGTCTGGATGCAGGGACCACTCTCCGGCGTCCATCCCCTGCCGGCTCAGGTAGTCGGCCTCCCAGTTCTCGACCCCTGGGATGTGAACTGCGGAGATCAGGCAGTCGTTTTCCTCCACCCACGACAGGATGCGGTGGACTTCGGCGAGGGCCTGAGCGCTTCTGGTCCCTCCCTGATGATTTATGTAGGCGACGGCCGTCGCATTGTCGGACTGCACCCGAATGGGTCGTCCTGCCAGGAATTTCTGAAACGCCAGGAGCGCCAGATAGACCGCCTTGATCTCCAGGACGTTGATCTGCAACGTCGACTCCGCCTGAGTCCAGAGGCCTTGAGCCCTGTGGTGTAAGAACACCGCCCCCCAGCCCTTCAGACTGGCGTCGGTGGTTACCACTAACCATGAAGGCTTGAGGAAGGATCTTCCCCGTGACAAGTGACGTGGCTGGAGCCACCATTGCAGGGAGTCCCTGGTCGGTTGTGACAGTGCCACCAACCGATTCAGAGAGATCGCTCTCTTGTCCCATCGGCGAAGAATCTCCAGCTGGAGAGGACGGAGGCGAAACTGTGCAAAGGGCACCGCCTCTATCGCCGCCACCATGCGCCCCACCAGTCTCATCAATTCCCGAAGGGATGAGTGAGGTGACAGGAGAACGTTCTGTACTCCTGAGTGGATCGCCAGCTGCTTGGCCTGAGGTAGAGATACCAGGGCTGAGTCCGTGTGGAAGTCCATTCCCAGATATGTCAATGACTGGGTCGGAACCAGGGTCGACTTCTGAGTATTGAGAAGCCACCCAAATTGTTCCAGAGACCTCATGGTCACTTCCAGGCTCACCCGACAAAGGTCTTCCGATGGCGCCCTGACCAATAGGTCGTCCAGATAGGGTATGACGGCGTGACCCTGCACATGCAGGAGAGCCATCATGGATGCCATCACCTTCGTGAACACCCGTGGTGCAGAGGCCAACCCGAAGGGTAGGGCCACAAATTGGAAGTGTTCGTCCCCCACTGCGAACCGTAACCAGCGCTGATGAGCCGGTGCAATGGGCACGTGAAGGTAAGCGTCCCTGATATCGATGGACGCTAGGAAGTCCCCCTGTGACACAGCTGCGATCACGGAGCGCAGGGATTCCATGCGGAACTTCCGAACCAACACGTGACGGTTGAACAATTTTAGGTCCAGGACCGGTCGAAAGGAGCCGTCCTTTTTTGAACAATAAAGAGGTTGGAGTAAAAACCCCTGAACCTCTCTGCCGTGGGCACTGGGACCACTACTCCGTCTCTGCGGAGTCCCTCCAACACCCGGTGAAAAGCCTGAGTCTTCTCTGGGGATGGAACAGACCGATGGAATCGGGATAATGGTTTTGACGTCAGCTCTATCCTGTAACCTCGCGAGACTACGTCTCGAACCCACTGATCTTGAACGTGAAGTAGCCACTTGTCCTGAAAGCGAGACAAGCGGCCCCCCACCTGTGGGGAGGCAGGAAGAGAGAGCGAGTCATGTAGAGGCGGGTTTGGGGGTGGCAGCTGTTGCCCCCGCCGGCTTCTTGGGACGACTCTTAGCGCGCCACTGAGAAGCGGGCTTGCCCCCTCGGTCCGTGCGAGCGGACGGTGCTGATGACTGTGAGCTGGACCGAAAGGACCACTGTTTTGGGTTCCTTTTAACGGTATATCGTGGTTTAGGCTTATTCTGTGGTATCTTAGACTCAGCAGAATCCTTAATCAGCTTGTCCAGCTCTGTGCCAAAAAGTCTGTCACCAGAGAACGGAAGATTCTGCAAAATCTTCTTAGATGTGGCATCTGAGTCCCAAAGACGCAGCCACAACAATCTGCGGATCGCTATAGCATTGGCCGAAGCCACAGCTGAGCGAGTGGCAGTTTCCAAAGACGCCGTCCTGGCGTAGTCCGCATAGGCCCTCGCTCTCTCAGTGAGTGCCAGGACCTCTGGACTGGACCTTGCCAGGTCAGTGATACCGTCCAAGCAGGTAGTAATCGCTTGTAAGGTCCAGACCGTGGCGAAATTAGGGGCAAAAGAAGACCCCACAGCCTCATAGGAAGACTTGGCGAGTTGCTCGACCAGTCTATCAGTCGCATCTTTCAGCGAGGAGCTATCAGAGGCAGAAAACAGGGAGCGTGCAGCAATTCTAGTCATGGAAGCGTCCACCTTTGGAGACTGCGACCATTCCTGAAGCACCTCCTGGGGGAAGGGGAAACGATTGTCCTTGGGTTTGCGGACATAACGTCGCCCAGGATGTAACCTGGGTGCTCTAACCACCCTTCCAAAATTAGTGTGGTCCATGAAGGAGCCACTTGGTCTAGCCTCCGGCCGCAGCCATTGATAGACCTCCTTCGGGTGCACGACAACCTCTTCAGGGGGAGTCACGAGACGCAAGGTCTCATTGATGGAGGACACCAGATCCTCCACCCCATCTGGAGGCTCAGACACAGACACAGATCCGAAGGTTGAACCCCCATCATCTTCCTCACCATCAGAGGAATGCTCCTCCTCAGAGAGAGCCTGGAGCTCGGGTGAATCCTCACGACGAGCCCGCTTAGGGGGTCTCACAGCAGAAGAGGGGGACACCCGGGGGTAACTGGAAGGAGCAGCTGGGTTTTCCAGTCTCCTATGAAGTGCCTCCAGTGACTGCGACATGGAGGACATCTGGGACAGCAGGGATTCATTGATCCTGTTCTGTGCTTCCCATGGCCCTGGGATTACCTGGACCTCAGGGTACAGCACCGGAGCTGCTGCCTCAGCCGAGCCAGTCCGGGCTTCTGGGCGTCCGCAGTTATTGCAGGACCCCTCCACCAGAGTTCCCTTGCAAGTAGCACAGGTCATGGTGTTATCCGCCGCCTTAGCAGCAGGCTTCCTAACTGAGGACATAGCCACAGTAGGGGGTGTATAAGCCAAGTCGATAGACAAACAAACCGGGAGTCCCGGTGGCTTACCGACCGCAGTAACGCGGTGGGAGGAAGCGGTGTGCGTGTGTGACCTCCGCGAGTTCCGGTCTCCCTCTGAAGTGCAGACACGTGCTGCCGTAGCTTCCAGCCGGGAAGTGAGGGAGAAGATGGCCGCCGCCAGTACAGACGTGGGCGGCGCCGGGAACACGCGGGAATCACACGCACACGCCCCCCCGGTGATGTCACCGTAAGGGCCGCCTCTCCTCCTCCAAGCAGCCTCTGTAATGGAGGTGCTGGAGCCCGCAGCGCGGGAAATGGTGTAAAAAACACAGTACACACACACAGACTGCATCATAACCAAAGAAACAGCAGTCTACGGCCTCAGCCCCTGTGTCACACAGGGCGGTCAGCCAGGGTGACCCCAGCACAGGGTACACCTCCAGATCCGCGGACCCGAGGGCAACGCGCGGTCTGAGTGTCAGGACACATAAAGTGCCAGACACTACCCCCAGGCACACAGGAGACACAGAGTGCCTCAGTGCCGGTCCGGTCTGTAAGCACCATTTAGGGAGGCCTCGGACGGGGGTTCAGCCCAGTCCGGAGTGTAAGCACCATTTAGGGAGGCCTCGGACTGGGCTGGCTCCAGTCCGGTCTGTAAGCACCATTTAGGGAGGCCTCGGACGGAGCGGAGCTGTGCAAGGCTCCCATCTCCCACTCTCCAGAGCCCCCCAGAGAGGGATGGAAAGGAGCGCGACAGCGTACCGGGAGAACACAAAGTGTCCAGGCTCTAGGCCCTCCGGTACCTCCACCTGCGTGTGCCACAAAGGGTGAGCGGGGAGGCTGTCGCAGGTCCCGTCAGGACCATATTACCTTGTCTTCAGACGCCATCACGTAAGTAGTGAGAATGCAGTGAAGTGCAAGCAAAGCGTGATCCTCCGAGCACACTAAGTTTAAAACTGAGGATGTTCCCTGCGGTAGGGGTTTATAAGCGGAGGAGGCGGTGTCTACAAACTTGTAGTACCTAGTGTGACCTCCGGAGGGCAGTGCCCTAAACCCCATTGTCTGGGTCTCCCATTATGATGACCAGAAAAAGAAGCTGTTGAGCGCTAAGGACCATCCCTGCCCCCGCTTTATGCCATCCTCAATACCATTACGGCCAAAGCAGGTGGCTGCCGCACCAGGCACCCTAATGCCCCATTATCTGAGCGCCAGCGGTATGCTGGGAGTCTGCCTCCCCCCAGCCCCTTGTACACACAGACCCCGTATCCACTCACCCTGGTGGCCGCTCACGGAGGCAAGTTTGCTCTGAGTCTCATGAATTTTCTGTTGCAGGAACTGGATGTAGGAGATGGCACCGAGGAGAATCCCCTGAGAGAAACAATACAGAATATATAGATCATATACAAGTCCATCATATACATACAGATCGTCCGGCTTTATACAATGCCCTGAAAAAGTATTCACACCCCGTGTACTTTTCCATGTTACACCCACAGACTTAAAATGTATTTTATTGGGATTTTATGGGACACCAACACGAAGTACAAACATGTGTGGCGTGTAGAGGAAAAGATACCTGGATTTCTAAATTAAAAATAAATAAATCTGAAAATTGTGATGTCCATTAGTATTCAGCCCCTGAGTCAGCACTTTGTAGGACCATCTTTCTCTGTCTTGTATTAGTATTCACCCCCTGAGTCAGTACTTTGTAGGACCACCTTTAACTGTCTTGTATTAGTATTCACCCCCTGAGTCAGTACTTTGTAGGACCACCTTTCTCTGTCTTGTATTAGTATTCAGCCCCTGAGTCAATACTTTGTAGGGCCACCTTTCTCTGTCTTGTAGTCCCCCTGAGTCAATGAGCTGTGATCTCTGCGGCTCCTCCTCTCATCTCTTCCCCTTTTTGGGATGTCGGTCTCGGTGGACGGCCATGTCTTGATTTTGTAGCTTTGCAGTTGTGATGTCCTCCTTACAGTTTTCAATGATGGATTGAACAATTACGCATGAGATGTTCAATGCTTGGGCTATTTATTATAATCTAACCCTTCCTCCTCTCCACACTTTTATCCCTGACCTGTCTAGTGGGTTCCATCCAGCTCCGGATGTGACAGGAGAATAAGACATGCAGAATTGTGAGTGCAGCTCCGGATGTGACAGGAGAATAAGACATGCAGAATTGTGAGTGCAGCTCCGGATGTGACTGGAGATGTAAGATATCAGAATCATTATATATTGTGATGTGGAGGCCGGAGCTGCGGAGATTTGATAGAGCCACAAACTACAGACCTGGTAACTGCGTTTCCTCCACCGATTGCCGGGCAGAGTCATCATCAGCTCCTCCATCTCCACCGATCTGACCATTAAAGGAAAACACACGGATTACTCCTGTGTCCCAGAATGATGGGTAAGGCGACGACCGGATGCACGGGTCAGTGTCTCAGCCTGTGATACGTGTACCCTAAGGGGTCGGTGCAGCGAGTCCCCGGGGAAAGGGGGATTGGGCAGCGTCTGATAGAAGAGAACACAACTCAAAAGATAAATAAGTCAAACTCTGCAAAATGTGAGAAGAAAATGACTCAGAGGAAGGAGCCGGACTGCTAACGTCTGTCCGTACCTGACTGGTCGTCTGCTCATCCATATTGTAGGATTTCTCCCAGATTTACCCGTCACCCACCTCCCCTGCAGTGACCCGTCACCCACCTCCCCAGCAGTGACCCGTCACCCATCTCCCCTGCAGTAATCCGTCACCCACCTCCCCCGCGGAGCCCCGTCACTCACCTCCCCTGCAGTAACCAGTCACACACCTCCCCCGCGGAGCTCCGTCACCCACCTCCCCCGTGGAGCTCCGTCACCCACCTCCCCCGTGGAGCTCCGTCACCCACCTCCCCTGCAGTAACCCGTCACCCACCTCCCCCGCGGAGCCCCGTCACCCCCATCCCCTGCAGAGCCTTGTCACCCACCTTCCCTGCAGAGCCCTGTCATCCACCTCTTCCCCCACAGAGCCCTGTCACCCACCTCTTCCTCCACAGAGCCCTGTCACCACCTCTTCCCCCACAGAGCCCTGTCACCACCTCTTCCCCCACAGAGCCCTGTCACCACCTCTTCCCCCACAGAGCCCTGTCACCACCTCTTCCCCCACAGAGCCCTGTCACCACCTCTTCCCCCACAGAGCCCTGTCACCACCTCTTCCCCCACAGAGCCCTGTCACCACCTCTTCCCCCACAGAGCCCTGTCACCACCTCTTCCCCCACAGAGCCCTGTCACCACCTCTTCCCCCACAGAGCCCTGTCACCACCTCTTCCTCCACAGAGCCCTGTCACCACCTCCTCCTCCACAGAGTCCTGTCACCACCTCCTCCTCCACAGAGCCCTGTCACCTCCTCTTCCCCCACAGAGTCCTGTCACCACCTCTTCCTCCACAGAGCCCTGTCACCACCTCCTCCTCCACAGAGCCCTGTCACCACCTCCTCCTCCACAGAGTCCTGTCACCACCTCTTCCTCCACAGAGTCCTGTCACCACCTCTTCCTCCACAGAGTCCTGTCACCACCTCTTCCCCCACAGAGCCCTGTCACCACCTCCTCCTCCACAGAGCCCTGTCACCACCTCTTCCCCCACAGAGCCCTGTCACCACCTCCTCCTCCACAGAGCCCTGTCACCACCTCCTCCTCCACAGAGTCCTGTCACCACCTCCTCCTCCACAGAGTCCTGTCACCACCTCCTCCTCCACAGAGTCCTGTCACCACCTCTTCCTCCACAGAGTCCTGTCACCACCTCCTCCTCCACAGAGCCCTGTCACCACCTCTTCCTCCACAGAGCCCTGTCACCACCTCTTCCCCCACAGAGCCCTGTCACCACCTCCTCCTCCACAGAGCCCTGTCACCACCTCTTCCTCCACAGAGCCCTGTCACCACCTCTTCCTCCACAGAGCCCTGTCACCACCTCCTCCTCCACACAGCCCTGTCACCACCTCTTCCCCCACAGAGCCCTGTCACCACCTCCTCCCCCACAGAGCCCTGTCACCACCTCTTCCTCCACAGAGCCCTGTCACCACCTCTTCCTCCACAGAGCCCTGTCACCACCTCCTCCTCCACAGAGCCCTGTCACCACCTCTTCCTCCACACAGTCCTGTCACCACCTCCTCCTCCACAGAGCCCTGTCACCACCTCTTCCTCCACAGAGTCCTGTCACCACCTCTTCCTCCACAGAGTCCTGTCACCCACCTCTTCCTCCACAGAGTCCTGTCACCACCTCTTCCTCCACAGAGCCCTGTCACCACCTCTTCCTCCACAGAGTCCTGTCACCACCTCTTCCTCCACAGAGTCCTGTCACCACCTCTTCCCCCACAGAGTCCTGTCACCACCTCTTCCCCCACAGAGCCCTGTCACCACCTCCTCCTCCACAGAGCCCTGTCACCACCTCCTCCTCCACACAGCCCTGTCACCACCTCTTCCTCCACAGAGTCCTGTCACCACCTCTTCCTCCACAGAGCCCTGTCACCACCTCTTCCCCCACAGAGCCCTGTCACCACCTCCTCCTCCACAGAGTCCTGTCACCACCTCTTCCTCCACAGAGCCCTGTCACCACCTCTTCCCCCACAGAGTCCTGTCACCACCTCCTCCTCCACACAGCCCTGTCACCACCTCCTCCTCCACACAGCCCTGTCACCACCTCTTCCCCCACAGAGTCCTGTCACCACCTCCTCCTCCACAGAATCCTGTCACCACCTCTTCCTCCACACAGTCCTGTCACCACCTCTTCCCCCACAGAGTCCTGTCACCACCTCTTCCTCCACAGAGTCCTGTCACCACCTCTTCCTCCACAGAGCCCTGTCACCACCTCTTCCTCCACAGAGCCCTGTCACCACCTCTTCCTCCACAGAGCCCTGTCACCACCTCTTCCCCCACAGAGCCCTGTCACCACCTCCTCCTCCACAGAGCACTGTCACCACCTCTTCCCCCACAGAGTCCTGTCACCCACCTCTTCCTCCACAGAGCCCTGTCACCACCTCTTCCTCCACAGAGCCCTGTCACCACCTCTTCCTCCACAGAGCCCTGTCACCACCTCTTCCCCCACAGAGTCCTGTCACCACCTCCTCCTCCACACAGTCCTGTCACCACCTCCTCCTCCACAGAGCCCTGTCACCACCTCTTCCTCCACAGAGCCCTGTCACCACCTCCTCCTCCACAGAGTCCTGTCACCACCTCTTCCTCCACAGAGCCCTGTCACCACCTCTTCCCCCACAGAGTCCTGTCACCACCTCTTCCTCCACAGAGCCCTGTCACCACCTCTTCCCCCACAGAGTCCTGTCACCACCTCTTCCTCCACAGAGCCCTGTCACCCACCTCTTCCTCCACAGAGCCCTGTCACCACCTCTTCCTCCACAGAGCCCTGTCACCACCTCTTCCTCCACAGAGCCCTGTCACCCACCTCTTCCCCCGCGGACCTCTGTCCTTCACAGCCGCCGCCATCGCCATATATTCGGTGAATTGAAAGCAGATAAAAGCCCAGCGAGCCGAGGGGCGGGGCTTCACCTCAGCTCCTTCACCCCGCCCCCTTCACCTCATAGGCAGGAGATATTTGGTCATGTGACTGCTGACGTCACCAGTCTCTGTGGGACAGTGAGTTGCCCTGGTAACGCCCCAGCCTATACTCGGTATGTGGTAAAGAAACCCGGAAATCAGCAGCTCCCCGACACGTGATGTGTGTGGTGGGGGCGGGGACACAGGGGCAATTCCTCCCAGACTCACAAAATGATAATTCTTTGGGGTTACATGAAAGTGTGTCCTCTCCTCCTCTCCTCCCCTCCCCTCCCTTCTCTCCTCCTCTGCTCCCATCTCTCCTCCTCTGCTCCCCTCTCTCCTCCTCTGCTCCCCTCCCCTCTCCTTCTCTGCTCCCCTCTCTACTGTTCTGCTCTTCTCCTCTACCCCCTCCCCTCTCCTCCTCTGCTCCCCTCCCCTTCTCCTCCTCTCCCCTCTCCTCCTCTCCTCCCCTCTCTCTTCCTCTGCTCCCCTCTCTACTCCTCTGCTCCCCTCTCTACTGCTCTGCTCTTCTCCTCTACCCCCTCCCTTCTCTCCTCATCTGCTCCCCTCCCTTCTCTCCTCCTCTGCTCCCATCTCTCCTCCTCTGCTCCCCTCCCCTCTCTCCTCCTCTGCTCCCCTCCCCTCTCTCCTCCTCTGCTCCCCTCCCTTCTCCTCCTCTGCTCCCCTCCCCTCTCTCCTCCTCTGCTCCCCTCCCCTCTCTACTGCTCCACTCCCCTCTCCTCTCCTCCTCTGCTCCCTCCCCTCTCCTTCTCTGCTCCCCTCTCTACTGCTCTGCTCTTCTCCTCTACCCCCTCCCCTCTCCTCCTCTGCTCCCCTCCCTTCTCCTCCTCTCCCCTCTCTCCTCCTGCTCTCCTCTCCCCCTCTCCTCCTCTGCTCCCCTCTCTCCTCCTCTGCTCCCCTCTCTACTGCTCTGCTCTTCTCCTCTACCCCCTCCCTTCTCTCCTCCTCTGCTCCCCTCCCTTCTCTCCTCCTCTGCTCCCATCTCTCCTCCTCTGCTCCCCTCCCCTCTCTCCTCCTCTGCTCCCCTCCCCCTCCTCCTCCTCTGCTCACCTCCCCTCTCTCCTCCTCTGCTCCCCTCCCTTCTCCTCCTCTGCTCCCCTCCCCTCTCTCCTCCTCTGCTCCCCTCCCCTCTCTACTGCTCCACTCCCCTCTCCTCTCTTCCTCTGCTCCCCTCCCCTCTCTTCCTCTGCTCCCCTCTCTACTGCTCTGCTCTTCTCCTCTACCCCCTCCCCTCTCTGGTCCCCTCCCCTCCTCCTCCTCCTCTACCCCTCCCCTCTCTCCTCCTCTGCCCCCTCCCCTGTCTCCTCCTCTGCTTCCTTCTCTCCTCCTCTGCCCCCTCCCCTCTCTCCTCTGTTCCCCTTTACTGCTCCGCTCTCCTCTGCTCCCCTCCCCTCTCTCCTCCTTTGCTCCCCCTCTGCTCCCTCTCCCCTGCTCCCTTTCCCTCTATCCTCTGCTTCCCTCTCTACTGCTCTGCTCCCCTCTCTACTGCTCCGCTCTCCTCTGCCCCCTCTCTACTGTTCCTCCTCTGCTTGCCCTCTCCTCCTCTGCTCCCCTCTCTACTGCTCCTCCTCTGCTCCCCCTATCCTCCTCTGCTTCCCTCTCTACTGCTCCTCCTCTGCTTCCCTCTCTACTGATCCCCTCTCTACTGCTCCGCTCTCCTCTGCTCCCCACTTCTCTCCTTCCTCCTCTCCTCTCCCCCACTTCTCTCCTTCCTCCTCTCTTCTTCTGCTCTTGTCCCCCTCTGCTCCTCCACCGCTCCTCTTTTCCTCTGCTCCTCTCTTCCTCTGCTCTTCTCTTATCTCCCTCTGCACCTCTCCCCTCTGCTCCTCCCCCTCTGCTCTGCTCCTCCCCTCTTCTCTCCCCCACTTCTCTCCTTCCTCCTCTCTTCCTCTGCTCCTCTCCCCTCTGCTCCTCTCCCAGTCTTTTCTCCCCCACTTCTCTCCTTCCTCCTCTCTTCCTCTGCTCCTCTCCTCCACCACTCCTCTCCTCCTCTCCTCTTTTGCCCCTCTGCTCATCTCTTCCTCTTCTCTCCTCTCCTTCTCTGTTTCTCTCCTCTGCTTCTCTCTTTTCCTCTGCTCCTCTCTTCCCTGCTCCTCTTCCCCTCTGTTACCCTCTCCACTTTTCTTCTGCTCCACTCCTCCTCTGCTGCTCTCCTCCTCCTCTGTTCACCTGTCCTCTGCTCTTCTCCTTCTCTCTTCCTCTGTTCACCTCTCCTCTGCTCTTCTACCCCTCTACTCCCCTCTCCTCTTGTCCTCTGCTCCTCTGCTCGCCTCTCCTCCTCTCCTCCATCCTCTCATTCCTCCTCTCTTTGTCTGCTCCTCTCTTCCTTTGATCCCCTCTGCTTCTCTACCCCTCTACTCCCCTCTCCTCTGCTCCTCTCCTCCTTTTCTGCTCGCCTCTCCTCTGCTCCTCTCTTCCTCTGCTCCTCTCCTCTCTTCCTCTGCTCCTCATCTCCTCGGCTCTCCTCTCCTCCTCTCCTCTGCTTCTCTCTTCCTATGTTGAGCTCCTCTCCTGCTCCTCTCGACCTCTGCTCCCCTCCTCTCTCTCCCCACTCCTCTCCTTCCTCTGCTCCTCTCTTCCTCTTATCCCCTCCCCTCATCTGCTCCTCTATCCCTCTGCTCCCCTCTTCTCCTCTCCTCTTTTCCTCTGCTCCTCTCCTCATTTTCTGCTCGCCTCTCCTCTGCTCCTCTCTTCCTCTGCTCCTCCGATCCTCTCTTGCTCTGCTCCTCTCCCCTCTCCTCTCCCCCTCTTCTCTCTTCCTCTGCTCCTCTCCTTCCTCCTCTGCTTCTCTCCTCCTCCTCTCCTCCTCTCCTTTCCTCCTCTGCTCCTCTCCACTCTTTTCCTCATCTCCTCTGCTCCTCTCTTCCTCTACTCATCTCCACTCTTCTCCTCTCTCTCCCCCCCCCCCTTCCCTCTCCCCTCCCCATTTTCCCTGTCCCCTACCCTATCTCTCACCTCACCCCTCTCCTCTCTCCGTGTGGAGTGTGCAGCAGTGCGAAGCATGAGGAGGTTTAGAGTGTGAGGAGATGCGGAGCATGCAGAGCGTGAGGAGGTGCGGAGCGTGCAGAGTGTGAGGAGGTGCAGAGTGTGCGGAGCATGAGGAAGTGCGGAGTGTGCGAAGCGTGCAGAGTGTGAGGAGGTGCAGAGGGTGAAGAGGTGTGGAGCGAGAGGAGGCGTGGAGCGTGCAGCGGTGCGAAGCATGAGGAGGTTCAGAGTGTGAGGAGATGCGGAGCATGCAGAGCGTGAGGAGGTGCGGAGCGTGCAGAGTGTGAGGAGGTGCAGAGTGTGCGGAGCATGAGGAAGTGCGGAGTGTGCGGAGCATGAGGAGCATGCAGAGTGTGCGGAGTGTGAGAAGCATGCAGAGTGTGAGGAGGTGCAGAGGGTGAAGAGGTGTGGAGCGAGAGGAGGCGTGGAGCGTGCAGCGGTGCGAAGCATGAGGAGGTTCAGAGTGTGAGGAGATGCGGAGCATGCAGAGCGTGAGGAGGTGCAGAGTGTGCGGAGCATTAGGAGCATGCAGAGTGTGCGGAGTGTGAGAAGCGTGCAGAGTGTGAGGAGGTGCAGAGGGTGAAGAGGTGTGGAGCGAGAGGAGGCGTGGAGCGTGCAGCGGTGCGAAGCATGAGGAGGTTCAGAGTGTGAGGAGATGCCGAGCGTGCAGAGTGTGAGGAGGTGTTGAGGGTGAGGAGCGTGAGGAGATGTAGTGTGTATGGAGCGTGAGGAGGTGCAGAGCGTGAGGAGGTGCGGAGCGTGAGGAGGTGCGGAGCGTGAGGAGGTGTGGAGCGTGAGGAGGTGTGGAGCGTGGGGAGGTGTGGAGCGTGAGGAGGTGTGGAGCGTGAGGAGGTGTGGAGCGTGAGGAGGTGTGGAGCGTGAGGAGGTATGGAGTGTGTGGAGGTGCGGAGCGTGAGGAGGTGCGGAGTGTGTGGAGCGTGAGGAGGTATGGAGTGTGTGGAGGTGTGGAGCGTGAGAAGGTGCGGAGTGTGTGGAGCGTGAGGAGGTATGGAGTGTGTGGAGGTGTGGAGGTGCGGAGTGTGTGAAGGTGTGGAGGGTGAGGAGGTGCAGAGTTTGCGGAGCGTCTGGGACAATATGGACGCCGGCTGTTGTGCCATCTGTCAGACTTTGGCCTCCGCAGTTCTGCGCTGGCGGCATTGTCTGTCAGGTCTTGGTTAACGCGTCACTCACCTCCCTCTGATTCTCTGTTGTCGCCATCTGTCCTGATCATGGAGTTTCCGCACCAGCGCACAAACAATGATGGTGGTGAGCTGGGCACGTGCATCGGTGGGAGAGCTGCCAGCTGCTGGCACTGTTTGGGCGAACCATAATCTTCCATCAGGGTGACATAGAAACTGGGGGCAGCCGATCACCTGGCTGACAATACACAGTGACGACAATGGCGGCCAGACAAATATTTATCTGAGAAGTGGCGGTATTTACCCAGTGCCGCTCATCTCACACAAAGAACTTATTGTTTGCCCCAGGTAACGTCCCCGTCATGGGCACATGGCAGCGGTGCACCCTGGGCAGGAGCGAAGTCCAATTATCACCGACACATACCGTGGTGCAGTATGACGAGGTAGTGACCTGCACGGGCCCATATTCCGTGTCCACCCCTGGTGCCCGTACATCATGACGCCTGTGTACACTATTGACCCTAAAAATATCAGTCGTCTTCTCTCCCGTCCGGTCCTATTCTGCCTCTGTGGCTGTGCAGAGGAGTAATGTCAGACTGTTCACTGACGCCCAGGCACAAAGGACACCCTCTCTGCACCCCACACACAGAGGACACCCCCTCTGCGCCCCACACACAGAGGACACCCCCTCTGCGCCCCATACACAGAGGACACCCCCTCTGCGCCCCATACACAGAGGACACACACAGAGGACACCCCCTCTGCACCCAATACACAGGACACCCCCTCTGTGCCCCATACACAGAGGACACCCCCTCTGCCCCCTATACATAGAGGACACCCCCTCTGCGCCCCATACACATAGGACACCCCCTCTGCGCCCCATGCACATAGGACACCCTCTCTGCACCCCTTACGCATAGGACACCCCCTCTGCGCCCCATACACAGAGGACACCCCCTCTATGCGCTATACACATAGGTCACCACCTCTATGCCCCATTGTGGAGACGCCAAGAAGCTGTGCTGTGGGGCCCCTGAAGCTCTTTAAAAGTGGGGCCGATAATCTCCCCTCCACCTCTCATCTGCTGCTTGTTTGCTTTCATCAGATCATGCTTGGCCGGATTAGAACAGATTACAGAGGCGGTGAGGGAGATAAGAGGCGGCGAACACTGCGATATGGACTCAACAAATGTGAGCTCGGGGCACAATGCTGCGCTGAGACTTATTGACTAATTTCTGAGAAATGGGGTCGGGGTGCACCCCAATAACACATAGGCGCCCGTTACACCTGTCGTGTTTTTGCACTTCGGCTGCACAAGGTGAAAGCTGCGCTGTGGACCCGAGGGCCCAACCGAGACCACCCAGTCACCCCCCAATATACGGAGCCTTCAGCACCGCACTGCTGCCGATCGGCAAACCCAAATTGAGGCCAAATTTTTAACAGGTGACAGGACCATCATCATCAGGGAGGACGGGGGCGTGTAAACGTACGCTATCTCCTCACCTGTGCACCAGACGCTTCCTGATTCAGATTCTGGAGGCAGAGACATCAGGACACAGAGAGTGACAGTCACTCCACGGACGATGGACCTGGATCCACAGACGGGGTCCTGAGATACAGTCACATCTCCCCAATCTCTAGAATACACCTGCACCTGTGGAGAGAGGCTCCTGACTACCAATCTCTGGTGTGGAATCTGCAGCAAAGTCTGGACAATCTCATCTTTCAAATTAGGAATAGACCTGGTTCTGTAGAGACGAGGTCCTGACAATCCGCCCCTCCAAACTCTGGAGCAGACCTAGATCTGCAGACAAGGATCGGACTCACAATCACATCGAAAAACTAACATCTGTGGACTGAGGGTCCCCATGTAATCTACTCACTCCCTGGAATATCTCTGGAATTGAGGACATAGGGGCTGGAGTCAATGTCGTCTCCCCAATCTCTGGAGTAGATCTGGATCTGCCATAGACGGTCTGGACAATCTCTGGAGTAGACCTGGATCTGCCAGTAATGGTCTGGACAATCTAGTCTCTAATCTTTGAAGAGATCTGGATCTGCCGATACACGGTCTGGACAATCTCACCTTCTAATCTCTGGAATAGATCTGGATCTTTAAACAAGTATCATCTCCCCAATCTCTGGAATAGATCTGGATCTGCCGATAACAGTCTATACAACCTTGTCTTCTAATCTCTGGAATAGATCTGGATCTGACCGATACACGGTCTGGACAATCTCTGGAATAGACCTGGATCTTTAAACAAGTATCATCTCTCCAATCTCTGGAATAGACCTGGATCTGCCGGTAGATGGTCTGGACAATCTCTGGAATAGACCTGGATCTGCCCATAGACGGTCGGGACAATCTCTGGAATAGACTGGATCTGACGCCAGTCTGGACAATCTACTCTTCTAATCTCTGCACTAGACCTGGATCTGTGGATTTTGGATCCTGACAATCTCATCTTATCAGTCATCAAGACAGATCTGTAAATGCCTCAAGACAAAAATGATTCTCCTCTCTCCAGGGAATACTGAGCAGGTTGATCATCTGTCCTCCATGTTGCCGGCCATGAATGTCTCCTCTGCTGTTCCCGGATCTCCTGCCTCCGCACCTCTGGCCACCGTGTCCAATGTTCCATACTTAGTAACAGAAGTGGTGACGGCGGTCATCTCAGTGGTGGGAAACACTCTTATATGCCTGGCCATTATAAATGACCGCCGGCTGCGCACCGTCACCAACAACTTCCTGCTGTCTCTGGCGACGGCGGACATGCTGGTGGGAGCCGTGGCCATCCCTTGTGCCATCATGCTGGACTTGGGCATAGCACGCTGCAGTCTGTTCTCCTGCTTACTGATGCTCTGCAACCTCATGACATTTTCTTTGGCTTCCATCTTTGGACTTTTAGCAATAGCCATTGAGCGCTACATCTCCATCTTATGCCCCTTCCATTACCGTTCTCTGGTCACGCCACGAGCTTCCATAATAGTGATAATCTGTACTTGGATTCTGGCGGCACTCACTGGTTTGATGCCTCTCATGGGTTGGCGTAAACCATTCCCTCCTGAAAGCGAGTGTCTCTTCAGTAGCCTCATCTCGGAGTCGTACATGGTCTACTTGATATTTTTTGGCTGTGTGATCCCACCGCTAATTGCCATGCTCGTTCTGTACGCCCGAATCTTCCTGGAAATTCGGAGACAGATCCGACAGATTGCAGAATGGGCAGTGGACGTGAGTCGGAGGAGGAGGCGGCGGCGGGTCGTGGTCAGGGAGTTCCGCATGGCCACGTCCCTGTTCCTCGTCGTCTTCTGCTTCGTTGTCTGCTGGTTCCCCATCCATATCACTAATGTTGTGCGGCTCTTCTGCCGCAGTGTGTGGTGCCCACGGATCTGGTGCTCACCGCTGTGATCCTCTCTCACGCCAACTCTGCCATCAATCCCATTATTTATGTTTTTCGAATGAGGACTTTCCGACGGGCGATCGAAGCCACCCTGTCCTGCTCTTGTGGCACAAGCGCGGTGGGCAGCGTCACTGCGTCCAGCCTGGCAAAGGCTGCCCACGAACAGAGGGGCGAAGGTCAAATCCGAGATTTTCCTCTGCCTGGAACCTAAATTTATCTGAAAAAAAAAAACAGATGCCCACAGGGATGAAAATCCTACCGAGACCGCAACCATCTCAAGCAATCTTCTATTTCAGAGCAGTGAGAGGACTGAGATTTTCACACCATATTGATATGTAGATGGATAGGCGTCTGCTGCTTCTTTACCGCCGCTCTGCCCATGTCGGTCCGCACTGCGGTTCTGTCATTCTATTCGGGAAGCTGCACAGAACTGTAACTAAAAAAAGAGGAAAATTGTTCTGCACCACTTACCCAGACATAAAGCAGCTTGGATATCGGCATAAAGTCATGGACAGTATAGCTGTATAGCTCACTCAGCTTTAGATTTATCCACACATTGCAAAAATAGAAAAAGTGGCACTCACCCTGTTCTTACCTTAAAATAACTTCTTTATTGCATGTCCTTGAAAATAAGCAGGTACAGAAGGTTTACAGCATTGTACAAGGATTACAGCTGTTTCGTGCTAGATTGGCACTTCAACAGATCCTGAGGGTACCGTTACACATCAACATTGCATGCAATTTCACTTGCAACTTACTGGTTGCAGTGCAATCATGGACACATTGTTACATTTGTACATGGCAACAAAATGGAGCAATGTGTCCATGATTTCACTGCAACCAGTAAGTTGCAAGTGAAATTGCATGCAATGTTGCGACGTGTAAAAGTACCCTTAAGGTGCTGTCACACAGCACGATCTGGCCAGCGATGTCGGAAGCGATGCGCGGGTGCCCGCTCGCTTCCGACATCGCTGGCCAGCTGTCACACGGCACGACGTTGCCGGTGACGCGGGCGGCGATGTGGGCGGAGCCATCGCTCGCTGGGCTGGGCTCAGCCCAGCGAGCGATGGCTCAGGAACGCTGCGATATAGGCTGGATCGCGCCGCCAACTGTGTCAGACGGCGCGATCCAGCCTAATCGCTGGTCACAGGTTGACAGGTTTATGAACATGTTCATAAACCTGTCAACCTGCGACCAGCGATAATTTGCAGTTGCGTCACGCTGTCACACAGCGCGACGCACTTGCAATATCGCCCGCGGCATCGCTGTTACGTCACTTTTCGGCGATGTCGCGGGCGACATCGCCACGTGTGACACTACCTTTAGGATCTGTTGAAGTGCCAATCCAGCACGAAACAGCTGTAATCCTTCTACAATGCTGTAAACGTCCCTCTGTACCTGCTTATTGTACCTGGGAGAACTTTTGAGACAGCCGGTAATGTAATAATGTGACTCAAGTGAAATAAATGTGATACAAATGTTGTTTCATGGCTTTTAAAGATCATCATTGCCGGTAAGTTGCACCAAATGTCATTGAGGAGGAACGGGCTCATTACAACCAGAGGAATGGAGGATGCCGGGTCCTGACCCATCACCCATTCATTGCTCGGAGCTGTGAGAAGGTTTATTATTGTGTGAGAAGTTGTAGGTTTAGATTTAATTGTTCTTATTTTATGGTGCCTGCAAACTTTTAATCATTAACTATAACTTACACTTAGGCGGCCGTCACACGCTTCAATGTCCTGCACGATATCGCTTAAGCGATCTGCTTTTTGATCGCTTAAGCGATATCGTTTGTGAATCGCTGCGTGCAATCAAGCGATTTTACAATGTAAAATCGCTTGATTGTGACATCGCAGATATGAGAGCCGGAGCTCATATCTAGCGATCATCGCTTGTTCAATCTGCCTCATCGTGGTGTGTGACACCACGATGAACGATCTCCCAGCGGCAGAGCCTATGCTGGGAGATGGTATCTATGGTAAACGTCGGGTTACTAAGCGCCGCGTGGCGCCTAGTAACCCGATGTGTACCATAGTTACCAGCGATCTCGCTGGCCACATCGCTGGTGAGTCTGTCTGTGTGACAGCTCACCAGCGATGTGAGCGATATCGTTAGCGATCGCGCGTGCACGTGATCGCTAACAATATCGTTCACGATATTGATGTGTGTGACGGCCGCCTAAGAAAAACAAACAAAAAACTATTTTTTGGTTGTGGGAACCTCAATAAGACCATAACTTTACTTTTTTCTGTGTGAGGCTTCTTATTTTGTGTAAGTAGCTGTAGGATTTTTTTATACTATATTGAAATGAATACGACTCTTTGATCAGTGCAATGTTTGGCTACAACCCAGAGAACGCAAATCTACTTACATAATTGCCTTGGCAAACCGGAAGTGTCCGGATGTCCCTGATATTCACCACCTGATGCCAGCTGAGAGAAAAAAAAACAAAGCGGCAGCCATATTGGCACACACAAGTGAAGGATTTGCCAATATGTTGGCCGCATGCTGCACCGCCTAAGAGCCCGCCACATTCTCGATGAGCGTGTGGCAGCCATTTTTGGACACCCGCACGGCTACTGCACATGACAGAATGAGCAAACATGGCAGCGGCGTGAGTGCACATGCGCCCACCTTATTTGTATATCGTCATGTGCAGTAGTGGACTGGGTGTCCAGACATGGCGCCTGCAAATCTGCGAATTCGCCCCCATTCTCACCACACATGGCTGGCGTCCTTACCTACTTCCTCCCGTTTGCGTTCCACTGTGGAACACACACCGACCAGGGACAGAGTGTACACAGGGGGAGAAACAGTATACAGGAGAGAGAGACAGCACACTAGGGGAGAGCACATGGGGGAGAGACAGCACACTGGGGGGGGAGAGACAGCACAGAGAGAGATACAGCACACAGGATGAGAGACAGCACACAGTGAGAGAGAGAGAACATGAGATAAGACAGCACAGGGAGAAAGGACAGGTGGGAGACCAATCAAAGGAAACAGCACAGAGGGGAGAAGATCGCAGACGAAAGAGACAGTACACAAGCGGTACAAAGAGCAGACAGGGGCGGGAGCACTCCGGGGTAGATGGCCGCCGCCCCTATTATATCACCACCCTCCCGATGCGATAGAATCGGGGCTCCATCAAATAGGGTTATAATCAGATAATAGTGACCAAGAAACTGGGGGCTGCAGACAAAATTTTACCATGTATCTCTGTATACAGGGAGCTCCCCCTAGTGGTGACTGCAGACAGGATCTTATCATGTATCTCTGTACACAGGGAGCTCCCCCTAGTGGTGACTACAGACAGGATCTCATCATGTATCTCTGTATACAGGGAGCTCCCCCTAGTGGTGACTGCAGACAGAATCTTATCATGTATCTCTGTATACAGGGAGCTCCCCCTAGTGGTGGCTGCAGACAGAATCTTATCATGTATCTCTGTATACAGGGAGCTCCCCCTAGTGGTGACTGCAGACAGGATCTTATCATGTATCTCTGTATACAGGGAGCTCCCCCTAGTGGTGACTACAGACAGGATCTCATCATGTATCTCTGTATACAGGGAGCTCCCCCTAGTGGTGACTGCAGACAGGATCTTATCATGTATCTCTGTATACAGAGAGCTCCCCCTAGTGGTGACTGCAGACAGGATCTTATCATGTATCTCTGTATACAGGGAGCTCCCCCTAGTGGTGACTGCAGACAGGATCTTATCATGTATATCTGTATACAGGGAGCTCCCCCTAGAGGTGACTGCAGACAGGATCTTATCATGTATCTCTGTAAACATGGAGCTCCCCCTCATGGTGGCTGCAGACAGGATCTTATCATGTATCTCGGTATACAGGGCGCTCCCCCTACTGTTGGCTTCAGACAGGATCTTATCATGTATCTCTGTATACAGGGAGCTCCCCTAGCGGTGACTGCAGACAGGATCTTATCATGTATCTCTGTATACAGGGAGCTCCCCCTAATGGTGAATGCAGACAGACCTCCCAGTCACGATATGGTGAGTGCAGACAGAATCTTATCATGTATCTCTGTATACAGGGAGCTCCCCCTAGTGGTGACTGCAGACAGGATCTTATCCTGTATTCTGTATACAGGGAGCTCCCCCTACTGTAGGCTTCAGACAGAATCTTATCATGTATCTCTGTATACAGGGCGCCCCCCTAATGGTGAATGCAGACAGGATCTTATTATTTATCTCTGTATACAGGGAGCTCCCCCTACTGTAGGCTTCAGACAGAATCTTACCATGTATCTCGGTATACAGGGAGCTCCCCCTAGTGGTGACTGCAGACAGGATCTTATCATGTATCTCTGTATACAGGGAACTCCCCCTAGTGGTGACTGCAGACAGAATCTTATCATGTATCTCGGTATACAGGGCGCTCCCCCTACTGTTGGCTTCAGACAGGATCTTATCATGTATCTCTGTATACAGGGAGCTCCCCTAGCGGTGACTGCAGACAGGATCTTATCATGTATCTCTGTATACAGGGAGCTCCCCCTAATGGTGAATGCAGACAGACCTCCCAGTCACGATATGGTGAGTGCAGACAGAATCTTATCATGTATCTCTGTATACAGGGAGCTCCCCCTAGTGGTGACTGCAGACAGGATCTTATCCTGTATCTCTGTATACAGGGAGCTCCCCCTACTGTAGGCTTCAGACAGAATCTTATCATGTATCTCTGTATACAGGGCGCCCCCCTAATGGTGAATGCAGACAGGATCTTATTATTTATCTCTGTATACATGGAGCTCCCCCTACTGTAGGCTTCAGACAGAATCTTACCATGTATCTCGGTATACAGGGAGCTCCCCCTAGTGGTGACTGCAGACAGGATCTTATCATGTATCTCTGTATACAGGGAGCTCCCCCTAGTGGTGACTGCAGACAGGATCTTATCATGTATCTCTGTATACAGGGAGCTCCCCCTAATGGTGAATGCAGACAGACCTCCCAGTCACGATATCCACTTGTGACTTTCTTGCTCTTAGAAATCTAAGAATTAGTAGATGTAATCAGAATACATAGCTATAGTGACACAGAGAGACTTGATCTATCGCAGTGACTATTGCCATTTGTTCTTGGCCTTTAATGACACCCCATCCTGTAGACAGTGGCCCTTCTCCAGAAACACAGTGAGTTGTCGATTTAGATCTGCAGATTCTGTTTATTACAAAAACAAATATAAATCCGAGAAAAACAAAAAATCTGAAACAAAAACAATGTAAATAAATGTGAGAGTCTCAGTGTTTCCATCTGTGTGGAGTTGACTAACGTAGACAGTGTGAGGGAACTCGAGGCAATGCAGGGGGTGATGCCTTCACTTTCCAGCCAGCAGTGGGTTCCTGAGCACCACGATGACGCTGTCTCCTCGCAGAAACATCTTGGAGATGTATCTGTCCTTGTTGACTGGTTTGGATTTCTTCTTTCCCTTGCCACTCTTGGGGACCTCGGTCCACATTTCCTTAACGTTTTCTAAGACCATGTTACAGTGTCTGCAGGGAAAAATAGAGACAGTGTAAGGAGGAGACACTATGGGGTGATCCCTCCGCCGCTGGAGCCAGAAGCCACTCACCTGTCAAAGGCCTTCACCCTGCCCAGCAGCTTCTTGTTGTTCCTGCAGTTGATGAGCACCTGGGTGTTGTTCTTCACAGACTGTGTGAGCACTGACAGGGGCCCTGTGTTAAACTCCTCCTCCTCTCGCTTCTGCAGCTCCTCAGGGGTCATCTCACTCTTCGGTTTGTTTAGGAGACTCCTGGAGGTAAACAAAGAATGAAGGCAGATAAAATACAAGTGGAGGGCACAGAACCAGAGGTGTGCAGTATAGATGATATAGGGCACTAGTGATAGATCATCACTCTATACATTACCTGGAGGTAACATACATACATCATATATCACTCCTCCTACATTATACAAAACTCCAATAAACGATATACAACAGCCCTACATTATACGGGGGTCTCGTACACAGTATACAACTCTTCTACATTATACAGGGGTTTCATACACGATATATGACAGGTGTACATTATACAGGGGTCTCATACACTTTATATAACTCCTCTACATTATATGTGGGTCTCACACACGATGTATGACAGCTCCACAGTATACAGGGGTCACACATACGATATGACAGCTCCAGAGTATACAGGGGTCTCATACACGATATACAACACCTCAACATTTTACGGGGGTCTCACACACGCTATATGACAGCTCTACATTATACGGGGGTCTCATACATGATTATATGACTCCTCTACAGTATACGGGGCCTCATACATGATATGACTCCTCTACAGTATAGAGGGGTCTCAAACAGGATATATGACTCCTGTACATTATATGGGGGTCTCACACATGATATATGGCTCCTCTACATTATATGGGGGTCTCACACATGATATATGGCTCCTCTACAGTATATGGGGGTCTCATACATGGTATATGACTCTTATACATTATATGGGGGTCTCATACATGAAATATGACTCCTGTACATTATATGGGGGTCTCACACATGATATATGGCTCCTCTACAGTATATGGGAGTCTCACACATGATATATGGCTCCTCTACAGTATATGGTGGTTTCATACATGGTATATGTATCCTATACATTTTATGGGGGTCTCACACATGATATATGGCTCCTCTACATTATATGGGGGTCTCACACATGATATATGGCTCCTCTACAGTATATGGGGGTCTCACACATGATATATGGCTCCTCTACAGTATATGGAAGTGTCATACGTGGTGTATGACTCCTGTACATTATATGGGGGTCTCACACATGATATATGACTCCTGTACATTATATGGGGGTCTCATACATGGTATATGACTCCTCTACAGTATATGTGGGTCTCACACATGATATATGACTCCTGTACATTATATGGGGGTCTCACACATGATATATGACTCCTCTACAGTATATGGGCGTCTCACACATGATATATGGCTCCTCTACAGTATATGGGGGTCTCATACATGGTATATGACTCCTCTACAGTATATGTGGGTCTCACACATGATATATCACTCCTGTACATTATATGGAGGTCTCACACATGATATATGACTCCTCTACAGTATATGGGGGTCTCACACATGATATATAACTCCTGTACATTATATGGGGGTCTCATACGTGATATATGACTCCTCTACATTATATGGGGATCTCACACGATATATGACTCCTGTAAATTATATGGGGGTCTCATACATGATATATGACCCCTCTACAGTATATGGGTGTCTCACACATGATATATGACTTCTGTACATTATATGGGGGTCTCACACATGATATATGACTCCTCTACAGTATATGGGGGTCTCATACGTGATATATGACTCCTCTACATTATATGGGGATCTCACACGATATAGGACTCCTGTAAATTATATGGGGGTCTCATACATGATATATGACCCCTGTACATTATATGGGGATCTAACACATGATATATGACTTCTGTACATTATATGGGGGTCTCACACATGATATATGGCTCCTCTACAGTATACAGGGGTCTCACACATGGTATATGACTCCTCTACATTATATGGGGGTCTCATACATGATATATGACTCCTGTACATTATATGGGGGTCTCACACATGATATATGACTCCTCTACAGTATATGGGGGTCTCATACGTGATATATGACTCCTCTACATTATATGGGGATCTCACACGATATAGGACTCCTGTAAATTATATGGGGGTCTCATACATGATATATGACCCCTGTACATTATATGGGGATCTAACACATGATATATGATTGCTGTACACTATATGGGGGTCTCACACATGATATATGGCTCCTCTACAGTATATGGGGGCCTCATACATGATATATGACTCCTGTACATTATAGGGGGGTCTCACACAGGATATATGGCTCCTCTAAAGTATACAGGGGTCTCATACATGATATATGGCTCCTCTACATTATATGGGGATCTCACACATGATATATGACCCCTGTAAATTATATGGTGGTCTCATACATGATATATGACCCCTGTACATTATATGGGGGTCTCACACATGGTATATGACTCCTCTACATTATATGGGGATCTCATACGTGATATATGACTCCTCTACATTATATGGGGATCTCACACGATATATGACTCCTGTAAATTATATGGGGGTCTCATACATGATATATGACCCCTCTACAGTATATGGGTGTCTCACACATGATATATGACTTCTGTACATTATATGGGGGTCTCACACATGATATATGACTCCTCTACAGTATATGGGGGTCTCATACGTGATATATGACTCCTCTACATTATATGGGGATCTCACACGATATAGGACTCCTGTAAATTATATGGGGGTCTCATACATGATATATGACCCCTGTACATTATATGGGGATCTAACACATGATATATGACTTCTGTACATTATATGGGGGTCTCACACATGATATATGGCTCCTCTACAGTATACAGGGGTCTCACACATGGTATATGACTCCTCTACATTATATGGGGGTCTCATACATGATATATGACTCCTGTACATTATATGGGGTCTCACACATGATATATGACTCCTCTACAGTATATGGGGGTCTCATACGTGATATATGACTCCTCTACATTATATGGGGATCTCACACGATATAGGACTCCTGTAAATTATATGGGGGTCTCATACATGATATATGACCCCTGTACATTATATGGGGATCTAACACATGATATATGATTGCTGTACACTATATGGGGGTCTCACACATGATATATGGCTCCTCTACAGTATATGGGGGCCTCATACATGATATATGACTCCTGTACATTATATGGGGGTCTCACACAGGATATATGGCTCCTCTAAAGTATACAGGGGTCTCATACATGATATATGGCTCCTCTACATTATATGGGGATCTCACACATGATATATGACCCCTGTAAATTATATGGTGGTCTCATACATGATATATGACCCCTGTACATTATATGGGGGTCTCACACATGGTATATGACTCCTCTACATTATATGGGGATCTCACACATGATATATGACTTCTGCACATTACATGGGGTCTCACACATGATATATGGCTCCTCTACAGTATACGGGGCCTCATACATGGTATATGACTCCTCTACATTATATGGGGGTCTCACACATGATATATGATTAATGTACATTATATGGGGGTCTCACACATGATATATGGCTCCTCTACAGTATATGGGGGTCTCACACATGCTATATGACTCCTCTATAGTATACAGGGGTCTCACACATGATATATGACTCCTGTACATTATATGGGGGTCTCACACATGATGTATGACTCCTGTACATTATATGGGGGGTCTCACACATGATGTATGACTCCTGTACATTATATGGGGGTCTCACACATGATATATGACACCTGTACATTATATGGGGGTCTCACACATGATATATGACTCCTCTACAGTATATGGGGGTCTCACACATGATATATGACTCCTCTATAGTATATAGGGGTCTCACACGATATATGACTCCTCTATAGTATATAGGGGTCTCACACGATATATGACTCCTGTACATTATATGGGGTCTCACACATGATGTATGACTCCTCTACAGTATATGGGGGTGTCATACGTGATATATGACTCCTGTACATTATATGGGGGTCTCACACATGATGTATGACTCCTCTACCGTATATGGTGGTCTCATACATGATATATGACCCCTCTACAGTATATGGGGGTCTCACACATGATGTATGACTCCTGTATATTATATGGGGGTCTCACACATGATATATGGCTCCTCTACAGTATATGGGGGCCTCACACATGATATATGACTCCTCTACAGTATACAGGGGTCTCAAACAGGATATATGACTCCTGTACATTATATGGGGGTCTCACACATGGTATATGACTCCTGTACATTATATGGGGGTCTCACACATGATATATGACAGCTCCGCAGTATACGGGCCTCATACATTACATAAATATAGATATACGGTATCACCAGGTCACTCACATCTTTCCCTCTTCACGTTGTTCCGCCGATTCTCCGTTTCCGGCAGAAGGACTTCCGCTTCCGGGAGACGCCGGGGTCAGAGGAATAACTTCCGCTCACTGTTGTCATGGTGACGCGCGCTCTACCTTCAGCTATGAGGGAATGAAAACGTTTCCTGCCACAATGAGAGCGAAATAGAGCGAGGAATGAGGGAAAGAATGGAAATATAGAGGAGATATACAGATATGGGACAATATAAATGTATATAGAGGAGATGTACAGATATGGGGGCAGTATAGATGTATATAGAGGAGATGTACAGATATCAGGGCAGTATAGATGTATATAGAGGAGATGTACAGATATGGGGGCAGTATAGATGTATATAGAGGAGATGTACAGATATGGGGGCAGTATAGATGTATATAGAGGAGATGTACAGATATCAGGGCAGTATAGATGTTATATAGAGGAGATGTACAGATATGGGACAATATAGATGTATATAGAGGAGATGTACAGATATCAGGGCAGTATAGATGTATATAGAGGAGATGTACAGATATCAGGGCAGTATAGATGTATATAGAGGAGATGTACAGATATCAGGGCAGTATAGATGTTATATAGAGGAGATGTACAGATATGGGACAATATAGATGTATATAGAGGAGATGTACAGATATCAGGGCAGTATAGATGTATATTGAGGAGATGTATCAGGTCAGTATAGATGTATATAGAGGAGATGTACAGATATGGGGGCAGTATAGATGTATATAGAGGAGATGTACAGATATCAGGGCAGTATAGATGTATATAGAGGAGATGTACAGATATGGGGCAGTATAGATGTATATAGAGGAGATGTACAGATATCAGGGCAGTATAGATGTATATAGAGGAGATGTACAGATATCAGGGCAGTATAGATGTATATAGAGGAGATATACAGATATGGGGGCAGTATAGATGTATATAGAGGAGATGTACAGATATCAGGGCAGTATAGATGTATATAGAGGAGATGTACAGATATCAGGGCAGTATAGATGTATATAGAGGAGATGTACAGATATCAGGGCAGTATAGATGTTATATAGAGGAGATGTACAGATATGGGACAATATAGATGTATATAGAGGAGATGTACAGATATCAGGGCAGTATAGATGTATATTGAGGAGATGTATCAGGTCAGTATAGATGTATATAGAGGAGATGTACAGATATCAGGGCAGTATAGATGTATATAGAGGAGATGTATAGATATCGGGGGCAGTATAGATGTATATAGAGGAGATATACAGATATGGGGCAGTATAGATGTATATAGAGGAGATATACAGATATGGGACAATATAAATGTATATAGAGGAGATATACAGATATCAGGGCAGTATAGATGTATATAGAGGAGATGTATAGATATTGGGGCAGTATAGATGTATATAGAGGAGATGTATAGATATCGGGGCAGTATAGATGTATATAGAGGAGATATACAGATATGGGGCAGTATAGATGTATATAGAGGAGATATACAGATATGGGACAATATAAATGTATATAGAGGAGATATACAGATATCAGGGCAGTATAGATGTATATAGAGGAGATATACAGATATCAGGGCAGTATAGATGTATATAGAGGAGATGTACAGATATGGGGGGCAGTATAGATGTATATAGAGGAGATGTACAGATATCAGGGGGCAGTATAGATGTATATAGAGGAGATGTACAGATATCAGGGCAGTATAGATGTATATAGAGGAGATGTACAGATATTGGGGCAGTATAGATGTATATAGAGGAGATATACAGATATGGGGCAGTACCTCTATAAGGAATTGGTCTCACTGGAGACACCAGAGAAGCTACCCTACATGTCCCACTGGGAAAGGGACCTGGGCTTTTCTGCCTCAGCGGAGGAGTGGTACCGCACGGCAGGGGATCTGCAGAAGTCCTCGAGGTGTATTAACCACCTCGAGAACTTGAAAAAACTACAGCTGAGGTGGTATGTCCCACCGGCCAAACTAGCAAAATTTGACGTTACGTTACCCCCCACGTGCTGGAGAATGTGTGGTCAAAAGGGCACTTTAGTCCATATGTGGTGGACTTGTCCGGCGGTGGCCTCTTTTTGGGCACTAGTGGAGAGTTTGATTCAGTCGGTGACTGGGATCCCGGACTTGCTCACATCGGAGCTTGCTCTGCTACATATAGGAATATCCTCTGTTCCTCTCCCTCTCCGGGATGTGGTCTCTTACATACTGATAGCTGCGCGATTGGTAGTGGCGACTAATTGGAAGTCCCCCTGTCCCCCTTCATTGCGTGAGGTAATTGAAAAGACGAATAAAATCCTTCAGCAGGAATACTTCCTGGCATTAGACCGACACTCTAGGTCCAGAGCCGAGGCGAACTGGGACATCTGGGCAACTCACCCCTTAGCGGCCAAATCGCCTTGCCCGCAGCTACAGAGGGTCGATGGGGAGGATTTGAACCCCCCCTCACCCAGTTGTCTGAATGCATAAGGCAATTCTGAGTGCCTATGTTGAAGTCCTAGACGGGACAGTGACACAGCAACACTTCACATGCCCACGAATAATAGAGACTAGCCGGTGGCTATGACTTGGTGCGATCCACCCCCCCTTCCTATTTCTCCCACTTCTGCCCTGTTTATTATAATTTTTGTTATGCCTTCTGTTTACTGACGTACGTGTTGGTGTTTATGTATGTGTTGTTGAAAACTTTCAATAAAAATTTAATGATTAAAAAAAAAAGATATGGGGCAGTATAGATGTATATAGAGGAGATATACAGATATGGGACAATATAAATGTATATAGAGGAGATATACAGATATCAGGGCAGTATAGATGTATATAGAGGAGATATACAGATATCAGGGCAGTATAGATGTATATAGAGGAGATGTACAGATATCAGGGCAGTATAGATGTATATAGAGGAGATGTACAGATATCGGGGGGCAGTATAGATGTATATAGAGGAGATGTACAGATATCAGGGGGCAGTATAGATGTATATAGAGGAGATGTACAGATATCAGGGCAGTATAGATGTATATTGAGGAGATGTATCAGGTCAGTATAGATGTATATAGAGGAGATGTACAGATATCAGGGCAGTATAGATGTATATTGAGGAGATGTATCAGGTCAGTATAGATGTATATAGAGGAGATGTACAGATATCAGGGCAGTATAGATGTATATAGAGGAGATGTACAGATATCGGGGCAGTATAGATGTATATAGAGGAGATGTACAGATATCAGGGCAGTATAGATGTATATAGAGGAGATGTACAGATATGGGGGCAGTATAGATGTTATAGAGGAGATGTACAGATATTGGGGGGCTGTGTTCGGTCTCCATGTTTCCACCTTCTTTTCCGGTCGCTCTTGTTTGTCACTCATCCATAAATGATTTTCTTTCTTCCAGGATCAGCACAGACCTCGTATTAGGAGCCGGTAACATCCGCCTGCACCAGAACTGCTCATCCAGAGCTTCATGGATCGATGCTTTCATGGCAGAGGTGACGTATAATTCTAATATTGCCCGGTATTGAGCAAGGGATTGCCTGTGAACCCTCACCGGAGCGGGGGACGGTCACTGCATTTACACCGACCCATAATTATCGATTATAATCAGGAGCGATCCTTTGTAGTATCGCTTGTTTAGTGCTGATCAGTGTAGACGATCTGACCATGAGCCAAGAAATGGATTGTTGATCAGGTGAAATGGTTTGGTTTCATCGTTCTCGGCAGCACGTCGCTCTGAGTAAACAGTATGTGCCGCCAAGTTCAACGATCCTTCTGTGTGCATTGACGAGCGGTCAGCCCGGCTAGTAAACAGCACACTATCGGCCTCTATGTACTCTGTGCTGTGTAGGCTTATGGAGGTGTTCATACTGTACTTGATTATTTTGTGTGGGTCATCTAAGCACCATATTTGAATGCAGGCTATTGTTCCCTGTTATCAGACACTGCCTGTTCACAGTTGATCGCAAAGGCAGCTGAACATATTAATCTGAACTCACGGTAGTTGTGGAGGATGGATGAGATGTTGGAGGTAATCGTCTGGATGTGTCGGGGTGTCTGTATCCCCTGCCATGTGTCTGTCATACACTGTCTGCACACTATTATAAGCTGCTGTCGCCCCTTCGGTCCATTACTTATCTGACGCTCGTACATTCACTGTGACTCGGAGACAAAGGTTTTATTTCATGGGTGCTTTATTTGATTCTGTATCATATCCATCTCCAACCATTGCAGACACTCTATATCACAGGGGTCACTCACTGTTCAATACATCTCAGATCTCCAGCAAATCTGGATTTATCATTATACCGGGCCACAAGACCACAATACAGGAATGGTCTTTAGGCCTGGAAGCGGGGCCAGGTCTTGACAGTGTTGTAGAAGGTGTTTCCGGGGCACTCAGTGGCGGTGACGTTACGATGTCCCTTCAGGATGTAGGCGGACTTGATGTATCCCTTGGTGACGCCGCAGCTGATAAGGTTCTTGGCAGCGTTCTGTGCAGCTGTTGTGGGGTTACTACCTGGAAAAGCACAGCATAGGTTATAACGTCAGCACTGTTTGTGACAACACAGCCTTTGTCAATGCATGTCAGGGGTTAACGTTCTTAATTTGGACTGAAGTATTGGTCTTTTGTTAGCTATATCATGTTTGTTAAGTCATTGTTTTGTGCCAGTCTGCTCGGAGTTCCATTGTATTCGGTTGTGTATTGCTAATTTAATGTAATTTACCTCAGCCCTTCTGTCTACATCTCCCAGAGGAGAATATGTAGATAATAATGCAGATATCGGATTGATATGTCAACCAATAAGGCGGCTTTCACATTACGTTTTTATGGGATCCGTGGCTGCCCGTTGTAAAACGGACAGCCACGGATCCGATTTGGCCCCTATGTTAGCCTATGGGCACGGATCCGATTTGCCCTTAGTGGCATCCGATTTTTGTCAGATACGTTTTGGTCCGATTTTTTTGCTGTGCCCAAAATCGGAGACTGCTCCGATTTTGGGCACAGCGGATCAAATCGGACCGAATCAGATCCAACATGATCCGTGGTCCATAACATGGGGGCCTATGGAGCGCGGTCCAAGAAAACATCGGATGCTTACTCAGACCTGATTTTAGTGTACTGAGCATGCTCAGTACACTAAAACTGCTCCTCCCCAGCTAATTGAAATTTTAAGTAAAATCAAGTGTTAAAAAAAAAAAAAAAAATCGATCCTCACCTGTCCAGCGATCCAGTGCCGTCGGCATCTCTGGATGTACAGGACCTGGCCTGACGTCACAGTCACATGACCGATTACCGCGGTAACCGGACATGTGACGGATGACGCTGAGCGGGTATCCCTGCCCAGCCAGGTCCTTTCAGTATCTGGAGCTAGATGCCGACGGTGCTGGATCGCTGGACAGGTGAGGATTGATTTTTTTTTTTATTTTTAACACTTGATTTTACTTAAATTTCACTTCCGCAATGTATATATACATTGCATAAGTGAAATTACTCCACACAGTTCATTCTGTGTCCAGATCCGTGATAATCACGGACCCGGACACAGAATAGGTCACCCCATGTGGTGTTCGTTCCTACAAAAAGTAGGATCCCACGGCAGGAAAAAAATCGTAATGTGAAAGCAGCCTAAGAGCACAGCCTTATTCCACCAATTCTGTTATGGTGGGTTTACACACACAATTTATCTGTCCAATATTGAACAGATCTCTGGTTGCAGTGAAATCATGGACACATAGTTCCATTTTGTGGCTGTGTACAAATGATACAATGTGTCCATGATTTCACTGCAACCAGAGATCTGTTCAGATATTGAACAGATAAATTGGTGTGTGTAAACCCACCATCAGAACACAATATACCTGAGATGAGTGCTTGGTATATATAAAATGGCATGCTTCAGTCACCAGTTAGTTCATATGCCACATGTCGTCAACCTAGGGGCTCCAGTCCCTGTTAGAAGACCATAACCTCAGCCTAGGAGTTTCTGTTCCGGCTGCCAGGATAACATCGTGTTATCATACTCTGCAGTGACTTAGTCTAGGAACTTCGGGTCCAATTGGAGGAGCACAAAAACTGGATTATATTCTGCAGGTGTTTAGTCTAGGATTCGGCTGGAAGATCAGAGGCAATTTAAGGAAGATCCCCAGGTTGGGACAATTCAGTCACCTGGCTACAGACTTTGCTGTGCTCGGTCAGCTTCCTAAGCTTGCCGCTATTCCTTTCTCGGTAGGTATCTGACAAAGCGGGGTGCTACTGGATTGGCGTAGTTGGCCCTGGAAGCCCCGAATATATTAATCCCTGATGAGCCAGTGGAGGGTGAGACTCTGTTGCATGTTACATTATGTGTTTTGCTTGGTTATGTGTTATATGCCTTTGAAGGTTGGGGATCCAATAAAGTCTTACCATTGTGTGGTTCCCTCACCCTGTGTTGTCTGAGTAGCGTTCTGCCCACGGGTGAGGAGTTTGGATGTTCAGTTGGGATGAGCCCTGGTCCATGCGGTCTTTCTAAAGGCAGCCGGGCCAGCGGACAAGAGCATCTACTGACCACTGTGTCTCCACAGTGTTATATACATGAAGCCCCCGGCATTCCCCTCACTTACTGGTGAAGGTTCCAATTAAGCTGATGCCAATGGAGTTGGAGTTGTAGTTTGGAGCATGAGCACCAACTGATGTCCATCCACGGCCCTCGAATATGGAGCCATCTCCTCCAACCAGGAAGCTGCAAAGTCAAAGGTTTGGTAAGAACCAGCAAGATACGGCTGAATCCACCGGATGGTGGGACTGGGACACTCACTTGTATCCGATGTCGCACCAGCCATTGGTGCTGATGTGCATGTTCTGGATGTTCTTGGCTTGAGTGATGCAGGCGGACTGTGAGGAGCAGGCAGCGCCGGCGGTGTGGTGGATAACTGCATAGGTGACTGGAGTGGCCATTGCCGTCCTGCAAGTTGGAGCCTTTCCTCCCCACTGGGATTTAGTGAGGATGGTGGGACAGCCTGTAGCGGGGAACAGAAGCTTCAAATATTGCAGGATTCTTTCCCAGACCCAGACATGCAGGGGGCCATCATTGCGCTCACGTCCATCTATGGACCATGGCAGGTTTTCACAGGACCTTCATACTTACATTGTGCAAGAGCGCACAAGGCAAGGAAAGCGAAGAAACGCAGCATGGTGGACAGGTTCCTCTGTGGGAAAAAGCATAAAGGCATGAAATGCAATCAGTGGGCTGATCTGATAGAAAGCTTGCAGGACAGTGAGGCTTGAGGTGTATGTGGGTGTGTGAAGATCAGGTGTAATGCAGAGTATATGACAGGTGAGTATGTAGTTCAGGTGTAGTGTAGGGTATTTGATGGGTGTGTGTATAGATCAGCTGTAGTGCAGAGTATATGACAGGTGTATATATAGTTTGGGTGTAGTGCAGGGTAAATGGGTGTGTATATAGTTTGGCAGGTGTGTATAAATCAGTTGTAGGGTATAGGTCGGTTGTGTATAGATCAGATGTAGTGTAGGGTATATGGCAGATGTATATCGATTGGTTGTGTATAGATCTTATGTAGGGTACATGGCGGGTGTCTGTATATTGGGTATATATAGATCGGGTGCAGTGTAGGGTATATGGCGGGTGGGGTGTATATAGTTCAGGGTATATATTGGTTGTGTATAGATTGAGTGTAGGGTATATATCAGTTGTGTTTAGTTTAGGTGTACTGTATGGGATATAGTGGAGGTATATGGATCGGGTGTAGGGTATATGACGGATATGTATAGATCAGGTGTAGGGTATATATCGTAGGGTGTATATATATCAGGTGTAGGGTATAGGGCAGGTGTGTATAGGTCTGGTGTAGAGTATATGGCAGATGTATATAGATTGTGTGTGTATAGATCAGGTGGAGGGTATATGGCAGATATATATAGATTGGGTGTGTATAGATCAGGTGTAGGGTATATAGTGGCTGTATATAGATCGGGTGTGTATAGATCAGGTTGTAGGGTATATGGCAGCTGTATATACAGTTGATTGGGTGTGTATAGATCAGGTGTACGGTATATGGCGGCTGTATATACAGCAGATCGGTGTGTGTGTAGATCAGGTGTAGGGTATATGGCGGTTGTATATACAGTAGATCGGGTGTGTATAGATCAGGTGTAGGGTATATGGCGGCTGTATATACAGTAGATCGGGTGTGTATAGATCAGGTGTAGGGTATATGGTGGCTGTATATACAGTAGATCGGGTGTGTATAGATCAGGTGTAAGGTATATGGTGGCTGTATATACAGTAGATCGGGTGTGTATAGATCAGGTGTAGGGTATATAGCGGCTGTATATACAGTAGATCGGGTGTGTATAGATCAGGTGTAGGGTATATGGCAGCTGTATATACAGTAGATTAGGTGTCTATTGGTCGGGTGTGGAGCAGATGCAGTGCTCTTGGTGTGGGTGCGATGTGTAGTCCTCACCTGTGTCGGGGGCACCTGGAGTCTTCTCGCTGTTCTCTGTATTTATACCCTTCCTGGTGCTGGTGTTTATCAGGGTGACCTTGTGCTGAAGGATGAGGAGGTGTATATACTGTATATACAAGTCAGTAGTTTTTGTGTAATGATGGGGGGTGGTTATGCTGCGCTCGTATCTCCCAGCCTGTGATAACGGCGCTCACACCATCAGGTGCGGTGGATTTATTTTCAGATTTGACTCCGTGTTCCTAATTATCCCCAATTCACAACCCCTAAACTGTAGTAGTATGTGATCCCCTTAATGAGACCTTATATCACAGGAGGACCGCGCCAGAAAAGGGCCCCTTGGAAAGAACAGTATGTCCAATAGTTTACTATAATGCACAATTCCACCTGCTCTGGAGTTGGATGTGGCCCCTTACCAATTGGGCCCCTGTGCGTCTACATGTCTGATGATATGTCTGCCCCTGAATTATTCTGCTTGGTTCACAGATCTACAGTTCTCTGGAATCAGGACGCCCATGGCGGTGCTCACATCCAGATTTACGCTACCTTCAGTGGCTCCGGAGGGGTTTATGGATGAAGCCACGCAAAACGGGATTTGAGCGTCTGACGAGTCCATTGACTATAATGAAGCAGACGGAGTCATGAATCTAGAAATGTCCAGCCATTAGCCAAGCCCGTCACACCACCCTCCCATCACTCCGAGTCAGACTACATTACATTGAACACATCATTCATAAAATAAAGGAGACCGGGGAGTTTCCAACCCCACCTGGAAAACAGAGAATCAATTACAAGCCAAACCTGAAGAAGAACTGTCCCACGGCCCGATACAAGATCAGGGACATAATATACAAGAGAAGGACTATCCAGCACCGGAGCGTCTCACATCGGCCCTCACACATTCTACTGGACGCAGAACCAAGTCCCAAAACTTTGAAATCCGATAGAATTAAAGGATGGAAACCCACCTGAAAATCCCGACTAGGACTTTCCCTGAGCATCAGAGACCTCTACAAATGGGTCAACAGAACCTTTTACTAAGGAGCAGAGTCCTGATCTCCCACATTCCAGAGAGTCACCTTCAGAACCAGGGGAGCCTAAGCTGGAAGATGTCTGCGGTGTGCGAGATCCTTCACCCTCATGTTCCCATTCCTGGAAGACATTCTGAACCCATCCCCTACAGGAGAATCCCGCAGAGGAGCCCGCTCTGTCTCTGGAAGATTGTGAAGTTGATCTTAATCAAGGTAGTCGCAAGGAATACCACAGGGCTGACCATAGCCAACGCTCTTATAACAATATTTATTCATTTATATAGCGCTATTAATTCCATAGCGCTTTCGTACATTTGCAACTCTGCCGTTGGCGCTCACAATGTAAACATCCTATTAGTCTCTGGAGTGCGGGATGAAACTGGAGGAAACCCACACAAATATGGGGAGAACATACAAACTGCTTGCAAATGTCGTCCTTGGCTCTACATCTGCTGGGTCTGTTTTCGGCTCTCTATCTGTGGGGGCTGATTGTCCGCTCTCTATCTGCGGGGAATGATGTCCGCTCTCTATCTGTGGGGGCTGTTGTACACTCTTTATCTGTGGGGGCTGTTGTATGCTCTCTATCTGCAGGGGCTGTTGTCGCTCTCTATCTGCGGAAGGATGATGTCCGCTCTATCTGCGGGGGCTGTTGTCCGCTCTCTATCTGCAGGGGCTGTTGTCCACTCTATATCTGCAGGGGCTGATATCCACCTATATCTGCGGGGGCTGATGTCCTCTTTATATCTGTGGGACTGATGTCTCCCCTATATCTGCGGGAGCTGATGTCCTCCTATATCTGTGGGGCTGATGTCCTCCTATATCTGCGGGAGCTGATGTCTATTCTGTTTCTGTGGAAGCTGATGTCCGCTCTGTATCTGCGGGGTTTTTGTCCTCTCTATATCTGCGGGGACTGTTGTCCACTCTATATCTGCGGGGGCTGATGTCCGCTCTCTATCTGTGGGGCTGTTGTTTGCTCTATATCTGCAGCTGTTGATGTCTGCCCTATTTCTGCAGGGACTGATATCCGCTCCATATATATGGCGGCTGATGTCTGCTCTATGTCTGCGGGGGTTGATGTCGCTCTATTTCAGCAGGGGTTGAAGTCTGCTCCACATTTATGGTACTGATGTCTGCTCTGTATCTGCAGGTACTGATATGCGCTCTATATCTGTGGGGGCTGATGTCCTCTCTATATCTGCGGGAGTTTATGTCCGCTGTTTCTGTGGAAGCTGATGTCCGCTCTATATCTGCGGGGGACTGTTGTCTTTTCTATAGCTGCAGGAGCTGATGTTTGCTCTGTATATGTAGGGACTGATATCCCCTCCATATCTGTGGCGGCTGATGTCTGCAGGAGCTGTTGTCTGCTCTATATCTGTGGGGGTTGATGTCTGCTCTATTTCAGCAGGGGTTGATGTCCGCTCCATATCTACGGTACTGATGTCTGCTCTGTATCTGCAGGTACTGATATGCGCACAGGTACTGTTATGCGCTCTATATCTGCGGGGGCTGATGTCCACTCTATATCTGCGGGGGCTGATGTCCGATCTATATCTGCGGGGGCTGATATCCGCTCTATATTTCAGGGGGTTGATGTCTGCTCTACATCTGCGGGGGCTGATGTCTGCTCTATATCTGCGGGGGCTATTGTGTCCAATCTATATTTGCAGGGGCTGATGTCCGCTCCATATCTGCGGAGGCTATTGTCCGCTCTATATCTGTGGGGGCTGGTCGCTCCATATCTTCGGGGGCTGATGTCCGCTCTATATCTGCGGGGGGCTGATGTTCGCTGCATATCTTCGGGGGCTGATGTCCGATTTACATCTGCGGGGGCTAATGTCCGCTCTATATCTGCGGGGGCTATTGTCCGCTCCATATCTTCGGGGGCTGATGTTCACTCTATATCTGCGGTATGCTCATGTCTGTGGGGGCTGTTGTCCGCTCTGTATCTGCGGGGGATGTTGTCCGCTCTCTATCTGCGGGGGCTCATGTCTGCGGGGGCTGATGTCCACTTTACTATTGCTACAGAGATTCTTTTGCTGAACCTTCCTTCTCCTTCACCTTTGCCATCACGTATGATGATGTTTTATGCTGTAAATATTTTCCAGTTTTCATAAATGTAGACTGGGAACCATCAACACCTGGATAACAACCCCCATCATGGGGTGACAGATCGCTCATTGACTGATTATGACATGAAATCTGATTTCGCTCCTCGATGCAAACAAGTAAACCACAAATAAAGCCTATTTTTGCTGCGTCTTATCAGAGTTCAGGGCCATGGAGCCGGGTGCAGAGTCGGTGCGGAGTGCAGAGGAATATTCCTATGAAATATTATCAGGTCCTGCATCGTCTTTATATACCAGATTATATCATGTGGCAGCAGCGCTTATCAGAAAACATGGGGTGCTCATAATGTGGGGTGACTGCAATGGTGGGACTTATTAGGACTAATGATTCACGTTATTATATATAGATAACCAAGGCCACATCAGAGATAATGGCTGTTCTATCCTCCCAAGGACACTCCCCTCCGGGATAAATAGTGGAGGGATGAGAAGCGGGACTCAGGTACAAGCAGACTAAGGTAAGTAACACCGCGCAAAGCTGCAGCCTCAGCAAGGAGCCGCCTCACCCTGAACCCTCTGCCTCTCTCCTCCAGGTGTAAGCAGCCATGTTGCGTCTTGTTGCTCTCCTCGCCGCCCTCTGCGCAGTCACTCTGGGTAAGCAGAGCACACATGGCATCATAAAGGGGTGAAATGTACATAGTCAAGCCTCTGTATACAGAGAGCTCCCCCTAGTGGTGGCTGCAGACAGGATCTTATCATGTATATCTGTATACAGGGAGCTCCCCCTAGTGGTGGCTACAGACAGAATCTTATCATATATCTCTATATACAGGGAGCTCCCCTAGTGGTGACTGCAGACAGGATCTTATCGTGTATCTCTGTATACAGGGAGCTCCCCCTAGTGGTGACTGCAGACAGGATCTTATCATGTATCTCTGTATACAGGGAGCTCCCCCTAGTGGTGACTGCAGACAGGATCTTATCATGTATCTCTATATACAGGGAGCTCCCCCTAGTGGTAACTGCAGACAGGATCGTATCATGTATCTCTGTATACAGGGAGCTCCCCCTAGTGGTGACTGCAGACAGGATCTTATCATGTATCTCTGTATACAGGGAGCTCCCCTGGTGGTGACTGCAGACAGGATCTTATGTACCTCTGTATACAGGGAGCTCCCCTAGTGGTGACTGCAGACTGGATCTTATCATGTATCTCTGTATACAGGGAGCTCCCCCTAGTGGTGACTGCAGACAGAATCTTATCATGTATCTCTGTATACAGGGAGCTACCCCTAGTGGTGACTGCAGACAGAATCTTATCATGTATCTCTGTCTACAGAGAGCTCCCCCTAGTGGTGTCTGCAGACAGAATCTTATCATGTATCTCTTTATACAGGAAGCTCCCCCTAGTGGTGACTACAGACAGAATCTTATCATGTATCTCTGCATACAGGAAGCTCCCCCTAGTGGTGGCTGCAGACAGGATCTTATCATGTATCTCTATACAGAGAGCTCCCCCTAGTGGTGACTGCAGACAGGATCTTATCATGTATCTCTGTATACAGGGAGCTCCCCCTAGTGGTGACTGCAGACAAAATTTTATCATGTATCTCTGTATGGTATAGGAAGCTGGTAGTAATGATATTAATCTCCTACCCAGGCTGCCCCACCATCCTTACCAAGTCTCAATGGGGAGGCAAAGCTCCCACCTGCAGGACAGCCATGGCCACTCCGGTTACATACGTGGTTGTGCACCATACTGAGGGCACCGCCTGCACCACGCAGTCCGCCTGCATCACCCAGGCCAAGAACATCCAGACTTATCACATGAGCTCCAACGGCTGGTGCGACATCGGCTACAAGTAAGAAGCGCGGGGAGGCTGCGGAGGGAATGTCGTCCACTCTGATGTTATCGGCTCATTCTGATTCATCTTGTTTTGCGCCTCAGCTTCCTTGTGGGTGAAGATGGCCAGGCTTACGAGGGCCGTGGATGGACATCAGTCGGGGCTCATGCCCCAAATTACAACTCCAACTCCATTGGCATCAGTGTCTTCGGTTCCTACACCAGTAAGTCTGGGATGGGTCCTTACCAGCCTTGATAGGATGATGGGGGTTGTAGTAGCTTTCCTCCATCATCCTGCTCAGTCACATCTTATTCTGGAGAATCGAGACTGAAGCCCCCGGAGACATTAATCAATTATGATAGCAACAGATCTGCTGGCCTCACAGCCCTTATAGGTTCATCAATGGTGCATGTCGAAATATGAGGCACAGAAGTGTCGTAAGTCGCCTCCGACCTCGGTTGGGTCTTGTAAATCCACAGTGATGGGGCCGGTCTATAATGTAAAATTACACTCTACATGGTAAGGCTTCTCCTTGTGGAGTGTGACACGTCAGTATGAGGAGACTTAAACACCACAATGCTCCTCTGGGAAATTAAATATGCTAATTGTCTCTTCAGAGAGAAAGAGGACCTGAACTCTAGCGCCACCTATTGGAAGTAGCAATCCTAAAAGTCACTATCAACCCTTTAACGAGCTTTGCCATATGATTTAGGATAATAAAAGTCCAATCATAATCTCAATCTGCAGACACAGTTTGGGGTATTGCCCTTTATCAGTGCAAAGTATGAGATCTGTTTTGGATAAGTGAGAGGCTAAGACGGGGGATCTAAGGAGTAAGGACTCTCCTTCTGGAGAGTGGCACGTCTGTATGAGGAGACTTAAAAGCCTCATTGCTCCTCTAGGGAATATGACAAGGCTCTTTAAAGGGTCGATGTTGACTTTTAGGATTGCTACTTCCAGTAGGTGGCGCTAGAGTTCAGATCCTCTTCCTTGCTGAAGAGACAATTTGCATGTAAGGCTGCTTTCACACAGTGGTTTTGTGCTGTCCGAGGGGATCAGACTTTTTGCTGCACCCCTCGGACAGCAACGGATCCAAACTGATGACTGCAATCGGATGCCAAATAGGCATCCGATTCCGATATTTAGCAGCATCAGTCTGGATCCTCTCTCCTATCCCTGCTCCTCCTGTCATCTCGTCCCCCTCCTCTCTCCCTCCTGTCACCTTTCTCCTCTGTCTCCCCTCTTTGTCCCCTCTTTGTCCTCCTGTTGGCCCCCTCTTTGTCCCCTATGTCTCCCCTCTTTGTCCCCTATGTCTCCCCTCTTTGTCCTCCTGTTGGCCCCCTCTTTGTCCTCCTGTTGGCCCCCTCTTTGCCCCCTCTGTCTCCCCTCTTTGTCCCCTATTTCGCCCCCTCTTTTGCCCCCCTCTTTGCAAAGCTTAAAAAATAAAAAATCATTATTCTCACCTCTCCACGACACCCGCGGTGCTTCCAGCTTCTCTTCTGATCAACAGGACCTGGCGTGATGTCACAGTCACATGACCGGTTACCGCGGTAACCGGTCATGTGACTGCACTGTGACGTCAGGCCAGGTCCTAGAAGCACAGAGCGCAGGAGGCATCGCTGGATCGTGGAGAGGTGAGGATAATGATTTTTTTATTTTTAACCCTTTCATTTCACTGGATATCACTTCTGCAATGTATGAATATACATTGCAGAAGTGATATTAGATGGCACAGAGCGGTGTTAGTGTGGAGCATGCTCAGTACACTAAGATCGGCTCCGAGGAGACATCAGCTGTTTCCTCGGATCCTCGCTCCATAGGCCCCATGTTATTTAGCACGGATCAGGTCGGATCCAATTCGGTCCGATTTGACCCGCTGTGCCAAAAATCGCAGCAGGCTGCGATTTTGGGCACAGCAAAAAATCGGCCAGAATCGGATCCGACAAAAATCGGATGCCAATAAGGCCAAATCCGATCTGATCCGTGCCCATAGGATAACATGGGGCCAAAATCTGATCCGTGGCTGTCCGTTTTACAACGGACAGCCACGGATCACAGAAAATCGCTGTGTGAAAGCCGCCTTACACTGTACGTTGCATCTTTTCTTTTCAGGCCGTAACCCGAACAGCGCGGCCCTGAACGCAGTCCAGAGTCTCATCAGCTGCGGCGTCTCTAGAGGATACATTAAGTCGGCCTATATCCTAAAGGGACATCGCAACGTCACCGCCACCGACTGCCCCGGAAACACCTTCTACAACACAGTCAAGGCCTGGCCCCGCTTCCAGGCCTGAGCCCGAGGGGTTAATGTGTCTGTGCCCTTCCTGTATGTAACTGAAATAAAAGCAGCGTATCCAACATATACCGGTCTCCTGTGTGAATGTAGAGAAGGCGGAGGAGACTAAAACCTCCGGGACCCCCGTTATCATGTGGCATTAATAGAAGTACTGGCCCTGGTGTCCCAGAGGCAGCGGAGCCCCTTAGATACATTTGTATTCCCCCGAGACCAGGTACAGGGAGTGGAGTTATCACCCATCACATCCGGCATCTCCGCACAGGTCACATGTTTTAACCCTTGTCTGGTACCATGGAAAAATAATCACTACATGTCCAACCTGCACGGGGTCACATTAACCATTGCCTGGCACCGTGGGGTTAAAGTCGAATATCAGAGGTAATAAGAAATACTGAAGAAGCGACAGTGTCATATGTTTGTTTCATGCAAACAGCGAGTCTGTCGTATAATCAAGAGAGCAAGTGTGGAGGTGTTAGGGATTGGGGAGAAATGTCCCTTTTTGGACACTCTGGAATAGTTATATTATAAGTTAATGGTTGGGTGTAAAACAAGCACAAATGTAACAGAATAGATGAGGATCCTTCCTGCACCGTCCACAAACTGCTCCAGAGCTGGACGACATTCAACACAAACCTTCAATTCACTGCGGCTTGTGAGACTCTTGAACGACTCGGACGCTGCCCTTCATTAGTGCGCTGTTCAGACAGCCAGAAAATACCAACATCTGCAGTATTTAATTCTTATCAAGCCGTTATCCTATTAGTTATACCGACTGTGTATACAGTAAATCTAAATAATATATGTTACCGTATTATTGTAAGAGATCCATAGAAAACAGCATTCTGCAGAAAAGATCCATGTGACTGGAGGAAACGCGATTTTTGGTTTCAGGACTGAAAAATTCCTAAAGTTTTGTTCTGGTCAGCAAAATTGATGTAAAGTACGGTAGTTATATTGATTTTAATATACCTCCTGTATTATGCTCCAGAGCTGCACTCACTATTCTGCTGGTGCAGTCACTGTGTACATACATTACATTACTGATCCTGAGTTACCTCCTGTATTATACTCCAGAGCTGCACTCACTATTCTGCTGGTGCTGTCACTGTGTACATACATTACATTACTGATCCTGAGTTACCTCCTGTATTATACTCCAGAGCTGCACTCACTATTCTGCTGGTGCAGTCACTGTGTACATACGGTACATTACATTACTGATCCTGAGTTACCTCCTGTATTATACTCCACAGCTGCACTCACTATTCTGCTGGTGCAGTCACTGTGTACATACGTTACATTACTGATCCTGAGTTATCTCCTGTATTATACTCCAGAGCTGCACTCACTATTCTGCTGGTGCAGTCACTGTGTACATACATTATATTACTGATCCTGAGTTACCTCCTGTATTATACTCCACAGCTGCACTCACTATTCTGCTGGTGCAGTCACTGTGTACATACGTTACATTACTGATCCTGAGTTACCTCCTGTATTATACTCCAGAGCTGCACTCACTATTCTGCTGGTGCAGTCACTGTGTACATACATTATATTACTGATCCTGAGTTACCTCCTGTATTATACTCCAGAGCTGCACTCACTATTCTGCTGGTGCAGTCACTGTGTATATACATTACATTACTGATCCTGAGTTACCTCCTGTATTATACTCCAGAGCTGCACTCACTATTCTGCTGGTGCAGTCACTGTGTACATACATTACATTACTGATCCTGAGTTACCTCCTGTATTATACTCCAGAGCTGCACTCACTATTCTGCTGGTGCAGTCACTGTGTACATACATTACTGATCCTGAGTTACCTCCTGTATTATACTCCAGAGCTGCACTCACTATTCTGCTGGTGCAGTCACTGTGTACATACATTACATTACTGATCCTGAGTTACCTCCTGTATTATACTCCAGAGCTGCACTCACTATTCTGCTGGTGCAGTCACTGTGTACATACATTACTGATCCTGAGTTACCTCCTGTATTATACTCCAGAGCTGCACTCACTATTCTGCTGGTGCAGTCACTGTGTACATACATTACATTACTGATCCTGAGTTACCTCCTGTATTATACTCCAGAGCTGCACTCACTATTCTGCTGGTGCAGTCACTGTGTACATACATTACTGATCCTGAGTTACCTCCTGTATTATACTCCAGAGCTGCACTCACTATTCTGCTGGTGCAGTCACTGTGTACATACATTACTGATCCTGAGTTACCTCCTGTATTATACTCCAGAGCTGCACTCACTATTCTGCTGGTGCAGTCACTGTGTACATACATTACATTACTGATCCTGAGTTACCTCCTGTATTATACTCCAGAGCTGCACTCACTATTCTGCTGGTGCAGTCACTGTGTACATACATTACTGATCCTGAGTTACCTCCTGTATTATACTCCAGAGCTGCACTCACTATTCTGCTGGTGCAGTCACTGTGTACATACATTACATTACTGATCCTGAGTTACCTCCTGTATTATACTCCAGAGCTGCACTCACTATTCTGCTGGTGCAGTCACTGTGTACATACATTACATTACTGATCCGGTGTCAGATATGGAGCAGAGGTTGGTGTCAATAATTTTCAATAAATACACAAGGGGGCGCTATATGTTATGCAGATTGTTCACCTTTCCATACATTACACTTATTCTGTCTCCATACTATAAAGTCTTGTGATCTCGGTGTCACATTAACCTTTGATCCTCGGCTCGGTGTCGGGGTTCGGGCGTCATTTTCAGAGTCATTTTCTCAGTTTACGTCTGACGCATCCAGGATGAAGAGACTACAACTCCCGGAATGCAAAGTGTGTATATAGCACGAACCAGCAGGGCATGCTGGGAGATTCCAGCTCTGAAGCTCATAAGGAAAGTGTCTATTGGTTCAGTTTTGGGGTCACAGTGCGAGGGTCTCCGCCAAGAAGGTAACAAAAATCCGACAAAAGTTGCTGACGGTCGGCGGGTGAAGATTCTCCTCGGTGTCGTCGTGCGTGTGCCAGACGGTGGGAAATGGCGTGGAGATGACGTGGAGGACGGGGACACCTGAGCGAGAGAGAAGAGATCAGTGGGGGTAGGGCAAGACTGAAGAGGAGTGGGGGAAGGGCGAGAGCGAAGAGATGAGCGGGGGAAGGGCGAGAAATGGAGAGAAGAGATGAGCGGGGAAGGGCGAGAGAGAAGAGATGAGCGGGGGAAGGGCGAGAGCGAAGAGATGAGCGGGGGAGGGGCGAGAGAGAAGAGATGAGCGATGAGCGAGGGAAGGGCGAGAGAGAAGAGATGAGCGGGGGAAGGGCGAGAGAGAAGAGCGGGGGAAGGGCGAGAGAGAAGAGAAGAGCGGGGGAAGGGCGAGACCGAAGAGATGAGCGGGGGAAGGGCGAGACCGAAGAGATGAGCGGGGAAGGGCGAGGCTGAATAGAAGCAAGAGAGAAGAGATGAGCGTGGGAAGGGCGAGACCGAAGAGATGAGCGGGGGAAGGGCGAGACCGAAGAGATCAGCGGGGGAAGTGCGAGACCGAAGAGATCAGGGGGAAAGGGCAAGAAACGGAGAGAAGCAAGAGAGAAGGGATGAGCGGGGGAAGGGCGAGAGAAAAGAGATGAGCGGGGGAAGGGCAAGAGAAAAGAGAAGAAATCCGAGGAGGAGCTCAGACCTCGCTGCAGGAAGGGAATGTGATCGTCCTCCACCGCCCCAAAGTACAGGTCCGGCCGGAAGTACGGACTGTCCTCACGATGAGCCTCCAGGAGGCCGAGGCTGTGGAGCCGCTTCTCTAGGGTCAGGAAAGAGGACAAATGGTCAGAACAAAGATGAACCACAAATCCCAGCCATCCCCGGACTCACCAATAGTAACGAGTCTCATGAAGTGGCTGCGAGTCTCTGAGAAGTGGCTGAGGATGAGCGGCCCCGGGGCCCCGAGGAGATCCAGCAGGACAAAGAGATCCTGGAGAAGAAGCACAAGTTATCAGACAGCAACGGGGGAGTGTGAGGAGGACGTGCGGGGGATGACAGCGAGCGCTGACCGAGCCCCGAAGGGTTAATGGGTAAATAATATGGAGAAGAACAGAACGCACATTAACCCCTTCACGACATCTGTCGTACATGTTCGCTGCAAGGCAGAGGTGGGTGTATGGAGCGGGGGAACAGGGGGCAGGTGATGGCGGCGGGACCTGCCCCTAACCATTGTCAACATGTTAAATCCCGCTGCCAAACACTGACAGCGGCATTTAACACGTACCTGCAGGGGGCGCAGCACTGTAAGTGGCCGTGGTGTGATTGCAGGTGGCCGATGGGTTGTTATGACAGCAGGGGGGTCCGCTGAAGACCCTGCACTCGTCATAGCCGGGGCAGTGGAGTCGGAGTTGGTGGTTTGGTTCACCGTCTCCACAGCCCTCATCATAGACTCTAAACTCTGACACCTGCCCGAGGCTGCAAAAAGACCAAAATAACACAAAAGATCCGACGAGCAAAGGTTCACGTCCTGGAAAAAGGGAAAAATAAATAGAGTTCAAATCTCCCCTTTCCCCCATTAAAAATAAAGATAATAAAAAAAATACACATCTGACATCGCCGAGTCCAGAAACGTGCGATCAATCAACAGGGAAAACTATAACACGATCCACAAATACAAAAAACACTAAATTGAGCTTTTTTTGGTCGCTACAAAAACTACAAAAAATCCTGCAAGAGCCCCCCCAGAGGAGGAGTGCCACAAGCAGAGCCCCCCCAGAGGACGAGTGCCACAAGCAGAGCCCCCCCAGAGGAGGAGTGCCACAAGCAGAGCGCCCCCCAGAGGAGGAGTGCCACAAGCAGAGCCCCCCAGAGGACGAGTGCCACAAGCAGAGCCCCCCCAGAGGACGAGTGCCACAAGCAGAGCCCCCCCAGAGGACGAGCGCCACAAGCAGAGCCCCCCCAGAGGACGAGCGCCACAAGCAGAGCCCCCCCAGAGGACGAGCGCCACAAGCAGAGCGCCCCCCAGAGGACAAGCGCCACAAGCAGAGCCCCCCCAGAGGACAAGCGCCACAATCAGAGCGCCCCCAGAGGACAAGCGCCACAATCAGAGCGCCCCCAGAGGACAAGCGCCACAATCAGAGCGCCCCCCAGAGGACAAGCGCCACAAGCAGAGCGCCCCCCAAAGGACAAGCGCCACAAGCAGAGCGCCCCCCAGAGGACAAGCGCCACAAGCAGAGCGCCCCCCAGAGGACAAGCGCCACAAGCAGAGCGTCCCCAGAGGACAAGCGCCACAAGCAGAGCGCGCCCCCCAGAGGACAAGCTCCGCAAGCAGAGTGCCCCCCAGAGGACAAGCGCCACAAGCAGAGCCCCCCCCAGAGGACGAGTGCCACAAGCAGAGCGCCCCCCAGAGGACAAGCTCCACAAGCAGAGTGCCCCCCAGAGGACGAGCGCCACAAGCATAGCCCCCCCCAGAGGACGAGCGCCACAAGCAGAGCCCCCCACCCCTGGTCACATTTAGCGCCATCTTACAATTGCATCCAGTTTGCTGCCGGCTCCTCCTGGTCCGGGTTCATTGTGCAGACGCTTCGCAAGGTGCCGCGCCCCGTACAGGGAGTCTGTGTCCGTCCAGTCACCAAACGCCTCCTCCCCGTCCAGGAAGAAAAGCTGCAGCGTAAGGAGGGATCCCTGAGGAGGAAACACCGAGCTGAGTATATACCAAGTATACAGGAGCCTCCTACATGAGCTGTATATATACAGGAGCCGCGTACACAGGAGCTGCATATACAGCATACACAAGCCGCATATACAACATACAGGAGCTGCGTACACAGGAGCGCTGTGATTGGCAGATGATGATGGCCGCTCGCTCACCTTCTCCTTCAGGCCTCTCAGTCGGACGTCCAGTACAGTAACTGCCTCCAGGATCAGAGCACAGGGCACCGCGGAGTCAGTGGCGCCAACAAACGGCCGCCCCCTCTGGTCTACAGGGAACCATTTGGAGTCCAGGTGACAGGCGAACACCAGGCGGCGCGGAGCTCCGGGGTTCAGGGTGGCGACGACACTTCCAAAAGACAGAGAACCGCGAGGGGTCGGAGCATCGAAGAGGTCGAATTCTACCGTCCACTGAGCTGTCAGCGAGCGCAGGTGACTGGAGATGAGCTGAGACCGAAAGAAGGAGTCAGTGACGGCACCAGCACCGCCGCCGGCATCGCACCGTGGCAGCCCCTCACCTCCCAACACCCGGCCGGGGCTTACCTCCCGCACCAGCCGGTTCCCAGGGCTCCCAGGAGTTCGCTCAATCAACATTGGCTGTAAGAACGATGACCACAAGCGCTGCAGACTGACCGCGGACACCAGCTCCCGCAGCCGCGCAGAGGACAGAGACCTGGGGCGGATCTGGAGAAGAACAGAAACATACAATAAACCTTCCCCTCCCCTGTGGCCCTTCCTCTAACCTGTGGCCCTTCCCCTCCCCTCCCTGTGGCCCTTCTCCCTTCCCCTCCCCTCCCTGTGGCCCTTCTCCCTTCCCCTCCGGCCCTTCCCCTCCGGCTCTTCCCCTCACCTGCTGTCCTCCTCCCCTGTGGCCCTTCCCCTCACCTGTGGCCCTTCCCCTCCCCTGCGGCCCTCCTCACCTGTGGCGCTTCCCCTCACCTGTGGCCTTTCCCCTCACCTGCTGTCCTTCTCCCCTGTGGCCCTTCCCCTCACCTGCTGTCCTTCTCCCCTGTGGCCCTTCCTCTCACCTGCTGTCCTTCTCCCCTGTGGCCCTTCCTCTCACCTGCTGTCCTCCTCCCCTGTGGCCCTTCCCCTCACCTGCTGTCCTCCTCCCCTGTAGCCCTTCCCCTCACCTGCTGTCCTCCTCCCCTGTGGCCCTCCCCTCACCTGCTGTCCTCCTCCCCTGCTGTCCCCCTCCCCTGTGGCCCTTCCCCTCACCTGCTGTCCTCCTCCTGTGGCCCTCCCCTCACCTGCTGTCCTCCTCCCCTGCTGTCCTCCCCCCCTGTGGCCCTCCCCTCTACCTGCTGTCCTCCTCCCCTGTGGCCCTTCCCCTCACCTGCTGTCCCCCTCCTGTGGCCCTCTCTCCCCTCACCTGCTGTCCTCCTCCCCTGTGTCCTCCTCCCCTGTGGCTTCCCCTCACCTTGGTCCTCCCCCTCACCTGCTGTCCTCCTCCTGTGGCCCTTCCCTCACCTGCTGTCCCCCTCCTGTGGCCCTCCCCTCACCTGCTGTCCTCCTCCCCCTGTGGCCCTTCCCTCACCTGCTGTCCTCTCCCCTCACCTGCTGTCCTCTCCCCTGTGGCCCTTCCCCTCACCTGCTGTCCCCCTCCCCCCTGTGGTCCTTCCCCTCACCTGCTGTCCTCCTCCCCTGTGGCCCTTCCCCTCACCTGCTGTCCTCCCCTCCCTTGTGGCCCTTCCCCTCACCTGCTGTCCTCCTCCCCTGTGGCCTTCCCCCCTCACCTGCTGTCCTCCTCCCCTGTGGCCCTTCCCCTCACCTGCTGTCCTCCTCCCCTGTGGCCCTTCCCCTCACCTGCTGTCCCCCTCCCTGTGGCCCTTCCCCTCACCTGCTGTCCTCCTCCCCTGTGTCCCTTCCCCTGTGCCCTCCCCTCACCTGCTGTCCTCTTCCTCCTCACCTGCTGCCCTCCCTCCCCTGTGGCCTTCCCCTCCCTGCTGTCCTCCTCCCCTGTGGCCCTTCCCTCACCTGCTGTCTCCTCCCCTGCCTGTGCCCCTCACCTGCTGTCCTCCTCCCTGTGGCCTTCCCCTCACCTGCTGTCCCTCCTGTGGCCCTTCCCCTCACCTGCTGTCCTCCTCCCCTGTGGCCCTCCCTCCCTGTGTCCCTTCCCCTCCTGCTCCTCCTCTCCCCTCACCTGCTGTCCTCTCCCCTGTGGCCCTTCCCCTCACCTGCTGTCCCCTCCCTGTGGCCCTCCCTCACCTGCTGTCCTCCTCCCCTGTGGCCCTTCCCTCACCTGCTGTCCTCCTCCCCCCTTGCCTGTTCCTCCTTCCCCTGTGGCCCTTCCCCTCACCTGCTGTCCCCTCCCCTGTGGCCCTTCCCCTCACCTGCTGTCCTCCTCCCCTGTGGCCCTTCCCCTCACCTGCTGTCCTCCTCCCCTGTGGCCTTCCCCTCACCTGCTGTCCTCCTCCCCTGTGGCCATTTCCCCTCACCTGCTGTCCTCCTCCCCTGTGGCCCTTCCCCTCACCTGCTGTCCTCCTCCCCTGTGGCCCTTCCCTCACCTGCTGTCCTCCTCCCTGTGGCCCTTCCCTCACCTGCTGTCCCCTCCCCTGTGGCCTTCCCTCACCTGCTGTCCTCCTCCCCTTTGGTCCTTCCCTCACCTGCTGTCCTCCTCCCCTTGTGGCCCTTCCCCTCACCTGCTGTCCTCCTCCTCCTTGGCCCTTCCCCTCACCTGCTGTCCCTCCCTCCCTCTCACCTGCTGCCTCTCCCCTGTGCCCTTCCTTCCCCTCACCTGCTGCCTCCTCCTCCCTGTGGCCCTTCCCCTCACCTGCTGTCCTCCTCCCCTGTGGCCCTTCCCCTCACCTGCTGTCCTCCTCCCCTGTGGCCCTTCCCCTCCCTGCTGTCCTCCTCCCCTGTGGCCCTTCCCCTCACCTGCTGTCCTCCCCCTGTGGCCCTTCCCCTCACCTGCTGTCCTCTCCTGTGCCTCCCCTCACTGTGTCTCCTCCTGTCCCCTCACCTGCTGTCCTCTCCCTGTGCCCTTCCCCTCACCTGCTGTCTCCCCCTCCCTGTGGCCCTTCCCCTCACCTGCTGTCCTCCTCCCCTGTGGTCCCTTCCCCTCACCTGCTGTCCTCTCCCTGTGGCCTCCCTCACTGCTGTCCTCCCTGTGGCCTTCCCCTCACCTGCTGTCCTCCTCCCCTGTGGCCCTTCCCCTCACCTGCTGTCCTCCTCCCCTGTGGCCCTTCCCCTCACCTGCTGTCCTCCTCCCTTGTGGCCCTTCCCCTCACCTGCTGTCCTCCTCCCCTGTGGCCATTCCCCTCACCTGCTGTCCTCCTCCCTGTGGCCCTTCCCCTCACCTGCTGTCCTCCTCCCTTGTGGCCCTTCTCCCTCACCTGCTGTCCTCCTCCCCTGTGGCCCTTCCCCTCACCTGCTGTCCTCCTCCCTTGTGGCCCTTCCCCTCACCTGCTGTCCTCCTCCCTGTGGCCCTTCCCTCACCTGCTGTCCTCCTCCCCTGTGGCCTTCCCCCTCACCTGCTGTCCTCCTCCCTGTGGCCCTTCCCTCACCTGCTGTCCTCCTCCCTGGGGCCCCTTCCCCTCACCTGCTGTCCTCCTCCCCTGTGGCCTCTCCCCTCACCTGCTGCTCTCCTGTGCCCTTCCCCCCTCTCCTCCCTGTGGCCCTTCCCCTCACCTGCTGTCCTCCTCCCCTGTGGCCCTTCCCTGTCTCTCCTGTGGCCCTTCCTCACCTGCTGTCCTCCTCCCCTGTGGCCATTCTCCCCCTCACCTGCTGTCCTCCTCCCCTGTGGCCCTTCCCCTCACCTGCTGTCCTCCTCCCTTGTGGCCCTTCCCCTCACCTGCTGTCCCTCCTCCCCTGTGGCCCTTCCCCTCACCTGCTGTCCTCCTCCCTTGTGGCCCTTCCCTCCACCTGCTGTCCTCCTCCCCTGTGGCCATTCTCCCCCTCACCTGCTGTCCTCCTCCCCTGTGGCCCTTCCCCTCACCTGCTGTCCTCCTCCCTTGTGGCCCTTCCCCTCACCTGCTGTCCTCCTCCCCTGTGGCCATTCTCCCCTCACCTGCTTTCCTCCTCCCCTGTGGCCTTCCCCTCACCTGCTGTCCTCCTCCTCTGTGGCCCTTCCCCTCACCTGCTGTCCTCCTCCCCCGTGGCCCTTCCCCTCACCTGCTGTCCTCCTCCTCTGTGGCCCTTCCCCTCACCTGCTGTCCTCCTCCTCTGTGGCCCTTCCCCTCACCTGCTGTCCTCCTCCCCCGTGGCCCTTCCCCTCACCTGCTGTCCTCCTCCTTGTGGCCCTTCCCCTCACCTGCTGTCCTCCTCCCTGTGGCCATTCTCCCCCTCACCTGCTGTCCTCCTCCCCTGTGGCCATTCTCCCCCTCACCTGCTGTCCTCCTCCCTGTGGCCCTTCCCCTCACCTGCTGTCCTCCTCCCTTGTGGCCCTTCCCCTCACCTGCTGTCCTCCTCCCTGTGGCCATTCTCCCCCCTCACCTGCTGTCCTCCTCCCCTGTGGCCATTCTCCCCCTCACCTGCTGTCCTCCTCCCCTGTGGCCCTTCCCCACCTGCTGTCCTCCTCGGGCTTCTCCCTCCTTCTCATGTCTCTCACCGCCGCTCTCCCACAGTAATATCCCGGCACCGATCAGCACCCCCAGCCCGAGCACCAGCAGGGCGCGCAGCTTCGGGCTCCAGGCGGCGCTGGAGGGGCCCCCGGGGCTCTTGTAGATACGAGCAGCGCGGCGTGAACACATCGAAGAAGAGCATGACTGGCGAGACAACAGCCAATCATAGCGCAGCGGTTTCAAGCGCAGCCAATCAACAGCGGGGGGTGGAGTTGTCATATAGTAGCTGCAGACACCTGGCCACATTCCATCAATCAGCGCACTGGGGTGGAGCCTTTTTGCCCTGATGGGGCGGAGAAAAGTGTTACTGCGGCACGGACCAATCAGCATTGAGGGGCGGTGTCTGTACTGACAGCTCATCGTAAACACTGTGCACGCTGATTGGCTGTGATGTCGCTTACTGTCGCTAGGTTACAGCAGCCGCTATATTGACTGAGGGATCCCAGGCGCCGATGATACAGACGCGTATGACCAAGCGGCAACGGCAGGGGAGAGGCTAAAGAAGACCACGCCCTGTAAGGAGGCGGGGCTAATAAATCCATATAAAAGCGATGGTTTCCCACTTCTGCTGCCCCTCCGGTCCAGGCCCCCTCACCCTCTCTCCGCCCCTCCGGTCCAGGCCCCCTCACCCTCTCTCCGCCCCTCCGGTCCAGGCCCCCTCACCCTCTCTCCGCCCCTCCGGTCCAGGCCCCCTCACCCTCTCTCCAGTCCGGGCCCTCTCACCCTCTCTCCACCTCTCCAGTCCGGACCCCCTCACCCTCTCTCCACCCCGGGCCCTCTCACCCTCTCTCCACCTCTCCACCCCGGGCCCTCTCACCCTCTCTCCACCCCGGGCCCTCTCACCCTCTCTCCACCCCGGCCCCTCTCACCCTCTCTCCACCCCGGGCCCTCTCACCCTCTCTCCACCTCTCCAGTCCGGGCCCTCTCACCCTCTCTCCACCCCGGGCCCTCTCACCCTCTCTCCACCCCGGGCCCTCTCTCCACCTCTCCAGTCCGGGCCCTCTCACCCTCTCTCCACCCCGGACCCTCTCTCCACCCCGGGCCCTCTCACCCTCTCTCCACCACGGGCCCTCTCACTTTCTCTCCACCTCTCCAGTTCGGGCCCTCTCACCCTCTCTCCACCTCTCCAGTCCGGGTCCTCTCACCCTCTCTCCACCTCTCCACCCCGGGCCCTCTCACCCTCTCTCCACCCCGAGCCCTCTCACCCTCTCTCCACCCCGGGCCCTCTCACCCTCTCTCCACCCCGGGCCCTCTCTCCACCTCTCCAGTCCGGGCCCTCTCACCCTCTCTCCACCTCTCCAGTCCGGGCCCTCTCACCCTCTCTCCACCTCTCCAATCCGGGTCCTCTCACCCTCTCTCCACCCCGAGCCCTCTCACCCTCTCTCCACCCCGGGCCCTCTCTCCACCCCGGGCCCTCTCACCCTCTCTCCACCCCGAGCCCTCTCACACCTCTCTCCACCCCGGCCCCTCTCACCCTCTCTCCACCCCGGGCCCTCTCACCCTCTCTCCACCTCTCCAGTCCGGGCCCTCTCACCCTCTCTCCACCCCGGGCCCTCTCACCCTCTCTCCACCCCGGGCCCTCTCACCCTCTCTCCACCTCTCCAGTCCGGGCCCTCTCACCCTCTCTCCACCACCGGGCCCTCTCACCACCTCTCCAGTTCGGGCCCTCTCACCCTCTCCTCCCCTCTCCAGTCCGGGCCCTCTCACCCTCTATCCACCTCTCCTGTCCGGGCCCTCTCTCCACCTCTCCAGTCCGGGCCCTCTCACCCTCTCTCCTCCCCTCCGTCCGGGCGCTCTCACCCTCTCTCCACCCCGGGCCCTCTCACCCTCTCTCCACCTCTCCAGTCCGGGCCCTCTCACCCTTTCTCCGCCCTCCGGTCTGGGCGCTCTCACCTCTCTCCACCTCGGGCCCTCTCACCCTCTCTCCACCGCGGGCCCTCTCACCCTCTCTCCACCTCTCCAGTCCGGGCCCTCTCACCCTCTCTCCTCCCCTCCGGTCCAGGCCCTCTCACCCTCTCTCCACCTCTCCAGTCCGGTCCCTCTCACCCTCTCTCCTCCCCTCCGGTCCAGGCCCTCTCACCCTCTCTCCACCTCTCCAGTCCGGTCCCTCTCACCCTCTCTCCGCCCCTCCGGTCCGGGCCCTCTCACACTCTCTCCGCCTCTCCAGTCCAGGCCCTCTCACCCTCTCTCCGCCCCTCCGGTCCGGGCCCCCTCAACCCTTTCACCGCCCCTCCGGTCCGGGCCCCCTCAACCCTCTTTCCACCCTCCGGTCCGGGCCATCTCACCCTCTCTCCACCCCTCTGCTCCAGGCCCTCTCACCCTCTCTCCAGCCCTCTGCTCCAGGCCCTCTCACCCTCTCTCCGCCCCTCTGCTCCAGGCCCTCTCACCCTCTCTCCGCCCCGGGCCCTCTCACCCTCTCTGTTCCGGGCCCGGGTCCTCATGGTCTCTCTCTCTCCTGGAGAGATGTGGCAGGGTGCAGCATGGTGGACAGCACTGACTGCAGCATTCTTACCATCAGGACCATCCTCCTCCATTAATCTGAGCGCAGTTGGTCGGTGAAGACTCTTCCAGATCAGATGTCATGTTGACATGTACACTGTGACAAACCCTCTGCAGTGCAGCAGGACGTCAGCCGGAGATCGTCATCAATATTCCCCTTCACTGACAGCGAGCGGAGATTTGTAACGATGTCCTCTGCGCCCTTTATACCTGCAGTAACCTCTGACCCCACGACCCTGGACATGGCGGCCCTGCACTGTCTATACCCCACCCCCATGTGTGGAGGGTCCGCGGCATCGGCAAGATCATTGACAGATGTCAAACTATTGTGGATCCTGATAAATTGTAACAAGCTCCCGCTGTTAGGCCACCTTCACTTTTTGCACGTCTGTGTGGTTCCTTGAATTTCCAGGACACACGGACAGACACTGATCTGTGCCAACGGACGGCAAATGATATCCACGGATCCATCATCAGCACCAGAGGTGGGAGGAGCCAGACCTTCCTCTGAGCATGCTCAGTACAGCATAACAGATCCGTTTTTTCACAGCTCCGTCTCCATAGACCCCCATGCGTCACCCACTCCCACACATCCTCCTCGCCTACCCCCTATCTGTCGGGGTCCCCCAGGGCTCGGTTCTGGGACCGTTACTCTTCTCGTCTACACCCTCAGCCTAGGTCATCTCATTGAGGCCCACGGCCTTCAGTACCACCTCTACGCCAGCAACACCCAGATCTACCTGTCAGGGCCCAACATCACCTCCCTACTATCCAAAATCCCACAATGCCTGTCCGCCATCTCATCCTTCTTCTCTACTCACCTCCTAAAACCAAACATGGACAAAACAGAGTTCATCATCTTCCCCCCCAAGCCGTTCTCCCCATCTACCGACCTATCCATCCGTGTCAATGACTGCTCTCTATCCCCAGTCCTCCACGCCAAGTGCCTTGGGGTAATCTTTGACTCTTCCCTCTCCTTCAAGCTTCACATCCAGGCCCTCGCCACCTTCAGCTCAAAAACACTTCCTCGACCACGACACTGCTAAAACACTCATTCATGCTCTCATCATCTCCCACCTTCACTACTGCAACCTCCTGCTTACCGGCCTCCCTGCTACCTCCCTCGCACCTCTCCAATCTATCCTAAACTCTGCTGCCCAACTAATCCACTGGTCTCCCCCCTCTCCCAAGCCCTTCACTGGCTCCCCACTTCTCAGAGATCCCAGTTCAAAACCCTAATTATGACCTACAAAGCCATCCACAACCTGTCCCCTCCATACATCTCTGACATGGTCTCCCGATACCTACCCTCACACAACCTGCGATCCTCCCAAGAGCTCCTCCTCTACTCCCCTCTCATTACCTTCTCTCACCACTGCATATAAGACTTATCCTGTGCATCCGCTATACTCTGGAACTCTCTCCCCCTATCAGACACTCTCCTACCCTAGGAACCTTCCAGAGAACCCTGAAGACCCACCTCTTCCGACAAGCCTACAACCTACAAGGGGACCCGTCCACCGCACAGTCTCACGCTTGGACTCCCCCCTTACTGTATTCCCACCCGTCCTCGCAGACTGTGAGCCCTCGCAGACAGGGTCCTCTCCCCTCCTCTACCTGTACGATTCGATTGTCCATACATATTGTACGTGTCCTCGTCTGCCCTTTCCCTATGTAAGGCGCCATGGAACCTAATGGCGCTATATAAATAATAACATTTTTGACATGGAGAGCTACACATCCGTGTCTGTCCGTTTGTGTCCACATTTTTCAAAGCAGCCCAAAATCGCAGCAGTCTCCGCTTCTGGGTGCATGAAAAAAAACTGACACACGGAAGCCATATAGGACCAATCCGTGCCCATAGGGATACATGGGAGGCCAAAACTGATCTGTGACGAATAGAACACATAGACACAGGTCACAAATCATGCAGTGTGAAAGCAGCCTTATCAGGAAGATGTTACAACGTAACGAGGACACAAGCCTGTGCGGAACACGACTCGTTACATTGTACTGGGAGACAATCCTCTGCGGAACATGACTTACTACAATGTACCAGTCCAAAGTCCGATGCAACCCTCCTTATCCCAGGAGCAGGACTAGGACGCATTATAAACTGTTCCCCTTCCCTGACAAATTCGGAAGGGATTGCTGGAAAGCCGGGTGTTTGATTCCGCGCCAACCCAAGCAGACAGTCCGAATTGCTCTCAAAAAGCTTTAATCGTGCCGACGCGTTTCGTAGCTGACGTGCTATTTCATCAGGGATGTTAGGCTCCTAATAACTGATGAAGTAGCACGTCAGCTACGAAACGCGTCGGCACGATTAAAGCTTTTTGAGAGCAATTCGGACTGTCTGCTTGGGTTGGCGCGGAATCAAACACCCAGCTTTCCAGCAATCCCTTCCAACTTGAACTTCCCGGGATCCGCAGCGCTGTTTTCACTGTAGGCCCTTCAGTTGGTTGTGACTAACACAACCAAGTAAGGTGAGTTGTACTATCTATTGGTGCACTCCTATCATCACAGGCTGGAATCACACTGTCCGAGTGACTTTGCGAGTCACTCGGACGAGTCTCCCCCCTATCAGGACGGGAGTGTGGAGCTGCTTAGAAAACACAAGTAGCTGACACCCCACCCAGAGAGGGGGGGGAGGCCATTCAAGTTAGTTAGTCATCCAAGTGACTTGCAATGTCACTCAGACAGTGTGATTCCAACCTTAAAGCCCTAGCTGCACTCCCCTCTTTTCATTCCTTCACTGACAAGAACAGAGATCGTGGAAAGTTGCAGAATGTCCGACACATGGAGCCAGAATAATACTCGGTCGGGATCCCGGGATATTGGGCCCTGAAGATGAGGTCACTGCAGCTTCGCTGCACCCCAAGACTTCATCCGGATGGCCGCAGTGCAGGCTGCCGGGGGCACAAAGCTGCAGTCTGTGCTGGCGCTGCCCTTGCGGATATGGCACAGACTCCAGCGCCGACCTCGCAGTCCGCAGATCCCCAGCGAATTTCATCAGGGGTCTCCCCCTCTTTACACCTGCTCAGGAGAGGGTGTTGTAGTGTCAAGTCTGGCTCTATGGAAGGGGAGGCCATCACTTCCTCCAGCCAGTGTAGTATAGGGGTCACAGCCACGGGGGGTCCCCACAGTATGACACAGCCACACCAGAGCACTTCATAAATAATCTCTTTTATTCAAACACTCATTCACATCCCCTCACCTGGATTTCACCTCCCCTCGTCCCCTTCCCTACGTCCCCTTCCTTTCACCCGAGTCCCTTCTCCAGGCAGCACCCAGTTATTGTCATGAAGGCCCAGCTGGCAGCCCGGAGCTGCCCGGTCGGGCCGGCGGCAGCACATCCAGTAGGAGCGTCCGTAGGGCAGATCGTGGTGGTAAGGCTTTGGGTGCCAGCGGCACATGGACACGTCTCCACGTTTGTAAATCCGTTTACATTGTTTGCAGGGGTCTTCCCGATAGAGGGGGTGCTGGCTCCAGCGCGAATCACACGGCCGCACCCCATAGTCTTCAATCACCGCCCGGAAGCGGCGACACGTGCACTTCATGGCAGCCAACGCCTCAGTGGACAAGTAGCTGAAGACCGCCAGGAGGACGTGATCCGGCAACGACGGGAGGTAAAGCCGCGGCTGTAGAAGGCGCTGAACCTGGAAACGGATCTCCAGGAAGTCATGGGAGACATGGCGGTAGAGGCGGCAAAGGGGTGGGATAGGCGGCGGGGGAGGGGGTGGGGGCGGCGGAGCAGTGGAGAGACGCGGGAAGAACAGCTGTCCTGGGAGGGGTTCCGTTTCATCGGCCTCCCCCCCATAAAAGACACAACGGTCAACGGCTCCGGTCAGCACCAGGTCTACATGGAAACCGGACTCCGAGGCCGCCGCCTGCGCCTCCTCTCCGCCCTCCGCCTGCTGCGGCTCCATCTTTTCCAGCAGGACACAGACGCGGTGCGGCTCCGGACTCAGCAGCTGGTACAGGTCACAGGTGATGGGGTCTCCCGGCCTCTCGGCCACACGGAAGGCGATGCGGACCTCCCGCTCCGCCTGTTCTGCCTCGTACTGGGCCACAGCCTCGGCCACACTGCGGCAGTTGCCCTCCTCACCATCCTCCGAGGACGTCACCAGCACCAGCGGAGGTCTGGCTGGCGCAGGATCTGCCCCTCGGCCCTCCGCACGGGCCACCATTTCCGCTACGGAGGGAGGAGCTTCCAGATCAATGGCATGCCGACGCCTCTTTGCCCTGGAGCTGCCCCCTGCGCTCCATCGACCTTTGACTTTAGCCCCTCCAGGGCGGGGGGATGAGCAGCTCCCCGCACACTGATAGGCCACAAAGAAGGCCACTTTCTCCTTGGTGTTTCCAGGCTTGATAACGTACCATGTATCCAAGAGGACGCGTCATCCCGCTCCGTGGACACTCAGTGCTGTCCGGGGGAGGGGCCGTCTCCTCCGCTGCCCCCGCAATCTCACCGCTCTCTGCAGAAGCGCAGCTCATAGCGAAAGCACCAAAGGGATGAGGACTCCACAGGTGAAGAGGAGACGGCAAGCGGGGATCCATGACGTCAGATCTGCAAACAGAATAAGGAGGTCAAGACAACGACAGGGGGGGGGATCACAGAAACCCAGCCCGCCCCGGGGTCAGGACAACGACGGGGGAATCACAGAGCCCCCCAGCCCCGCCCCGGGGTCAGGACAACGACGGGGGTATCACACAGAGCCCAGTCCCCGCCCCGGGGTCAGGACAGCGACAGATGACGGGGGAATCACAGAGCCCAGCACAATGGATGAGGAGGAACATAGATCCCAGCACGGCCCGGGGCCAAGACAGTGATGGGAGTCAGGGGCAGGCAATCATTGGGGCAATCTGTACGGGGCCCAAGGGGTCAGGGGGCCATTTCCACCTCTAGAGCTGAAGGAATTGTGCATTGTGAGGAGCTATTGGACTAAACAGGCCCCATGTACTGTGATTGCACAGGGGCCCTTCTCTGGGATTGCACAGGGGCCCTTCTCTGGGATTGCACAGGGGCCCTTCTCTGGGATTGCACAGGGGCCCTTCTCTGGCCCCGCAGTGTCTGCAGTGATGGAAGAGCCCATGTCCTGCTCCAGGCCCCGGGGACCCACTATGGGGATAAAGGCCCCGGAGCCGCCGCCGCCTGTCCTCACCTGCCGCCCGCTGCTGACCATGGCCCTGCGCTCAGAGGTCTCCGGTGACCGGGCCTTCTCTCTGGGGTCCCGGGCCTTCCGCCTCTCCGGTAACCCGGGACTCGCCCGCACACCCGAGGAGCTGTCACTCAGACAGGAGTCACCTGACCTCTTAAAGGGACAGTCCCCTTCTGGCTCCCACGCTGAGTGCGCGCTCGTGACGGACAGCAACAGGAGGAGCAAACAGCCAATCACCGTCCATGGATCCGGGCATCTCCTTATATGGAAACTCCCCGGCTCGGCTAGGGTTCGTGGAGAAAGTGCAGCAGTCTGTGAGATCCGCAGAGCCGCAGAAGTGAGCGGAGACTCCGCGCTCCGGAGGAAGGAACAGCGCGCCGCTCCCTACAGTCACTGGAGACAGTGTAACCGAGCAATAACAGGGGGCGGGGCTACGGGAGAAACTGGATACATTGTATCTGTTATGACCCCGCCCCAAGTAATGAGATACGGCAGAACTGTGACGTCACCGTATATATCACCATACACTGTATAGAGGCAGAGGTGTAACTAGGTTTTCTGGCACCCGGGGCAAAGATTTATTTTGGCGCCCCCCCCCCACCCCGCCAAATTTTATTTGATGCGTAGCTCTATTGAAACGCTCACTTACTAAGTAACCGCGGTTTTTTTTCGCGCCCGCACCTGCCGCAAGTGCCGAAACCGCACTTGCTGCATCTGCCGCACACTTACCACAAGCCCCATAGACATTGCATGGGGCTTGCCGCAACTGTGCCACAAGTGCAGCGGTTATGCGGTAATCGCGGCAGATGTGTTTTTTTCACCGCATCTGCCGCGATCGGCAAAAACGGCTGATGTGAAAGTACCCTAACATATACACAGTATACACCTCATAGTGTGTGCCTGCCTGATGATGTATACATAAACACACCTCATTGTGTGTGCCTGCCTGATGTATACATATATATACCTCAGGTATACAGGCACTGCTGTATATAAAGCACGCACAGGCTGCACACACAGCACAGCTGTATATAGATGACAGTCATCTATATACAGCTGTGCTCGGTGTGTGCAGTCTGTCCTCTATATACAGCTGTGCTCTGTGTATTATGTGTTTCACTGCCTGATGTATACATATATATACCTGAGGTATATATTATACATCAGGCAGGCACACTATGAGGTGTATACATGTATACATCACCAGGCAGGCACACACTACCTCATAGTGTGTGCCTGCGCCTGATGTATACATATATACACCTCAGCCAGGCCTGCCCAGGACAGGCACCCCCTCCCCCCCTCCTGAGGTTACTTTATTACCTCATTACTTTATTAGGAGCAGATTGCCTTGTAGGCGTAGCCAGGACGGACCGGACCCAGACGACTCAGTCTGAGTCAAGAGTCAGAAGGAGGCAGCCGGCCACACAGCAGCTCCTCGGCTCTGTTCTTCTCCTCTCCATCCCAGACTGTGCGGCGCGCTGGGTGACGTCAGCCGCAGCGCGACGTGCCTGGGGGTGGGGGGGACTACCAGGGGCGGACCAGCAGCAGGGGGGGGTTGTGCACGCACAGGTCATCGGCCGCCCTGCACAATATGCGGCGAAGTCGCAGGAGATTAGTTCCGGCGGCGGCGCTGCAGTTGCCACCGCCGGACGCCTGGGCACATGATGATGGCACCGGCGCCCCCCACTGAGTGGCGCCCGGTGCAAAAAGTCCGGCTGCCCCCCCCTAGATACGCCCCTGTATAGAGGAAATGATGTGCACCCCCCAACCTGCAGGCAAAGGTTTAAAGTGGGGTCCAAACACCTCCTTTATGCTGATGACACACAACTATACACTTCTTCCCCTGACCTTACTCCTGCTCTAGTACAGAACACCAATGACTGTGTAACCGCAGTCTCCACTATCATGTCCGCTCTCTACCTGAAACTCAATCTTTCCAAAACTGAACTTCTTCTGCTCCCGCCTTCCACTAACTAAATCTGACATTTCTCTCAGTGTGTGACACCACGATAACGTCTAGTCAGCAGGCTCGCTGTCTGGGTGTTATGTTTGATCTCTCCTTCACCCCATATATACAATCTCTCGCCCGCTCTTGCCACTTGCACCTGAAGAACATCTCTAGAATTCGCCCCTTTCTCACCTTGGAAACCACAAAAACCCTCACTGTGGCCCTTATTCACTCCCACCTTGACTATTGCAATCCTCTATTAATTGGCCTCCCCCACACTAGACTCTGCCCTCTCCAGTCCATCCTTAATGCAGCAGCCAGGATTACCTATCTGGCTAATCGTTACTCAGACGCCTCCACTCTATGCCAGTCATTGCACTGGCTGCCCATACACTATAGGACCCAATTCAAACTGCTTGTTCTCACCCACAAAGCTCTTCACAGTGCAGCACCCCCCTACATCCCCTCCCTCATCTCTGTCTATCACCCCACCCATTCTCTTCGCTCTGGAAGTGACTTTAGACTCACTTCTGCATTAATCCGAACCTTCCACTCCCGGCTCCAAGACTTCTCCTGACCTGCACCAATTCTTTGGAATGCTCTACCCCAAGAAATTAGGTCTATCCACAACTTACATAGTTTCAGGCGATCCCTAAAAACACATTTTTTTTATGATCCCTAGTCAGTCATCTAGACATAGCCTATCCGCTCCACCAGTCTAAAGTGGATCACAAATAATGGTTGGTGGCCTCTTATGCTGCTCCTATCTGTTCCCATCTCCTCAAGGTGACTATACCATCATTGTAAATAAGCGCCTGTACTGTGTGTCACCCCCACTTCATTGTAATGGCCCCTTTACACGCAGCTACAGGTAACAGGTTTTCCACAGGTAACTTACTGGTTGCAGTGAAATCATGGAGAGATTATTCCATTTGTACACAGCAACAAGATAGAACCTTGTCTCCATGATTTCACTGCAGCCAGTAAGTTACCTGTGGAAAACCTGTTACCTGTAGCTGCGTGTAAAGGGGCCATTAGATTGTAAGGTCATTATTTTGCTCTAATTATTGTATTATATTATGCTTTGTACTATAGTGTATTGTTTTTTTGCATTGTATTTTCTAATAACTGTTTCTTATGACTGTTTAAACATGAACTTTGAATTGTGAAGTGCTGCGGAATATGTTGGCGCTACATAAATAAAAATAATTATTATTATTACTGAGGAAGGAGGAAACAAGTGGTCACCGAATATTAAGGACGGAGGAGGCGAGCGGTCACTGAATACTGAGAAGATGGGCGAGCACTGAATACTGAGGACGGAGGAGACAGGTGGTCATCGGATACTGAGAATAGTGAATGCAGCTCTTGAGTATAATACAGGAGGTAACTCAGGATCAGTAATGTAATGTATGTACCCAGTGACTGCACCAGCAGAATAGTGAGTGCAGCTCTGGAGTATAATACAGGAGGTAACTCAGGATCAGTAATGTAATGTATGTACCCAGTGACTGCACCAGCAGAATAGTGAGTGCAGCTCTGGAGTGTAATACAGGAGGTAACTCAGGATCAGTAATGTAATGTATGTACACAGTGACTGCACCAGCAGAATAGTGAGTGCAGCTCTGGAGTATAATACAGGAGGTAACTCAGGATCAGTAATGTAATGTATGTACACAGTGACTGCACCAGCAGAATAGTGAGTGCAGCTCTGGAGTATAATACAGGAGGTAACTCAGGATCAGTAATGTAATGTATGTACACAGTGACTGCACCAGCAGAATAGTGAGTGCAGCTCTGGAGTATAATACAGGGGGTAACTCAGGATCAGTAATGTAATGTATGTACACAGTGACTGCACCAGCAGAATAGTGAGTGCAGCTCTGGAGTATAATACAGGAGGTAACTCAGGATCAGTAATGTAATGTATGGACACAGTGACTGCAGCAGCAGAATAGTGAGTGCAGCTCTGGAGTATTATACAGGAGGTAACTCAGGATCAGTAATGTATGTACACAGTGACTGCACCAGCAGAATAGTGAGTCCAGCTCTGGAGTATAATACAGGAGGTAACTCAGGATCAGTAATGTATGTACACAGTGACTGCACCAGCAGAATAGTGAGTCCAGCTCTGGAGTATAATACAGGAGGTAACTCAGGATCAGTAATGTAATGTATATACACAGTGACTGCACCAGCAGAATAGTGAGTGCAGCTCTGGAGTATAATATAGGAGGTAACTCAGGATCAGTAATGTAATGTATGTACACAGTGACTGCACCAGCAGAATAATGAGTGCAGCTCTGGAGTATAATATAGGAGGTAACTCAGGATCAGTAATGTAATGATTGTACAGAGTGACTGCACCAGCAGAATAGTGAGTGCAGCTCTACAGTATAATACAGGAGGTAACTCAGGATCAGTAATGTAATGTATGTACACAGTGACTGCACCAGCAGAATAGTGAGTGCAGCTCTGCAGTATAATACAGGAGGTAACTCAGGATCAGTAATGTAATGTATGTACACAGTGACTGTACCAGCAGAATAGTGAGTGTAGCTCTGGAGTATAATACAGGAGGTAACTCAGGATCAGTAATGTAATGTATGTACACAGTGACTGCACCAGCAGAATAGTGAGTGCAGCTCTGGAGTATAATACAGGAGGTAACTCAGGATCAGTAATGTAATGTATGTACACAGTGACTGCACCAGCAGAATAGTGAGTGCAGCTCTGGAGTATAATACAGGAGGTAACTCAGGATCAGTAATGTAATGTATGTACACAGTGACTGCACCAGCAGAATAGTGAGTGCAGCTCTGCAGTATAATACAGAGGTAACTCAGGATCAGTAATGTAATGTATATACACAGTGACTACACCAGCAGAATAGTGAGTGCAGCTCTGGAGTATAATACAGGAGGTAACTCAGGATCAGTAATGTAATGTATATACACAGTGACTACACCAGCAGAATAGTGAGTGCAGCTCTGGAGTATAATATAGGAGGTAAGTCAGGATCAGAGCAGGAGTGTCTATGATTTGCAGACATTCAGCTCACCCCCAGGATCATTAGTTTTGCCCCAAAAAACAGTGTTCACATCCAAGGCTCAAATGCCCTCTAGAAAGATATATATACATTTATAATAAAATCACTTGATCTCCTCCCTCTTATAATGAATCTTCCCCAGCATAGGAGCAAATCCTAAAACTCCCACATAAACCGAGTAAACAGTGAAGTTATGAACCCGCATCCCCCTCCTCGGAAGAAGAGGTTGCTGATAGGATTAGTGGAATGGAGTGTGAGCCCTGAGGGACAAGCAGCTTAATCCCAGCAAAGGTCATGGGACAATCACAGGATTAACCAAGCAAACCTGGGAGCGATAGCGGCTCATCAGCCACCAGACCACATACAGGACCCCACAGACTGGAGATCAGAACCACAGCTGAGACTGCTCCGAAGTCTGGATGTAAATGTCTGCCGAGGTTCTCAGCACTGCAGATACAGCTGGTGAAATAAGTATTAAATACGTCACCAATTTTCTAAGTAAATGTATTTATTAAAGGTGCTATTAACCCCCATCATCCCCCGTGAATGAGTGTATAACCCCCATCATCCCCCTGTAAGAATTTCTAACCAGATGTCGGTAACAACCCATCCAAAATCTTTAATCTCTCCCTGTCTTCTGGCATCTTCCCCGCCTCCTTCAAACACTCGATCATTACTCCATTACTAAAGAAAACTTATCTCGAACCATCCTGCACAAATAACTACAGACCAGTCTCTAATCTCCCCTTCATCTGTAAACTCCTAGAGCGCCTGGTCTACACCCACCTCACCCGTTACCTCTCCACTCACTCTCTTCTAGATCCATTGCAGTCTGGCTTCCACCCTCTTCACTCTACAGAAACTGCCCTCATCAAAGTGACCAATGATCTTCTGACAGCAAAACGTAATGGTGACTACTCTCTGCTTATCCTTCTTGATCTCTCTGCAGCCTTTGACACAGTTGACCACCATCTCCTACTCTCTATGCTGCACTCCATTGGCATCAAGGACACGGCTCTCTCCTGGTTCTCCTCCTATCTCTCTGACCGCTCTTTCAGTGTATCATTTGCTGGCTCCACTTCCTCCCCTCTTCCTCTCACTATTGGGGTCCCTCAGGGTTCAGTCTTTGGACCTCTTCTTCCCCTCTTCCTCTCACTATTGGGGTCCTCAGGGTTCAGTCCTTGGACCTCTTCTCTTCTCTCTCTACACAGCCCCGATTGGACAGACCATCAGCAGATTTGGCTTCCAGTACCGTCTCTATGCTGATGACACACAACTATACACTTCTTCCCCTGACCTTACTCCCGCTCTAATACAGAACACCAATGACTATCACACCGCAGTTTCCACTATCATGTCCGCTCTCTATCTGAAACTCATCCTATCCAAAACTGAAGTTCTTCTGCTCCCGCCCTCCACTAACCTCCCTAAATATGACATCTCTCTCAGTGTGCAGCACCACGATAACGTCTAGTCAGCAGGCTCGCTGTGTGGGTGTTATGTTTGACTCTGTATACATGAAGTGAAGGAAAGATCAATCTCTCACCCGCTCTTGCCGCTTGCACGTGCAGAACATCTCTAGAATTCGCCTGTTTCTCACCAAAGAAACAACAAAAACCTTCACTGTGGCCCTGATCCACTCCCGCCTTAACTATCGTAATTATCTTTTAATTGGCCTCCCCCACACTAGACTTTTCCCTTTTCAGTACGGACACACTGGCATGAAAGTCAGACGACTACAATGCGAGTTTTTCTCGTATTGCAGTCGGATTAATGTTATTCAATATTCGAGAGCACATTTGCGAGTGTCGGGTGTTTTTTTCTCATCTGATTGATGGACGAGAAACCAATCGCAACATGCTGCAACAGTATACGATTCAACGCGCGAGACTCGCTAATGCAAGTCTATGGGTCCGACAAAATCACTGACCGCACATGGACTATCCGAGAGGCATTCGTTTTTTCACTGATACATTCTCATTCTGCAGCTGAGAACACTGTAAAATGTTCCTGTAAATGATTATACAGTAAATAGCTGCTGAGGAAAAAAAATTGATTGCACACGGACATCACTTGGATGTGATCTGAGAAACATGCCGGACAGTCACATAGCAGTTGGATGCAAAACGGACTAAAATATGGACCACAGTCGTATTACTCTCGGGAACGACAATCGGATCACATTTTTTCTTGCCTGTGTTTCCACCCTAATGCAGCAGTCAGGATAACCTAACTAGCTAACCGTTACTCAGATGCCTCAGCTCTGTGCCAGTCATTGCACTGGCTGCCCATACACTATAGGATCCAATTCAAACTGCTTGTTCTCAACCACAAAGCTCTTCACAGTGCAGCACCTCCCTACCTCTCCTCCCCATCTCTGTCTATCACCCCACCCATTGTCTTCGCTCTGGAAGTGACTTTAGACTCACTTCTGCACTAATCCGAACCTCCCACTCCCGGCTCCAAGACTTCTACCGAGCTGCACCAATTCTCTGGAATGCTCTACCCCAAGAAATAAGGTGTATCTACAACTTACATGCAACCCCTGGCAAAAATGATGGAATCCCCGGGCTCGGAGGATGTACATTCAGTTGTTTAATTTTGCAGAAAAAAAGCAGATCACAGACCTGGCACAAAACGAAAGTCATTTTAAATGGCAACTTTATGGCTTTAAGAAACACTAAAAGAAATCTTGAAATAAAAAGTGCTAGCCAGTAACGGCTACTTTTGTAGACCAAGCAGGGGAAAATTTATGGAATCACTCAATTCTGAGGAAAAAATTATGAAATCACCCTGTAAATTTTAATTCCCAAAACTAACACCTGCATCAAATAAGATCTGAACGTTAGTCTGCATCTAAAAAGGAGTGATCACACCTTGGAGGGCTGCTGCACCAAGTGGACTGACATGAATCATGGCTCCAACACTAGAGATGTCAATTGAAACAAAGGAGAGGATTATCAAACTCTTAAAAGAGGGTAAATCATCCGGCAATGTTGCAAAAGATTTGGTTGTTCACAGTCAGCAGTGTCTAAAATCTGGACCAAATACAAACAACATGGGAAGGTTGTTAAAGGGAAACATACTGGTAGACCAAGGAAGACATCAAAGCATCAAGACCGGAAACTTAAAGCAATGTGTCTCCAAAACAGGAAATGCACAGCAACAAATGAGGAACGAATGGGAGGAAACTGGAGTCAATGTCTGTGACCGAACTGTAAGAAACCGCCCAAAGGAAATGGGATTTACATACAGAAAAGCTAAACATAAGCCATCATTAACACCTAAACAGAAAAAGACAAGGTTACAATGGGCTAAGAAAAAGCAATTGTGGACTGTGGATGACTGGATGAAAGTCATATTCAGTGATGAATCGCGAATCTGCATTGGGCAAGGTGATGCTGGAACCTTTGTTTGGTGTCGTTCCAATGAGATTTATAAAGATGACTGCCTGAAGAGAACATTTAAATTTCCACAGTCATTGATGATATGGGGCTGCATGTCAGGTAAAGGACAGGGGAGATGGCTGTCATTACATCTTCAATAAATGCCTAAGTTTACATTGATATTTTGGACACTTTTCTTATCCCATCAATTGAAAGGCTGTTTGGGGATGATGAAATCCTTGATCAAGATGATAATGCATCCTGACATAGAGCAAAAACTGTGAAAACATTCCTTGAAAGAAGACACATAAGGTCAATGTCATGGCCTGCAAATAGTCCGGATTTCAATCCAATTGAAAATCTTTGGTGGAAGTTGAAGAAAACGGTCCATGACAAGGCTCAACCTGCAAAGCTGATCTGGCAACAGCAATCAGGAAGTTGGAGCAGATTGATGATGAGTACTGTTGTCCTCATTAGTCCATGCCTCAGAGATACAAGCTGTTATAAAGCCAGAGGTGGTGCACAAATATAGTGATGTATTGGAGTGTTTGTTTGTGTGTTTGTTGTTCATGATTCCATAATTTTCCCCCTGCTTGGTTACAAATGTAACCGTTACTGACTGCACATTTTTTTTCAAGATTTCTTTTAGTGTTTCTTAAAGCCATAAAGCTGCCATTTGAAATTGACTTAGTTTGTGCCATGTCTGTGATCTGCTTTATTTCTACAAAATTAAACAATGAATGAACATCTCGAGCGGGGATTCCATAAATTTTGCCAGGGTTGTAGTTAGGCGATCCCTAAAAAACTCTTTTTAGGACGGCCTATCATGATCCTAGTCAATGTCATTGACACAGCCTATCGCTATGTATATGTTGCCGTTATATAATATAAGATTATTATTATTATCCAATCAACACAGGCAAAGAAATCAAACCACAGATGTCTATGAATTATGTGTAATACTGAAAATGACATAGGGAAAAATTATTGAACACATGAAGAAAAAGAGGTGCAAAAAGGCACGGAAAGTCCTGACACCGGCTGAGATCTATCAGTAATTAGAAAGCGATCCTGTCACTTAGTGATAATAATATCAGATGGATCAACTGATGACTGATAAAAGGGAGTCTCATTACCAAGGAGCCACACAAGAAACATCTCATGATGGGTGTCACGTACCCACTCCTCAGCACGTGACTTGGGGTTGCGCCTGCAAGGGTTAATTTATCTCCTCTCACTCAATCCAGCACTCGACCTCTGTCCTATGATGAAAGGGAGCATCAATCACACCCCGACTCAGACCGCACACCCTGCCACCACCCACTGGATTTGGGGCCAATGGGTCCCCCTAAATAAGACTTTTCAGACAATCAACAAAATAACACCCTTTCTAGGGTTATGGGTTCCTTAGAGTATACAAGGTTCAGACTTATTAAAGTTTTAAGCTTTAATATAAAAGATACAGTGCTTACAATAAAAAGATATAAAAATAGAAATAAAAAGTGACATACACATATGCTACACAGTTATGAAATAAAAAGGAGAAAACTTACAGAACCCTAAAACTCTGTCTTCTGTAGCCCGATAGGGAGGGCGGAAAAGTGGAATGATGATGACAGCAGTGTTCAGCTGCCCCATCCCTGTGACACAGGACTTTAGCCGAGCCGATCGCCGTAGCTGAATCCAATAGAAAATGTCTGGAAGGAACTAAAGCTCAGAGATCATAGAAGGATCCATGGGATCTGCAGGAGGTGAAGAGTGTTTGTGTGGAAGAATGGCCCAAAATCCACCTGAACAATGCAAGGACGAGTGTCTCCATACAGGGGGAGTCTGGAGCTTTGTCACCAACAAAGGCTTTTGTATAAAGTATTAAATACATTTCTGAAAGCGTGTTTAATACTTATTTCAGCTGCTGTATGTGATCATGGAGAGGTTCGTTCATTCCCTTTCACACGTTCTATTGAAGAACACTAGATTTCAATATCTGGGCTGAAATAGCAGATAACAGAGAGAAATAGACTGGAATCTGCTATTTCAAGAATGAATTGCCATTCACCGTGGAAATAGTACAGGTGGAAGAAGACAAAATACAAAAAGTGGACAGCACTAAGTGCCGCTCATATAGGAACCCGCTGCATAGTCCGGGTTATCATTGGGAATTGGAGAACGGAAACTGAGCACATATCACCTCACCACGAAAAACAGACTAATTCTCTTCAGTGTTTGGTTCATGTCTTTGATTTTATGTTGTCTTGAATGCACCCCCCCCCCCCATAGACATGCAAAAATTACAAAACTTCTGATGCCCATAACATTGCTAAAAGCAGACGGTCTTTGTGATCATAACGGATCCATAGTTTTGTGCATGAAATTCTGATTAGTGACTTGGATCTAAAATATGATTTTTTATGTGCACGCGCTCTGTGATGTATGATGGGCTCGTGCTCCATCCATGAAATACATGTGAAAAACAGACGTGTGAGTGAGGCCTGACAGCGGAAATATTCAGACTTCTACAATTAGCATCAGACTTTTGTATCTGACACCCTGAACCCCGTCATCGGTATCTGACACCCTGAACCCCGTCATCAGTATCTGACACCCTGAACTCCTTCATCAGTATCTGACACCCTGAACCCCGTCATCAGTATCTGACACCCTGAACCCCTTCATCAGTATCTGACACCTTGAACCCCGTCATCAGTATCTGACAACCTGAACCCCTTCATCAGTATTGACACCTTGAACCCCTTCATCAGTATCTGACACCTTGAACCCCGTCATTGGTATCTGACAACCTGAACCCCGTCATCAGTATCTGACACCCTGAACCCCTTCATCAGTATCTGACACCCTGAACCCCGTCATCAGTATCTGACACCTTGAACCCCGTCATTGGTATCTGACAACCTGAACCCCGTCATCAGTATCTGACAACCTGAACCCCTTCATCAGTATCTGACACCTTGAACCCCGTCATTGGTATCTGACACCCTGAACCCCGTCATCAGTATCTGACACCCTGAACCCCGTCATCGGTATCTGACAACCTGAACTCCGTCATCAGTATCTGACACTTTGAACCCCGTCATCAGTATCTGACACCTTGAACCCCGTCATTGGTATCTGACACCCTGACTTCTGCTATTGTTACGTGACACCCTGACTCCTATTTCTGATACATTGACCCTCAGCAGTAACATCTGACACCAACTCCAACACCCGACACCCTGACTCTAGTCACAGGTACCTGACACCGGTGATTTGTCTGGACGCGAGGTGGATATCAATCACTCGTCACTCGCTGAATTATACCAGACTTTACTGCAGACCAGTCATACAAGCAATAAATAATGGGGAGGAGGATGGTCTGGGCCCCTGGATATTCCGGGCCCCAGAGTGTTCAGACTTCGGGCTCCCTGCAGCGTGGGCTCTTCTGTGAGGGGGGCCGCAGGGATCTGGGGGCGCACGATGAATGTTCTCCTCTGAAGGTGTCTTGTAGTTTCCTGCGCAGCTCGGCCTGAACCTGCCAGAGATACAACGTGAGAATCTGGGGGGACGGCGGGAACGAGGAGCAGGAGCAGATCAGGGTAGATGGGGGTCTCACCTCCTTATTACAGATACAGTACAGCACAGCGACCAGCAGACCCTGCAGGATAAAGAAAGTCATCATTGTGGTGTAGGGTCTACAGAGTGTGAAATAGTATTCACTCCTCGTCCTGCATTACATCTCTGGCTAAGGAGGAGCTTCCATACTGGAGAACCTGGGTGGTCCGGCCCTGCCCCCGCACAGATCAGCCCCTCGGAGGCGAGGTCAGGTAACTCAGTAAATAGTACAGGGCATCTCCAGAATTATGCAGGACTTTGGGCGACAGTCCCCGTGGGCCCCTCTTTGTCTTACAAGAGCTACAATGTTTTATCTGCCTCCTATGAAGCCTGGGCTGTAATCTGATCTAAACAATGGCCACAATAGAGAGATCTACGAGGGGTGAAAACCTTCCCAGCAGACAGGGCGGCGATATCGTACATGGACGGAGCTGAGCAGGAGTTCCAGGCCCAGTTTACTGTATCGCACTCGGCCTGTCGCACTTTCCTCAGGAATCAGGTTGAAGACGGCTTCATGGATCCCAAGGAGCGGAATCAACGTCAGGGTGGACTTGGCCAACCTGAGAAGCAGAGCGACAGGGTCTAAGACACTCGGACTTTATGTACAAATGCTCTGCAGCAATGATGCTCTGCAGGGAGGTGTTGTGTATTGTGTAGAGGATGATGCTCTGCAGGGAGGTGTTGTGTATTGTGTAGAGGATGATGCTCTGCAGGGAGGTGTTGTGTATTGTGTAGAGGATGATGCTCTGCAGGGCGGTGTTCTGTATTGTGTAGAGGATGATGCTCTGCAGGGCGGTGTTCTGTATTGTGTAGAGGATGATGCTCTGCAGGGAGGTGTTGTGTATTGTGTAGAGGATGATGCTCTGCAGGGAGGTGTTGTGTATTGTGTAGAGGATGATGCTCTGCAGGGAGGAGTTGAGTATTGTGTAGAGGATGATGCTCTGCAGGGAGGTGTTGTGTATTGTGTAGAGGATGATGCTCTGCAGGGAGTGTTGTGTATTGTGTAGAGGATGATGCTCTGCAGGGAGGTGTTGTATATTGTGTAGAGGATGATGCTCTGCAGGGAGGTGTTGTGTATTGTGTAGAGGATGATGCTCTGCAGCGAGATGTTGTGTATTGTGTAGATGATGATGCTCCGCAGGGAGGTGCTGTGTATTGTGTAGAGGATGATGCTCTGCAGGGAGGTGTTGTATATTGTGTAGAGGATGATGCTCTGCAGGGAGGTGTTGTGTATTGTGCGGAGGATGATGCTCTGCAGGGAGGTGTTGTGTATTGTGCAGAGGATGATGCTCTGCAGGGAGTGTTTGTGTATTGTGTAGAGGATGATGCTCTGCAGGGAGGTGTTGTGTATTGTGTAGAGGATGATGCTCTGCAGGGAGGTATTGTGTATTGTGTAGAGGATGATGCTCTGCAGGGAGGTGTTGTGTATTGTGTAGAGGATGATGCTCTGCAGGGAGGTGTTGTATATTGTGTAGAGGATGATGCTCTGCAGGGAGGTGTTGTGTATTGTGTAGAGGATGATGCTCTGCAGCGAGATGTTGTGTATTGTGTAGATGATGATGCTCCGCAGGGAGGTGCTGTGTATTGTGTAGAGGATGATGCTCTGCAGGGAGGTGTTGTATATTGTGTAGAGGATGATGCTCTGCAGGGAGGCGTTGTGTATTGTGCAGAGGATGATGCTCTACAGGGAGGTGTTGTGTATTGTGCAGAGGATGATGCTCTGCAGGGAGGTGTTGTGTATTGTGTAGAAGATGATGCTCTGCAGGGAGGTGTTGTGTATTGTGTAGAGGATGATGCTCTGCAGGGAGGTGTTGTGTATTGTGTAGAGGATGTTGCTCTGCAGGGAGGTGTTGTATATTGTGTAGAGGATGATGCTCTGCAGGGAGGTGTTGTGTATTGTGTAGAGGATGATGCTCTGCAGGGAGGTGTTGTGTATTGTGCAGAGGATGATGCTCTGCAGGGAGGTGTTGTGTATTGTGTAGAGGATGATGCTCTGCAGGGAGGTGTTGTGTATTGTGTAGAGGATGATGCTCTGCAGGGAGGTGTTGTGTATTGTGTAGAAGATGATGCTCTGCAGGGAGGTGTTGTGTATTGTGTAGAGGATGATGCTCTGCAGCGAGATGTTGTGTATTGTGTAGATGATGATGCTCCGCAGGGAGGTGCTGTGTATTGTGTAGAGGATGATGCTCTGCAGGGAGGTGTTCTGTATTGTGTAGAGGATGATGCTCTGCAGGGAGGTGTTGTGTATTGTGTAGAAGATGATGCTCTGCAGGGAGGTGTTGTGTATTGTGTAGAGGATGATGCTCTGCAGGGAGGTGTTGTGTATTGTGTAGAGGATGATGCTCTGCAGGGAGGTGTTCTGTATTGTGTAGAGGATGATGCTCTGCAGGGAGGTGTTGTGTATTGTGTAGAGGATGATGCTCTGCAGGGAGGTGTTCTGTATTGTGTAGAGGATGATGCCCTGCAGGGAGGTGTTGTGTATTGTGTAGAGGATGATGCTCTGCAGGGAGGTGTTGTGTATTGTGTAGAGGATGATGCTCTGCAGGGAGGTGCTGTGTATTGTGTAGAGGATGATGCTCTGCAGGGAGGTGTTCTGTATTGTGTAGAGGATGATGCTCTGCAGGGAGGTGTTGTGTATTGTGTAGAGGATGATGCTCTGCAGGGAGGTGTTGTGTATTGTGTAGAGGATGATGCTCTGCAGGGAGGTGCTGTGTATTGTGTAGAGGATGATGCTCTGCAGGGAGGTGTTGTGTATTGTGTAGAGGATGATGCTCTGCAGGGAGGTGCTGTGTATTGTGTAGAGGATGATGCTCTGCAGGGAGGTGTTCTGTATTGTGTAGAGGATGATGCTCTGCAGAATCACCTGTACTTGCGATCACTCCTCCTCATCTGATTGGCTCGAAGTTTCAGGACCAGGATGCGCACTATACGCAGGAAGATGATGAAGTTCACCTGATGACATCACACAAGAGGATCCAATCAGATTTGTGCACTGTGGACTACAAATATCATTATCTGGAAACGATGCCGGATCACAAGACGGCTCCCACTTCACCCTGACACCCGCGTGTCAAGCATGAACAAAAGCCACACATGATATTATATATGCCTTCACCCTCAGAGACCCGTACACTATATATACACCCCAAACCCTATATACATACACTCCAACCAATATACACCACCCCAGAACGTACATATAGACCTCTTCATACGCTATATATACCCCACACCCTTGCACAACATATCTAGTCATGGCCAAAAATAAAGTGTCGCCATCATTGAAATTGCTCCAGAAGATGAAGCATTTCTCCAGAATATTCCCACACTTCCCCATGTTTTGTTATACTCAGGATTAGTTCCTTTGTGAACTGGAACAACACAAAGAAATGAGGCAAATTGGACAAAATTTCATACAAAACCATTAAAACAGGCTGGACATAATTGTCACAAAACTACTCAAAAACTTATGTAAGGAATAACATGAGAACTTAGCTGATGTGATGGCCATGACATCCGAGCCCGGTAACCGCGGCAAGGTCTCTCATTCTGCCGGGTCCTACTCTAGTCGCCTTATGTCTGCAGTGTGAACTTGCGTGTATGAGTATATGCCACTAAATGCAATTAAAATCTGCTTTTAAGGGGGTGTGTCTGGAACCAAAGCTACAAATAAAATAGAGTCTCCTTGCGGCTACAGGGCGGGGGGAGGGTGCACAGTCCAGAAAATAACTATATGTAATATTAAAGATGGCTGGCACACCATGAGATGTGCCAGCCATCCTTAATATTATATATAAAATATTTATTCATTTATATAGCGCTATTAATTCCATAGCACTTAACATACATTTGCAATGCAGCGTCTCCATTGGGGCTCACAATCTAAATATCCCATCAGTATTGTCTCTGCAATAATCCCTGCAGTCAGTCTCCCCCTATAACCTCCACAAGCTTCTCCTCCTGCAGTGTCTCCTCTTCTTTATAATCTGCTCCCGGTCTCTCGTCTTCTCCCAATTTTCAGATCTCTCCACAGGGGATCAATGGGATTCAGATCCGGTCATTGCTGACACTTCGGATACCTCTAGAACTTTGTTTCCTCCATTTCTGGGGCTTCTTGATGTTTGGGGTCATTGTCTTGCTGGAGACCCCTGACCTAGGACGCCCCCAGCTTTCTGACCCCAGGCTCTACATTGTCACCCAAAATCTTCAGTGAAGACCCCCAGTGCCAAAGGCAGCAAAACAACCCAAAACATCTCTGACCTCCCCCATATGTGACTGTAGGTCCTATGCTCTTTTCTCTGACCTCCCCCATATGTGACTGTAGGTCCTGTGCTCTTTTCTCTGACCTCCCCCATATATGACTGTAGGTCCTGTGCTCTTTTCTCTGACCTCCCCCATATGTGACTGTAGGTCCTGTGCTCTTTTCTCTGACCTCTCCCATATGTGACTGTAGGTCCTGTGCTCTTTTCTCTGACCTCTCCCATATGTGACTGTAGGTCCTGTGCTCTTTTTCTCTGACCTGCTCCATATGTGACTGTAGGTCCTGTGCTCTTTTTCTCTGACCTCCCCCAAATGTGACTGTAGGTCCTGTGCTCTTTTTCTCTGAACTCTCCCATATGTGACTGTAGGTCCTGTGCTCTTTTTCTCTGACCTCCCCCAAATGTGACTGTTGGTCTTCTGCTCTTTTCTCTGACTTCCCCCATATGTGACTGTAGGTCCTGTGCTCTTTTCTCTGACCTCCCCCATATGTGACTATAGGTCCTGTGCTCTTTTCTCTGACCTCCTCCATATGTGACTGTAGATCCTGTGCTCTTTTCTCTGACCACCCCCATATGTGACTTGTAGGCCCTGTGCTCTTTTCTCTGACCTCCCCCATATGTGACTGTAGGTCCTGTGCTCTTTTCTCTGACCTCCCCCATATGTGACTGTAGGTCCTGTGCTCTTTTCTCTGACCACCCTCATATGTGACTGTAGGTCCTGTGATTCTTTTTTTTGTTGGCCTCATTCTATTTTCTGTAAACAGTAGAATGATTCACTTTACGAAAAAGCTCTATCTTGTCTCGTCTGTCCACAAGACGCTTCGCAGAAGGTTTTGATTACTCATGTACATTTTGGCTTTTTTCAGTCTCTATGTCAGCAGTGGGCCCTCCTGGGTCTCCTCTATAGTGTTTCATGTCATTCACATGTGTATGGATAGTTCACGCTCACACTGATGCCCTCTGAGCCTGCAGGGCGGCTTCAATTAATTTGGAACGTTATTGAGGATTATCCACCATCCACACTCTCCTGTATTACAACCTTTCATCAATTTAACTATGCTGTCCACGTCCAGGGAAATTAGCTACAGTGCCATGGGTTGTTAACTTCTTGATTATTTTGCATGCCATGGATAAAAGAACATCAAGATCTCTGGAGACGGACTTGTAACCTTGAGATTGTTGATATTTTTCAACCATTTTGGTTCTCGCGTCCTCAGACAGTTCTCTTCTTCTCTTTCTGTTCTCCATGCTTAGTGTGACACACACAGACACACAATGCAAGGATTGACACAGCTTCTCCCCTTTTTATCTGGTGTCAATTGTGATTTTCATATTGCCCGCACCTGTTACTGCCACAGGTGAGTGTGAACGAGCGTCACATGCTGGAAACAAAGTTGTTTACCCACAATTTTGGAAAGGTGACAACAATTTTGTCCGGCCCATTTGTGGGGTCTTGTTTGAAATTATGCCCACTTTGCCTTTTTTTTTCCATTTTTTGTGTTGTTCCAATACACACAAATGAAATAAACATTTGTATAACATAACATAGGGAATTGTGATAATTTTTTAGAACAATTTCAAGGGTGCCATCACCATGACTGTCTCTATAGATACATAGCTATAGGGGGTGGCCACAAAGTACCGCCATAGCCCCTGTCATTAGGATATAGCCTGGGTTTTCTCTTCTCTAATCTTATGTTCCACTCGTTCACACTTTGCATCTTCAATTTCTCAGAAATGCATTTCATAGAATAACCACTCAGACAAGATGTCGTCCACGGTATATGGGAGCGACACTCGGGATAGAAAAGGTCTGTAGATCTAATAATCCTGCATTTCACGATCAGGACTTACCAGCACGGCCAGCAGGATGGGGGAGCGGATGATCCACCAGTGCGAGCGATTGTCGTTTCTTTCCCAACAGCTAAAAGACAAATGACAGAAGTCAGAGCTCCGTATATTGCACCTCATATACTGCGCGTCACACCTCATATCACGTCTCGTGCCGCGTATACAACGTTTGTATACAACATCTCCTGTCTCAAATACCACATCTCGCCTCGTGCCCTGTATACCACACCTCACCTCGTGCCCTGTATACCACACCTCACCTCGTGCCCTGTACACCTCGCCTCGTGCCCTGTATACCACACCTCACCTTGTGCCCTGTATACCACACCTCACCTCGTGCCCTGTATACCACACCTCACCTCGTGCCCTGTACACCTCGCCTCGTGCCCTGTATACCACACCTCGTCTTGTGTCCTGTATACCACACCTCGCCTTGTGCCCTGTATACCACACTTCGCCTCGTGCCCTGTATACCACACCTCGTCTTGTGTCCTGTATACCACACCGCGCCTCGTGCCCTGTACACCTCACCTCGTGCCCTGTATACCACGCCTCGTGCCCTGTATGCCACACCTCGTCTTGTGTCCTGTATACCACACCTCACCTCGTGCCCTGTACACCTCGCCTCGTGCCCTGTATACCACACCTCGTCTTGTGTCCTGTATACCACACTCGCCTTGTGCCCTGTATACCACACCTTGCCTCGTGCCCTGTATACCACACCTCGCCTCGTGCCCTGTATACCACACCTCGCCTCGTGCCCTGTATACCACACCTCGCCTCGTGCTCTTTATACCACACCTCGTCTTGTGTCCTGTATACCACACCTCGCCTTGTGCCCTGTACACCTCGCCTCGTGCCCTGTATACCACACCTCGTCTTGTGTCCTGTATACCACACCTCGCCTTGTGCCCTGTATACCACACCTTGCCTCGTGCCCTGTATACCACACCTCACCTCGTGCCTGTATACCACCTCACCTCGTGCCTGTACACCTCGCTCGTGCCCTGTATACCACACCTCGTCTGTGTCCTGTATACCACACCTCCCTTGTGCCCTGTATACCACACTTCGCCTCGTGCCCTGTATACCACACCTCGTCTTGTGTCCTGTATACCACACCTCGCGCCTCGTGCCTGTACACCTCACCTCGTGCCCTGTTATACCACGCCTCGTGCCCTGAATACCACACCTTGTCTCGTGCCCTGTATACCACACCTCGCCTTGTGCCCTGTACACCCCCTCGCTCGTGCTCTATATACCATACCTTTCACTTTGTGCCCTGTAAAATGCGCCTACACCTGTATAACAGTGCCTTCTGGCTCATAGCCCGTATACAAGGGCGTAATTACAACAGGTGCGGAGGTTGCAATCACACCCGGGCCCTGAAGCCTAGGGGGGCCCAAAAGTCCCTTTGGCCTACGGAGATAGACAAATCCTATTAATGATTTGTAATAATTGGGGCCCCATTGGAGATGCCCGTATATCATACCCAGTGTCCCAAATATTGTGTCCCCATGCCTCATGCCCTCTATACCACACCAAAATATATCGTTTGCAGGAAACTTCCCATACCCTCATATATAAGGCATACATCTCATATTAATTACAGTGGTCTCAGTCTACTCACTGGCGCCCCCACTGTCACCGTAGAGAGAGATGTCACTACATCTGGAGGACTGAGACCCTCGAGATCTGGAATAGGTGCTACTTACTGTGTGTTCTCGTACAACTGCCTCATTACCACCCATGGGATGACGAACAGGATCGGAGCCCCTGAATTCAAGCAGAGAAATGAGGACTCGAGTGAAGGCGGGATGGGAGAATGGCGCCCTATGTGTCACCTGTCCATGTGATGGGTCCTAACGAGGCCAATATGGACATGTCCTGGGTTCATGTTTACATATAGAGGCTGAAAACCTCCTGCCCTAATACGTCTTACAGCTGAGGGGTTGTTACAATGTACCAGTCTAGTCTATCAGTCTGCAGTTCAGGACTGGAGGGAGATTTATGTTACTAAGTTCAGCCAATATAGTTTGACTGCACTGACACATTGTAACAAACATTTCCATGAGTAGTAGAACAAGATCGGAACATTTAGTCTATGGAAGCATCAATCAAGGTTTCCATTCAACGACAGCAAGAAGAGATCTTAAAATGAATTGGAATAGAAGCATAAAGACCTGAGCTCCTCACCCCAGCCCAGCACCATGTATCGTGGCAGCGCGGCCTCCTCCGAAAACGACAGCACCAGCAGCAGGTTGTGCAGGTACAGCCCCTCCACCAGCAGCCAGTAGTAATTGGCGGCTACACAATATTGTGTGATGGTCTGAGCCACACGGCAACCAACCAGGGTCTGAGCAGGAAAGAGGAAGATGAAGGGTTAAATCCATAAAAAAGGGATAAATGTAATAGACAAGTAGCACAGAGCAGTGAGATATCCTCATAGCTCCGCCTTATCTAGGTGTCGCATTATTAGCCCCACCTCATACACGTGTCACACTATTAGCTCCGCCTCATACACTGTCATATTATCTCGCCTCATACAGGTGTCATATTATCTCCGCCTCATACACCTGTCACTTGAGCTCTGCCTACTACACCTGTCACACTTGTAGCTCCGCCCACTACACCTGTCACACTTGTAGCTCTGTCTACTACACCTGTCACACTTGTAGCTCTGCCCACTACACCTGTCACACTTGTAGCTCTGTCTACTACACCTGTCACACTTGTAGCTCTGTCTACTACACCTGTCACACTTGTAGCTCTGCCCACTACACCTGTCACACTTGTAGCTCTGTCTACTACACCTGTCACACTTGTAGCTCTGCCTGCTACACCTGTCACACTTGTAGCTCTGCCCACTACACCTGTCACACTTGTAGCTCTGTCTACTGCACCTGTCACACTTGTAGCTCTGCCTACTACACCTGTCACACTTGTAGCTCTGCCTACTACACCTGTCACACTTGTAGCTCTGCCCACTACACCTGTCACACTTGTAGCTCTGCCCACTACACCTGTCACACTTGTAGCTCTGTCTACTACACCTGTCACACACTTGTAGCTCTGCCTACTACACGTCAACTTGTAGCTCTGCCTACTACACCTGTCACACTTGTAGCTCTGCCTCTACACCTGTCACACTTGTAGCTCTGCCTACTACACCTGTCACACTTGTAGCTCTGCCACTACACCTGTCACACTTGTAGCTCTGCCCACTACACCTGTCACACTTGTAGCTCTGCCTCTACACCTGTCACACTTGTAGCTCTGTCCACTACACCTGTCACACTTGTACTCTGCCCTACACCTGTCACACTTGTAGCTCTGTCTACTGCACCTGTCACACTTGTAGCTCTGCCCACTACACCTGTCACACTTGTAGCTCTGCCTACTACACCTGTCACACTTGAGCTCTGCCCACTACACCTGTCACACTTGTAGCTCTGCCTACTACACCTGTCACACTTGTAGCTCTGCCCTACTACACCTGTCACACTTGTAGCTCTGCCTACTACACCTGTCACACTTGTAGCTCTGTCTACTACACCTGTCACACTTGTAGCTCTGCCCACTACACCTGTCACACTTGGAGCTCTGCCACTGACACCTGTCACACTTGTAGCTCTGCTACTACACCTGTCACACTTGTAGCTCTGCCCACTACACCTGTCACACTTGTAGCTCAGCCTACTACTACCTGTCACACACTTGTATCTCTGCCCACTACACCTGTCACACTTGTAGCTCTGCCCACTACACCTGTCACACTTGTAGCTCTGCCTACTACACCTGTCACACTTGTAGCTCTGCCCACTACACCTGTCACACTTGTAGCTCTGCCTACTACACCTGTCACACTTGTAGCTCTGTCTACTACACCTGTCACACCTTGGAGCTCTGCCACTACACCTGTCACACTTGTAGCTCTGTCTCACTACACCTGTCACACTTGTAGCTCTGCCCACTACACCTGTCACACTTGTAGCTCTGCCCACTACACCTGTCACACTTGTAGCTCTGCCACTACACCTGTCACACTTGTAGCTCTGCCCACTACACCTGTCACACTTGTAGCTCTGCCTACTACACTGTCACACTTGTAGCTCTGCCACTACACCTGTCACACTTGTAGCTCTGCCACTACACCTGTCACACTTGTAGCTCTGCCTACTGCACCTGTCACACTTGTAGCTGTGCCTCGCACAGATGTGCTTGGCATGTTAGCCCACCTACTTACTCTCTCCCGCAGTAATACATTCAGATCTTCCTCGCCCTGGATGGCGCCGTGTGGCTGCTCCAGCAGAGCATCCCGGGTCAGCAGTGACACTGCGCGGAGGATGAACGATACAAACAGGTTACAGTGGATGAGATTCCGGGTGCAGCAGAGACGTCTGGAACATGAGGAACAATAAGAAAAGCCTAATACCTGGGGCCACATCACACAACTGCAGGGGAGGGGGGGGGGAAGAGGCTATCACCATCAGTCCCACACAATCCTTTATATAGTGGAGACCTTGATGCGACATGTTTACACTATATAGAAAAAAGTCCATGTCAGCTCTGACTGCACATATAGAGAGGGCTGAAGGGTAAAGTACAGTGGAAAGTCTTGCTTTATAGAGGACCTATCTCCAGAACAAAAGTTGCCAGATTTGCCTAATATTTTATTTCCGCTGCTCCCCTAAGAATTCCACTTTTTTCTTTTTTAAATCCACCATTCAGTTTCAAGATATGAGCCTTTTTAGTCTGTACAGCCTTTACAAGTGGGTGGAGCTCACAGGATCCTCTGGGGCGTGTCTCTAGGCTGCTCTGCTTTATTACCATGTGAGCCACTCTATAAAAGGGTATCAGAAAAATTAGCACTAAATAAAAAGGCCCATATCTCCAGAACTGTATGGCGGATTGTAACAAATAAAATAGCTCATTACTCAGGGAAGCAGTAGGAATAAAAGAGAGCAAATCCTGGACAGTTTTGATCTAGTGGCAGGTCCCCTTTAAGGGATTCTCCAAAGTTATAAAAGGATCTGTATTTATCCAGAAATAGATGCCTGTCAGCTTTACAGGAGGTCACTGACCTGAGCAGTGTCAGGATGAGGAGCGCCACCACCAGGGCAGCCAGAGAAATGCCGTATCCAACACTGTACATGACCCGCAGCTGCGACAGAATCCAGGTCTGATGCTGCAGAGACAAACAGTGCGACAATCAGCAGGACGCCATGATGAGTGACAGGCTGTCTCCAGAGGGTGCTGCCGCTCCTGCCGGGAGTATACATTACATATGTATATATATTAGCTGTAGAACCTGGCATTATAAAGGGATGGGGCTAACTGGGGCGGAGCCATATGCATCCAGGGGGTGAGGTTATGAAGAGGCAATGGACAGGTTAAAGTAATAAAGGGGGTGGGGCTAATTGGAGGGGGCAGAGCCATATGCAATTGACACATTATAAAGGGTGGGGCTAACCAGAGGGGCGGATCCATGTGATTCTGACGTGTTATGAAGGGGCAGGGCTAACAGGAGGGGAGTAGCCATATGCATTTAGCGCATTATGAAGGGGCGGGGTTAACAAGAGGGCAGAAGCCATACACACTCACTGGCAGTATTATGGAAGGGCAGGGCTAACTGGAGGGGCGGAGCCATATGCATCCGGCGCATTATGAAGGGGCAGGCTAACTGGAGGGGCGGAGCCATATGCATCCGGCGCATTATGAAGGGGCAGGGCTATGAAGGGGCGGGGCTATGTGTGTACATACATACATACATACACCCACACAAACACATACATACACGCTTTATATATTAGATACCTGGTCTATGAGAGACCCTGGGATATAACACACAGACATCACTATACAGGAGTCAGGGACAGTTTGAGGATCTATGGTCACAGGGATCTATGACCCAGGGAATCTTCTCTATGGTCACAGATATTTATTGTCGCAGGGGTCTGTAGTCACAGAATATAAATGGAGACCTCTTACATGTGACTGCTCCTCTTCGGGTCGATGTTCTCACACTGGGAGTGATCTCTCCAGGGCATATCTGTATCATCACGAACCCACTCACCATCTGACCCACAGCGCCGGAATACAAGACCGTCTCTTACTGAGGATTGGAGGAGAACGGAGGATGGTTGAGTACCAGTTATCTGTTATTTACCCCCACCCCATCCTCTCACCTTCAGGGTACCAGGGCAGGTAGGACGGACATGGCTCTGCATGGGTCGTGTTGGCTGCAGCGTCTCCCAGCACACGTACATATCAAACGTACGATTACAAAACACTCCTGCAATGATTAGGACAGAGGCTGTGAGTGGTGCACAGGACTGATAGACATCACAGAGTCGCACCGCGCTCTGACATACAGCAGCGACATAGTACAGCAAAATAACGAAACACTGATACAATTGAAAACCAATGCAGTTGGATCCTGCTGCCATTGGCAGCAATTATAAAAAAAACACATACTACATTTTTGTACTGGATAGAAATGTTCAGCCAAATTTTAAAATCTGCATTTAATGTAGGTCGTCTGAGCCGGTGTGTACAGTCCAGGAGGTCTGAGCTGGTGTGTACAGTCCATGAGGTCTGAGCCGGTGTGTACAGTCCAGGAGGTCTGAGCCGGTGTGTACAGTCCATGAGGTCTGAGCCGGTGTGTACAGTCCAGGAGGTCTGAGCCGGTGTGTACAGTCCAGGTGATCTGAGCTGGTGTGTACAGTCCAGGAGGTCTGAGCTGGTGTGTACAGTCCATGAGGTCTGAGCCGGTGTGTACAGTCCATGAGGTCTGAGCCGGTTGTGTACAGTCCAGGAGGTCTGAGCCGGTGTGTACAGTCCAGGAGGTCTGAGCTGGTGTGTACAGTCCAGGTGGTCTGAGCCGGTGTGTACAGACCATGTGGTCTGAGCCGGTGTGTACAGTCCAGGTGATCTGAGCTGGGGTGTACAGCTATGTGGTCTGAGCCGGTGTGTACAGACCATGTGGTCTGAGCCGGTGTGTACAGTCCAGGTGATCTGAGCTGGGGTGTACAGTCCATGTGGTCTGAGCCTGTGTGTACAGTCCATGTGGTCTTAGCCGGTGTGTACAGTCCATGTGGTCTGAGCCGGTGTGTACAGCTATGTGGTCTGAGCCGGTGTGTACAGTCCAGGTGATCTGAGCCGTGGTGTACAGTCCATGTGGTCTTAGCCGGTGTGTACAGCTATGTGGTCTGAGCCGGTGTGTACAGTCCAGGTGATCTGAGCTGGTGTGTACAGACCATGTGGTCTTAGCCGGTGTGTACATCTATGTGGTCTGAGCCGGTGTGTACAGTCCAGGTGATCTGAGCTGGTGTGTACAGTCCAGGTGATCTGAGCTGGTGTGTACAGACCATGTGGTCTTAGCCGGTGTGTACAGCTATGTGGTCTGAGCCGGTGTGTACAGTCCAGGTGATCTGAGCTGGTGTGTACAGTCCAGGTGATCTGAGCTGGTGTGTACAGCTATGTGGTCTGAGCCGGTGTGTACAGTCCAGGAGGTCTGAGCTGGTGTGTACAGTCCATGTGGTCTGAGCTGGTGTGTACAGTCCAGGTGGTCTGAGCCGGTGTGTACAGTCCAGGTGGTCTGAGCCGGTGTGTACATTCCAGGAGGTCTGAGCCGGTGTGTACAGTCCAGGTGGTCTGAGCCGGTGTGTACAGTCCAGGTGGTCTGAGCTGGTGTGTACAGTCCATGAGGTCTGAGCCGGTGTGTACAGTCCAGGAGGTCTGAGCTGGTGTGTACAGTCCAGGAGGTCTGAGCCGGTGTGTACAGTCCAGGAGGTCTGAGCCGGTGTGTACAGTCCAGGTGGTCTGAGCCGGTGTGTACAGTCCAGGTGATCTGAGCTGGGGTGTACAGCTATGTGGTCTGAGCCGGTGTGTACAGACCATGTGGTCTGAGCCGGTGTGTACAGTCCAGGTGATCTGAGCTGGGGTGTACAGCTATGTGGTCTGAGCCGGTGTGTACAGTCCAGGTGATCTGAGCTGGTGTGTACAGCTATGTGGTCTGAGCCGGTGTGTACAGTCCATGTGGTCTGAGCCGGTGTGTACAGTCCATGTGGTCTGAGCCTGTGTGTACAGTCCAGGTGATCTGAGCCGTGTGTACAGTCCATGTGGTCTTAGCCGGGTGTACAGTCCATGTGGTCTGAGCCGGTGTGTACAGTCCAGGTGATCTGAGCCGTGTGTACAGTCCATGTGGTCTTAGCCGGTGTGTACAGCTATGTGGTCTGAGCCGGTGTGTACAGTCCAGGTGATCTGAGCTGGTGTGTACAGACCATGTGGTCTTAGCCGGTGTGTACATCTATGTGGTCTGAGCCGTTGTGTACAGTCCAGGTGATCTGAGCTGGTGTGTACAGTCCAGGTGATCTGAGCTGGTGTGTACAGCTATGTGGTCTGAGCCGGTGTGTACAGTCCAGGAGGTCTGAGCTGGTGTGTACAGTCCATGAGGTCTGAGCCGGTGTGTACAGTCCAGGAGGTCTGAGCCGGTGTGTACAGTCCAGGAGGTCTGAGCTGGTGTGTACAGTCCAGGTGGTCTGAGCCGGTGTGTACAGACCATATGGTCTGAGCCGGTGTGTACAGTCCAGGTGATCTGAGCTGGGGTGTACAGCTATGTGGTCTGAGCCGTGTGTACAGACCATGTGGTCTGAGCCGGTGTGTACAGTCCAGGTGATCTGAGTCTATGAGGCCTGATATAACACCGCAACTATCGGTCAGAGACAGTTGAGTATCAGTCCATGGGTCTTGACCCGGGTTCCTATGTACAGAATTATTGTCGCAGGGTCGTAGTACACAGGATATAATGAGCCTCTTACATGTGATTGTCTCTTAGCGGTGTGTTCCACATGGGTGTCTCTCAGGCTAGGTCTGTACATCAGACCACTGAATCTGAGCGCGTGAATACAAGACCGTCGTCTTAGCGGGTTGGGTAGACAACATGGTGAGTCTGATCTTTTATTTACCAATTTCCCCCAGGTGACCAGGCAGATAGTGATGTACATCCTCATGGGTCTGAGCTGCAGCTGTTACCAGCACACGTATCTTAAGCGTCGTGTACAAACTCTAATGATGGACAGAGCCTGTGTACGTGGTGACGTGACTGAGTAGACATCACAGGTGACCTCTGAATCAGCGATGTACAGCAATATAACGAACCTGATTACATATGAGAACCATGAGTTGGATCTGTGCCATTGGTCGAGCATGTTAACAGTCCAGTTTGTACAGGAGAAATGTTACAATTTCAAAAGTCTGACATTTACATGTAGGTGTCTGAGCCGGTGTGTACAGTCCAGTGTGATCTGAGCTGGTGTGTACAGTCCAGTGATCTGAGCCGGTGTGTACAGCAGTGGTCTGAGCCGGTGTGTACAGTCCAGGAGGTCTGAGCGGTGTGTACAGTCCAGGGTCTGGTGTGTACAGTCCAGGTGTCTGAGCCGGTGTGTACAGTCCAGGTGATCTGAGCTGGTGTGTACAGTAGGTGGTCTGAGCTGGTGTGTACAGACCATGTGGTCTGAGCCGGTGTGTACAGTCCAGGTGATCTGAGCTGGGGTGTACAGCTATGTGGTCTGAGCCGGTGTGTACAGTCCAGGTGATCTGAGCTGGTGTGTACAGCTAGTGATCTGAGCTGGTGTTACAGTCATGTGGTCTGAGGCGGTGTGTACAGTCCATGTGGTCTGAGCCTGTGTGTACAGTCCAGGTGATCTGAGCTGGTGTGTACAGTCCATGTGGTCTTGGCCGGTGTGTACAGTCCATGTGGTCTGAGCCGGTGTGTACAGTCCAGGTGATCTGAGCCGTGTGTACAGACCATGTGGTCTTAGCCGGTGTGTACAGCTATGTGGTCTGAGCCGGTGTGTACAGTCCAGGTGATCTGAGCTGGTGTGTACAGACCATGGGTCTAGCGGTGTGTACATCATGTGGTCTGAGCGGTGTGTACAGTCCAGTGATCTGAGCTGGTGTGTACAGTCCAGGTGATCTGAGCTGGTGTGTACAGACTATGTGGTCTGAGCCGGTGTGTACAGTCCAGGAGGTCTGAGCTGGTGTGTACAGTCCATGTGGTCTGAGCTGGTGTGTACAGTCCAGGTGGTCTGAGCCGGTGTGTACAGTCCAGGTGGTCTGAGCTGGTGTGTACAGTCCAGGAGTTCTGAGCCGGTGTGTACAGTCCAGGTGGTCTGAGCCGGTGTGTACAGCCATGTGGTCTGAGCTGGTGTGTACAGTCCATGAGGTCTGAGCGGTGTGTACAGTCCAGGTAGGTCTGAGCCGGTGTGTACAGTCCATGTGGTCTGAGCGGTGTGTACAGTCCAGGAGGTCTGAGCTGGTGTGTACAGTCCAGGTGGTCTGAGCCGGTGTGTACAGTCCAGGAGGTCTGAGCGGTGTGTACAGTCCATGAGGTCTGAGCCAGTGTGTACAGTCCAGGAGGTCTGAGCCGGTGTGTACAGTCCATGTGGTCTGAGCCGGTGTGTACAGTCCAGGTGTCTGAGCGGTGTGTACAGTCCAGGAGGTCTGAGCCGTGTGTACAGTCCAGGTGGTCTGAGCTGGTGTGTACAGCTATGTGGTCTGAGCTGGTGTGTACAGTCCAGGTGATCTGAGCTGGTGTGTACAGTCCAGGTGGTCTGAGCTGGTGTGTACAGTCCATGTGGTCTGAGCTGGTGTGTACAGTCCAGGAGGTCTGAGCTGGTGTGTACAGTCCATGAGGTCTGAGCCGTGTGTACAGTCCAGGAGGTCTGAGCCGGTGTGTACAGTCCAGGAGGTCTGAGCCGGTGTGTACAGTCCAGGTGGTCTGAGCCGGTGTGTACAGTCCAGGGGTCTGAGCGTGTGTACAGTCCAGGCGGTCTGAGTGTGTTGTACAGTACAGGGGGTCTGAGCCAGTGTGTACAGTCCAGGAGGTCTGAACTGGTGTGTACAGTCCAGGAGGTCTGAGCTGGAGTGTACAGTCCAGGTAGTCTGAATGTTATTTTGTATATTTGTATCTAGAGTGATTCACTGATCCTCCTGCCGAAATGTAGTGGTGTGTATGTATGTATGTAAGCTGTAGGGTGTATGTTGTGTATATGTATGTAAAGTGTAGGGTGTATGTTGGTTGTATAAGGTCATTAGGTTATTCTAAACACCAAACACATTCATCCTTTTCCATCTCTGATCGGAGATCTACTTCATATCCTGATCATTCTGCTCACCGGTCAGTGGAGGATCCATCCTCATCTTCTTCTCGCAGTTTTCCTGATATTCCCTCCAGGCCTGCACCGTCTCCTGCACAGTTATCGCTCTGCATGCCTGACCACAACATAAACAATGTCATAATAGAGCACAACGTCACCTACATTACATCACTAATACACATCACCCACACATCACACAGTCACCAACACAATACAACATCCACATAACAAGTCACCCACAGACTAGAGTGTCATCCACAAAGCACATCACCCAAACCCCAAAGCCACCAACCTATGATAACATCACAGCTCTATCAAGTCATCTACAAATCACAACATCACCTACATATCACAACGTAACCAAATAACAACATCACCCACATTACACAACACCCACATACACACAAACATCACCCACATTACACAACACCCACATAACACAACATCACCCACATTACACAACACCCACATAACACAACATCACCCACATAACACAATCATTCACATAGTACAATGTCACCCATATAACACAACGTCACCAACAATATTACAACATCATCCACATATCACAGCGTCACCTACATATCACAACGCAACCCAAATAACAACATCACCCACATTACACAACACCCACATAACACAACATCATCCACATATCACAGCGTCACCTACATATCTTTATTTACCTGTAGCCACAAGAGGATCAGCGCGGTCAGCTGCCTCCACATCCCTCCATTCCCGGACAACATCACAACTTTGCTGGGGGTAAAAAATAATTCACAGATGATGGTGATAATTTGCTACTTGGAGGTTCCCTGTTTTTTGAGGTCTCTAACATTTATTAGGAGAAATCCTTATTACAGACTAGTGAAAGAGGTGGGTGACCTGGTGCAGAAATGACAGCAGATCATAAGAGCTGAAGAAAGAATATTTTTTCCCATAGAAACATAGCAAACATTGCTGACTTCTAAGTGTCTCGTTAAACTTGATGGTTGCATTTCACACACGGTACAATTTGCTAGGTAGTTGCAGTTCACAGAGAATGGCGCGATGTGCTTGGTGGTTACAGTTACTCTATGGCTTGTTGGTTGCAGATCACACGAACATTCTAGAATTCAGTTTCAGCTATAACAACTTTCATTCTGTGATTGTGAAAGTTGAAGGAAACTTCCAACCACTTAAATAATATAGAAAAGTGTAAAGAAATAAAACAAGACATTCTCACCTCGCTGATCCCTCGCTGTTACCGTTCTGCTTCTTCACAGGTCGCCCCCCCCTCCGCCGGTCTCTTTACTTTCTGCTTTGTTTGGTTGTAGTGGAAACGTGATTGTGTTGTAGGAAACACTTTTCAATTCACTTATTTATATATTTGGGAGAGGGGTGGTTCTGGAAGGCGACTTATCTCACATCCACCCTTCCAGACCGGTCTCCTACTGCGGCTGAGAGCACTTTCAGCCCCCCTTTGTCTTAGCAACAGTCCACACGGATCTTTGCACACTGTCCCTTACAGAGGCCAAGACTATCTTATCCAACTACTGTAAGGCAGTGACAGATCTCGTCAGCTCACTGTCTGCTGACGTTCCCCAGGCCTTGATAGCACCTCATGCCTAAGGGCCTCACGAAGCCCGCTAGGTGACCCACACACCGCGCCTCTGTAGGGTCTCCAGCATTCTGACTTCTAATGATGAACAAGCCAACTCCAGAGCCCACCGACACCATGGACCAGCAACTCAGTGCTCAAAGGTAGACAATTCGCCCCAACACCCGGCTCATCGCCCTCCAATGGAAAAGCCCCAGTACATAAATCACAAATTACTTTCTTGATTATATTGCTTTGTTGGCACCGCTGGTACACACAATGCTCAGACAGCGGAGGACCCAACACCTCAGAGTATAACATAACATCATACATCACACATAGGGCATCTACACGACAGCGACATCACAAAACCCACAGTGGCACCATGCACCGTCCATGACGTTGTCTGACACATCGCAGTCCACTGTCCGGGAAGCTGTCCTCCTCCTGTACATTAGTCTCCTCAGGTGAATCTTACACAAGGGCTGAGCTGGAAAACAAATACAACAAATTCATCACTTCCACGTCCCTCCGGGGCTGAGCATTGTTTGCAGACCATTCCCAGCCTGGCCATTCTCACTCTTTCCTCGGCATCTACTACATTTCTCCAGTCTAATTTATGTCACTCCTAAGTAATACGGGTTATCAGTCTCCTTCAGCCACACGCAGAGATACCAGAGACGAGTGTCCAGAACCAGAACCAAGAGAATAGAGATGAGTGTCCAGAACCAGAACCAAGAGACAAGAGATGAGTGTCCAGAATCAGAACCGAGAGACCAGAGATGAGTGTCCAGAACCAGAACCGAGAGACCAGAGATGAGTGTCCAGAACCAAGAGACTAGAGATGAGTGTCCAGAACCAGAACCGAGAGTCTAGAGATGAGTGTCCAGAACCGAGAGACCAGGATGAGTGTCCAGAACCAGAACCGAGAGACCAGAGATGAGTGTCCAGAACCAGAACCGAGAGACCAGAGATGAGTGTCCAGAACCAAGAGACTAGAGATGAGTGTCCAGAACCAGAACCGAGAGTCTAGAGATGAGTGTCCAGAACCGAGAGACCAGGGATGAGTGTCCAGAACCAGAACCGAGAGACCAGAGATGAGTGTCCAGTACCGAGAGACTAGAGATGAGTGTCCAGAACCAGAACCGAGAGACCAGAGATCAGTGTCTAGAACCAGAACCAAGAGACTAGAGATGAGTGTCCAGAACCAGAACCGAGAGACCAGGGATGAGTGTCCAGAACCAGACCTAAGAGACCAGAGATAAGTGTCCAGAACCAGAACCGAGAGATTAGAGATGAGTGTCCAGAACCTAGACACCAGAGATGAGTGTCCAGAACCAGAACCCAGAGACTAGAGATGAGTGTCCAGAACCCAGAGACTAGAGATGAGTGTCCAGAACCAGAACACAGAGACTAGAGATGAGTGTCCAGAACCGGAACCGAGAGACCAGAGATGAGTGTCCAGAACCAGAACCTAGAGATGAGTGTCCAGAACCAGAACCAAGAGAATAGAGATGAGTGTCCAGAACCAGAACCGAGAGACCAGGGTTGAGTGTCCAGAACCAGAACCGAGAGACCAGAGAGGAGTGTCCAGAATCAGAACCGAGAGACCAGAGAGGAGTGTCCAGAACCAGAACCGAGAGACCAGAGAGGAGTGTCCAGAACCAGAACCTAGAGATGAGTGTCCAGAACCAGAACCTAGAGACTAGAGATGAGTGTCCAGAACCAGAACCGAGAGGCCAAACGTCAGTGGCAAGAACCAAGTTACTGGAGACAAGTGGCCAGAACCAAGTTACTGGAGACAAGTGGCCAGAACCAAGTTACTGGAGACAAGTGGCCAGAACCAAGTTACTGGAGACAAGTGGCCAGAACCAAGTGACTAGAGATGAGTGGCCAAACCGGGAGACCAAATACGAATGTCCAAATCCAGAATTGAGAGACCAGGGACAAGATGGCAGAACCGAGATACTGGAGATGTGTTTACTAATAAACTAATAAATGTGTCGACTAATAAATGAATATTATATTCACCCTTTGATATCTGGTGGAATACAGCAGTGCGGTTTTTAACCCTTCATCCTGCTTTAATTTTCTGAGAAAATTCCCTTTGGGTTTTAATTGGCTGTAAGCTATAATCATCAACATTAACAGCAATAAACACATGACACAGATCCCTCTGTGTGTAATGACTCTATATAAAATATGCGTTTCACTTTATGGATTGAATTACTGAAATAAATGATCTTTTTGATGATATTGTAATTCATTGAGATGATTCTGTATATCCTTCTGACTATTGCTACAAGTGAGACATCTAGTGGTGACAAATGATATTACAATATTAATCACATTGGTAAGGGGTAATGAGAGAGCACTGCAAGTGCTCGGTACTCAAGGCGAGTAGGTTGGACGCTCGGATGGGCTCGACACGTGTACCAAGTATACTGGAAGTCAATAAGAAATGCGAGAATTTTTCCAGAAGAGGATTGAATGGAGCAAATGTAGCTGTGAACAGTTGTAGCAGCACTTGAGTACAGGTCAACTGAATCAAACTGTGAAATGTGATATATAGTTGTGTAAGTGTGTGGAAAAATTAGTTATGCACTGTTATAAATGTGTGTGCTGGTGCATGTGCTTGTGTACAGGTTTATACTTGTGACTATAATTGTAGAGAGACCCCCCCCCCCATAGATGAGAAGCCCCCACACATTATGAGTCAGCCCCCTCCATGGAGTAGAAGCCCCCAAACATAAATGGTCTCAGGAGGCTTTTTACACTTTGATGACACTGGACTCATGGCATCGGTCACCTTTTCTTCTCCAATCATTTTTCCAGATGTCCCAAATACTCTACAGTGGCTTTGTCAGAGAAAATAACGCTACCCCCATCCTCTGCAGTCCGATCGGTGTACTTACTACAAAATGTCAGCCTGTCTTTTGTTTTTCTTGGAGAGAAGTGGCTTCTTTGCCGTCCTTCTAGACACCGGGCAGCTTCCAAAAGCCTTCGCTTCCCTGTGCACGCATATACATTGACACCTGCCTGCTGCCATTCCTGAGCAAGCTCTGCACTGGTGTGGAACCAATCTCATGGCTGAATCCTACTTAGGAGAAGGTCCTGTGTCTTTCTTGACTTTTTTGGATTCCCTGAAGTTTTCTTCACAGCAATTGAAGCTTTATTTGAAGCTATAGATGATGATTCCATAAGTGAGAGATTTAAGGGCAATCATACAAGCAGCAATGTCCTTACTTGTAAAGCCATTTAATACAAATCAATGATGAGTGCACATAATAATAATAATAATAATAATAATAATAATAATAATAATATACACATACACTATTTCCTTACAGGGAACAATAGTTAGCAGAATAATTTCACATACCACCCAGGCTGCTCTTCTAAGTCAGTGAGCACAACAGAGTGTTACCAGCTGCATTGTAAATGAAGTTTTATAGAAATGCAATAGATATGGATGTGTACAGTACAGGAGTAGTAGAGGAAGACAATAGTGTATTACATGCAGCTGATACTGATATAACAGACATAGGTGTGTTCATGTAGTAGTAGAAGTAGTGTCCAGGTATAGAAAATGTGGCTGTGTCCAGGTTTTGTAGGTCTTGTTTTTGGAAGAAGAGAGGTGTTCAGGTGTAGTGGATATGTGATGATGTAGTGAATTAATGTGTATTGTGTTTGCATATATATATATATGTATATATATATATATATATATATGAAGTGTGGTACATATGTGTAATGTATCTATATGAGGTGCAGTATATATGTGTAATGTATCTACATAAGGTGCGGTATATAAGTGTAATGTATCTATGTGAGGTGCAGTGTATACAGGTGGATCTCAATTAATTAGAAGATCATCAAAAAGTTAATTTATTTCAGTAATTCAATATGTAAAGTGAAACACATATTATATAGAGTCTTTACACACAGAGGGATCTATTTCATGTGTTTATTTCTATAAATGTTGATGATTATGGCTTACAACCAATGAAACCCCAACGGTCATTATTCCAGAAAATTAAAGTAGGGAGGATGAAGGGTTAAACACCGCGCTGCTGTATTCCACGAGACATCAAAGGGTGAATATAATATTGATTCATTAGTCAACACGTTTCAGGCCTCCCTGGCCCCTTCCTCAGGACAAATCAATATCATATTGCCATCTTTCAGGGAGACATTCATTGAGACATACCTGTATGTGAAATGCATCTGTATGAGGAACAGTATATATGTGTAATATATCTGACATGCAGTATATAAGTAATGTATCTATATGAGGTGCAGCATATAAGTAATGTATCTATATGAGGTGCAGCATATAAGTAATGTATCTATATGAGGTGCAGCATATAAGTAATGTATCTATATGAGGTGCATTATATAAGTAATGGATCTATATGAGGTGCAGTATATAAGTAATGGATCTATATGAGGTGCAGTATATAAGTAATGGATCTATATGAGATGCAGTATATAAGTAATGTATCTATATGAGATGCAGTATATAAGTAATGGATCTATATGAGGTGCAGTATATAAGTAATGTATCTATATGAGGTGCAGTATATAAGTAATGTATCTATATGAGGTGCAGTATATAAGTAATGTATCTATATGAGGTGCAGTATATAAGTAATGTATCTATATGAGGTGCAGTATATAAGTAATGTATCTATATGAGATGCAGTATATAAGTAATGGATCTATATGAGGTGCAGTATATAAGTAATGTATCTATATGAGATGCAGTATATAAGTAATGGATCTATATGAGGTGCAGTATATAAGTAATGTATCTATATGAGGTGCAGTATATAAGTAATGGATCTATATGAGGTGCAGTATATAAGTAATGTATCTATATGAGATGCAGTATATAAGTAATGGATCTATATGAGGTGCATTATATAAGTAATGGATCTATATGAGATGCAGTATATAAGTAATGTATCTATATGAGGTGCATTATATAAGTAATGGATCTATATGAGATGCAGTATATAAGTAATGTATCTATATGAGATGCAGTATATAAGTAATGGATCTATATGAGATGCAGTATATAAGTAATGTATCTATATGAGATGCAGTATATAAGTAATGGATCTATATGAGGTGCATTATATAAGTAATGGATCTATATGAGGTGCAGTATATAAGTAATGTATCTATATGAGATGCAGTATATAAGTAATGGATCTATATGAGGTGCAGTATATATGAGTAATGGGTGTCTATGTGCGAGGTTCACTTTGTATTGTTTTTCCTAATAAAGGTTTTGGGTTTTATTGTAGGAGAAGAGTAAATATATGTAAAATCTAACTATTTTGATAAAGTGTCCAAGATAGTGAATAGGATCTTGTTCCTGAGCAGTGAGGACCATCAATAGTTCCAAATGACAATATTGATATCAAGTGAGTGGATTCAATAGATGTGACTTTAATTGTAATCATTTATGTATTGATGTGTAATGAAATATCATAGATAAGTTTCTTTTCTCCTTCGCTCCTCCACCGTTGGAATATTTTGTAGATTTATAGCAATTGTACAGCTCCGGGGAGAATTTACAGTATTTATCTGATGTTTCCTGTTCTGATATCTGGACAATTTGTTGTTTTCTTTTGTGCTGTTTATATATATATATATATATATAGATAGAGAGAGAGAGAGAGAGAGAGAGCGATATGTATGAAGTGCAGTATAAATGAAATGCAACACATATTGTTATATATTGAAATTCAAGTGGGGCAGTATATCAATGCAGGAGATTCACTATACTGTATGCATATAGGAGATACTGTGTGTATGTGTATATATATATATATATAATATATATATATATAGATGTAAGTGTGTATATACTAATGTATATACATATATGGTGCAGTATAAGCATGACATTTCAGATAAGTATGTAGAGTGGTATATGTCCAATGTGTGTGTACATATACATATATATATATAGTACATACCTGGCACCTGCAGACATAGTTAGGTCTCCGCACAGTGATCTCTGCAGCTATCCTGCTCCTGTTCTCTGTGACCGAGGGATCCCCGGAGCCGAGAGGGAGGAGAGATATAACCGAGGAAGGGGGGGGGGGAATCATATATATACAGGGTGGATCTCAGCAGTGGTATATATACATGTGTACACAATGCCAGCGAGAGACAAGCCGCCTTGATTCTCATCATTCTTCAAGATGAAAACTTTTGGAATAATCTCCAAGGAACATCTACTACATCAATCATATCTACACTGGTGTATCTAAGTGTGTGATACTGTTCTGGAGTGTCTAAGCCTCTAATGTGTGATACTGCCCTGGAGTACCTGAACTTATCATGTGTGATACTGTCCTGGAGAATCTAAGCCTCTAATGTGTGATACTGTCAGTATCTAAGCTTCTCATATGTCATACTGTCCTGGAATACCTAAGCCTCTTATGTGTGATACTGCCCTGGAGTACCTGAACTTATCATGTGTGATACTGTCCTGGAGAATCTAAGCCTCTAATGTGTGATACTGTCAGTATCTAAGCTTCTCATATGTCATACTGTCCTGGAGTACCAGAACTTAAGATATGGAGACTCTAGGCCTCTAATGTGTGATACTTTCCTATAGTATCTAAGCTTCTCATGTGTCATACTGTCCTGGAATACCTAAGCCTCTTATGTGTGATACTATCCTGGAGTATCTAAGCCTCTGATGTGTTATATTATCCTGGTGTATTGAAGCTTAACATATGTAATACTGTTCTGGTGTATTGAAGCTTAACATATGTAATACTGTCCTGGTGTATCTAAGCCTAACAAGTGTAATTCTGTCCTGGTGTATCTGAGCCTAACATGTGTGATACTGTGCTGGTGCATAAGGGATACAAACATCATGATGAGCAGTGGATACAGAGGCGCTGCCACAGCTTATACCCCTCGGCGTGTGGTCTGGGCGTCTCTGGCGGGTGATGACCACGTCATATTATTGACCAGACAATCAATAGTCAGTGAGGAGACAATGGTCAGATATGGTCCCGCCAAGCACCGGCTGCCTCCGTGTACAGCGCCCCAGCCCCCACCGTCCTGCCGCGATACCATCATCACCTGGAGAGACTCTTATACCAAACACTTCACAAATCCATCATCACTCAGCCGAGCATTAAACTCTCCAGGAAAATTACATCAACTCTTATAACAGTGAGAGCCCCCACTCCAACTCATGTAACAGTGAGAGCCCCCACTCCAACTCATGTAACACTGAGAGCCCCCCACTCCAACTCATGTAACAGTGAGAGCCCCCCACACCAACTCATGTAACAGTGATAGCCCCTCACTCCAACTCATGTAACACTGAGAGCCCCCCACTCCAACTCGTGTAACACTGAGAGCCCCCCACACCAACTCATGTAACAGTGATAGCCCCTCACTCCAACTCATGTAACACTGAGAGCCCCCCACACACCAACTCGTGTAACACTGGGAGCCCCCCATTCCAATTCATGTAACACTGAGAGCCCCCCACACCAACTCATATAAAAGTGAGAGCCCCCCACACCAACTCATGTAACAGAGAGAGCCCCCACTCCAACTCATGTAACACTGAGAGCCCCCCACTCCAACTCATGTAACACTGAGAGCCCCCCACACCAACTCATATAACAAGGAGAGCCCCCCACACCAACTCATGTAACAGAGAGAGCCCCCACTCCAACTCATGTAACACTGAGAGCCCCCCACTCCAACTCATGTAACACTGAGAGCCCCCACACCAACTCATATAACAAGGAGAGCCCCCCACCCAACTCATGTAACAGAGAGAGCCCCCCACTCCAACTCATGTAACACTGAGAGCCCCCCACTCCAACTCATGTAACACTGAGAGCACCCCCATACCAACTCATGTAACAGTGAGAGCCCCCCACAATCTATCCCACAATCATGTAACAGTGAGAGCCCCCGCACAACTCATACGAGCACTCCATGTAACAGTGAGAGCCCCCCACTCCAACTCATGTAACAGTGCTCACTATGTAAACGCCCCACTCCACTCATGTAACATGAGAGCCCCCAACATCATTAACGTGAGCCCCCCCAAATGTACGAGAGCCCCCACCAATCATACACTGAAACCCCCATCCACTCATGTAACAGTGACAGATCCTCACCGTTACATGTGAGCTCACGCAACTCATGTAACATGAGAGCCCCCCACCACTCATGTAACAGTGAGCCCCCCACTCCAACTCATGTAACAGTGAGAGCCCCCATCCAACTCATGTAACAGTGAGAGCCCCCACTCCAACTCATGTAACAGTGAGACCCCCACATCCAACTCATGTAACAGTGAGAGCCCCCCACCAACTCATGTAACACTGAGAGCCCCCCACTCCAACTCATGTAACAGTGAGAGCCCCGCATCCAACTCATGTAACAGTGAGAGCCCCCACCACATACATCCAACCTCATGTAACATGAGAGCCCCCCACTCCAACTCATTAACTGAGACCCCCACTCAACTCATGTAACAGTGAGCCCCACTCCAACTCATTAACAGTGAGAGCCCCCACCACTCTGTAACACTGAGCCCCCCCCCAACTCATGTAACATGAGAGCCCACTCCAACCATGTAACAGTGAGCCCCCACCAACCAGTAAATGAGAGCCCACTCCAACTCATAACGAGAGCCCCCACACTCATGTAACATGAGAGCCCCCCACTCCAAACTCATGTAACAGTGACAGCCCCACCAAACTCCCAACTCATGTTACAGTGAGAGCCCCCACCCAACTCATGTAACAGTGAGAGCCCCCCCCCAACTCATGTAACAGTGGAGCCCCCCAACTCCAACTCATGTAACAGTGAGAGCCCCACTCCAACTCATGTAAAGTGAGAGCCCCCACTCCAACTCATGTAACAGTGAGAGCCCCCCACTCCAAACTCATGTAACATGAGAGCCCCCCCCACCTCCATGTAACATGAGAGCCCCCCACTCCAACTCATGTAACAGTGAGAGCCCCCCACTCAACTCATGTAACAGTGACAGCCCCACTCAACTCATGTAACAGTGAGAGCCCCCCACTCCAACCATGTAAACTGAGAGCCCCCCACTCCCAACCCATCGTAACAGTGTGAGCCCCCCAACCCTCAACTCATGTACAGTGAGAGCCCCCACCCACCTATGTAACATGAGAGCCCCCCACCCAACTCATGTAACAGTGAGAGCCCCCATCCACTCAGTAACAGTGAAGCCCCCCACCCAACTCATGTAACAGTGGAGCCCCCACTCATGTAACAGTGAGAGCCCCCCACTCCAACTCATGTAACAGTGAGAGCCCCCACATCCCAACTCATGTAACAGTGAGAGCCCCCCGCACCAACTCATGTAACAGTGAGAGCCCCCCACTCCAACTCATGTAACAGTGAGAGCCCCCGACACCAACTCATGTAACACTGAGAGCCCCCACACCAACTCATGTAACACTGAGAGCCCCCACTCCAACTCATGTAACACTGAGAGCCCCCCACTCCAACTCATGTAACAGTGGAGCCCCCCCACTTCCAACTCATGTAACAGTGGAGCCCCCCACTCCAACTCATGTAACAGTGAGAGCCCCCCACTCCAACTCATGTAACAGTGAGAGCCCCCCGCACCAACTCATGTAACACTGAGAGCCCCCCACACCAATCTCATGTAACAGAGAGAGCCCCCCACTCCAACTCATGTAACACTGAGAGCCCCCACTCACACTCATGTAACATGAGAGCCCCCCACTCAAATCTCATGTAACACATGAGAGCCCCCCACTCCAACTCATGTAACAGTGAGAGCCCCCCACTCCAACTCATGTAACATGAGAGCCCCCCACACCAACTCATGTAACATGAGAGCCCCCACTCCAACTCATGTAACATGAGAGACCCACCACTCACAACTCATGTAACACTGAGAGCCCCCCACTCCAACACATGTAACACTGAGAGCCCCACCAACATCCATGTAACACTGAGAGCCCCCACTCCAACAATGTAACATGAGAGCCCCCCACTCCAACTCATGTAACATGAGAGCCCCCCACTCCAACTCATAGTAACAGTGAGAGCCCCCCACCACCAATTCATGTAACACATGAGAGCCCCCCACTACAACTCATGTAACAGTGAGAGCCCCCCACTCCAACTCATGTAACAGAGAGAGCCCCCCACTCCAACTCATGTAACAGTGAGAGCCCCCCACACCAACTCATGTAACAGTGAGAGCCCCCCGCACCAACTCATGTAACAGAGAGAGCCCACCCTCACCAACTCATGTAACACTGAGAGCCCCCCGCACCACCTCATGTAACACTGAGAGCCCCCCACACAATCTCATGTAACACTGAGAGTCCCATCTCCAACTTATGTAACACTGAGAGCCCCCCACTCCAACTCATGTAACAATGAGAGCCCCCCACTCCAACTCTAGTAAAACTGAGAGCCCCCCCACTACAACTCATGTAACAGTGAGAGCCCCCCACTCCAACACATGTAACAGAGAGAGCCCCAGCTCCAACTCATGTAACACTGAGGGCCCCCCACTCCAACACATGTAACAGAGAGAGCCCCCCACTCCAACTCATGTCACAGTGAGAGCCCTCCACTCCAACTCATGTAACAGTGAGAGCCCCCCACTACAACTCATGTAACAGTGAGAGCCCCCCACTACAACTCATGTAACAGTGAGAGCCCCCCACTTCCAACTCATGTAACAGTGAGAGCCCCCGCACCAACTCATGTAACAGTAGGAGCCCCCACTCCAACTCATGTAACAGTGAGAGCCCCCCACACCAACTCATGTAACACTGAGAACCCCCCACTCCAACTCATGTAACACTGAGAGCCCCCCACACCAACTCATGTAACACTGAGAGCCCTCACTCCAACTCATGTAACAGTGAGAGCCCCCCACTCCAACTCATGTAACACTGAGAGCCCCCACTCCAACTCATGTAACAGTGAGCCCCCCGCACCAACTCATGTAACACTGAGAGCCCCCCGCACCACCTCATGTAACAGTGAGACCCCCCACTCCAACTCATGTAACACTGAGAGCCCCCCACTCCAACTCATGTAACACTGAGAGCCTCCACATTACAACTGTGTGGGGGTCACACAGGGGGACGTTACTTTTGTTTAGTAGTTTAAGTTGGAGAGAATGAAAATTTGAGGGGCACAAGGGGAGGTTCGGCAGTCCTGGAGGGCCCCAGTGAGCTGAAGCTCTGAGTTGCCAAGCGAGAGCCTCGAAATCTTAATGGTTTAGAGATGATCTGCAAAGAGGAGTGGAGCAAAATCCCTCCTGACATGTGCGCAAACCTCATTATCACCTACAAGAAACATCTGACTGCTGTGCTGCCAACAAGGGTTTATCACCAAGTATTAAATCTTGTTTGCCAGAGGGATCCAATACTTATTTCTCTCTGCAAAATACAAATACATTTATATCATTTACACAATTTGATTTTCTGGATGTTATTTTTGATCTTCTATCTCTCACTGTTAAAATTAACCGATCCTTAAATTTATAGACTGTTCATGTCTGTGTCAGTGAGCAAAGTTACAAAATCATCAAGGGATCAAATACTTATTTCCTTCACTGTATAGGCCCTGTGCAGTCTAATCACTCATCATGATGCACAATTCCACCTGCTTTGGACGAGGTAGTGGCCTTCTAAATTCTGGGTCCTTGTGTGGCTGCACAGTTTGCACCAATCATATCTCCTCGCCTGCAAGTGCAGATGATGCTGTAACAGCAATGAGCCAAAGCTGTACGTGCATTACATTCTGCAGAGACAAGTTGTGGCAGGAAGAAGCTGTCATAACGGTCTGGGTCGGACGCTGAAAATAAAATAAAGAGCTGATCAGAGAGAGAGAATGTCACCTGCGAGTCCCTGTATTTACCCGTTCTGTATGCTCCTATACTGTCAGGAGAGAGTCTGTGCACTGATGGTCACTAAATGGAGTCATATTGGCCTTAGCTCAGTGGTTTTTGTTAAGGCTTAGTATGGTGATGTTATTCCACCATTATTATGGGGTTATGGTCTGGTGGCGTTTCTTATATGTAACCATTCCCTTACCTGTGTGCACCCATCTCCTCATAGCTGTTTCCAGCCACACATATATCTATCCCTCCACCCCCCATACATATAACCCTCCTATACCCCACATGCAGGGGTGTAACTTGAAGCTCTTGCGCCTGATGCAAAAGCGCCAACTGGCCTCCAATATTTACATATCTTTAATAGCAGTAGTCGTTCTCTATAGACTAAAGGGACTTTGGGGGCTCCCTAGGCTTCAGGGCCCCAATGCGATTGCAACCCCTCCACCTGTTGTAGTTATGCCCCTGCCCACAAATACCAATCCCCCCACACTTGTATTTGTCCTATTACCCATAAGTAACCATTCATCTCCCAACTCTGATGACACGGACCCTCACATTGTACCTTGTGTTATTCTGGTGAGTGTGGGGGCCCCCTCTCTGGCTCTGGGCTGTGGGGGCCCCCTCTCTGGCTCTGGGCTGTGGGGCCCCCTCTCTGGCTCTGGGCTGTGGGGCCCCCGCTCTGGCTCTGGGCTGTGGGGGCCCCCTCTCTGGCTCTGGGCTGTGGGGCCCCCTCTCTGGCTCTGGGCTGTGGGGCCCCCTCTCTGGCTCTGGGCTGTGGGGGCCCCCTCTCTGGCTCTGGGCAGTGGGGCCCCCTCTCTGGCTCAGGGCTGTGGGGCCCCCTCTCTGGCTCTGGGCTGTGGGGCCCCCTCTCTGGCTCAGGGCTGTGGGGCCCCCTCTCTGGCTCTGGGCTGTGGGGCCCCCTCTCTGGCTCAGGGCTGTGGGGCCCCCTCTCTGGCTCTGGGCTGTGGGGCCCCCTCTCTGGCTCTGGGCTGTGGGGCCCCCTCTCTGGCTCTGGGCTGTGGGGCCCCCTCCTCTGGCTCTGGGCTGTGGGGCCCCCTCTCTGGCTCTGGGCTGTGGGGCCCCCTCTCTGGCTCTGGGCTGTGGGGCCCCCTCTCTGGCTCTGGGCTGTGGGGCCCCCTCTCTGGCTCTGGGCTGTGGGCCCCCTCTCTGGCTCTGGGCTGTGGGGCCCCCTCTCTGGCTCTGGGCTGTGGGGCCCCCTCTCTGGCTCTGGGCTGAGGGGCCCCCTCTCTGGCTCTGGGCAGTGGGGCCCCCTCTCTGGCTCTGGGCAGTGGGGCCCCCACTCTGGCTCTGGGCAGTGGGGCCCCCTCTCTGGCTCTGGGCTGTGGTCAGACATAACCGGACACAGGTTCTGGGCTTGGAGGATGTGGATTTAGTAATGAGATTACCCAGAGGAAACTCTCAGGTGTCATCAGTAACTGTCTCATCTGCTGTGGTCAGCGCTCTCCTGAGAGACTCGTCCACCAGACGGGGGGGCCATGGCACTAGAAGAAGGGGGACCCCAACATAATGACTCCTGATGGGTGATGTAGAGTGGAGAGGCCTCATCCCTATAAGTGGCTGCTTCACACCGAGAGCTGCGTAGGAAGCAAACAAGCCTATTATATGATAAGCGACACTAAAGAGGCTCCATACACATTATCTGGAGAGACCGGGGAGGGGAACACTGGGATGGATGGATGGATGGATAGATAATAGATGATAATGAGAAAGATAGATAGATAGAGAGATAGATAGATAGATAGATAGATAGATAGATAGATAGATAGATAGGGGATAGATAGATAGATAGATAGATAGATAGATAGACAGATAGATAGATAGATAGATAGATAGATAGATAGATAGATAGATAGATAGATAGATAGATACTGTAGATAGATAGACTATAGATAGATAGATAGATAGGGGATAGATAGATAGATAGATAGATAGGGGGATAGATAGATAGATAGATAGATAGATAGATAGATAGATAGATAGATAGATAGATACTGTAGATAGATAGACTATAGATAGATAGATAGATAGGGGATAGATAGATAGATAGGGGGATAGATAGATAGATAGATAGATAGATAGATAGATAGATAGATAGATAGATAGATAGATATGATAGACAGACAGACAGACAGATAGATAGATGATGTTGACATAAGGGGCCGTCACACGCTACGATATCATTAATGATGTCATTGAAACGTCACAATCTGCCAACAATATCTGCACAGATATCTGTGTGTGTGTGGACGTGGCCCAATGTTGATCATCCAATCTGCTGCATCGTTCTGTGTGACACCGCGATAATGATCTCCTTTATGATTTCTCCTATTCACATCATTGACAAGTATCAGTCGCTGGTTGTGGGAACGATCCCTGCACATAACATCGCTGCTGCGTCCTGAACGTTATCTATACATGTGACACCTCACTAACGATGTGTCCACGAGCCGCACCCCTGACCGTTATCTATACATGTGACACCTCACTAACGATGTGTCCACGAGCCGCACCCCTGACATCGTTATCTATACATGTGACACCTCACTAACGATGTGTCCACGAGCCGCACCCCTGACATCGTTATCTATACATGTGACACCTCACTAACCATGTGTCCACGAGCCGCACCCCTGACATCGTTATCTATACATGTGACACCTCACTAACGATGTGTCCACGAGCCGCACCCCTGACATCGTTATCTATACATGTGACACCTCACTAACGATGTGTCCACGAGCCGCACCCCTGACATCGTTATCTATACATGTGACACCTCACTAATGATGTGTCCACGAGCCGCACCCCTGACATCGTTATCTATACATGTGACACCTCACTAACGATGTGTCCACGAGCCGCACCCCTGACATCGTTATCTATACATGTGACACCTCACTAACCATGTGTCCACGAGCCGCACCCCTGACATCGTTATCTATACATGTGACACCTCACTAACGATGTGTCCACGAGCCGCACCCCTGACATCGTTATCTATACATGTGACACCTCACTAACGATGTGTCCACGAGCCGCACCCCTGACATCGTTATCTATACATGTGACACCTCACTAACGATGTGTCCACGAGCCGCACCCCTGACATCATTATCTATACATGTGACACCTCACTAATGATGTGTCCACGAGCCGCACCCCTGACATCGTTATCTATAAATGTGACACCTCACTAACGATGTGTCCACGAGCCGCACCCCTGACATCATTATCTATACATGTGACACCTCACTAATGATGTGTCCACGAGCCGCACCCCTGACATCGTTATCTGTACATGTGACACCGCACTAACGATGTGTCCACGAGCCGCACCCCTGACATCGTTATCTTTACATGTGACACCTCACTAATGATGTGTCCACGAGCCGCACCCCTGACATCGTTATCTATACATGTGACACCTCACTAACGATGTGTCCACGAGCCGCACCCCTGACATCGTTATCTATACATGTGACAACCGCACTAACGATGTGTCCACGAGCCGCACCCCTGACATCGTTATCTATACATGTGACACCTCACTAACGATGTGTCCACGAGCCGCACCCCTGACATCGTTATCTATACATGTGACACCTCACTAATGATGTGTCCACGAGCCGCGCCTTGACATCGTTATCTATACATGTGACACCTCACTAATGATGTGTCCACGAGCCGCACCCCTGACATCGTTATCTATACATGTGACACCTCACTAACGATATGTCCACGAGCCGCACCCCTGACATCGTTATCTATACATGTGACACCTCACTAACGATGTGTCCACGAGCCGCACCCCTGACATCGTTATCTATACATGTGACACCTCATTAACCATGTGTCCACGAGCCGCACCCCTGACATCGTTATCTATACATGTGACACCTCACTAATGATGTGTCCACGAGCCGCACCCCTGACATCGTTATCTATACATGTGACACCTCACTAACCATGTGTCCACGAGCCGCACCCCTGACATCGTTATCTATACATGTGACACCTCACTAACCATGTGTCCACGAGCCGCACCCCTGACATCGTTATCTATACATGTGACACCTCACTAACGATGTGTCCACGAGCCGCACCCCTGACATCGTTATCTATACATGTGACACCTCACTAACGATGTGTCCACGAGCCACACCCCTGACATCGTTATCTATACATGTGACACCTCTCTAACGATGTGTCCACGAGCCGCACCCCTGACATCGTTATCTATACATGTGACACCTCACTAACGATGTGTCCACGAGCCGCACCCCTGACATCGTTATCTATACATGTGACACCTCACTAACGATGTGTCCACGAGCCGCACCCCTGACATCGTTATCTATACATGTGACACCTCACTAACGATGTGTCCACGAGCCGCACCCCTGACATCGTTATCTATACATGTGACACCTCACTAACCATGTGTCCACGAGCCACACCCCTGACATCGTTATCTATACATGTGACACCTCACTAACGATGTGTCCACGAGCCGCACCCCTGACATCGTTATCTATACATGTGACACCTCACTAACGATGTGTCCACGAGCCGCACCACTGACATCGTTATTTATACATGTGACACCTCACTAACGATGTGTCCACGAGCCGCACCACTGACATCGTAGGTGAGATCGCTCACAATATCGTAGTGTGTGACGGCCCCTATAGATAGATAGATAGATAACTAGAAAAAAATTCTCTGCAGCACTCAGCTACTACCAATGATGCACACATGCTAACAAGCTATATATATACGAGGAAAAATTGTAAAAATGTAATTTTTTTTTAAAAAACTCAAAATCTTATCTTTTTATTTCTGAAGTTCTTGGTACATACATTGGCCAATGTCTGTTTGCTCATCAACCGCGACAAGGTGACCCCAGGTCTGATGAGTCCTAATGCTGACATCCCTGTCCTCCTTTTCCTCCCTGTCCCACTCTCAAGTGGGTAGACCCAATGTCCCTGCTGGCACCAGTTCACATTGTGTCTGTGAGTGCTGTACAGTTTTTTCTGTTTTGTAGATAGATAGATAATAGATGATAATGAGATAGATAGATAGATAGATAGATAGATAGATAGATAGATAGATAAGGCGATGAGGGTGCTCTGCACTTAGCACCCTCATCGCCCCCAGGTGGTTTGAGGTTGAGATGGTGTCCTCCCATTTAGAAGTGGGACAGGGAGGACAAGGAGGACAGGGATGTCAGCATTAGGACTCATCAGACCTGAGGTCACCCGTGTCGCGGTTGATGAGCAAACAGACATTGGCCAATATATGTACCAAGAACCTCAGAAAATAAAAAAATAAGAATATTGAGTTTTTTTTAAAAAAAAAACGTAAGTTTTTAATTTTTTCCTCATATACCGCTTGTTAGCATGTGTGCATTATTGGTAGTAGCTGGAATTTTTTTTCAGATAGATAGATAGATAGATAGATAGATAGATAGATACTTGAAAAAATGCTGCAGCACTCCGTCATGAGATGTATCTTTATGCCTTTATTACGGCCACAGGTACTATAGGGCAACGTATCGGGCACCAGCTTGGATGAAGGGCGCATGTGCCTGATACGTTGCCCTATGGTACCTGTGGCCGTAATAAAGGCATAAAGATACATCTCATGACGGAGTGCTGCAGCATTTTTTTCAAGTATATACACGTGCTGGGAAGACAGCTGAGCTGATTAGCACCCACTGGGCAGTGCTGCTCTATTTGTTTCTAGATAGATAGATAGATGATGTTGAACACACTGTAGATAGATAGACAGACACATAGGTGATAATGAGATAGCAGTGGGAGCACCATGCACAGCAAATACGTCACTTATACAATGTCTTGGAGTCATGGTTAGGGAGATAAACATCATCTTATCTCTGGGGAAAGACTGCTCATATTTTGGTGTTGTTATAGAACAGGCACAGTCATAGGGAGGGATGAGGATGTGAGATGACGCAGCTCTCCATCTTTTACCACAAGGTGCGAGATAACGTCATCATATCTCTTTCTAGAAACAATAGACAAACAAAAGTCCGATCCAAAGCTCCCAACCCCAAGTCTAGTGATACCTCATAACATCACATGGCAACACTCTGCATCAACCACCAGGGGGAGCACACTGAGTAATTGTTGACTTCAGAGTGTACACAGTATGCAGAAAGCTCCAGAGCTCCCTCTAGTGGTGGCTGCACCAAACACTAAATCTCAACCATGGGAGGATCTAATAAAAATGACAACTGCAGAGAGGGAGCTTTTAAGGCCATGTGCACCCGTTCAGTTCACTTTTGCTCTGATTTTTCTACTCCTGGATTTGCCTTACAAGTACTGATGTAAAGTACCAAATACTGAACATGTGAACGCGGCCTAAAAGTGATCCCACTTCCCCATCTTCCATTGAGAGTGAAGAAATCTAGTGGAATCAAACTACCTATAAATCACTGTCAAGCTAAAAATAGAAAAATAATCATTTACGAATGTATGAATTTAATTAAATAAACAAAAGCAAAAAAAAACACAATTAATGAAAAAATATGAAAAAGATTCCATAAAACCTCCAAAAGGCAGTTAAATCCCATTATGGCTAAATATAATATATATTAGAATATCATCTATATCAATGAAGCAGTAAGAGTATAATAAAGAGGAGAAAGGAGGAGAGAGGTATGAGGACACACAAAGGAGGAGACAGATATGAGGACACACAAAGGAGGAGAGAGGTATTAGGACACACAAAGGAGGAGAGAGGTATAAGGACATGGAGAGGAGGAGAGGTATGAGGACACGGAGAGGAGGAAACAGGTACAAGGACACACGAAGTGGAGAGAGGTACGAGGACATGGAGAGGGAAGAGGTACGAGGACACACAGAGGAGGACAGAGGTACGAGGATACACAGAGGAGGACAGAGGTACGAGGATACACAGGAGGAGAGAAGTACGAGGACATCGAGGACATAGAGAGGAGGAGAGAGGCACGAGGACACACAAAGGATGAGAGAGGTACGAGGTCACGGAGAAGAGGAGAGGTACGAGGACACAGAGAGGAGAGAGGTACGAGGACATACAGAGGTGGAGAGAGGTATGAGGACACACAGAGGAGGAGAGAGGTACGAGGACATGGAGAGGAGAGAGGTACGAGGACACACAAAGGAGGAGAGAGGTACGAGGACACACAGAGGAAAAAGGTACGAGGACATGGAGAGGAGAGAGGTATGAAGACACACAGAGGAGGAGAGAGGTACGAGGACACACAGAGGAGGAGAGAGGTACGAGGACACACAGAGGAGAGAGGTACGAGGACACACAGAGGAGGAGAGAGGTATGAGGATACATAGAGGAGGAGAGAGGTACAAAGTCACACAGAGGAGGAGAGAGGTATGAGGACACACAGAGGAGGAGAGAGGTACGAGGACACACAGAGAAGGAGAGAAGAATGAGGACACGCAGAGGAGAGAGGTACGAGGACATACAGAGGAGGGGAGAGGTACGAGGACACACAGAGGAGGAGAGAGGTACAGGAATACAGAGGAGGAGAGAGATACAGGAACATAGAGGAGGAGAGAAGTACAGGAACACAGAGGAGGAGAGAGGTACAGGAACACAGAGGAGGAGAGAGGTACAGGAACACAGAGGAGAGAGGTACAGGATCACAGAGGAGGAGAGAGGTACAGGAACACAGAGGAGGAGAGAGGTACAAGAACACAGAGGAGGAGAGAGGTACAGGAATACAGAGGAGGAGAGAGGTACAAGAACACAGAGGAGGAGAGAGGTACAGGAATACAGAGGAGGAGATAGGTACAGGAACACAGAGGAGGAGAGAGGTACAGGAACACAGAGGAGGAGAGAGGTACAGGAATACAGAGGAGGAGAGAGGTACAGGAACACAAAGGAGGAGAGAGGTACAGGAATACAGAGGAGGAGAGAGGTACAGGAACACAGAGGAGGAGAGAGGTACAGGAATACAGAGGAGGAGAGAGGTACAGGAACACAAAGGAGGAGAGAGGTACAGGAATACAGAGGAGGAGAGAGGTACAGGAACACAGAGGAGGAGAGAGGTACAGGAATACAGAGGAGGAGAGAGGTACAGGAACACAGAGGAGGAGAGAGGTACAGGAACACAGAGGAGGAGAGAGGTACAGGAACACAGAGGAGGAGAGAGGTACAGGAACACAGGGGAGGAGAGTGGTACAGGAATACAGAGGAGGACAGAGGTACAGGAACACAGAGGAGGAGAGAGGTACAGGAACACAGAGGAGGAGAGAGGTACAGGAACACAGAGGAGGACAGAGGTACAGGAACACAGCGGAGGCGAGAGGTACAGGAACACAGAGGAGGAGAGAGGTACAGGAACACAGAGGAGGAGAGAGGTACAGGAATACAGAGGAGGAGAGAGGTACAGGAACACAGAGGAGGAGAGAGGTACAGGAATACAGAGGAGGAGAGAGGTACAGGAACACAGAGGAGGAGAGAGGTACAGGAACACAGAGGAGGAGAGAGGTACAGGAACACAGAGGAGGAGAGAGGTACAGGAACACAGAGGAGGAGAGAGGTACAGGAACACAGAGGAGGCGAGAGGTACAGGAACACAGAGAGGAGAGAGGTACAGGAACACAGAGGAGGCGAGAGGTACAGGAACACAGAGGAGGAGAGAGGTACAGGAACACAGAGGAGGAGAGAGGTACAGGCTAAAATGGAAGCCTTAATCATGATCTCAATCATGATTAAGGCTTCCGTTTTAGCCGAAACGCGTCGCTCTTAACCGTCCTATGGACTGATCTGACTGATGCACATTGTGCATTATTTTTATATATATTTTTATGGATTTGCAAGAAAGTGAAGTTTTATATATTTTTCCTCTACGTGCTGCCGGTTTTCCCCATTGCTGGGTCAATCTCTGCCTTTTGGTTTCCATAATCAGAGGAGGAGAGAGGTACAGGAACACAGAGGATTTATGAGGACACATGGAGGAAGCACGAGCCTCCGTCACAGCCTCCCAGATCAGCTAATGAATAACCCCCTCCCTGTCACTGATCTATACTGATCTACAGTGGATTAAAAGATGCAGATTTACCAGAGACACACACTGGGGAGGGGGGGGGGAAATAATACAGTGAAAAATACAAAACCTACAAGATATCAAAATATATATATAGAGAGAGACGCACAAGGACCAATATATATATAGAGAGAGATGCACAAGGACCAATATATGTACATCATACTCAGCCTCCATTACTTCATCTGGGAGACCCTGGAATATACCCAGGAATACAGAGACCCCAATCTCACTATTTTATCAAAGAGAGAGGCCCCCATATTTAAGCGGACGCGGAGACCTGGCTGTTCTGTACCGAGACCCCCAAACCAGACTGTTCTCTACAGAGACCCCCAGAGACCTGACTGTTCTGAACAAAGACCCCCAGACCTGACTGTACTGTACAGAGACCCCAGACCTGACTGTTATGTACAGAGACCCCCAGACCTGACTGTTCTGTACAGAGACCCCAGACCTGACTGTTATGTACAGAGACCCCAGACCTGACTGTTCTGTACAGAGACCCCCAGACCTGACTGTTTTGTGCAGAGACCCCCATACCTGACTGTTCTGTACAGAGACCCCCAGACCTGACTGTTCTGTACAGAGACCCCAGACCTGACTGTTCTGTACAGAGACTACCAGACCTGACTGTTCTGTACAGAGACTACCAGACCTGACTGTTCTGTACAGAGACCCCATACCTGACTGTTCTGTACAAAGACCCCCAGACCTGACTGTTCTGTACCAAGACCCCCAGACCTGACTGTTCTCTACAGAGACCCCAGACCTGACTGTTCTCTACAGAGACCCCCAGACCTGACTGTTCTGTACAGAGACCCCAGACCTGACTGTTCTGTACAGAGACCCCCAGACCTGACTGTTCTCTACAGAGACCCCAAACCTGACTGTTCTCTACAGAGACCCCCAGACCTGACTGTTCTCTACAGAGACCCCCAGACCTGACTGTTCTGTACAGGGACCCCCAGACCTGACTGTTCTCTACAGAGACCCCCAGACCTGACTGTTTTGTACAGAGACCCCAGACCTGACTGTTCTGTACAGAGACCCCCAGACCTGACTGTTCTGTACAGAGACCCCCAGACCTGACTGTTCTGTACAGTGACCTCCCAGACCTGACTGTTCTTTACAGAGACCCCAGACCTGACTGTTCTCTACAGAGACCCCAGACCGGACTGTTCTGTACAGAGACCCCCAGACCTGACTGTTCTGTACAGAGACCCCCAGACCTGACTGTTCTCTACAGAGACCCCAGACCTGACTGTTCTCTACAGAGACCCCAGACCTGACTGTTCTCTACAGAGACCCCCAGACCTGACTGTTCTGTACAGTGACCTCCCAGACCTGACTGTTCTCTACAGAGACCCCCAGACCTGACTGTTCTGTACAGTGAGCCCCAGACCTGACTGTTCTCTACAGAGACCCCAGACCTGACTGTTCTCTACAGAGACCCCCAGACCTGACTGTTCTGTACAGAGACCCTCAGACCTGACTGTTCTCTACAGAGACCCCAGACCTGACTGTTCTCTACAGAGACCCCCAGACCTGACTGTTTTGTACAGACCCCCAGACCTGACTGTTTTGTACAGAGACCCCCAGACCTGACTGTTTTGTACAGACCCCCAGACCTGACTGTTCTGTACAGACCCCCAGACCTGATTGTTCTCTACAGAGACCCCCAGACCTGACTGTTCTGTACAGAGACCCCCAGACCTGACTGTTCTGTACAGAGACCCCCAGACCTGACTGTTCTGTACAGAGACCCCAGACCTGACTGTTCTGTACAGAGACCCCCAGACCTGACTGTTCTGTACAGACCCCCAGACCTGACTGTTTTGTACAGAGCCCTTCCCTCCCATCCTCGTGCCCCTGTATCTTTCAGTCTGTAACTTTATATTGGGACATGTTACATGTTTGCTGGAATGTTACTTTGTGTCATCTCAGCTCCATCTGTGTCAGCTGCTCCAGGAGGCGGAGCCTGTGTGATGGAACGGCGGGGGGACCACAGAAGAAGATGCTGCAGGAAGCAGTTACCATGGCGACTGTAGAACGAGCGAGAGGGATGTGAGAAAAACGAGAGAAAGGAAGACAGAAAACAGAAGACAACGAAAGGGAGAAGAAAATACAGCGAGACACGAGACAGACGACGACATGTCAGAATCCGGGGCCGGGGGCAGCTCGGTCTACGACACCAGCTCCCTCCTTCAGTACTGTAATGGTGAGTGCATCTATAGCACCCCTCACCGCCATCTCACCCCAAGACCAAGGGAGGCCCAAAAATCCATGATGATGGAGGACAGAATATAGGTCGACATGTCACCAGGAGACGCCGCCTCGTAATGCCACATACAGCCGTGCTGGCATCTGTCTGACTGTAACCAGGGCAAGGGGGTGGTGGCGAAGATGGCAGCGCCTGGTACCATCAGTGTTGGGGGAGGGGGCAGCGTACAGATGGAGGGTATCAGGGCCCTTGGAGGACTGGTGAGGGGGGTGCAGAAGATGCATGTATTATTCATATCTGCTAATGAAATACATTGTGTCTGCTGACTTGACGACCATTAACCCCGTGTGTCAGGAAGGTCTCTAACAAGTAATCTCCTCCTCAGATGACGGCCTCTCAGGCCCCAGTGCAATGGACACAGATGACCGGATATCCAATCTGGAGCAGAGGCTGCAGCTACAGGAGGATGAGATGCAGGTGCTGAGAGCGGCCCTGAGCGATGCCCTGAGGAGGCTGCGAGTGTGTGAGGAGCGAGGAGACCCCCTGCGGGGAAGGCAAGGTGAGGAGCATCCTCAGCAGCACAATGCCAGCACCCAGAGTACTCCACATACCGGGGCACGGGCTCAAGGGCTTTACAACATTCACTGCTGCACCACCAGGGGGCGTAACTACAACAGGTGCAGCTGCTGCAATCGCACCCGGGCCCTGGAGCCTAGGGGGCCCCAAAAGTCACTTTGGCCTATACTAAAAGACCAATGCTATTAAAAAATTGCAATAATTGCAGGCCCCATTGGAGCTTTGGCATCGGGGCCCCTGAGCTTCAAGTCACACCCCTCTGTGCCACATTCCTATTGTGTTCATTTCATTGGGGGAAAATGTAGCAGGAACAAGTCACAAATAATATCTAAAGTTGTGGTGCAACAGTGTACTGCTGATAATGACCCCCAAAATGAGGACAGAACCAGTGCTAAGATCAGTGATGTCATCACCAGGGGCCGGGGCTGAGTGATGTCATCACCAGGGGGCGGGGCTGACTCCTCACACATGTATACAGGCTGGTGTCAGCAGTAATAGATGAGGAGCTGGTGCTGTAGTATAAGGGGTGTGGTCTCATGTGTGATGTCATCACCAGGGGGTGGGGCTGTAGTATAAGGGGTGTGGCCTGATGTGTGATGTCATCATTATACCATGATTTATATCTCATTCAGTGAAGCCTGATGTATTTTCAGGGCCGCACATTGTGAAGCCTCCACCCCGCTCTTCTCAGAATGGTATGGCCCCACGCAGGAGAAGTGGCATGTCTACCTCGCCTTCATCTCCTAAAAAAGGAGGAACCCCAATCTTCTCTAAAAGGTAAAGCTCTATTTCCTGACTTTGTATTGGTCAGTGAGCGCAGCGACATAACTTAAAGGGAATCTCTATCAGCAGGATGTCACCCCAAACTACTTACAGGGCCTTGAAAAAGTCTTCACACCCCGTGAACTTTTCCATTCTTTCACATTACACCTACAAACTTAAATGTATTTTATCGGGATTTTCTGTGACACAAAACCAAGTACAAACATGTGACGTGTAAAGGAAATGATTCCTGGTTTATGAAATATTTTACAAAATAAACCTGAAAATTGTGACATGCATTAGTATTCAGCCCCTGAGTCAGCACTTTGTAGGACCACCTTTCTCTGTCTTGTATTAGTATTCAGCCCCTGAGTCAGCACTTTGTAGGACCACCTTTCTCTGTCTTGTATTAGTATTCACCCCCTGAGTCAGCACTTTGTAGGACCACCTTTCTCTGTCTTCATTAGTATTCACCCCCTGAGTCAGCACTTTATAGGACCACCTTTCTCTGTCTTGTATTAGTATTCACCCCCTGAGTCAGCACTTTGTAGGACCACCTTTATCTTGTATTAGTATTCACCCCCTGAGTCAGCCCTTTGTAGGACCACCTTTCTCTGTCTTGTATTAGTATTCACCCCCTGAGTCAGCACTTTGTAGGGCCACCTTTCTCTATCTTGTATTAGTATTCAGCCCCTGAGTCAGCACTTTGTAGGACCACCTTTCTCTGTCTTGCATTAGTATTCACCCCAAGTCAGCACTTTGTAGGACCACCTTTCTCTGTCTTCATTAGTATTCAGCCCCTGAGTCAGCACTTTGTAGTACCACCTTTCTGTCTTGTATTAGTATTCAGCCCCTGAGTCAGCACTTTGTAGGACCACCTTTCTCTGTCTTGTATTAGTATTCAGCCCCTGAGTCAGCACTTTGTAGGACCACCTTTCTCTGTCTTGCAGTAGTATTCAGCCCCGGAGTCAGTACTTTGTAGGACCACCTTTCTCTGTCTTGCAAAAGTGTTTATCCCCTGGAGTCAGCACTTTGTAGGACCACCTTTCTCTGTCTTGCATTGGTATTCAGCCCCTGAGTCAGCACTTTGTAGGATCACCTTTCTCTGTCTTGCATTGGTATTCAGCCCCTGAGTCAGCAATTTGTAGGACCACCTTTCTCTGTCTTGTATAAGTGTTTATCCCCTGGAGTCAGTACTTTGTAGGACCACCTTTCTCTGTCTTGTATTAGTATTCAGCCCCTGAGTCAGCACTTTGTAGGATCACCTTTCTTGTCTTGCATTGGTATTCAGCCCTGAGTCAGTACCATCATAGTCAAAGCCATAGTATATTAATTCAAACACTGATTTCTCAGTAACGGAGGAGAGTCCATATAAAGATATTGCTGGACTTGTTTTGAACTATTGTAATATCTGTTCCAGACCACCCTCGCCCCCTCCTTACTGAGTCCTGAAGGAGCTGTCCCTCTGCCTGTCCTGAACGTCTTCAGCTGAGAGAACCTGTGTGTAGGAAGATCCATGACACATTACCAGTGCTGCCAGCAGAGGGCGGCATTACTGTCCTGCATACTGCTGGGATTAGGGGGAGCCACGTCATTACTGCTCTGTTCTGGGGGTCACTGAGGAATGTGGTCCTGAACTATACAATACTTGTCTGTCCGGGCATTATGTGGCTGAATGTGTGCACTGCATGACAGTATTTTGGCAGTGTGTTAAACCCTATACATATCTGTAGTTTTTGGGTGATCTTCCAGCAGATTAAGTGTTTTTATCTGTTGTACATGGTAAAGGCCCCGTTACACGGTACGAGATTGTGAACGATATCGCTGAAACATCACGGGTTTGGAGTCGTTCAAACGACATCGTTACCACGTCGTTGCGTGTGACACCGAGATGTTAGATCGTTGATTGCAGGTTGGAGAACATGTTCTCAAATCAGACGATCCCTAATTAGCTAACCTGCTGCATCGTTGTGTGTGACACCGCCATAACGATGTCGTTAACGACTTCCCCTATTCACATCAGTGAACAAATATCGTTCCCTGTGTTGTATGAACCATAGCTGCTCGCTACATCGTTGGTGCGTCGTTCATGATATCTACATGTGTGACATCTCACCAACGATCTCAAAAAGATGTCCTAACGACCCGCGCGCTCCCGAGATCGTTAGTGAGATCTCAACGGCATTGAAGCGTGTAACGGTACCTTTATGTCTCATTCACAGTCTGTCTCTTCCGCAGTGTCCGCCGCCCTCTCTCCCCGGATCGTCTCTCCTTTGCGAAGAGGGATATGTCAGATGCCCGGAGCCGGCTGCTGGTGTCCACTGGAGGGCGGAGGGACGGGTGAGTGCAGCTGCCGTCAATATTGATCCACGTCGTGTATGGAGCTGAGCATTGAGCTGACAGACGTGACCTGCGACATCCACTGGGCCTCATATGTGTCTATGAGATAGAGGCACTAATATTCAGTACAAATACGCATCACAAAGCGCTGACACCACCACCGCCATAGTACTGTAGTCACATCACAACCATCATCACACTGTAGTCACACCACCACCATCATACAGTAGTCACATCACAACCATCTGCATAATGCTGTCACACCACCGCCGCCATACTACTGTAGTCACATCACAACCATCAGCATATTGTTGTCACATCACCGCTGCCATCATACTGTAGTCACATCACAACCATCAGCATATTGTTGTCACACCACCACCGCCGCCATAGTACTGTAGTCACATCACAACCATCAGTATATTGTTGTCACACCACCGCCTACATAGTACTGTAGTCACATCACAAACATCAGCATATTGTTGTCACACCACCACTGCCATCTTACTGTAGTCAAACCACCACTGCCATCATACTGTATTCACATCACAACCATCAGCATATTGTTGTCACACCACCGCCGCCATTATACGAAGTCACATCACAACCATCAGCATATTGTTGTCACACCACCGCCAGCATAGTACTGTAGTCACATCACAACCATCAGCATATTGTTGTCACACCACCGCCAGCATAGTACTGTAGTCACATCACAACCATCAGCATATTGTTGTCACACCACCACTGCCATCTTACTGTAGTCACACCACCACTGCCATCATACTGTATTCACATCACAACCATCAGCATATTGTTGTCACACCACCGCCGCCATTATACCGAAGTCACATCACAACCATCAGCATATTGTTGTCACACCACCGCCAGCATAGTACTGTAGTCACATCACAACCATCAGCATATTGTTGTCACACCACCGCCGCCATCAAACCGTAGTCATACTACCGCCGCCATAGTACTGTAGTAACATCACAAACATTATCACACTGTAGTCACACCACCATCATCATACTGTAGTCACATCACCATTAGACTGTCATTATACTGCAGTCACATCACTGCAGCCATTATCCGTACTCACATCACTGCTGCCATCATACTGTGCTCACATCACAACCATGATCATACTGGAGTCACATCACACAACAATACCATTATAATGCAGTCATATCCCCACCACTGCCATCATACTGTAGTCACATCACCACCGCCATCATACTGTAGTCACATCACCACCGCCATCATACTGTAGTTACACAACTGCCATCACACTGTAATCACATCATCACCAGTACCATCAGACTGTAGTCCCCTCACCGCCATCATACTGTAGTCATCCCACCGCCATCATAGTGTAGACAAACTACCACAACCATCATTAAACTTGCTAGTGAAAATGTTTGGTAGATGCAGAGTTGTGGTGAGCAATAATTGTGTAAGCAGATTGTGTAGGTAAGGCGGGGAGGAGCGGTGTACAGAGGTGTGGTGTACAGTTGAATATACAGGAGACAGGAGCTGGGTACACAATGATATCCACAATATCCTGTCAGTAAACACTGCAATTATTTCCCATACAGAGGACAGCAGGTGCTGCAGGGGACATCACCTCACCCACTCCCCAATTTTCAAATGTCTCTAAAGGTACCGTTACACGCCTCAATATTGAAACGATCTCACTAACGATCTCGGGGGCGCGCGGTCGTGAGGACATCGTTGGTGAGAAGTCACACGTGTAGATATCGTGGACGACGCACCAACGATCCAGCGAGCAGCTATCACAACCGCACAACCCAGCGAACGATACTTGTTCACTGATGTGAATGGGCGAGGTCGTGAATGACATCATTATCGCGGTGTCACACACAACGATGCAGCAGGTTGATGCAGCACGCAATGATGTCCTAAGGATGTCGTTTGAACGACTCCAAACCCGTGACGTTTAAACGATATCGTTCACAATCTCGTACCGTGTAACGGTACCTTTACACTAGTCTCACTCTGGTGCAGATTTGCTGACATTACCACCATTGTGTCAGTAAACGCTGCACAGCGTCCTGTGATTTATCTGCTCCATGTTGGAGGATACTGCACTGATCGCTCCGCCTGGAATATGGCAGCTCACCTGCACCGTTGCCTTTTGAACTCAAGTTTAATAAGATTTGTTTTACAGGCGCTCAGAAAATCATACAGCACGGCCTTGTATAGTGTACCCAGGGACTTCTCCTTTATTAACCCCTTCAAGACCAAGGATGTACATTTAGGTCCTTGGTCGTGTCCCGTCCCCTGATGCCAGCTCATGCGCTGAGCTCACATCTTCCCACACACATCTCAGATGATGAGATCAACTGAGATGTGAAGCTGACACTGCCGGTCGGATCAGTGATCTGATCAGTGGTGTTAACCCTTTGGATCGCGCTGTCAGATCTAAAGCGGAGATCGCGCCGTTTCCCGCTGTGATCCATCTGTTATCTGGACAGCCCGTGGTCCTCTGATGACCCCAGGAGCTGTCAGCAATTACTTCCTGCTGGCGATTTCCCAGTGACGTCACCGGCAGGAAGTGATCACTTCCCCTGTGTTCCGATGCTGCATCAGCTCATCTCTATATATAATTGCTCAGTGTCTCCTCCACTTCCATCTGGATGTCGCCTATGTCACTTCCGCCAGCGCCATATTTCCACATCCAAGTGATCGTTATGGAAAAATGGCAGCTGCTGCTTCCCCGTCTGGTGAGCCCCCGCCTGATCACCTCCGCCCGGTCCCCGCAGTTCCACACCCCCCCACTAACCCGATGCCGCAGCCCCCGCCAGCCAAAACCCCCGCCGCCGCTGATAAGCTGGGACCGACTTACAGGACCTGTGGTGATGTCACGATCATGGGGGGAGCCAGGTCACATTATCATGACGTCACCACAGGATCTTGAGCAGAACGGATGGAGGAGTAGAGAGCAGGAGCCAGGTACTCCAGCTGCAGCTCACTCTCACCCCACACCACGGTCACACTACACTCAGCCTGCACTCACTCTGCCCCTGTACTCACCCTACACTCACTCAGCCAACACCATGGTCACCCTGCACTCACACTCAGCCTGCACTCGCTCAGCCTGCCCTCACTCAGCCTGCACTACGGTCAGCTCCGCACTCATTCAGCCTGCACTCATTAAGCCTGCACTCAGCCCGCACCACAGTCACCCTGCACTACAGTTTCCCACATTCACGCAGCCTACACTCACTCAGCCTGCCCTCACTCAGCCCACACCATGGTCACCCTGCACTCAGCCCGACCTAACTCAGCTCTCATCACGGTCATCCCACACTCAGCATGCCTTCACTCAGCCTGCACTCAGCCCACACCAAGGTCACCCTGCACTCAGCTCGCACCACAATCACCCCGCACTACAGCCTGCCCTCACTCAGCCCTCCCTCACTCAGCCCGCACCATACTCAGCCTGCACTCACACAGCCTACACTCATTCAGCCTGCCCTCAGTCAGTCCGCACTCATTCAGCCTGCACTCACCCTGCACAATGGTCACCCTGCACTCACACAGCCCACACCACGGTCATCCCAGACTCAGCCTGCACTCACTCAGTCCACACCACGATCACGCCGCAATCACTCAGCCCGCACCATGGTCAGCCCTCACTCATTAAGCCTGCTCTCACCCTGCACTCAGCCAACCCCACGGTCACCCCACACTATGGTCATCCTGCACTCAACCAGCACCATGGTCATTCTGCACTAGGGTCATCCAGCACTCACCCAACACGACCTCAGCCCCCACCACGATCACCCTGCACTCAGCCCGCACCATGGTCACTCCGCAGCACTGGGGGGGCAGAGACGAGGCAGCACTAGGAAGGGGGGGGGCAGAGAGCGATGGGGAAAAAACAGTGGGCAGGGGAGAGAACACACAGGGGGAGAGGTGAATGCTGCCCCCAGTTTCATAGAGCCCATCCCATCGTGATGTCACTGCCCACCCGATGCGATGGCATTGGGCTCCCATCTAGTGGGAACATAAGAGAAGTGATCCGACTGTACAGCACTGAGGCCCCTAGTGGTTCAAGTAAAATAAACGAAAAATAATAACTTAAAGTTCAAATCACCCCTCATTTGCCACATTGAAAATAAAACTATTTAAAAAAATACGCATATTTGGTATTGCCACGTTCAGAAATGCCTGATCTATCAAAATATAAAATCAATTAATCAGATCGGTGAACTGCATAATGGAAGAAAAGTCCAAACACCATAATTACATTTTTGTAGTCGCTCCAACATTGTAATAAAATGCAATAACGGGTGATCAAAACATCACATCTACCCAAAAATGTTATCATTAGAAATGTCAGCTCAAGACACAAAACATAATCTGTCACACAGCCCCAGATTGTGAAAAATGAGGACGCTGCAGGGTCTGGAAAACAGCACAAAAGCGCAATTCTTTTTCTTTAAAAACATCTGATTTTTTTTTTCACCACTTAGATAATAATAAAAGCAACATGTTTGGTATCTACAAACTCACATTGACCCGAGGCACGGACACGTCAGTGTTACCATATAATACTGACCCCAGACATCACACCGACATGTTAGTGTTACCATATAGTACTGACCCCAGACATCATACCGACACCTCAGTGTTACCATATAGTACTGACCCCAGACATCATACCGACAACTCAGTGTTACCATATAGTACTGACCTGAGACATCATACCGACACCTCAGTGTTACCATATAGTACTGACCCCAGACATCATACCGACACCTCAATGTTACCATATAGTACTGACCCCAGACATCATACCGACACCTCAGTGTTACCATATAGTACTGACTCCAGACATCATACCAACACCTCAGTGTTACCATATAGTACTGACCCCAGACATCATACCGACACCTCAGTGTTACCATATAGTACTGACCCCAGACATCATACCGACACCTCAGTGTTACCATATAGTACTGACCCCAGACATCATACCGACACCTCAGTGTTACCATATAGTACCGTGACCTACCAGACATCATACCGACACCTCAGTGTTACCATATAGTACAACCCGAGACATCATACCGACACGTCAGTGTTACCATATAGTACTGACCCGAGGCTCACGGACACGTCGTGTTACCATGTAGTACTGACCCCAGACATCATACCGACACTCAGTGTTACCATATAGTACTGACCCGAGCACGGACACACAGTGTTACCATATAGTACTGACCCATAGAACTCATTACCATAAAGACAGTCATGTAACCATTAATATTGACCCGAGGCATCATACCGACACGTCAGTGTTACCATATAGTACTGACCCCAGACATCATACCGACATGTCAGTGTTATCATATAGTACTGACCCGAGACATCATACCAACATGCCAGTGTTACCATATAGTACTGACCCAGGCATCATACCGACATCGTCAGTGTTACATATAGTACGACCCAGACATCATACCGACACGTCAGTGTTACCATATAGTACTGACCCCAGACATCATACCGACACCTCAAGTGTTACCATATAGTACTGGCCCGAGACATCATACCGACACGTCATATGTTACCATATAGTACTGACCCTCAGTGTTACATAAGTACAGACCAGACTTACGACACGTCAGTGTTACCATATAGTACTGACCCAGACATCATACTGACACTCAGTGTTACCATATAGTACTGACCCGAGGCATCATACCAACACTCAGTGTTACCATATAGTACTGACCCAGACATCATACCAACACCTCAGTGTTACCATATAGTACTGACCGAGACATCATACCGACACCTCAGTGTTACCATATAGTACGACCCAGACATCATACCGACACTCAGTGTTACCATATAGTACTGACCAGGACATCATACCGACACCTCAGTGTTACCATATAGTACTGACCCCAGACATCATACACGACACTCAGTGTTACCATATAGTACTGACCCCAGACATCATACCGACACCTAGTGTTACCATATAGTACTGACCGAGGACATCATACCGAACACCTCAGTGTTACCATATAGTACTGGACCTAACACATGTCCATATAGACCAGACAACCACTCAGTGTTATCATATAGTACTGACCAGACATCATACCGACACCTCAGTGTTACCATATCAGTACTGACCAGACATCATACCGACACTAGTGTTACCATATAGTACTGACCAGACATCATACCGACGCTCAGTGTTACCATATAGTACTGACCCGAGCATCATACCGACACGTCAGTGTTACCATATAGTACAGACCCCAGACATCATACCGACACCTCAGTGTTACCATATAGTACTGACCCCAGACATCATACGACACCTCAGTGTTACCATATAGTACTGACCAGACATCATACCGACACCTCAGTGTTACCATATAGTACGACCCGAGACATCATACCGACACCTCAGTGTTACCATATAGTACGACCCCAGACATCATCACCGACACCTCAGTGTTACCATACAGTACATGACCGAGACATCATACCGACACTCAGTGTTACCATATAGTACTGACCCCAGACATCATACCGACACTCAGTGTTACCATATAGTACTGACCTAGCATCATACCGACACTCAGTGTTACCATATAGTACGACCTGAGACATCATACCGACACCTCAGTGTTACCATATAGTACTGACCTGAGACATCATACGACACCTCAGTGTTACCATATATAGTACAGACCCAGACATCATACAGACACCATCAGCTGTTTACCATATAGTACTGACCCAGACATCATACCGACACCTCAGTGTTTACCCATATAGTACAGACCCCAGACATCATACCGACACCTCAGTGTTACCATATAGTACTGACCCAGACATCATACCGACACCTCAGTGTTACCATATAGTACATGACCCCAGACATCATACCGACACTCAGTGTTACCATATAGTACTGACCCAGACATCATACGACACCTCAGTGTTACCATATAGTACTGACCTGAGCATCATACCGACACTCAGTGTTACCATATAGTACAGACCTCAGACATCATACCGACACGTCAGTGTTACCATATAGTACTGACCCAGGACATCATACTGACACGTCAGTGTTACCATATAGTACAGACCCAGACATCATACAGACACGTCAGTGTTACCATATAGTACTGACCCCAGACATCATACTGACACGTCAGTGTTACCATATAGTACTGACCCAGGCATCATACCAACACTCAGTGTTACCATATAGTACTGACCCCAGACATCATACAACACCTCAGTGTTACCATATAGTACTGACCCCAGACATCATACCGACACCTCAGTGTTACCATATAGTACTGACCTGCGACATCATAGCACTCATGTACCAGATACCAGACACTCAGTGTTACATATAGTACTGACCCAGACATCATACCGACACTCAGTGTTACCATATAGTACTGACCCCAGACATCATACCGACACGTCAGTGTTACCATATAGTAATGACCCGAGACATCATACCGACACCTCGTGTTACCATATAGTACTGACCCCAGATCATCATACCGACACCTCAGTGTTACCATATAGTACTGACCCCAGACATCATACCGACACCTCAGTGTTACCATATAGTACTGACCCGAGACATCATACCGACACCTCAGTGTTTACCATATAGTACTGACCCCAGACATCATACCGACACCTCAGTGTTACCATATAGTACTGACCGGAGACATCATACCGACACCTCAGTGTTACCATATAGTACTGACCGAGACATCATACCGGACACCTCAGTGTTACCATATAGTACTGACCCCAGACATCATACCGACACCTCAGTGTTACCATATAGTACTGACCGGAGACATCATACCGACACCTCAGTGTTACCATATAGTACTGACCGAGACATCATACCGACACCTCAGTGTTACCATATAGTACTGACCCACATACATCATACCGACACCTCAGTGTTACCATATAGTACTGACCCCAGACATCATACCGACACCTCAGTGTTACCATATAGTACTGACCTGAGACATCATACCGACACCTCAGTGTTACCATATAGTACTGACCCCAGACATCATACCGACACCTCAGTGTTACCATATAGTACTGACCTGAGGCATCATACCAACACATCAGTGTTACCATATAGTACTGACCTGAGACATCATACCGACACGTCAGTGTTACCATATAGTACTGACCTGAGGCATCATACCGACACGTCAGTGTTACCATATAGTACAGACCTCAGATATCATACCGACACCTCAGCGTTACCATATAGTACTGACCCCAGACATCATACTGACACCTCAGTGTTACCATATAGTACTGACCCCAGACATCATACTGACACCTCAGTGTTACCATATAGTACTGACCCCAGACATCATACCGACACGTCAGTGTTATCATATAGTGAATATGGGGAATAAAAAAAACTCCCAAAAAGTGTAATTGCACTTTTTTTTTTGCAGTTTCACCGCACTTGGAATTTTCTTCCCATTATCCTGTACACTATATGGTAAAATAAATTATTTAATTCAAAAGTAAAAGTCGTCCCACATAAAACAAGCGGCATATGTCTATATTTGAGGAAAAATAAAGACGTTATGGAAGAAGGGCAGGCAAAAACGAAAACCGAAAAATGGAAAATCGCCCGGGGGTGAAGGGGTTATGGACATGCAGGCGCTTAAATAGTCACAGACAAAGGAAACGTTCTCTGTGAACTATGAGCCGACAATAGGAACGTGAATGGAAATGTGAAGCTTCCCCGCTCATCAGTGTTATATGATCACCATATATCAGAAGATATAGGACAAGGATATCACACAATATGGATTCTGTTCTTTCACACTATGTAGCATAAATACAGATTTTTTTTATGGATGTAGTTCTAAAACTATATCTATATGAGCGAGATTTACCTAAATGTCTTTTGCACACTGCGTCAAAACCTTGCACCCGAATTGGCCTACGGTGCAGAAATCTGCAACATGTCAATTATCCTATAGATGTCAGCATGTACAGGTCCATCTTAGTGAATTAGAAGATCATCAAACAGTACATTTATTTCAGTAATTTAATACGTAAAGTGAAAAACATCTATTATATAGAGGCCTTACACACAGAGGGATCTATTTCATGTGTTTACTTCTGTTAATGTTGATGATTAATGAAAATACAAAGGTCATTATCTCATGAAATTAAACTAGGGAAGTTGAAAGGTTAAAAACGGCGCTGCCGTATTCCACGGGATATCAAGGGGTGAATATAATATTGATTTATTAGTCAATGTGTTTCAGAGGTCGCAGAAACATGGCAATATGATATTGATTTGTCCTGAGGAAGAGGCCAGGGAGCCCTGAAACGTGTTGACATAATTGATCAATATTATTTTCACCTTTTATTGTCTCATAAAATATGGCAGCGCAGTTTTTAACCCTTTATCCTCCCTACTTTAATTCTCTGAGATAATGACCTTTGGGTTTCCGTAATCATCAACATTAACAGAAATAAGCAGATGAAATAGATCCCTCTGTGTGTAATGACTCTATATAATAGATGTGGTCACTTTATGGATTAAATTACTGAAATAAAGTAACTTTTTGATGATCTTCTAATTCATTGAGATGCTCCTGTACTTCTCCCTCTGCAATGTGAGGGGTGATATGTGAGGACAATTTGCAAGGAAATCTGCAGCAATCGCGCTATGTGGGAACATAACACAAAACTTCATATTCTAAGCAAAAAATGATTTTTCTATCGGAGGAATTGGCGTGAACAAAAAGTGTACATCACTGCTGTGAGGCAGATCTGAATAAATCACCAAAAATACACTTGTTCCAAAACTATGGTTCAGGAATAGAAAAAACTCATCTAAAAAGCAAACTCAAGAGTTTTTGTAAAATTGTGAACATGAGCTAAGGCTTTGTTCACACCTCAGTGTTCGGTCAGTAGTTTGCATCAGGGTATTTAGACCACTATCAGAACTATAACATGTGGAGAGAAAAACTATAAGAGTAGAGGCACACTGGCGTTAGGCATCCGATGCCAGAACATCCAATGTGATCTGCCATTGACCCTTAGCTCCGGCTCTGCTGAAAGCGTCACCAAACGTCATCTACTGTGCACCAATCCTGCAACTGGATCACAGCTGCGAGGGAGAGGGAGAGATTAATCCCCCATCTCCTCCATTGCCGGCCTTGGCGTATATCGAGCTGTAGTCATAAGTGTCAGTGCAGTGCAATATTCCCTTGCACCCATAGACTTATATGTAGTGGCGGATTATAATGAGGTCAGTCTGGGCGATAGCACGGGGCCCAGTGCTGTGGGGGGGCCCAGCAGCCCAGGGTAAATTGCCCCATTATAATCCTCCACACTATTGTTAAAGACCGTCCGCACCGGCACCGCACTCTAATAGCGGCGCTACCGCAGGCACTACCGCCCTCCTCTTCATCCCACACATCATGACTTAGACGTGGGAGGACATTGGTAAAACATCGCAGGTGCTGGAGGAGCGGCCCGCCTACTCACAGCCAAAGAGGAGCAGTCCGAGCAGAGCAGCTCATCCTGCCGCCGGCCTGCTCAATACATGGCAGCTGCGCCTACTCTCCAGACTCCAGTCCTCCTGACTGAGTCTGTCACCGGCCGCCGTCCACCTCCACGCTGGGCTGCTTAAAGAGAGAGACCGGCGGTCACCACCTAGTCCAAGTCCAACAGTCACAGCATAGAGGAGGGAACGTGCCTGGGATGGCTGTGTCAGTGAGTATGACTGATATGTTGTCCACTTGTCTTGCTGCTGTGCCAGTCTGCCAGATTTGCCCCATGTAAACTGTGTCCCACCATCTTGATTACCATGATAGAGACATGTGGAATGCCTCTACATGCTGTGTGTCCTGCCCCTATATGTGGATATTTTCCTTTGGATCATGTATGCATGTATGGAGTCCATACATACATGATTCAAGCAAAATATCCAGATAGAGGGGCACATACAGCATGTAGAGGCATTTCACATGTGTCTATGCAAGGTGGAGGGGTAGTGGGTGCACACGCTGAGTATTTGGTGTTTTTACCTCAGTATTTGTTAGGCCTCGTCAGGGGCTGACTGGTGCCTCTGGCCCCGGGTGGCAGGTTCGGTCTGCCAGTCATGATTTGTGGACCGGGGGGGGGTATTTTGCTATCAGAGATTTTTGATGACCTTTGGGGTGCTATCAGAGATTTTTGACCGGGGGATGGGGGAGGGATGCTATCAGAATGATCGGACCGCAGCTCACTTACCATTTCCGGCACCGTCTGCTGCTGCATCGCCGCGCCGGCCGCAAAGCGCCGCTGGTCGGCCCGTTCCTGTGGGGGGGGGCAGCCCTAGATGTGAACTATACCACCAGCCCAGGGGGCACTTGCCCCCCTGCCACCTAGGCCAGTCCGCCCCTGGGCCTCGTGCACACGCTGAGTATTTGGTGAGTTGTTACCTCAGTATCTGTAAGGCCTCGTGCACACGCTGAGTATTTGGTGAGTTGTTACCTCAGTATCTGTAAAGGCCGGATTACACGCAGCGACAGGTTTTGTGACGTTGCAGCGACCTCGCTGGTGATGTCGCTGTGTGTGAGATGCTGCAGCAACCAATGATGAGCTTGCTGATCGCTGCGGAATAGACAGGACCATTTTTTGGTCGTCGGTCTCCTGCAGGGCAGCATACATAGGCGTGTGTGATGCCCCTCTAATCTGGTAATCAGGGTACGCATCGGGTTACTGAGCCCAGCGAGCTAACCAGGGTGCACATCGGGTTACTAAGCCCAGCGCGCTTTGCTTAGTAACCCGATGTGTACCCTGTTTACCAGCGTTCTCCCGCTTACCCCACCCTATCAGAATACAGTAGCAGGACCTCGACATCGTGGAAAAGAATAGTTTATATTCTTTTCCACGATGTCGAGGTCGTTACACGGTTCGCTGGTCGCTGAGGAGATCTTCCTGTTTGACAGCTCACCAGTGACCTCACAGCGATGTTCCAGCGATCCCGGCCAGGTCAGATCATTGGTCGGATCGCTTGGAACATTACTATGTGTAACAGGGCAGATACGTGTAACGTGGCCCTAAGGCGTCGTGCACACGCTGAGTATTTGGTGAGGTTTTGCCTCAGTATCTGTAAGGCCTTATGCACACGCTGAGTATTTGGAGAGGCATTCTCTCAGTATCTGTAAAGCCTCGGGCACACGCTGAGTATTTGGAAAGGTATTCTCTCAGTATCTGTAAGGCCTCGTGCACACGCTGAGTATTTGGGGAGTTTTTACCTCAGTATCTGTAAGGCCTCGTGCACACGCTGAGTATTTGGTGAGTTTTTACCTCAGTATTTGTAAGGCCTCGTGCACACACTGAGTATTTGGTGAGTTTTTACCTCAGTATCTGTAAGGCCTCGTGCACACACTGAGTATTTGGTGAGTTTTTACCTTAGTATTTGTAAGGCCTCGTGCACACGCTGAGTATTTGGTGAGTTTTTACTTCAGTATCTGTAAGGCCTCGTGCACACCTGAGTATTTGGTGAGTTGTTACCTCAGTATTTGTAAGGCCTCGTGCACACGCTGAGTATTGGTGAGTTTTTACCTCAGTATCTGTAAGGCCTCGTGCACACGCTGAGTATTTGGTGAGTTGTTACCTCAGTATATGTAAGGCCTCGTGCACACGCTGAGTATTTGGTGAGTTTTTACCTCAGTATCTGTAAGGCCTCGTGCACACGCTGAGTATTTGGTGAGTTTTTACCTCAGTATTGTAAGGCCTCGTGCACACGCTGAGTATTTGGTGATTTTTACCTCAGTATCTGTAAGTACCTTTACACGTTCGATATCGATGCAACATCGACAAAAAGTCACTGGTGCGCCGTTAAGTTGATATCATTGTCTTCGTCTGTAAATGGCCAATGCACTCAAAAATCGTGTACGATATTGCAAGAGATTCCTGCAAGCCTTCAACCGTAGATGCATATGTGATGTGCAGACGTGCTGTGTGAGGCGCAACCAGATCTGTTGCAACTCCTATTACTCAGTTTAAGCTCGGCCCGGTTTCTTCGCCGCAAGTCAATATGGTGTGAATGGTGCGCACGGTCATGCGCAGTCACGCAGCACCGATGCGTCCATTTAAGATGGGACTGCGGCCGTGCGGTCACATTCAATCCCAAATGTGAACCAGTCCATAGAAGCAGTGTTCTATGTGTGAACGCCCTGCGCTTTTCTTCCTGCACTGTTTACCTCTCCGCGCTTCCTCAGTGACCGCTGGATCTCTCCTCATCCCCGCTGGGCCGCACCGAGCGCACCAGTCACATGGTACAGTTTTGGGTCGGACTAAAGGTCCTGTCCCGTGAGCAATGAGGAGCGATCACTTGGGGAACGCGGCAAGGTAAGTAAAAGCACAGTGAAAAAGGAGCAAAGAATTGACGTGCTCATTCGTTTTGCAGCATGTGACCGGACCATGTGAACGCAGTTCTGCAAAAGCCACTGCATTTCACTGCATTTACGCAAGCGCTAAAAAAGCGCTGTGTAAATGCAGAAATACACTCCGTGTGAACGTAGCCTAAGGCTACATTCAGACACAGCGTTTTTGATCCAGTTTATGGGGATCCGTTTCTGTCTCTTTTTCAGCTGCAAAAACTTGATCAGCTTTTCCAATAAACGTGTCAGGAATGCATGATCTGTATTTGCTGCGCTTTTGGCCGGTGCATTTTTTTTTAGCTCGTAGACAAGGTTTCAATGGAGAAAGCGGATCAGAAAATCAGATCAATAATTGACAGCTCCTTCTTTTTCTTGGTCCATTCTCTGCTCTAAAAATTGAACACTTAAAAACATTGTCTGAACACCAAATCTGAAAAAAACCATTAACTTGGCTGGGAATCTCAGAAATTGATCGTATCATCTTCACTGCAAAAACGGATCTCTCACAAAACTGATCAAAAACGCTGAGTGTGAACATAACCTAAGGGTGGAAACACATAGGCGAGTATCTCGCATGCATCTCACATGACTCACCCAGAACGGCCCCTGAGTGTGTCAGCTGCTTGTGTTTCTATGCAGCTCCACGCTCCCTTTCATGGGCTGTTCTGGGTGAGTCATGTGAGATACATGTATGAATCTCACCGAGGGACGGACATATCATTGGTGCAACCACACAGGGGCCCTAGAGGTAAGGGGGCCAATTCCCACCTCCAAAACAGATGGAATTGTGTACTTTGATGAACTCTTGGGTTGCAAAGGGCCCATATACAGTTCGTGCACAGGGGGCCCTCTTCTGTGTGTGTCCGCCAGTGCATTTCGCATAGTGTGTTTCCACCCTAACGTTTATATTCACTCTTGGTTTTGGCTATAAAATGCTGAGCAAATTTACCGCCGTCAGTGTGAGGTCCGACGCTGCGGATTTGTTTGCAGAAAGTTCTGTAAGTTTCCATTTATCTGAAACAACCTCATTCAATAACGAAGCAATTTCTGCCAAGAAATCTGCAGCGTGGGAATTCGCCCCAGTTTTTTCCACCCAGTTGCTCCTGTGTCCTCATTAGTGAGCAGAGCTTAGGAGGCTGCGGGCTATGAGGATGGAGGAGACACAGGCCCCTTTATAACCCTGCCTCCCCGGCCCGGGTGTGTCCGCACTGTGGGGTGGGTGTAACGCTCTGTATACTGGGGTGGGTGTATCGCTCTGTATACAAGGAAGTTTTCCTGATTGGTGTGACACAGACAAAATGAAGAAGGCATCGAGGTACGGTGTGTGTGGTGTCAGCTGCTGCGAATATTACGCTGCTGCATTATAACAATGTTCATTTCTGTCTCTACAGCAAAAGCAAACAAGTCGTCTTCTACCCGGGTGAGTGCCGCCGGCGCTGTGTGTCTGTGCCGCTCTTGTAGCGTGTGTTTGGTGTCGTCCTCGTCTCCAGCGACACCTCCGTGCCGTAATATATTACTCAGGTGAATTGGTAGCTGCAGACGGTGATAATAAGCCGATAATTAACGCCATCTGGGGCGGAGGAGTCGGCCTGGGACACTGCGATACACGGGAGATTAGTAGATACATACTTGCATTACGGTTCACTTACAGGACAGGTTCTGATCTGCTTTTGTGTCACTTTGTTTTTTTCCTACAGGTGAAACTTGTGTATTTAGTATTGTGTACATATGCTCGATGCAAATTTACACTATTCGCCATCCAGATAAAACATACACAGTGTACACGTCCCATGCATCGCCGTCCCTCCTGGCAGTGGTGTAACTTGAAGACCATGGGCCCTAATGCAAAAGATCTAACGGGGGTCTCCAATTATTGCAAATGTTAAATAGCAAAAGGCTTTTTCTATAGGTCAAAAGGACTTTGGGGGACCGGTGCACTGCAACCCCTGCACCTGTTGTAGTTACACCCCTGCCTCCTGGGTCACACTTGCATCTGTCTTATTGCAGTACCCTCTGACTTTTGCTAAACTACAATTCCCATCATGCCCAGCTGGCAGGAGGCCATGGTGCAGAGCTGTAATATATGCAGAGCAATCCGCCCTCCACACATCAGGACACTGATACAGACAGGAGGAGCAGATCACACCCTGCATTAATGTGGTATAATGCAAAATCAACAGAACGCTGGAAAAGACCACAAAGCCGCAATAGCTGGTGCATGACGGCAAACAGTGACTGAGATCTTTACAGACTCTGTTCACACTGGTGTAATGTCTGATTGCAAGGGGTGAACCTGACCTCCTGATTCTGCTTTTTATATTATCAATTTTTTTTTTTTTTAAACAAGACACAAATCTGTAATGGTGGGTTTACACACACCAATCATTGTATCCAATCTCTGAACCAATCTCTGGTTGCAGTGAAATCATGGACACATAGTTCCATTTTGTGGCTGTGACAACATGAGCAATCTGTCCATGATTTCACTGCAACCAGAGATTGTTCAGAGATTGGATACAATATTGGTGTAAACCCACCATCAGGAGCTCAAATGCAACCAGATCCCGCCATGAAAATCCAGAAAATCTGTTCTATGACACATCCTAGGCTGCCTGTGGTCTATGTCATCCCTATTGTCCTACCCGCTGGTCAACTCTGGTCAGATGTAGCCTCCATTGTTACCCACTTGTTACTTGTGATCAATGCAGCCCCCATTGCTACCAGTGGTCAAGCATGTCAAATAGCTTGCATTGTTACCCTGCTGGTCACTCATGGTCAGATGTAGCCTCCATTGTTACTTGTGCAGATGCAGCCCCATGCTACTTGTGGTCAGATGCAGCCCCCTTGCTACCCGCTGGTCACTCATGTCAGATATGGCTTCCATTGTTACCCTGCTGTCACTTGGGGTCAAACATAGCCTCCATTGTCATCCCAGCTGGCATCACTCGTGGTCACATGAAGCCCATTGTCACTCATGGTAGATGAAGCCCAATTGTCACCCCCTGTCATCTCGGTCAGATGAAACCTCCATTGTTACACTGCTGTCACTCGTGATCAGATGAAGCCTCCATTGTTACATTGGTCAGATGCAGCCCCATTGCTACCGCTGGTCATAAGGTCAGACATAGCTTGCAATGTTACCACTCTGGTCACTCTGTCAGATGTAGCCTCATTGTTACTTGTGGTCAGATGAAGCCCCACTGCTACCCCGGCTGGTCACTCATGTCAGAATGGCTTCCATTGTTACCTGCTGTCACTTGGGGTCAGACATAGCCTCCATTGCATCCCGCTGGTCACTCGTGTCAGATAACCCCATTGTCACTCATGCCATATAGCCTCCATGTCACCCCGCTGGTCATTCGTGTCAGATGCAGCCCCCGTGTCACCCGCTGGTCACATCGATCAGATGAAGCCCATTGTTACCCCATGGTCACTCATGGTCAGACTGGCCTCCATTATACCCGCTGGTCACTCATGGTCAGAGCAACCCATTGTTACCCCGCTGGTCATTAGTGGTCAGATGCAGCCTCCATTATTACCCCCTGGTCACTCGTGGTCAGAATAGCTTCCATTGTTACCCCGCTGGTCACTTGTGGTCAGAGCAACCCCATTGTTACCCCATGGTCACTCGTGGTCAGACTTAGCCTCCATTGTTACCCCACTGGTCACTCGTGGTCAGATGCAGCCTCCATTGTACCCCGCTGGTCACTCGTGGTCAGATGCAGCCTCCATTGTTACCCCGCTGGTCACTAGTGGTCAGACATAGCTTCCATTGTTACCCGCTGGTCACTTGTGGTCAGAGCAACCCCATTGTTACCCCGCTGGTCACTAGTGGTCAGATGCAGCCTCTATTATTACCCCTGGTCACTCGTGGTCAGACATAGCTTCCATGTTATCCGCTGGTCACTCGTGGTCAGATGCAGCCTCCATTGTTACCCTGCCGGTCACTCGTGGTCAGACATAGCTCCATTGTTATCCCGCTGGTCACTCGTGGTCAGATGCAGCCTCCATTGTTACCCCGCTGGTCACTCGTGGTCAGATGTAGCCTCTTCACATTCCTCGTCACCATGTTCCCTCCTATATTTTGTGTGTGTGACCTTGTTTTATCTTCTGAATATAGAATGTAAGTGATGTCTCCTGAGCTTCTGCTTCCTCGTCTGCAGGACACTCACAATTTTCTGAAACCTTTCTCCCCTTACAGAAGAGGGCGTTGTGAAGCTCTACCTGCGGGGGCGCTCTGTTCCACTCTATGTACCAGATTCACTGGTTGCATCTTACAGTCTAGAAGCAAAGGGAGAACTTCCCCCGAAGGAGCTGCAGCTGGAATGGGCGTATCCTGATGTGTAATGTCCGGGGGTCGCCTCTCTGTCCCTCCCCAGCAGTCTAACGTCAGACCACTGACTATGACTTTCCCTGATTGGCTGCAATGGGTCCATCCCAGCCAGTGAAAGCCTGTGTCTCATAAGGTCTGGTGGATGGATGGAAGCCAAGGGTCTCGTGGGTATGGCCCCCAGTGAGTCTCAAGAGGTCTGGCAGGCCTGGGCCCAAGGGACCTCAGTGAGGTCTGGCGGGCCTGGGCCCAAGGGAGCCTTGTGAGGTCTGGCGGGCGGGGGCCCAAGGGAGCCTTGTGAGGTCTGGCGAGCGGGGGCCCAAGGGAGCCTTGTGAGGTCTGGCGAGCGGGGGCCCAAGGGAGCCTCGTGAGGTCTGGCGGGCCTGGGCCCAAGGGAGCCTCGTGAGGTCTGGCGGGCCTGGGCCCAAGGGAGCCTCGTGAGGTCTGGCGGGCGGGGCCCAAGGGAGCCCGTGAGGTCTGGCGGGCCTGGGCCCAAGGAGCCTTGTGAGGTCTGGCGGGCCTGGGCCAAGGGGCCTTTGGGTCTAGCGGGCCTAAGTGAGTCCTGTGAGGTCTGGCGGGCCTGGGCCCAAGGGACCTCGTGAGGTCTGGCGGGCCTGGGCCCAAGGGAGCCTCGTGAGGTCTGGCGGGCCTGGGCCCAAGGGAGCCTCGTGAGGTCTGGCGGCCTGGGCCCAAGGGAGCCTCGTGAGGTCTGGCGGGCCTGGGCCCAAGGAGCCTCGTGAGGTCTGGCGGGCTGGGCCCAAGGGAGCCTCGTGAGGTCTGGCGGGCCTGGGCCCAAGGGAGCCTCGTGAGGTCTGGCGGGCGGGGGCCCAAGGGAGCCTCGTGAGGTCTGGCGGCGGGGGGCCCAAGGAGCCTCGTGAGGTCTGGCGGGCGGGGGCCCAAGGGAGCCTCGTGAGGTCTGGCGGGCGGGGGCCCAAGGGAGCCTGTGAGGTCTGGCGTGTCAATCTCACTTCTAGACCCAGATTGACACTACCAGGGGCAGTTTAGTAAGTGCACTATCCCACACCTTGCATTATCTGAGATCTTCTTCCCATTAGTAATATATTGAGGTTTCGTTGCCTTTAGGATGCAGATATTTCATGGTGACACTCTCCTCTGCTGCTTCGAGTAACAATATATGTAACAGTGCAGTTCATCCACTGTTAGCTTGAGGGTTCAGCACGGAGTATGAGCTCAGGTTTATTACCCACGTGTTTCCATCTTGTATAGAGTATTAATAATTTTGTGGGTTCTGGTTTGGAGGTGGAGTTTTCCATTTATTATATAATGATCTCTTCTATAACGTTATAGTCCTTGATCTCAGTATTGCACAGATATGGGTATAGGGGTCGGGATTGTCGCAGCAATCTCTACATCCTCCCGTCCGGAGAGTTATTGTATTTTACAGCAGCCGTCTGTGTTCTGTACGACCCTGCAGCCGGGACACAGAGACACTACCGTGGCCACACCGATGACATCAAAAGGTCAGTAGAATTGTAGGGTGACTCTGTCCCCTTTTTACTGTCTTGCTGGATTTCTCTTTGAGTAGATTGAATTGCTTTTTTTTTTCTCCATCTTCAGTATTGCTGTCCATCCAGATTCGGTAACATCGCTAGTGGGCAAGTGGCGGGTAACTCTCAGGATGGTAAGGTGGGTATGAGGTGATTGGCGCCAGTGTTTACTGACTGCAGGGACAACGTTTATTGCCATGACAGTGTATGATGATCATCGTGACCTCCATGAGTCCTGTCTTATTACTTTCCCCGTTTTTGTCTTCATATAAACATCCATCTATTCCGGCCCCCAGTCTTTGCCCCCCCATGTGCGGATCTGGCACTCCGTCAGCCTGTGCACTCTTCATGTGATCGGAGTCGGGCATTTTGACAGAGCGGTCACCTGTCTGAGCTTCTCCAAAACAGTGAGTAAAGTTGTGGTGTCTTGAATGGTGTCGGGCGTACCCCTCTCAAGCACCGTGACCTCTGCTCCTTCCTTGTGCTCTGCAGGATGGCGGGAGTCATCTGTGCGCATGTGACGAATCTGGAGACCACGTCTTGTCAGTGTGGCAATGGCAGCGTGAACAGAAGGTGACGGAAGTCAAGGTATGAGATCTTCAGATTACTGAACATTATATGTGAAACGTATAAAAACATGTTAATTGATCGCTTTTGTATGTGCTCAGTGTTCTACAGAGCCCGTGCTCGCCGCCATATTTCACCCAACAGAACCCAACCTGATTATAACTTGTGGAAAATCCCAGCTGTATTACTGGAGCCTGGAACCGGCCCCCGCTGGAGCGGCTGCGGGGACAACAGCTACTTTGAGCAAGAGACAAGGGGTCTTTGAGGTAAGAAGTCACAGGACAGAAAGAACTGACACTATCTTCATAATGAGGTCAATGCAGGCCACAAAAAGGCAAAATTGGGGGCTCGTCCGGGATGCTGGTATTTAGAATGTAACCATGGGCTCGTCCGGATGCTGTATATATAGGAATGTGACCCAAATTGGGGGCTCGTCCGGGATACTGGTACTTATAGAAATAGATTGAACCAAATTGGGGGCTCATCCCAGATGCTGGTACTTGTAGAAATAGAAATGTTAACCAAACTTGTTAATGGAAAATAGTAATCACTTAGGCTAGCTTCACCCCATATTTTTGGGGATCTGTGTTTCTCTATCCCTCTCTGTCAGCAAAAGTCTGACTCTTTCAGGATCCAGTTTTTTGTCCATTCACTTTAATGGTGTCAGGTATCAACAAAATTCTACCTGACGCCATTAAAGTAAATGGGCAAAAAATTGGATCCTGAAAGGGTCAGGTTTTGCTGAAAAATCTGATCTTATTATGAAGTTTTGCTCGGCGCTCTCAGCCTTTGTCATGAGTTCTGGTAAAGGTCCGGTCATGTCTCTCTACAGAAACACGAGAAGCCGCGCTTTGTCCTGTGTCTGGCGTTTGCTGAGAATGGAGATGTGGTCACCGGAGATTCTAATGGCAATCTGTTTATATGGGGTAAAGGTACGGAAAATCATGAAGCGTTCCCCTGAAGACTTCACGGTATGGCTAGGTGCCCACTGTGCTTAATTTCTTGTGCTGTGTTTGTGCACATGCAAACCTAGCATAAATAAGGGGACAGACAGAAACACACACACACACTTGCTTTCTCACCCTCGCCAGACATTCCGGTGATTCTTTCTCCTTGTGGCGGGAGCTGTCTTTATCTATCTTCCAGATCCTGCACACCATGTGACAGGCTGAGTCACATGGTGCAAAGGTCCTGGAAGATAGATAAAGGCAGCTCCCACCGCTGCACGGAGAAAGAATCACGAATTATCTGGGGAGGGTGAGTATTGCAGAGTCTTTGTTCTGAAAATCATAGGAAAAAAGCATCACAAACTGACTGTGAATACCAATCTCTTTGCGGCGCTTTTTTTTTTTTTTTTTTTTTTTTGTAGAACAGAGTCTATAGGGAAAACGCATGTTAATTGCAAGGACATTAAAAAGACACAGGCAATTTCTACAACAGAAACACATAGTGGGCACAGCTTTTGGAAAATCACATTGACTTTCATTACAAAGTTGTGGGTGCTGCAGAAACACAGCAAATAAACACAGCACAGTGAGCACAGAGCCTTACACACCGGATTTATGGGCCCTTATGCGTTCTTCTCTTTCAGGCAGCCATAGGATCTCTCAGGCGGTGTGTGGGGCTCACGATGGTGGAGTCTTCGCTCTATGTGTGTGCAGAGATGGGACATTATTATCTGGAGGAGGCAAAGACGGAAGAGTCATATTGTGGGACCGAGAATATAAGAAAGTGCGGGAGACTCGGGTATGACAGGACGGAGTCTGGACGGAGCGTCCCGTGATCAGACTCTGGGGATGACAATGAATTCATTGTACCTTTTATGTTTTAGATTCCAGAATGTTATGGCCCAGTGCGAACAATTGCCGAGGGGCGAGGAGGAGACACCCTGTATGTGGGCACCACAAAGAACTGTGTGATGAGTGGCAGCCTGGAGAACGCACTTAGCTGCTTAATCCAGGTATGAAATTGGCTAAATCTAATGTAGGCTGTATAGCACTGGATCTTTCGATTGTAAAGGGTGAGAGTGGGATCCTCGTAAGGACAATGTCAGGCTATGTGCACACCATGCAGAAACTTTTCTGCACTAAATCTGCATCTTCTGGCAGAAAAACGAGGTGCAGATTTGTGCCATGCATTTTTCTTAGTGAGGTCAATTGGCTGGAAGGGCTGAACAACGTATTGAGATGCTGCAGATTTTTGATGCACGAAATGTGCAAGGAAAAATCTGCAGCATGTGAACAAAACTTCAGAATCTCTCAGATTTTGGCTTCAGGATAGGCATGCAAATCCGCACCAAAAAACACATCAAAAACGCTGGGCCCATAGCCTTATTGACACTGCAAAGCTGCAGTAATGTCTCCATGTAACAGGAGGAATACTTTCTTCAGAATTGCAGATTGAGGATCAGTCCCTGGCCTGACTAATGGATCTTTAAATAATAAGCTTGGTTTTAATTGCCATTCCATAAATAGTGCATTTGAAAATAAGCAAGTCAGATAGTGTGACATGATGTTCAGGAACAGCTTTAATGCACGGGGGCCATGTGCCAAATAACACAATGGGATACCCCCCGGGGCACAAACCATGTCCTGCAAGTAATGTAATACAATGTACAAGACAGGACATGGCATACTAAAGTTCACCAAAAGAGAAAAAGCTTCGCACCACTACTACTCCACTATCGTCACACCAAAATAGTATGTGCACACTGCCAATCTGCCGACACGGGGATCACGCCAGTTCCGGAGTTGCAATGCTTCTAAGATAGCATAGATGCATCATAACCACGATGAGAAAGAACAAGCGGCACTCACCGGAACGTTGATCGGGTCATCTTTATTGATCGGTGCGGGTTACAGTACGTACAGGCAATTTTATGCCCATGTGGCGTTTCAACAGGTCCCGTTGTCTGTTGCTCCCACTCCCCCTCCCTGCACATGCTGTAACCCGCACCGATCAATAAAGATGACCCAATCAATCTTCCGGCGCGTGCCGATTGTTCTTTCTCATCGTGGTTATAATATAAAAAGTGCTGAACGAGTGCTGGGTACAACACGGTACACATCGCCATCATACTGTACAGACACATGGACCTGATTGCTGGTGACTCAATATGCCCCAAAACACGTCTTATTTTTGTCCTTCTGGTGCAGGGTCACACAGATGAACTGTGGGGTCTCTCGTGTCATCCATCTCTTGACCTATTTCTGACCTGTGGACATGACAAACTAGTTCATCTCTGGAACAGCAAAGACCATGAACCTGTGTGGACCACGACCCTGGAGGTGAGCAGAGCTTGCAGCATATATGATATATAAGGTTTATATGGAGAGACCATGGTGTCCTACCTGCAGGTAGTGTGTGGCGGCACGGCCGTGCTTTCCTGGCAATATCTGGATCTCTCATGTGGTCCCCTCCATATACCTGTACATCTTGTGGTCTCTTTGTACTGTTCCTGCAAGACAAAAAATGAATAATATAAAACATGTATCCAGTGAATTAACCTGCGGTAATGAGGGTGTAGGTGGCACCTTCTATACTTGTGATGTCATTGGTTACAGTGTTCACACCTGCAGGCAGCCATCTATAGCTGTGCTCATTATAGACTGCAGGTGTTTATTATATGGACAGGAACTGATCGCAGGACGAGCTGCACTATTAGCCTGTTTTTGTAATTTACTGGGGGAGGATGTGGAGGAGAAAATGATGCATTTTTCTCAGCGTTCTTATGAAGGATGTGATAAATGCAAACGTTGGAGTCGTTTCTCGTCATCGACAGGGCTACGTGTGACCGGGGATAACATGTACTGATATGAATGTGCTGACCATGTATTCTGCGTGTTCCATGGTCCGAGCTGTGCACGTGGTGAGATGTCTTCTTTCCTCAGGACCCTGCTCGAGTGGCCGGATTTCATCCATCTGGAAGTGTTGTAGCTGTGGGGACCACAACTGGGAGGTGAGTGATGTATAAAGCTATATCCTATTAGCATGTTCATCTCTCTGTGTACATGGGGCGACGGTCGTCCTTTCTGTGTATTAGAGTAGATTTCAGTCTGCTCTGTGAACACTGCTTCCCGCTGTGTGTACATGGAGATTTTCGGCACCCATACATTGTGGTAGAATTTGTATTACTTGTCACATACAGCAACCATATATGTTGTACACTCCAACTTGTTACCATTAAGACATGCCCCTCCATGGCATCCAGAGTTTATCAAACATTTTAGTATTTTTTTTTTTTTTTTTTCCTCTTACAATAAATACATTCCTCTAATTGTACAATATAGTCCACCTGTCTGATACACTCTTGTCTGGAAGGAGGTTGGGTCCCAATCCAATATTTGGCTGTTAATTTCCTAGCCGCATACAAAAGCCTCGCAATGGCAACTTTACTTGTGTCCTTCACTGTAATGTCCTCCACATATCCCAAAACACACTCCACCGGGTCTCTGGGGATAATACATTGAGATTTTATTTTTAATTAAGGTAAGAACCACAACCCAAAATGATGTTGGACTCAGGCATTCCCACATCATATGTAGAACGCCCGCCGCCTCAGACATTCCGAAGTTGGAGCACTCCCACTCTAAAAAGAAATTCTGGAGACCTATAGGCTCTATGGATAGTGAACAGTTGAGACATCCTCCCAGGTTCGCTCCATGACAATTTAGGGACATATTCCAAAATACATTCCCATTTATCATCCTCTAAAGCCCCCACATCTTCCTCCCACTTACTCCTTGCTATAATCGGATGTCTCAGAAATGTGTGTAGAAGGTCTTTATACACTGTGGATATCACCTCTCTCGTTGATCCTTCCATACATATGTAGTCGAGAACAATATCCTTCTGGATGCGCATTCCACCTTGTTTAGGTTGTTGTGTAAATGACGCGCCGCACCCAGGGCTGTGGGGTACTCTGCTCTCAGGCTCTCAGTCCGGGAATTCACGGATGGCCATCCCTGAGCTGTGGCCCTGGGGGTCAACTGAAAATGATGGGGGATAAGTATTTACAGGGGTTTCAAGTTGTCTTGTCGTGACACCACCTGCTGAGTCTGGTGATGTTCACCAGCGCCGCCACAGTCCTCCGGTGGTCGATGGAGTTGCGGCTTGGATGAAATAGTCCCCGCAGGCGGGACTGACCGCCGGGGCAGTAATGCTGTAATAAAAATGTTTATTATTGAAAGGATGCAGCAGAGTCAAGGCTTCACTTCACCGGGTAACTTTACTTGAACAGTTCTTTCTTTCAGGTTACAGTTCAACAGTTCATTAGATGGTAAATGGCGAATGCTCTGGGCTGCAATTGGGATTTCTGGCCACTGATGGAACACTCCTTTTATGTTCCTTTCTTTTTCTTCTATTCTGTTCCCAGTGTGAAGCCTGATCTCTTGTAGATGATCTGGCCTCCTGCTGCTTCTAGCTTCTGTCTCCTCTCCCTTTTGTACCCGTCGGGTTAACCTTCTATTGAATGCCGCACCTGCCTACTGCGCTTCTGGCTTCCCTCTTGTGGGATCTTTGGGAGTCAGGGCCTTATTTATAATATCCCTGTTTAGCGGATTTTCTGTGAGACTTGGAGTACTCACAGGTGCGGGCTCCGGTACCCGAGTTTTTTCCTATGGGGCAAACTCACTTCCCTACTCAATTCTGAGCTTCCTTGCTTTCTTTTCTCTTGTTTGGGATCTGTTCCTTTCAGGGCCTCTCAGCCGAGATGGCCCTCTTGGTTTCCTGCAGGCTGTCTGCTTGCTTCTTCCACCTCCTCCTCCTCCGACTCTATGACTATACTGAGCTCTCTGGTTCCCTCTAGAGGTCGCTAAGACCCTCCCTGTGTTCCTCCCACCACTGTCCTAGTGTGTGAGTGCAGCTCTAGGGCTCCATCTTGTGACCATTGTCCCAATTGCAGTGGAGTACCACACCGCTTTTCTGGGTGCAGTACCCCTTTTGTGGCACCTACGTAGTGGGGCGCCACATAAACGCATGCTTAACCTGTAAATATTGATATCTATGTGTCAAATTAAATTCTTCCTGCAAAGCCTCAATGGATTTAAGGGTCTGGTCTGTCAATAGCTGATATACACAGCTAATTCCTCTGCTCATCCAATCTTTCAATTCTCCCATTTTAAAGAATTCACCCAAATTTTCATTGGACCAGAGAGGGTATATTATTGTCAACCCATCTTTTTCCCTAATCTTTTTAACCCTAGCCCACAGTCTGTGTAGTAGTCCAAACGTCGGGGCTGTCCTACCTAGCCTCCCAAAAAGTCCTGCCTCCAGACCCTGCACAAGTGGAGCTCTATGTAATGCATGCTCCAAAATTGCTTGCACTGTCCCCTTCCGTGCCTTTGTCGCCCATCCTCTTATATGTTGACTCTGTGAGGCTAAGAAGTAAATCCAAGGATTAGATAAAGCAAGGCCCCCCTCCTCCTTGGGTTGCTGCAAAGCCTCCAACTTTATTCTAGGTTGCTTTCCTCCCCACACCAAATCTCTGAATATTGCAGTAATGCGCTGGACCAACGACTGAGGAAGCCATATACACCATGTTCCAAATTATTATGCAAATGTTTTTTCTCTGATTTTCCTAAATGGTCGGTGCAGGTGACAGTCAGTGTAATAAAAGTCCTCACCCATTAGAGGATACATCAAATTTTATTGAAGAAACCTTCAATGATAACAGTATAATCTTCAAAAATTAAAAAAAAACCTCAATGCCCTGTTCCACATTATTCGGCACAGGAGAGTTTCTAAACATTTGATGTTTGAAAGAAGTGAAAATGCTGATTTGTAGAATTTGCAGCATTAGGAGGTCACATTCACTGAAATAAAAAGCTATTTAACTCCAAAACCTCCTAACAGGCCAAGTTACATGGTAACATAGGAACCCTTCTTTGATCTCACCTTCACAATTCTTGCATCCATTGATATTGTGAGTTTCTGGAGAGTTTCTGCTTGTATTTCTTTGCATGATGTCAGAATCGCCTCCCAGAGCTGCTCTTCTGATGTGAACTGCCTCCCACCCTTATAGATCTTTTGCTTGATTATACTCCTAAGGTTCTCTATAGGGTTGAGGTCAGGGGAAGATGGTGGCCACACTCTTCTTGCTTGCACTGCTCAGGTGAACCCTATCTACCTCCTTCTTGAGCCTTCCTCATCTGTCGCTAGTAGATTATGGTCCGAAATTAACCTAGATAGATATACTATGTTTTGTATCCATTGATCTAAAAACTTGTCCCTCAATGCCATGTCAATACGGGACATGAAGTTATGGGATGAGGAATAACAGGAATAGCATCGTACCCCCACATTTCTCACTCTCCGTAAGTCCACCAGACCCACTGCCGTCACATACTTAGCAAAAGGCGTCACCATATCTCCCTCACTCCCTCTGACCTGTCTGCCACTCCTATGCCAGTCCATGTGCATAACATTGTTCATATCTCCTATCAGTAATAAAGGAATTCCTAATCCCAAAATCTCCTGCATTTTTCCTCCAGAGTACAGTGGGGGAAATACAGTGCGACCAGGCATAACAGTTGACCATACACTCTACACACCAGGAAAACATACTGCCCATCTCTATCCACCCTCACTTCCACCCATTCAAACAGTAGTGAGGCATGTACCAGGACCGATACCCCTCACATATGTAGAGTATGTAACATGGTATGCCCTCTGGACCTACTTCCTTGCTAATATCCCAGTTTTTTCTTTAATCAAATGAGTTTCCATGATGCACAATATTGATGGTTTATGAGTAAGGGCATTTTGCAAAATGGCCGCTCTCCTGCCTCTATTTGCCAGGATTCTAACATTCCAACTCAGGACTCTAAGCATTCCCGCCATATATGTTTAATACTGTACAGAACTGAACTCTAGTCTCACCCCATTGCTGTCTTGCCACCCCCCCTTTGTCTCCCTACCACACCCTTTCCTGCCCTCTACCATCTAACCCCCCCCCCCTTCTACAATGACTACCTAACTCTACACCCCCCACCCCCATACCACCCCTGTTCTCTTTTCTCTGTTTGAGAGTGGGTAAAAAAAAAACCTCGACCTAGCCTTCTAATGCCTCAGTCCTAACAATATAACTCTTTAATGAAATACAAACAGTAAAGGCCCCGTTACACGCTACAATATCGTTAACACGTTTCCAGTTTGGTGACGTTGCAGCGATGTTGAAATGACATCGTTGTGTGTGACATACCAACGATACGTTCGTTCATCGTTGGTAAATGACCCGGACCATTTTTTTTTTTTATCGTTGGTCTCCGCTGGCCGGCCAGCATCGGCGTGTGTGACAGCGGGAGACCAACGATCAATCAGCACATGCTGGGAGCTGGTAACCAGGGTAAACATCGGGTAACTAAGAGCAGCGCTCTGCTTAGTAACCCACTGTTTATCCTGGATACCAGCGTTCTCACTGGTGAGTCTGCCTGTGTGACAGCTCACCAGCGATCACATAACGATGTCCCAGTGACCCCCATTGTTGGTCATATCGCTGGGACATCGTACTGTGTAACGGGGCCTTTAGTCTTCTCCCGCCTTGTAGAAAAATCTCAAGAAAGGTTATACAAACACAACAAAAACCACTGCACCACCTCTGCCCACCATATCTTATTGTTCCAGCAGCAAAAACAGTAACCTATACAAGCTAAACATCAGTCTCCGGACTCTCTCACTTGTCTACTGTTCCGCTCAATCCACTCCATGACTTCTTCTGGGGACTGGAAAAAATGCACTTTCCCCAATGCCACAAGCCTCAACTTGGCTGGATATAGCTGGAATATTCAAGTCCTAGTCCTCTCAGTCTTTTCTTCACTTCCACAAAACGCATACGCATTTTTTGCGCTGCAGCCGAGTAATCCAAATAAAATGAACCATTTTGCCCATCAATGGTCAGGTGTTTAATGTTCCTGGCTTTCCTAATAATGGTATCTCTTTCCCGATAGTTCAATAGTTTGGCCAGTATAGTACGAGGAGCCGCACCAGGAGGCTGGGGTCTCATAGGCGCTCTGTGCGCTTCTCTCCAAACAAATACTTTTGACAAATTTTCTGTGCCAAATTTTGATAATAGCCAGTTCTCAATCTCCGTGGGGTTTGATCCCTCCGGTTTCTCCGAACTCCCACTATCCTGACATTATTCTGCTTTGAATGGTCTTCTAAGTCGCCATTCTTAGCCACTCCTTCATCAATTTGCTTAGCATACTGTTTCTGGGCTTTCTGCAGTTTTGCTATCTGGTCCTCAGCAGTGCTCACTCGTTCCTCCACTTCTCCAGTGCGCACCTTGGCTTTCTGCATGGCTGCTTTTATACTGAGCGTCTCTGATTGTATGCCATTAACCTGCGGAGTTAGGGTTGTGAGGGCTTGCTTACAAAAAGACACCACCACAAATGCATCCCTGAGAGTGGGCTCTCCCATGTTAGGACATCCTATAGGCTCTGAGCTCACACCTCTCCAGCACACTGCTAACCTGCACTTCTTGTTCTGTCCCTTCCATATTATTTTCCTGCTCCTCAGTGCCTTCTTCTGCCCCCACCTCCTGCTCCATCAGCCAGTGGATATGAGCTCCCTGCTTCCATCCTTGCAAACCTCTCCCGACGAGCTGCTGCTGCCATCCTACTCTGCATCAGCGTTCTCTTTAGCCGCCTCTTCCTTTGCATCCACCCATCTTGGATTCACTCTCCAGCTCTTGGATCCTGCTGCCTCCTGCGGGTCATCACAGCTCGATGTGCCAGACGCTCCCTTTGGCTCCCAGCACCGGGCACAAGTATTTCCCGGGCTCCGCAGTGCAGCGGTCACGGTTTTAGAAGCAGATTGCAGGCGGGAGAGCTCCGGACCGCGACCGCTCACATCGCTGGCTAGGCCACAGCCTTAGCACGATCACACTAGATGCTAAAAATGTTCCCTCCTCAGCATAAGCCTGCAGTTGTTGTGTTGTCCATTGTTCCTTCTCAGTCCAGTAGGCCCGGCCTCTGTATCAGCCCATATGCAATATCCATCATGGCTTGTTGATGTTCTCCAATTTTCACTTTCAATGCGTCCTTTGGATGTCCACGTCTTTTACCTTCTCCGTAGCTGACATCATGACTACTTGAAGCTCATACCTCGATGCAATAGCTCAAAAGACCATAGTACAAATCTTTTTAGCAAAAGCTTTTTCTATAGCCAAGGACTTTGGGCCCCCTAGGCTCCAGTCCGTGTGAATGCAACCTGCACCTTTAAGGGTTCACACGCAAATCGCTGCACAATCGCTTGATCGTGACGTTGCGCGATATGAAGCCGTGTGACATACTCATCAACAGCGATAAATCGCTGGTGATGATCGCAGGTTCAACCACTCGAACCTGCGATTGTCGCCGTGTACACCACATTGCTGCTGTGACACGGACTAGCGAATTTCCCTCCCAGCGCTCTCACAAGCCTGCTGGGAGCTGGTCTCCAAGGTACACTGCGGGTAACTAGGCAGCGCGCGCTGCCTAGATACCCGACTGTGTACCTTAGTTACCAGCTCTCCGCTCCACGTGAGCGGGAGGTCTGTAACTAGGTACACGCGGTATCTAGCAAGCGGAGGAGCGGAACTAAGGTCACAGTCGGGTATCTAGGCAGCGCTCGATGCCTAGTTACGCCCAATGTACCTTGGAGACCCAGGATGCTCCACATCTTCCACAGCTGGCAGCTGGAACAGGACATCGTGAAACGATATTTAAACTCGATTTCCATGATGTCACTGGTCATTGACGCTGGAGTCGTCTGTGTGACATGCTCACCAGCAATCAGTCCGTCAATGTCTAGCCAGATCGGATCTCTGACGACATTGCGCGTGTGACACCACCCTTTATAGATACACCCCTGCTGAACAAGTTCTAACCTTTTCTGCCTCAGGATATTTCTCTTCTTCACACATCTTGCTCTCTATATACCTGGCTTTGACTCCGCTGTATTATCTGTTCCCTCGGGAGTCTCATCTGCCTTTCCATGCCTTCTGCTTCTTCCTCAGTCTATGACAAACTTTATAGCTAGTTCAACTGCTTTATTATTCACAATAGTCTTTTCTTTATCATCACAATTTACCCATTTATTGACTTCTCCTCTGCAAGCTAGGATGATGTGGGTGGATATTCGCTTCACTGTGTGCTTTGCATGAGAGACGTACAGGTGGATTACCTTTGTTTTCTCTTATTGAACGCCTCCGTTCTGTATCTGTTCACTTGTTGTGTTTGGACTTTGGCCATTAGTGTAGATGTCGGCTGAGCAGTCATTTTTCTCTTCCAGTCTTATTTCCATTACTGTCACCACATTATCAATCAGATTTGTTTTTTATGCTTCCTTAATGCTTTATAGAGGTTTGTGACCTAGACATTTTATTGTGCCCATGTGTGCAGTCTCACTGGTTCCTTTTATTGTATTGAGATGATATAAAAGCTAAGCCACTGCCGAAGCAAATATCACCATTTCCCATCCAGTCCTTTATGTGCCATGTGCTTTACAGGTAACCGTTCTCCTTCTTTTTACTGATATGGTTAGATACTACTGGAGGACTCAGTTGTCCAGTACCATCCTTATTTAAGTCAGGTTCTGCGGTAAAGCTTCTCTCACTTGTCATGTGACAAGTTTCCCCAGACTCAATACCCCAACTATTATAATACCCACCTTGTGTCATTCGTCATCCACTTCGCCATAATCGTGTCCTCCTATCACGCAATTGTCCAGAACAAGTTGCGGGCGCCATATTTAAACACTGAAGTGATGGGAGTTCACATGTGGCGCGCACTAGGGTGGGGCTAGGGTTTCATCGCTCAAGCCACCTGTTTCCCATACCTTACACTCTGCCCGCCGCATACACAATAGAAGAAGACCATCCAGGACCTGCGGTCATGTCACGGGCGGAGTCACCGAGCACATGACCATGAAATCACCAAGGGTCCTGAAGCAGACACTGAGTAGTGGAGCACAGAGAGCAGGTATGGACATGGCTCCCCCAGTCGCCGCACGCTCCCCTCTGCACAGGGGGACAGAGAGAGAGAGGGCACAGAGGGACAGCACTCAAAGGGAAACAAGTAAAGGAGAGAGCATTTGAGAGGAGAAGATGGCGCACAGGGGGAGACAGGTCTTAGGAGAGAGCACAGGAGGAAGAGAGCAGACAGGGGGAGAGAGAGCCCGTGCCCCTAGCTCCACAGAGTCCACCCCCATTGTGTTCTCACTACCCTTCTGATGTGATAGAATCGGGCCCACATCTAGTCCTTATAATATCTGACTACCATTACAATTCTACAATGGATGGGAGACGGTAGCTTTGACCTTGATGTCTAGCCCCTTTTGGCAATGTTCTGTTCTTCGACATGCTGCCGATTTGAAAAATAAAACACCTTGAAGGTTCAAATCTGCAAGGAAAAAGTAAGCGGCGTGTGCATGGAAATAAAGAAATCTCACTTACTTTGCTGGTATTGCAAAACACTGCATTTTTTTTCTTTGTTTGTTAAGAAAAACTTTATTTTAGCTTAATTGTCATTCTTGAGTTTGACCTGTGTCATTTTCAAGCTCTGATCTGCAGCCATTTCTATCCATTACGTGTGTGTGTGTATATACGGAGTTTCTTGCTCGTATACAGAAGGCGGGAGCCTCTGATCACCGAGGTGTGCTGCGTTCTTCATCGGTGTTGTGAGCCCAGAACGTCTTGCAGAATTCAACTTTCAGCGCAAACATGTAGCATTCAGAAATTGTAGGAGAATGAATGGTTTTAATTGGATATTGCCTCCTCAGAAGGATGAGGAGTTGATCACTGGCATCACATATAGGATTTAGCAATCCTAATAGTCAAAATCGACCCTTTAATGACTCTCCTAATAGCCTCTCTGAAGCTACTCTCCAAAATGAGTCAGAAACCTCTCATGTAGCCAAATCAGATCTCCTGCTTTGCATGAGGAGGGAAAACTCCCCATAACAGGTGTCTGCAAATGGAGATTCTGATTTGGCTTCTTATCCGTTAGGTGGCGCCAGTGCAGAGTCCTGTTCCTTCTGAAGAATTAATTAGCATGTTTAACTTACCAGAGGAGCGTTGCATGGCCTATAAGTCTCCCTGCGGCAGCTTGGCACTCTCTGCAAGGATAGATGTTACTCCTTACAACCCCAGTTCTACTTGGGACATACAGCAACCAGTATCAGAACATGAAGAAGAGCAAACCCAATCCAGAGAAGTCATAAAATGTAGCCTAAAGCACAGCACCATCTGCTAAAGGTAGTCCCTCCACAGTATAAGCCTGCACATTAATCGGTGTGGTCCTGCCCTTTGTGTACATGCATTGGAGTGACGGTTCCCAATTTCACAGCTCAGTCTTGTCTTCTCTTCCTCCCAGGTTCCTGGTATTGGATGCTCAATCACACGTCATAGTCACAACCTTTTCAGATGCGGGTGAACAGATTAGTGCGATCAGCTACAGTCCTGGTAAGGTTCCCAACCAGCGTCCTGCACCCCTACTTCTTTTTCTGGGTATCTCTGTACATTACACACTCCATATCCTGCAGATGGCCAGTATTTGGCGGTTGGGTCTCATGACAACTTTATCTACCTATATGAAGTGGCTGAAGAGGGACGGGAGTACAGACGGGTGGGGAAGTGTTCGGTGAGTGCACCTTCAGGCGAGTCTATCCTGGTCATACTTGGCTTATTAATGGCCATTACCTTGTTCTTTTTTGCAGGGTCACTCCAGCTACATCACACACCTGGACTGGGCATGTGATAGTTCCAGCTTTATGACCAACAGCGGTGACTACGAAATCCTGTATTGTGAGTAACATGATGTCGCTTCAGCTTGTTCACCGCAGATTGGTCAGAGTCCGAGTTCTGCAGAATCACTCGGGGATGTGTGATCGGATGAAGTGTGTAGGATCAGCGATGTCTTTTGTGGGGTCGATATGGCGTAACATCTGCGGATGAAGTCAAGAGTGATTGTGTCTGCACCTAGTGTCGGGATATGGAGTGACAAGTGGCAACCGGTGTGTGGTGACTATGCTGACTTCTGCCCCATCCTGAGTAATTTATTGTTTCCACCCAGGGGACCCAGAATCTGGGAAGCAGATAGTCAGCGCAGAGAGTGTACGCAACGTGGAGTGGGAGAGTGCGTCCTGCACGCTGGGCTTCCATGTGCTGGGTGAGTACGTCTGCTGCGGTGCGAAGCTTCCTGAACATAACGCTCTACAACTGGTGACTATCCTCCAGATCCAGCCTATAGAAAGCTCAGGCAGAACCTTAACTGCTGCTGTGATTATATCACATTATTCCACAGACTCTCATCAAGTAAAACAATTATAAAAGGCGCCGTTACATAGACAGATGCACCGAGAACAAGAAGGATTTATAAAATCAGAAAAATGTTATGGATTGTTAGTGTAGACGATGCCATAATCACTGAAGTCAAGTCCGTAGACCGATCCCGCTGTGTGCTTCCTCTGACTATCACACAGAGACTTGTGCTTAACTTAGGTGGATGTTTTGTGGCTGGAAAATCCATGGAAAGAAAAGTTTTATGATGCATTTTTTTTATTTACTAGATGTGGGCCCACTGTCACAGCATCGGGGGGCAGAGACGTCATGGTGGGGGCAGGCTCTGGGGGCAGTGGCGGTCACTTTCCCCCCCCCCCACACCGTTCTCTGGTTCTCATTGTCTGCTCCCCCTCCTTTTAGCGGTCTTTAACAGTGGTTTCTCTCCTCCATGTGCTCTTTCCTTTGGGCTGTTTCCCCACTGTGTGATTGTTTCTCCCTCCACCCCCACCTGTGCCATCTTCTCCCCCCAAATGCTCTCGCCTTTGAGCTGTTTTCCCCCCTCTGCTGTGCCCTCTTTCTATGGTGCGAGCTCGCGCTACGCCCACCACCTCCTCTGCTGTTAGCACTCTCGCTCTCTGCTGTGCACCCTGTTTCTGCTCCCACCCCCACCCCCCCTGCTGTGCACTCTCTGGTCTCCCTCTCTGATGTGCACCCTGTGTCTGCCCACCCCCCTTCCCCCCACTGTGTGCGCTCTTTCTGCTGTGCACTCTGCTTCCCTCCCCCCTGCTATGCGCTCTCTGGCCCCCCTCTCTGATGTGCACCCTATGTCTGCCCACCCCCCTTCCCCCCACTGTGCGCTCTTTCTGCCCTCCCTCCTGCTGTGCGCTCTCTGCCTCCCCCCCCTGCTGTGCGCTCTCTGGCGCCCCCTCTCTGATGTGCACTCTGTGTCTGCATGCCCCACCCTGCTGTGCGCTCTCTCTGGCTCCCTGTGAATCCCCTGTAATGATTTCCTGAGTCATACTTATGAATATTTACCTGTGCCTGTGCAAACGTGGGCGCACAGGCGCAGTTAATCGGATTGCTGCCATCTTTGTACACACAGATGGTGGGGGACTAATTAACTGCGCCTGGGTTTATGCACACACCGTTAACCATCCTGCGGCATGAGTTATTCCTTCGGCAGTTTTTGCGTTGACTGCGGCGTTTGCAGTGACGGGGGCCCTGCTGGTGGTACTGCGCAATGGGGAGGAACTAAAAGTGGGCGCCATATTTGCACACCCATCACTTGGGTGTGCAAATATGGCCGCCGTTGGCGCTTTGATTTCTGGAATTTCTGACCGCACAAGTGGATGAAGGACGCCATAAGGTAAGTATATAATAGATATTTAAAAGTCAGTCACTTCACTATGACTCTTTAGATTATTGTCCCACATTCGGGGGGAGGAGTGGAGGTGAAACCAAACCAAAGGATCCCATATAGGAGAGGTCCATTTTGAAACAATGAGATGCACAAAACTAGGTTAGGACCCAGTTGAGAAGTGCACCTTGTCGTGGTAACTGGGCTCAAGTGATTTTGGCTATTTTTATTTGCAAAGTATCGGTAGTTTTTTTTTTTTTTCTTTTTCCAAAAAAGTTTATTTTTATTTTTTTCATTGCAGTAATGTATAGTCACATTTAGTTTTTCATTGTTTACAATCCTTTTGTGCACTAGTGTTGCCGCATCCCTTCCCTGCAGAGTGGCCTTTTGTCCAATAAAAATAACTAAACTTTATTACAATGCTTTTTAATCTTAACCACATTTGAGTCTCCCCTGCGGCTGTGTGTGTTGGACTCATCCTCTGATTCGGACTCTTTTCTCATTCTCTCTACTTTCTAGGCATCTGGCCAGACGGAGCAGATGGGACCGACATTAATGCAGTGGTAAAGTCGCATGACAGAAAATTGGTGGCTACCGGGGATGATTTTGGAGGAGTCCGTCTGTACAATTTTCCCTGCGTGGTGCCCCGGGTAAGAGCTATGAATGTGATGTGACTGAATGCCTACATCATATAGGGGAGTTCATGGGAGGTGGTGTAGCAATGATGCAGCCCCATCAGCCTGTTCAGTAATAATCCAGACATCCTGGGTCTCAGACCTGGAGATATCCGTAGTGATATCTGCTGATACTCGTGTGTCTAGGTTGAGGGGTTTGGGGTTCTGATCTGGCACAAATCCCATATTAAAATGCTTGTTAAAGAGTCGATTATGGCTTTGAGGATTGCTACCTTTATTGGGTGGTGCTAGAGTTCGTGCACTTCCTCACTGAAGTGACAACTTGCATAGGTTGTGGAGGACGTTCTGGTCATGAATGATGGGACTGACCTGGGTGAGCCGCTCACTAATGTCCTCTGTTTCTGTTTTCAGGCCCCGAGTTATAAGTACAGCGGTCACAGCAGCCATGTTACCCGGGTCAGCTTTCTGCACAACGACACTGCTCTAATCACAGTTGGTGGCAAGGATTGCACGGTGTTGCAGTGGTCGATCCTGTGACCACCCACGACCCGGAGTTCACAGTTTTCTTGTGCCGCCTCTATGTCGTCTTCCCGTACAGAACCTATTGGTCTTACCAGCAGAGTCTTGTTACCTAGCGTCTTCTACCTGCCCTGGTCCCTCCAGCAATGCCCCCCACCGTGCATCACCTGGCTCTGCTCCACACTCGCTTCTGCCACGTCTCAGCACCAACTCTCTAGCTGTGGTAATATTCTTGCTATTTTCTGTAGAGAGCTGGACAGCATGTTACTAGAGAAGTCACTTTGCACCAGGACTTGCACACTCTTATTTGCACAGCTGCACAGAGCATTTAAGCCCCTGAAATCTCCTGATGACAGCAGAAGGTCTGGTACTACACCCCTCATGTAGAGAAGTTTGTTCTCAGAGGCAGGCACTTACAATTCACTGCAATAAATTCTGTAAAACATCTGTCGCTTCTCTCTGATCCTTCCATGAGCAGATTGATCCCTGGGCACAGTCACTAAGGAGGCCACATTGGCAGCAGCTACCCCACTGCTTATACACAGATCAGGGTCACATAAATAGTGGTAACAGCACCTCTCTGTGGTCAGAAAGTGATTGACACTGGTTAGGTAGGATATAAAGAAGGAGACACAAAATACATGAGAAGTGTGAGAGCAGGAAAGACATGGGAGTGAAGCTGGACCTTCATGGAAATCAATGATATAGAAGCCATGCTGGATGCTCGATGCTGACCAAGCAGGACATGATTGACCCTCGCCGGTGGCCGCTGATCAGGGGGTCAACGCTGGCCCCTCGCCGGTGGCCACTGATCAGGGGGTCAACGCTGGCCCCTAGCCGGTGGCCGCTGATCAGGGGGGGTCAACGCTGGCCCCTCGCCACACTAGACCTGATTGACACCGCGATGGTAACAAATGACCAGTCGGTAAGGCTAGAAACTCAATCACTGATGGTTTCTGACTGGACTGGACCTGAGGATCATTTCGCTGGTGGTCACTGAATGGATATGATGCATAATTCACTGGTAGCCACTAATAAGGGGGTAACACTGGATACTCACTGGTGGTCACTTACCAGACAAACCTGATTGATACTGCGGTGGTAACCATTGACTGGAGGGCAAGGCTGGAAACTTATTCGCTGGAGGTCCCTGACCAGACTTGATGGACACTTCACTGATGTTCACTGACCGGACATGACTAACAATTCGCTAGTGGTCATTGACTGACTGGACAGGATGGACTCTTCGCTAGTGGTCACTGGCTGGACAGGATAGACTCTTCGATGGTGGTCATTGACTGGACAGGATGGACTCTTCGCTGGCGGTTACTGACCGGGCATGATCGGCACTCATTGGTGGTCACTGAGCAGACATGACTGACAATTTGCTAGTGGTCATTGACTGGCCATGATGGTGGCTTCGCTGGTGGTCACTGAACGGACATGATGGACACTTACTGTTGATCACGGACGGGACATGCCCTCTGGTTTCATACACACTCGGCTGATTACATATAATAAAACAGATAGTGATCAGAGGAGATGAACTGCAAATTAGAATAAGGCACAAAAGAGGAAGAAGAATAAAACGAGGCCTGGGACAATGGTAGGAACTGGACTGCAGGCCCGAAATAGAAATGTCACTGGCAACCTGCCCGAGAGATAACGGGTATCGTACAGCAGTCATGTGTCTACAGCCGTTTCATGTAGGATGTACTGACACACGAGGCTCACGTTGTTGAGTTCCTAAGGTTTGGCTGCACTTGTGAGTACTATATTATTCTATGATCTTGTAAGAGCAGAGAACCCCCACAAAAATAACAAAATGCATGAGTAAATCTTTTGCTGTCACTTTAGGGGTCGTCCACACAAAGCAATTTAGTCATGCTAGTCTCAGCCAAATAGTGTGTATCCAGAAGAGAAGGTGCAGGAATACTTCCTTCATGACTTTCCTCTTTAGTGTCTCTTCCCAAAAATGAATAAATAAAACTCTGTAATGACCGCAGTGATCACAACAACAGAAACTCCATGTCCTCAGTTAAACTGCGAGTCGTTAGTAGTGCCCATATCTCAATACTTCTTGCCTGGGATCCACTCTGTAGCCCCCTCCAGGCTTTTCAGAGGGATTTTTTGTTCGCACGCGTTCCGGCAGTAGGCGCCATATATCATCTGACTGTGGATGTGTGTCGGGGTAGATGTTCGAGGAATCGTGTGATCCAGCAGTGTATGATTATGATGTTGGGTGCGATGCTCTATCTATTCTGATGTGATATTATCCTCACTGTCACAGCACTAAGAAACAATGATGGCTTGGCATACTTGTTAGATCAGATTGTATGCGGTTACCAGAGTTGACTCGTTGGCCATCGAAGGGTGGGGGCAGGAGTAGATAAAGATGAAGCTATTTGGTGTCCCATGTCCTAGCTGTGCTGCCATTGAGCTGGATTGTGTCACTAGCCTGTCCTCGCTGCCGCCATTGAGCTGTGGATTGTGTCACTAGCCTGCTCTCCCTGCCGCCATTGAGCTCCAGACTGTCACTAGCCTGTCTTCCCTGCCGCCATTGAGCTGCGGATTGTGTCACTAAGCTGCTCTCCCTGCTGCCATTGAGCTGCGGATTGTGTCATTAGCCTGCTCTCCCTGCCGCCATTGAGCTGCGGATTGTCACTAGCCTGCTCTCCCTGCCGCCATTGAGCTGCGGATTGTGCCACTAGCCTGCTCTCCCTGCCGCCATTGAGCTGCGGATTGTGTCACTAGCCTGCTCTCCCTGCCGCCATTGAGCTCCGGACTAGCACTAGCCTGCTCTCGCTGCCGTCATTGAGCTGCGGATTGTGTCAGCAGCCTGCTCTCCCTGCCGCCATTGAGCTGTGGATTGTGTCACTAGCCTGCTATCCCTGCCGCCATTGAGCTGCGGATTGTGTCACTAGCCTGCTCTGCCTGCTGCCATTGAGCTGCGGATTGTGTCACTAGCCTGCTCTCTCTGCCGCCATTGAGCTGCGGATTGTGTCACTAGCCTGCTCTCCCTGCTGCCATTGAGCTGCGGATTGTGTCACTAGCCTGCTCTCCCTGCCGCCATTGAGCTGCGGATTGTGTCACTAGCCTGCTCTCCCTGCCGCCATTGAGCTGCGGATTGTGTCACTAGCCTGCTCTCCCTGCCACCATTGAGCTGCGGATTGTGTCACTAGCCTGCTCTCCCTGCCGCCATTGAGATGCGGATTGTGTCACTAGCCTGCTCTCTCTGCTGCCATTGAGCTGCGGATTGTGTCACTAGCCTGCTCTCTCTGCCGCCATTGAGCTGCGGATTGTGTCAACAGCCTGCTCTCGCTGCTGCCATTGAGCTGCGGATTGTGTCACTAGCCTGCTATCCCTGCCGCCATTGAGCTCCGGACTGGCACTAGCCTGCTCTCGCTGCCGCCATTGAGCTGCGGATTGTGTCACTAGCCTGCTCTCCCTGCTGCCATTGAGCTGCGGATTGTGTCACTAGCCTGCTCTCCCTGCTGCCATTGAGCTGCGGATTGTGTCACTAGCCTGCTATCCCTGCCGCCATTGAACTGCGGATTGTGTCACTAGCCTGCTATCCCTGCTGCCATTGAGCTGCGGATTGTGTCACTAGCCTGCTCTCCCTGCCGCCATTAAGCTGCGGATTGTGTCACTAGCCTGCTATCCCTGCCGCCATTGAACTGCGGATTGTGTCACTAGCCTGCTATCCCTGCCGCCATTGAGCTGCGGATTGTGTCACTAGCCTGCTATCCCTGCCGCCATTGAGCTGCGGATTGTGTCACTAGCCTGCTATCCCTGCCGCCATTGAGCTGCGGATTGTGTCACTAGCCTGCTATCCCTGCCGCCATTGAGCTGCGGATTGTGTCACTAGCCTGCTATCCCTGCCGCCATTGAGCTGCGGATTGTGTCACTAGCCTGCTCTCGCTGCCGCCATTGAGCTGCGGATTGTGTCACTAGCCTGCTCTCGCTGCCGCCATTGAGCTGCGGATTGTGTCACTAGCCTGCTCTCTCTGCCGCCATTGAGCTGCGGATTGTGTCACTAGCCTGCTATCCCTGCCGCCATTGAGCTGCGGATTGTGTCACTAGCCTGCTCTGCCTGCTGCCATTGAGCTGCGGATTGTGTCACTAGCCTGCTCTCTCTGCCGCCATTGAGCTCCAGACTGTCACTAGCCTGCTATCCCTGCCGCCATTGAGCTGCGGATTGTGTCACTAGCCTGCTCTGCCTGCTGCCATTGAGCTGTGGATTGTGTCACTAGCCTGCTCTCTCTGCCGCCATTGAGCTGCGGATTGTGTCACTAGCCTGCTCTCCCTGCTGCCATTGAGCTGCGGATTGTGTCACTAGCCTGCTCTGCCTGCTGCCATTGAGCTGCGGATTGTGTCACTAGCCTGCTCTCGCTGCCGCCATTGAGCTGCGGATTGTGTCACTAGCCTGCTCTCTCTGCCGCCATTGAGCTGCGGATTGTGTCACTAGCCTGCTCTCCCTGCCGCAATTGAGCTGCGGATTGTGTCACTAGCCTGCTCTCCCTGCCGCCATTGAGCTGCGGATTGTGTCACTAGCCTGCTATCCCTGACGCCATTGAGCTGCGGATTGTGTCACTAGCCTGCTATCCCTGACGCCATTGAGCTGCGGATTGTGTCACTAGCCTGCTCTTGGTGTTCACAGTTGGCAGGTTTACAGAAGGATACATGCAGGGACAGGCCGTGCTGAACGTAGCGCATCTATAGCTATGGGCATATCATCTTCTGCCATCTCTCATTGTTTGCCTTTGCTGGGTCTCTTGGTTACCGGGTTTTCTCTCCCTTGTTCGCTAAGCTCCAATTTCCAGTCTGACTCTTCAGGAAAGATAAGAGAGATAAGATTCAGCTGAAACCAGATGAGACTGTCCCAAGCCGGAGGGAGAGGAAGAGACGGAAGAGAGGCCACAAGCGAGATGCCTAATCTAATCGATAAATGTGACCTGGGACAAGGTGCTCTTCACTCCCCTAATGTGAAATATTAGGGGGGACCCGACGTTCCATCATATCGCGCCAGGGTTGTTCTTTGAGATCTTTGCTTCAATCCTTCCCTCATCTGAGGGTCTGATGCTACTTGTATGAACAGTATTGAAGCCACTCATTGTATTTAGAAAAAAACATGTGCATGTTATGACCAAATACCTTGCAATAAATAAAAACCCCTTTACACACAGCATACTGCTTCTTATGAGGCCATAATACAGTTAGTGTAGCGACCGTCCTGAAGTGGGTCACCTTGGCGAGGTGGGATGGCTAAAATATGTTTTTTGCAAAAAAAATTATGAACCAAATACCCTCAGGATTTTCTGTATTATAAAAGAAACATGGCTGCTTTCAACCAGAAACAGCGCCACACCTGTCTCTGGTTCAGCATGGTACTGCAGGTCTGCTCCACTAAAGTGAATATAGAGGAATGGCAATGCCAGGGACAGCCTGCGGCCAGGCGTTGTGAAAGGAAGGAAGTGGCTATGTTTTATGTATTTATACGTGTAAAAGATTCCATTTATAAGGTAACTACATCCAATGTTGTGGCGGTTGTAGATTTCCTACACGTCCTGATTACTTTTTGGGTCATTAAAAGGAGTATTCCCAAGATCCTACCCCAATATGTAGTAGGTGTAATAATAATAATAACAAGTTTAGCTAATACCTCCAATAAGAAATGTTCTTCTGATTAGCTGTCACTTAACTCATGTGCAGGACTTTACATCTCTGGTATCCATGGTTACGACCACTCATATAGTGATACATAGTTGCTAGTGGTTGTAACCATGGATACCTAAGCTACTGTAATGCCCTGCACATGAGGTAATAATGATGATCATTTTATTTATATAGCGCCAACATATTCCGCAGCGTAGAGGGGCCATCTGCAAATAACATGAGACAATACAGTATAACAAAAAATTCAGATACCAGGAGGAGTGCGGGTCCTGATCACAAGAGCTTAGCATCTATGAAGAAATAGGCGAGGTACAAAAGGTGAATGGTAAATATTGCTGTCATATATGGTCCAGCCATGAAATATATAGGAGATTCACATAGGGCTGCATGAACCAGTTACCAGCCAGGATCTATACAAGGACAGATAAAGTGCTATATAGGGTGTAACAGATGATAGAAGAGGCCAGATTTGGAGAAGGGCAGAATAGTTAGATAGGTCACTCTAAAGAAATGCGTTTTTACGGCTCGCTTAAAACAATGGGTATTGGGAAGTAATTGAATTGTTCTTGGTAAACCGTTCCAGAGAATTGGTGCAGCTCATGAGAAGTCTTGGAGACGGGAGTTGGAGGTTCAGATTGTGGATTATGTCAGTCTTAGGTCACTTGCAGAAAGGAGGGCATGTGTAGGGCAATAGACAGAAATGCCCCCCCACCCCGCTGCCTCTAGACTCCTATCACTGACCACCTCCTTTGGGCTTTCCCAATGGTCCTCCTCAGCCACTCATAAGGATGGCCACACTCTCGACCCTGTCTTCACCTGCCTCTGTTCCCTCACTGACCTCTCAAACGCTCCCCTAAACTATCTGACCACAGCCTGCTGTCTTTCTCCTCCCTCTCCCCTCCTACCATGCTCCCCCTATCCGGAAACTCCCTCATCCCCGCAGAAACCTCAAACTTATTGATTTCTGCTCATTCTCTGAGTCCCTTCTCCCACTCACAGACTTAGCTTCCTCACACGACACTGACGCCACCCTCTATAAAACCACATTATCTACAGCCCTCGATCAGGCTGCCCCCCTCACATACAACAAAACCTGCACACACAGGCAACCCTGGCTCACCACCCTCACTAAAGAGCTGCGTCGGGCGGCTGAGCAGAGATGGAAGAAATCCCACTCCGCAAAGCACTTCGCCATGTACAAATAGTCCCTCATTAACTTCAAGACAGCACTCACCGCCGCAAAACTAGCCTATCTCTCTTCTCTAATAACCGCCCTGTCCCATATGACACCCAGATCTATCTGTCTGGGCCCGACATCACCTCCTTACTATCCAAAATTCCACAATGCCTGTCCACCATTTTATCCTTCTTCTCTGCTTGCTTCCTAAAACTGAACATGTACAAAACAGAATTAATTGTCTTTCCCCCAAGTTGCTCCCCCTCACTACCAGACCCATTCATCACTGTAAACAACTACTCACTCTCCCCAGTCCTCCACGCCAAGTGCCTCGGAGTAATCCTAGACTCTTCCCTCTCTTTCAAGCCCCACATCCAGGCCCTCGCCACCTCCTGCCGACTCCAGCTCAAAAACATTTCCCGGATATGCATTTTCCTTGACCACAACACTGCTAAAACACTCATTCATGCTCTCATCATCTCCCGCCTTGACTGCTGCAACCTCCCGCTCACCAGCCTCCCGGCTACCTCCCTCGCACCTCTCCAATCTATCCTAAACTCCACTGCCCGCCTAATCCATCTGTCCCCACGCTACTCTCATGTCTCCCCCCTCTGCCAAGCCCTTCACTGGCTCCCCACTTCTCAGAGATCCCGGTTCAAAACCCTAACAATGACATACAAAGCCATGCACAACCTGTCTCCTCTATACATCTCTGACATGGTCTCCCAACACCTACCCTCACGCAACCTGCGATCCTCCCAAGAGCTCCTTCTCTACTTCCCTCTCACTACCTCCTCTCACAACCGCATATAAGACTTCTCCTGTGCATCCGCTATATTCTGGAACTCTCTCCCCCAACACATCAGACACTCGCCTACCCTGGGAACCTTCAAAAGAACCCTGAAGACCCACCTCTTCCGACAAGCTTACAACCTACAATGAGACCCGTCTCACGTTTGGCACTTCCCCCCCCTCCTACTGTATCCCCACCCATCCCTTGTAGACTGTGAGCCCTCGCGGACAGGGTTCTATCCGATTAGTAGAGAATTGCAATAATCCAGATAGAATGAATAAGGGCAACAGTTAGCAGAGTCAATAGTGAGAAAAGGTTGAATTCTAGTCATATTTTTGAGATGTAGGTGACACGAGCGAGTGAGTGATCGGATGTGGGGGGTGAAGGAGAGATTTGAGTCACATATAACCCCAAGACAGCAGGCGAACTGCTTGGGGAGTAATGATAGAACCACATACAGGTAAGCGACATAGCTAATCAGGAGAACACTACACTTTTAATTGGAGTTATTTTCTAATATTATTATTACGCCTACTATATAATGGGATAGGATCTTAGAGATGTAAGTGAAGAACATTGGACCTTGCAGTCTGTATTTTGGATAAGGACCACACCAAATCAGCACAGCCCGCTGTCAGCCTGGTTTGTAAATCATCTCACTAAAGTACAGTCTACACTTCCTAAAAAGTCACCTGGTATGCAGAAATCTTGAGCGCTCACCCCTGTGACTTTAGCATTCCTCGACCTCTTTCCAACTTTCAGTAAATGAAACCACGAACTCTGTGAAAGATGGAAGGCAACCGTTAAGAAGAGGAATGGTGCTCGGTTTACCTGCGGGATTCATAGTAAATGTATGGAGATCCTAATAGTTTACATTATTGGTGGCGGCACATCCTGCTTATCTGAAGGTATTTACTACCAACTATCAATGAAACTTAATGGGAACTGTTCATTCAGTTACATGCAATGACCACGACTGTTATAAACAAAAAAAAGTTTACTGAGGACTGGAATTAAAAAAATTAAAAATATACCTACATTCCAGTGGTGTAACGAGTCCCATCAGCCCCAGGACACAATTCGGACCAGAGACCCCTAAAAACAATACACAAAAAACACAGCAATTAAATAACTTTCCAAGTAATACAACTAAACAATACAGTCCTATAGTTATAACAAATAATATCCTGATATGATTACTGAATAAAATCCACTATACGAAGACCAATGTACTAATAATAGCACCAAAGAATGACTTTATATTACCACCACCATCCTGTTACTGAGCAAAATTCACTATACCAATAATGCCACATACAATGGATAGACACCGCCACTCCATGACCAGACCATTCAGTGATGTAAAAAAGTGTCTGCCCCTTCCTGATTTCTTATCCTTTATCATGTTCATCAATTAAATGTTTTAGCTCACCAAACAAATGTAAATGTTAGACAAAGATAACACGAAATGTAGATTATAAATGAAGATTTTTATTATTAAGGGAAAAAGAAATCCAAACCTACAGGGCCCTGTGTGAAAAAGTGATTGCCCCCTCCATAAAACTTAAATTAACTGTGGTTTATCACATCTTTGCGAAGCTGAGCTCAATTTTCCCAGCCACACCTGTTCTCAAGCAAGAATTCACTTAAATAGGACCTGCCTGACAAGGTGAAGTAGGCCAAAAATACCCAAAAGCTAGATATCATGCAGTGATCCAAAGAAATTCAGGAAGAAATGAGAAACAAAGTTATTAACATCTATCAGTCTGGAAAAGGTTATAAAGCCATTTCTAAAGGTTAGGGACTCCAGCGAACCACAGTGAGAGCCATTATCCACTAATGTGGAAACATGGAACAGTGGTGTACCTTCCCAGGAGCGGCCACTGACCAAAGTGGCCCCAAGAGCGCAGCAACGACTCATCCAAGAGGTCACAAAAGATTCAACAACAACATCCAAAGATCTGCAGCCTTTCTTGCTTCAGTTAAGGTCGGTGTTCGTGACTCCACCATAAGAAAGAGATCAGGCAAAAATGGCCGCATGGCAGAGATCCAAGATGGAAACCACTGCTGAGCAAAAAGACCATGATTTCACTGCAACCAGCAAATCGCCAGTGAAATTACAAGCAATATTGCCACGTGTGACGGTACCTTGAGACTTTGGAGTGGTCAAGTCACACTGTGGCCTTAAAAAGGCGGTTCATGCCTGGAAACCTCAAATGTGGCGGAAATTCTGCAAGATGAGCGGCCAAAATTCCTCTACAGCGTTGTAAAGACTCATAGCCGGTTAGCACAAACACTTGATTGCAGTTACACAAAATATTTCATAAAGTGCCTCACAAATGTATAGGATGAATCTTTAAACCGGTAATATGGAAGGGATTCAGACCTGGAAAGTGCTGTCTAAAAAACATCTTCATATTTATTAGAACATCTTCATGATACTTGATTGCAGTTGTTGCTGCTAAGGGCTCTACCAGTTATTAGGTTTAGGGGCAATCACTTTTTCACACAAGGCTCTGTAGGTTTGTATTCCTTTTTCCCATAAAGGGAACCTGACCCTTCCAAATATGTCCCCAGCCTCTAAAAACCTGTCCCTGCACCTTCTATAAGGTTTCAAGCTATCCCTCTCTTTCCCTATAGCTATTCTGTGAAGTGTAATTATCACCTTTATTACCTGAGAAATCTGCGGCTTCTAAATCCCCGAGGAGTCACAGTGGGTGTTCCCTCTGGCTCCTTATCGCCACCTCCACTGTTGTTTTTCATGCCCCAATGGGTGTGAAAATGAATGTTAATGATCCTGTGTCGGATTACTGGGCGGGCTTAGCCGGAATGACGCAAATTGCGTCATCTCCGGCGCTGTGACGTCGATACACCTCATGCTGCGCATTGCGCATGCGTGAGTTGTACACAACACCTCGCGCGTGCACAATGTGCAGTGAGGTCCGTACATACACCCAAAGGGTGTATCGACATCACAGTGCCGGAAATGACGCAATTTGCGTTACTCCGGCTATGCCCGCCCAGTGATTCGACACAGGATTATCAACATTCATTTTCACGCCCATTGTGGCATGAAACACAACAGTGGAGGCTGCAATAAGGAGCCATAGGGAACAACAACTGTGACTCCTCGGGGATTCAGAAGCCGCAGATTTCTCAGGTAATAAAGGTGATAATTACACTTTACAGAATAGCTATAGGGAAAGAGAGGGATAGTTTGAAACCTTATAGAAAGGTGCAGGGACAGGTTTTTAGAGGCTGGAGACCTGATTTGGAGGGGTCAGGTTCCCTTTAATTATAAAGACCTTCATTATAAACTACATTTTGTGTTATCTTTGTCTAATATTTACATTTGTTTGGTCTGAAACATTTAAGTGACAAACATGCAAAAGAATAAGGAATTAGGAAGGGGGCAAACACTTTCGCACCACTGTATATTACCACCAAATAATGACCAAATAATACCACCATACTAATTATTAATAAATCACAGCACTAACATTATACTCCCATACAGTAGAAGATGTCAGCATACACGTACAGGTAACGCCAGATACTCACCAATGATGTCTCCAATAGAAGTAGATCCTTTTCTCTTTTCTTCACTGGTGTACTCCGCATTGACCTCTCCCTGCCAGGACTCATCTCTGTAAAAAATAATACAGATATCTATGGTAATGGCTCTCCCCACATAAAAAAATACAGTAGCGATGTTCCTCATACAAAGTAATCCTTATGTCCCCTTTTAGGCTACATACAGCATTACTGTCTGTGACCACAGTTTTCTCATGCATCTTAATTTGGCCAGACGTATAGGTCTGTTGTTGGTTATCTCATGTTTGCTAAGACATTATTCCTTGTCAGATGATTTGGAGCCTTTATTGTCTGAGGTTGAGCATTACTAATTGAATTACTTCACCCCCCTCTGTCTACATCACTCAATGTAGAATTAAGCTTTTGGCTTAAAATTCAACCAATAAGAAAACAGCCTTATCCCACCAGACCTGGAAGAATACAATATACCCTGAGGTATAGGCTTGAGATATAAAAAGGACTTTCTTCAGTCACCAATGATTCATATGCTACATGACTTAAATCTAGGGGTTCCGGTCCCGACTGGAAGACCATAACTTCACACTCTGCATGGCCTCAGTCTAGGAGCTTCAGGTCCGACTAGAGGAGCACCAAAACTGGATTATATTCTACAGGAATTTAGACAAGAATTTGGCTGGAATATCATAACTACTTATGGAAGAAACCCAGGTTGGGACAATTATGTCACCCGGCTACAGACTTTGCTGTGCTTGGTCACTTTCCTACGCTTGTCGCTATTCCTTTCTCGGTGGCTGCCCACCAGAAGCGGGGTGCTTCTGGATTGGAGTAAGTGGCCCCGGAAGCACTGAAGGCACAAATATTCTGATCCTGGTGAGCCAGCGAAAGGGTGAGACTCTGTTTGCCTCTTACAATGTGTGTTTTGCCTGGTTATGTGTTATATGCCTATGAAAGTTTGGGATCCAATAAAGTCTTACCATTGTGTGGTTCCCTCACCCTGTGTTGTCTGAGTAGTGTTCAGCTTACCTGTAAGAAGCTCAGGCGTTCAGTTGGGATGAGCCCTGCTCTATGCTGTCTTTCTAAAGGCAGTGTCACGGGTGGTATAATGGATAGGGAATCAGGAGGCAAGATGGTAAGGTCAGCAAGGGCATTCAAGGGAGCTAGTCTGACCCTGGACTTGGGGTCCCTGACTATCCCTGTTCCCGAAGGTACCTTTGAAGTTGAGGAAGTCCGGTTCACGAACCCTAAACCTTCGCTCTTTATCAGCCCTAGGCTAATAGCCCCTACCTTCACCCACGACTGGAAAAAACAAGCAGCTTCAATGGAAGTCAATGGCAGCAAAAACACAACACAGCTCAGGACAGCATGGGGTCCAAGTAGAAATGAGCTCTAACTGCGACACCTAGTGGAGGGAAGTGAAGCTATATCAAGGCTGGGGTATTGGAGATTTGAATACTAAGACACACCCCTCCACCTGCACCTAAATGCTGTGACTCACCCCTCCACCTGCATAGCTGCACACAGACAGAATAAGGAAAAAAACTCAGATTTAATCACAGCAGCAGCACTCATGGACTGCAAAGCAGTCAACACATGACAGGCGGCCGGGCAGCAGACGAGAGTTCCCACTAACCCACTTGTCTCCACATTGTCCACCTGCTATGTCTTGATACAAGTGTAATGTCTATTTGTGGCCCCGATACAGTAGTGACACCTCCCTATGTGGCCCATACATTAATATTGACCCCCTATGTGGCCTCCATATAGTAATAATGTTCTACATTCCGAAACAAAACAATTGTATCTAATCTGCCACATCTCTTTCATAAGGATACACATTGAATACTCAATCACTGATCTTTTGTAGTTATGAAGAAAAAAAAAACACATCCCCAATGGGTTAAACACTAATGGGACACGAGCGCTCCCTAAATGATGCAGTTATCATCAGTGAGTTACTTAATGGGCAAGAACATCTGCAAACGACAGAAAAGGCCAAATATGGTCAAAGAGGAAACAACGAAATATTTCAAATTCCCTCTGGGACTAATATCTTCATCATGTTACTTAGTGGACTACGAGCCCTGTACATCCATATCTCTTCCCCCTGCTCTGTCACCAATAACCATTATACCTGCCCCCAACCCTGGGATTTCACCTATATAAACCGGTCACTATTCTGTGACATCATCCGACCTTCCTACTACATTACAAGAGAAACAAGCCTCCTATTCTGTGATGTCACTAACCCAACTGAGATAGACCTACCGCTAGTCTGTGATGTCATCACTAAGACACACAATTATAATATCATCAAAGTTAATTTATTTCTGTAATTCAATACATAAAGTGATACACATATATTATATAGAGTCATTTCACACAGAGGGATCTATGTCATGTGTTTAAATATGTTAATGTTGATGATTATGGCTTACAGCCAATGAAAACCGAAAGGTCATTATCTCAGAAAATTAAAGTAGGGAGGATGAAGGGTTAAAAACTGCGCTGCCGTATTCCACCAGACATCAAAAGGTGAATATTGATTTATTAGTCAACGCGTTTCACGGCTTCCTGAAACATTGGCCGAATGATATTGATTTGTCTTGAGGAAGTGGCCAGGGAGCCCTGAAATGTGTTGCCTAATACATCATTATATTCACCCTTTGATGTATCGTGGAATACGGCAGCGCGGTTTTTTAACCCTTCATCTTCCCTACTTTATTTTTCTGAGATAATGACCTTTGGTTTTCTATTGGCTGTAAGCCATAATCATCAACATTAACAGAAATAAACACACGAAATAGATCCCTCTGTGTAATGACTCTATATAATATATGGGTTTTCCTTTATGCATTGAATCCTGAAATAAATTAACTTTGATAATATTCAAATTAATTGAGATGCTCCTGTATTTAGCCATAACACCTTTGAGGAGGTGTATGGTGTGTAGTGACAGGTACACACAGTGAAGAAGTGTACTGTCTGTAGTGACACTATGTACCCATCACTATACACCTCCTCACTGTGTATACCTGTCACTACACACCATACACCTCCTCACTGTGTGTACCTGTCACTACACACCATACACCTCCTCACTGTGTGTACCGGTCACTGCACACCATACACCTCCTCACTATGTGTACCTGTCACTACACACCATACACCTCCTCACTATGTGTACCTGTCACTACACACCATACACCTCCTCACTGTGTGTACCTGTCACTACACACCATACACCTCCTCACTATGTGTACCTGTCACTACACACCATACACCTCCTCACTGTGTGTACCGGTCACTGCACACCATACACCTCCTCACTGTGTATACCTGTCACTACACACCATACACCTCCTCACTTTGTGTACCGGTCACTGCACACCATACACCTCCTCACTGTGTGTAGCTGTCACTACACACCATACACCTCCTCACTGTGTACCAGTCACTACACACCATACACCTCCTCACTGTGTGTACCGGTCACTGCACACCATACACCTCCTCACTGTGTGTACCTGTCACTACACACCATACACCTCCTCACTATGTGTACCTGTGACTACACACCATACAATTCCTCACTGTGTGTACCCGTCACTATACACCATACACCTCCTCACTGTGTGTACCCATCACTACACACCATACACCTCCTCACTGTGTGTAGCTGTCACTACACACCATACACCTCCTCACTGTGTACCAGTCACTACACACCATACACCTCCTCACTGTGTGTACCTGTCACTACACACCATACACCTCCTCACTGTGTGTACCTGTCACTACACACCATACACCTCCTCACTGTGTGTACCTGTCACTACACACCATACACCTCCTCACTGTGTGTACCGGTCACTGCACACCATACACCTCCTCACTGTGTGTACCTGTCACTACACACAATACACCTCCTCACTGTGTACCCGTCACTACACACCATACACCTCCTCACTGTGTGTACCCGTCACTGCACACCATACACCTCCTCACTGTGTGTACCTGTCACTACACACCATACACCTCCTCACTATGTGTACCCCTCACTACAGACCATACACCTCCTCACTGTGTACCCGTCACTACACACCATACACCTCCTCACTGTGTGTACCGGTCACTGCACACCATACACCTCCTCAGGGTACCTTTACACGCGGCTACATTTCTAGGGTGGCTACAGGTAACTTACTGGTTGCAGTGAAATCATGGAGAGATTATTCCATTTGTACACAGCAACAAGATAGAACCTTGTCTCCATGATTTCACTGCAACCAGTAAGTTACCTGTAGCCACCCTAGAAATGTAGCCGCGTGTAAAAGGTACCCTCACTGTGTGTAGCTGTCACTACACACCATACACCTCCTCACTGTGTGTACCTGTCACTACACACCATACACCTCCTCACTATGTGTACCTGTCACTACACACCATACACCTCCTCACTGTGTGTACCTGTCACTACACACCATACACCTCCTCACTATGTGTACCTGTCACTACACACCATACACCTCCTCACTGTGTACCCCTCACTACAGACCATACACCTCCTCACTGTGTACAAGTCACTACACACCATACACCTCCTCACTGTGTGTACCTGTCACTATATACACATCCCTCCCAAAATAATGTGGACTTTGCTCGTGTCCTGTGATGTATATATAGTGGATGTTCTGCTCCAGTCGGATCTCGGTTCTGTGTAGTCTGTGCTCTGTAAGGCTCAGCTCTGGGAAGGGTTAACATTTAGCCCAGCCCATGGATCTATCTCCATCTCCGGAGCCAAAGCTGAGCGCAGTCCAGTCGAGCCTAGCATAGTGCCCAGCATACTTCTCAACCACAGAGCTAACACTCTACCAGCTCCAACACGAACTATCGGGGTCCTGACTACATCTCTGGACGGCTATCATCTATATGGTAGGTGAGAATACAGGTATATATCACATTACACATAGATAAGACTGAGGAGACCTCAATAATTCATCAAGTGAGCAGTATACTAACTCAAGACGTAATGTCCCTGTGTGACCCCCAAACTCTCCCCTGTAATGCTGCACTCTCATCCAGAACTCTCCTCTGTAATGCTGCACTCTCATCCAGAACTCTCCTCTGTAATGCTGCACTCTCATCCAGAACTCTCCTCTGTAATGCTGCACTCTCATCCAGAACTCTCCCCTGTAATGCTGCACTCTCATCCATAACTCTCCTCTGTAATGCTGCACTCTCATCCATAACTCTGAACTCTCCTCTGTAATGCTGCACTCTCATCCAGAACTCTCCCCTGTAATGCTGCACTCTCATCCATAACTCTGAACTCTCCTCTGTAATGCTGCACTCTCATCCAGAACTCTCCCCTGTAATGCTGCACTCTCATCCATAACTCTGAACTCTCCTCTGTAATGCTGCACTCTCATCCATAACTCTGAACTCTCCCCTGTAATGCTGCACTCTCATCCATACCTCTGAACTCTCCTCTGTAATGCTGCACTCTCATCCATAACTCTGAACTCTCCTCTACAATGCTGGACTCTCATCCATAACTGAACTCTCCTCTGTAATGCTGCACTCTCATCCATAACTCTGAACTCTCCACTGTAATGCTGCACTCACATCCATAACTCTGAACTCTCCTATGTAATGCTGCACTCTCATCCAGAACTCTCCCCTGTAATGCTGCACTCTCATCCATAACTCTGAACTCTCCTCTGTAATGCTGCACTCTCATCCATAACTCTGAACTCTCCCCTGTAATGCTGCACTCTCATCCATACCTCTGAACTCTCCTCTGTAATGCTGCACTCTCATCCATAACTCTGAACTCTCCACTGTAATGCTGCACTCTCATCCATAACTCTGAACTCTCCACTGTAATGCTGCACTCACATCCATAACTCTGAACTCTCCTATGTAATGCTGCACTCTCATCCAGAACTCTGAACTCTCCTCTGTAATGCTGCACTCTCATCCATACCTCTGAACTCTCCTCTGTAATGCTGCACTCTCATCCAGAACTCTGAACCATCCTCTGTAAAGCTGCACTCTCATCCAGAACTCTGAACTCTCCCCTGTAATGCTGCTCTCTCATCCATAACTGTGAACTCTCCCCTGTAATGCTGCACTCTAATCCATAACTCTGAACTCACCTCTGTAATGCTGCACTCTCATCCATAACTGTGAACTCTCCTCTGTAATGCTGCACTCTCATCCATACCTCTGAACTCTCCCCTGTAATGCTGCACTCTCATCCATAACTCTGAACTCTCCCCTGTAATGCTGCACTCTCATCCATAACTCTGAACTCTCCCCTGTAATGCGGCACTCTCATCCATAACTCTGAACTCTCCTCTGTAATGCTCCTCTCTCATCCATAACTGTGAACTCTCCTGTGTAATGCTGCACTCTCATCTATACCTCTGAACTCTCCTCTGTAATGCTGCACTCTCATCTATACCTCTGAACCCACCTCTGTAATGCAGTACTCTAATCCATAACTCTGAACTCTCCTGTACTCTCATTAAAAACCGTGGGCACACTCCTGTAATGCTGCACTCTCATTACTAACCGTGGGCACACTCCTGTAATGCTGCACTCTCAGTACTAACCGTGTGCACACTCCTGTAATGCTGCATTCTCATTACTAACCGTGGGCACACTCATGTAATGCTGCACTCTCATTACTAACTGTGGGCACACTCCTGTAATGCTGCACTCTCATTACTAACCATGGGCACACTCCTGTAATGCTGCACTCTCATTACTAACCATGGGCACACTCCTGTAATGCTGCACTCTCATTACTGACCGTGGGCATACTCCTGTAATGCTGCACTCTCATTACTAACTGTGGGCACACTCATGTAATGCTGCACTCTCATTACTAACCATGGGCACACTCCTGTAATGCTGCACTCTCATTACTAACCATGGGCACACTCCTGTAATGCTGCACTCTCATTACTAACCGTGGGCATACTCTTGTAATGCTGCACTCTCATTACTAACCGTGGGCACACTCCTGTAATGCTGCACTCTCATTACTAACCGTGGGCACACTCCTGTAATGCTGCACTCTCATTACTAACCATGGGCACACTCCTGTAATGCTGCACTCTCATTACTAACCGTGGACACTCCTGTAATGCTGCGCTCTCATTACTAACCATGGGCACACTCCTGTAATGCTGCACTCTCATTACTAACCATGGGCACACTCCTGTAATGCTGCACTCTCATTACTAACTGTGTGCACACTCCTGTAATGCTGCACTCTCATTACTAACCGTGGGCACACTCCTGTAATGCTGCACTCTCATTACTAACCATGGGCACACTCCTGTAATGCTGCACTCTCATTACTAACCGTGGGCACACTCCTGTAATGCTGCACTCTCATTACTAACCATGGGCACACTCCTGTAATGCTGCACTCTCATTACTAACCATGGGCACACTCCTGTAATGCTGCACTCTCATTACTAACCATGGGCACACTCCTGTAATGCTGCACTCTCATTACTAACCATGGGCACACTCCTGTAATGCTGCACTCTCATTACTAACCGTGGACACTCCTGTAATGCTGCGCTCTCATTACTAACCATGGGCACACTCCTGTAATGCTGCACTCTCATTACTAACCATGGGCACACTCCTGTAATGCTGCACTCTCATTACTAACCATGGGCACACTCCTGTAATGCTGCACTCTCATTACTAACCATGGGCACACTCCTGTAATGCTGCACTCTCATTACTGTGTGCACACTCCTGTAATGCTGCACTCTCATTACTAACCGTGGGCACACTCCTGTAATGCTGCACTCTCATTACTAACCATGGGCACACTCCTGTAATGCTGCACTCTCATTACTAACCATGGGCACACTCCTGTAATGCTGCACTCTCATTACTAATCCGTGGACACACTCCTGTAATGCTGCACTCTCATTACTAACCATGGGCACACTCTTGTAATGCTGCCTCTCATGCATTGGGCTATTTGAACATGGAGTTATTTGGATAGTTTACGTTTTTACTTCACAATCACTTGAAAAAATCCTCCTATTAATTCCATTGTAGAACCTCTCTCTGTTCAGTGTTTTAAGTGTTATGTTTTCCACTTCAGGTTTGAAATCACTGTGGAAAAACAAGAGGAGCGCGTCAGTTTTTTGAAGCGGCTCCTCATGAAATCGCTCCAAACACAAAAAAAAACCTAAACATTCTAAAAACTCTTCAAAACTGTATCAGTAAATAACAAGTATCCTGAAAGCTTCCAAAGAGGAGCATTTACTAAAGCGGTTTCCACTGGAAATCTTGTTTTCAATACAAAAAAAGAAAAACAACCTCCGCTGTGTTCACCGCATGCCCCAACCCTAACATCTGCATTGTGTGTTCCCAGAATGTTTTTTATGCGGTCTCATTCGTGATCCAGGACTAGATCATATCTTAATCACGTCATCGCTATTTCTGCACTCTTCTGGATTGTTTCTCACCTGCACTCTATTTCTAGTTCTGCGGTCTCGTCTGTTCTCGCCTCCTCGTATTCTCTTGCACTCACCCCTGCACCCCAAATAGCTTTTCTATCTGCTCTTGTTCATCTCTTTCCCACTTTTCACATCCAACCTGTCTATGCTGAGGCTTGGCAGACTACTGATCTCTCTCCAGCAGTGTATCTCTAGTCTGACTGTCTGAAAGCTCAACTTTGTCTGGGGCGTCTCATGTCTGCTGCTGCACTCTGCACACTACTTTCCTCAGTGTCTCTATAACTGCAATCTCCTATCAGATCTGTCTCTTCCTCATCTCTCTGCTCTTCCCTTGCACGTTTCTGCCCCTTACACCTCTGTCCCTACACTATAACTGCCCCTTTACACCCTCCTGTCCCTACCTAAACTGCCCCTTTACACCCTCCTGTACCTTACACACCTCCTCTAAGGGTATGTGCCCACAGGACGTTTTTGTAAGTAGTCCTGAACCAGCAAAACCTGTATTGGTTTCAAGGATCCTAGAGTCCTCGCCAGGAGATTTGCTGCGTTCAGGTCCTGCGTTTTTATCATGTTTTTCACGTGTTTTTTTGCTGCGTTTTGCCATTGACTGCAGCAAAAACACAGGAAAATAGAACATGTCACTTCTCTCCCATCTGCAGAAAAAGCGCAGGGATTTGACAGTTCTTCACATTTGCAAAACCAATGTGTGGGCACAGCGTTTCTGTGAAACACATTGGTTTTGCTGGGAATCCCAACTGCAGGAACAAATTAGCATAAATTACCATAAAACCAAGGTAAACTGCATGCAGAAACCGCAGCAAAAACGCTGTAAAAACGTCCTGTGGGCACATACCCTTACACCCTCCTGTTCCTTACACCATCTCTGCCTTCTTACACCCTCTTGTTCCTTACACCCTCCAGTCCCTTACGCCATCTATGCCTCTTACACCCTCCTGTCCTTACACCATCTCTGCCCCCTCACACCCTCCTGTCCCTTACACCATCTCTGCCCCTCACACTCTTGTCCCTTACACCATCTCTGTCCTAACACCATCTCTGCCTCTTCACCATCTCTGTCCTTACACCATCTCTGCCTCTTACACCCTCCTGTCCCTTACACCATCTGCCCTCACCCATCTCTGTCCTACACCATCTCTGTCCCTTACACCATCTCTGCCTCTTACACCCTCCTTCCCTTACACCATCTCTGTCCCTTACACCATCTCTGTCCCTTACACCATCTCTCCTCTTACACCTCTTCCCTTACACCATCTCTGTCCCTTACACCATCTCTGTCCCTTACACCATCTCTGCCCTCTTACACCCTCCTTTCCCTTACACCATCACTGCCCCCATACACCCTCCTTCCTGTTCCTTACACCATCTCTGTCCTTACACCATCTCTGCCCCCACACCTCTGTCCCTTACCCATCTTGTCTTAACAACATCTCTGCCCTCTTACACCTCTCTGTCCCTTACACCACTTCCTCTTACACCTCCTTTCCCTTACACCATCTCTGTCCCTTACACCATCTCTGCCCTCTTACACCCTCCTTTCCCTTACACATCTCGTCCTTAACCATCTCTGCCCTCTTACACCCTCCTTCCCTTACACATCTCTGTCCTTACACCATCTCTTCCCTTACACCATCTCTGCCTCTTACACCCTCCTTTCCTTACACCATCACTGCCCCATACACCCTCCTTCCTGTTCCTTACACCATCTCTGTCCCTTACACCATCTCTGCCCTCTTACACCATCTCAGCCTTACACCATCTACCCCATACACCCTTCCTGCCCTTACACCATCTCTGCCTCTTACACCCTTCCTGCCTTACACCACTCTGCCCTTCACCCCTGTCCCTTACACCATCTCTGCCCGCTTACACTTTCCTGTTCCTTACACCCTCCGGTGGCGTTGTCTCCTTTCCTAATCGCTTCTAATATGTAAATATTTATATGCAAAGTGGACAGCGCATTAATCACACTATGACCCCCCCCCCATCTGCCTCTGTTTCTCTCCCATGACGAAACCTAATGACCTGTCACAAAAAGAGACAGTCAGGAACAGTCTCATTTAAAAAGTGTCTAGACAAATTAACCAAGACCTCAAGGTAGCTGACACTAGCAGTCCTGACACCATTACAACATCTAATCTCTAGTCTGGCGCTACATCGTCTAGTATATAGTGATATGGAGCATGATGGTATAACCTGGACATCTCCTGTATATAATTATATATGTACAGCCGGTATAACCTGGGCATCTCCTGTATATAATTAAATATGTACAGCCGGTATAACCTGGACATCTCCTGTATATAATTATATATGTACAGCCGGTATAACCTGGTCATCTCCTGTATATAAATTATATATGTACAGCCGGTATAACCTGGGCATCTCCTGTATATAATTATATATGTACAGCTGGTATAACCTGGACATCTCCTGTATATAATTATATATATACAGCCGGTATAACCTGGGCATCTCCTGTATATAATTATATATGTACAGCCGGTATAACCTGGACATCTCCTGTATATAATTATATATGTACAGCCGGTATAACCTGGTCATCTCCTGTATATAATTATATATGTACAGCCGGTATAACCTGGCATCTCCTGTATATAATTATATATGTACAGCTGGTATAACCTGGACATCTCCTGTATATAATTATATATGTACAGCCGGTATAACCTGGACATCTCCTGTATATAATTATATATGTACAGCCGGAATAAGCTGGACATCTCCTGTATATAATTATATATGTACAGCCGGTATAACCCTGGGCATCTCCTGTATATAATTATATATGTACAGCCGGTATAACCTGGACATCTCCTGTATATAATTATATATGTACAGCCGGTATAACCTGAACATCTCCTGTATATAATTATATATGTACAGCCGGTATAACCTGGGCATCTCCTGTATATAATTATATATGTACAGCCGGTATAAACCTGGTCATCTCCTGTATATAATTATATATGTACAGCCGGTATAACCTGGGCATCTCCTGTATATAATTATATATGTACAGCCGGTATAACCTGGGCATCTCCTGTATATAATTATATATGTACAGCTGGTATAACCTGGGCATCTCCTGTATATAATTATATATGTACAGCCGGTATAACCTGGACATCTCCTGTATATAATTATATATGTACAGCCGGAATAAGCTGGACATCTCCTGTATATAATTATATATGTACAGCCGGTATAACCTGGACATCTCCTGTATATAATTATATATGTACAGCTGGTATAACCTGGGCATCTCCTGTATATAATTATATATGTACAGCCGGTATAACCTAGGCATCTCCTGTATATAATTATATATGTACAGCTGGTATAACCTGGACATCCACTGTATATAATTATATATGTACAGCGCCGGTATAACCCTGGACATCTCCTGTATATAATTATATATGTACAGCCGGTATAACCTGGACATCTCCTGTATATAATTATATATGTACAGCCGGAATAAGCTGGACATCCCCTGTGTATAATTATATATGTACAGCTGGTATAACCTGGGCATCTGCTGTATATAATTATATATGTACAGCCGGTATAACCTGGACATCTCCTGCATATAATTATATATGTACAGCTGGTATAACCTGGACATCTCCTGTATATAATTATATATGTACAGCTGGTATAACCTGGGCATCTCCTGTATATAATTATATATGTACAGCTGGTATAACCTGGACATCTCCTGTATATAATTATATATGTACAGCTGGTATAACCTGGACATCTCCTGTATATAATTATATATGTACAGCCGGTATAACCTGGGCATCTCCTGTATATAATTATATATGTAGAGCCGGTATAACCTGGACATCTCCTGTATATAATTATATATGTACAGCCGGTATAACCTGGGCATCTCCTGTATATAATTATATATGTACAGCCAGTATAACCTGGGCATCTCCTGTATATAATTACATATGTACAGCCGGTATAACCTGGGCATCTCCTGTATATAATTATATATGTACAGCCGGTATAACCTGGGCATATCCTGTATATAATTATATATGTACAGCCGGTATAACCTGGGCATCTCCTGTATATAATTATATATGTACAGCTGGTATAACCTGGGCATCTCCTGTACATAATTATATATGTACAGCCGGTATAACCTGGGCATCTCCTGTATATACTTATACGGTATATGTACAGCTGGTATAACCTGGACTTCTCCTGTATATAATTATATATGTACAGCTGGTATAACCTGGACATCTCCTGTATATAATTATATATGTACAGCCGGTATAACCTGGACATCTCCTGTATATAATTATATATGTACAGCTGGTATAACCTGGGCATCTCCTGTATATAATTATATATGTACAGCCGGTATAACCTGGACATCTCCAGTATATAATTATATATGTACAGCCGGTATAACCTGGACTTCTCCTGTATATAATTATATATGTACAGCTGGTAGAACCTAGGCATCTTCTGTATATAATTATATATGTACAGCCGGTATAACCTGGGCATCTCCTGTATATAATTACATATGTACAGCCGGTATAACCTGGACATCTCCTGTATATAATTATATATGTACAGCTGGTAGAACCTAGGCATCTCTGTATATAATTATATATGTACAGCTGGTATAACCTGGGCATCACCTGTATATAATTATATATGTACAGCCGGTATAACCTGGACATCTTCTGTATATAGTTATATATGTACAGCCGGTATAACCTGGACATCTCCTGTATAAATTATATATGTACAGCGGTATAACCTGGACATCTCCTGTATATAATTATATATGTACACCGGTATAACCTGGACATCTCCTGCATATAATTATATATGTACAGCTGGTAGAACCTGGGCATCTCCTGTATATAATATATATATGTACAACCGTATAACCTGGGCATCTCCTGTATATAGTTATATATGTAACAGCTGGTATAACCAGACATCTTCTGTAATAATTATATATGTACAGCCGGTATAACCTGGACATCTTCTGTATATAATTATATATGTACAGCTGGTATAACCTGGACATCTCCTGTATATAATTATATATGTACAGCCGGTATAACCTGGACTTCTCCTGTATATAATTATATATGTACAGCCGGTATAACCTGGGCATCTCCTGTATATAATTATATATGTACAGCCGGTATAACCTGGACTTCTCCTGTATATAATTATATATGTACAGCTGATATATAATTATATACAGGAGATGTCCAGGTTATATGTACAGCCGGTATAACCTGGACTTCTCCTGTATATAATTATATATGTACAGCTGGTAGAACCTGGGCATCTCCTGTATATAATTATATATGTACAGCCGGTATAACCTGGGCATCTCCTGTATATAGTTATATATGTACAGCTGGTATAACCAGGACATCTTCTGTATATAATTATATATGTACAGCTGGTAGAACCTGGGCATCTCCTGTATATAATTATATATGTACAGCTGATATATAATTATATACAGGAGATGTCCAGGTTATATGTACAGCTGGTATAACCTGGACTTCTCCTGTATATAATTATATATGTACAGCTGGTAGAACCTAGGCATCTTCTGTATATATATATATATATGTACAGCTGGCACAATAATGATTTGGTGACCTTTCCCTAAGTAACCGGGTACTGGGGATGAAAAAAACATTCTACTTTATTTCCAAAAATACAGAGCTTCAGACATTAAGCTATTAATAGTTTATTGATTTATAATTAACCCTTTACTCTCCTCCCATTTTCTCAATATATGGTATAATGTGATTGGACAATAGAGATGCTCAGCTGGAGTAATTAGTGGGGTTTTTCTGAATATTTGTCTTTAATTAATAATTAAGCAGATAAGCAATTACTCGTCATGTTCTCTATGTGAAAGAGGAGAGAAATCTAATGGAAATGTGATCTGAGCCGCAGCGTGCCACACAGAAGCCGTACCCCGAGCAGCTGTGCTCCTCCTGTCACCGGCCGAGCATATAATGAGGCTCAAATCTCACCTTCAACATTTTTTTTTTTTTTAAATCAGATATATTTTATTAATGAAAAAGCACAAATAACAAATTATTCATACAAAACATATACATTTTCTATATATATCAGGTCCCGGCCCCAAACTCTTTCCCCCCGGCCCCCTCCCTCCCTCCCTTTTTTGGATCAGAAAAATATTATTCATATGTAAGGAAATTAATAACATACAACTGTAAAACCGCAATTGTCCATTTTTGATAGTATAAAGAAATCCCTTTCCCTCACCACCCACCCCCTTTACAGACAGCAACATTTTTTATTTTTGAGCAATATATGTAAGATATGATCAATAATTACCCTAAACATCTGATGACCCTTTACACACAATTAGTCACATCTCTGCCGGAACATCTTTTCCAGTCTCAGCCTCACACTTCCACGCTTGCCCACAAGTTACACATAATTTAGCATTTTTACGTTTATGGTAGATTTTTTCCTCCATCCGCACCACATAGTCTACTTGACGGATATATTCCTGTTTAGTAGGAGGCTCCATTCGTACCCAATATCTAGCTATGACTTTTCTAGCACACCTTTCAACATTTCCATGAATTCATCTACCACTGTGACCTCCCATACACCAAGCGATCATCCACAGCACACACACACCCTCGATCATCCACAGCACACACACCCCAGAGATCATCCACAGCACACACACCCCAGATCATCCACAGCACACGCACCCCAGAATCATCCACAGCACACACACACCTCGATCATCCACAGCACACGCACCCTCGATCATCCACAGCACACCACCCGATCATCCACAGCACACACACACCCTCGATCATCCACAGCACACACAACCCCAGAGATATCCACAGCACACACACCCAGAGATCATCCACAGCACACACACCCAGAGATCATCCACAGCACACACACACCCCGATCATCCACACGCACACACACCCAGAGATCATCCACAGCACACACACCCAGAATCATCCACAGCACACACACACCCAGATCATCCACAGCACACACACACCCAGAGATCATCCACAGCACACAACACCCCGATCATCCACAGCACACACACCCAGAGATCATCCACAGCACACACACACCCTCGATCATCCACAGCACACGCACCCTCGATCATCCACAGCACACACACACCCGATCATCCACAGCACACAACACCCTCGATCATCCACAGCACACGCACCCCAGATCATCCACAGCACACACACACCTCGGATCATCCACAGCACACACACCCTCGATCATCCACAGCACACACACACCCAGTAATCATCCACAGCACACACACCCTCGATCATCCACAGCACACACACCCAGAGATCATCCACAGCACACACACACACCCAGAATCATCCACAGCACACACACACCCAGAGATCATCCACAGCACACACACACCTCAGATCATCCACAGCACACACACCCCAGAGATCATCCACAGCACACACACGCCCAGAGATCATCCACAGCACACACACACCCTCGAATCATCCACAGCACACACACACCCAGAGATCATCCACAGCACACACACACCCTCGATCAGTCCACAGCACACACACCCAGAGATCATCCACAGCACACACACACCCCAAGACATCACCAAGCACACACACACACCCTCGATCATCCACAGCACACACACCCAGAGATCATCCACAGCACACACACACCTCAGATCATCCACAGCACACACACACCCAGAGATCATCCACAGCACACACACCCAACGATCATCCACAGCACACACACACCCTCGATCATCCACAGCACACACACACCCAGAGATCATCCACAGCACACACACACCCTCGATCATCCACAGCACACACACACCCTCGATCATCCACAGCACACACACGCCCTCGATCATCCACAGCGCACACACACCCTCGATCATCCACAGCACACAAACACCCAGAGATCATCCACAGCACACACACGCCCTCGATCATCCACAGCGCACACACCCAGAGATCATCCACAGCACACACACATGCCTTCAATCATCCACAGCCACACACAACACCCTCGATCATCCACAGCGCACACATGCCATTAGATCATCCACAGCGCGCACACACGCCCTCGATCATCCACAGCACACACACGCCCTCGATCATCCACAGCGCACACACGCCCTCGATCATCCACAGCACACACACACCCTCGATCATCCACAGCATACACACGCTCTCGATCATCCACAGCGCACACACACCCTCGACCATCCACAGCACACACACACCCTCGATCATCCACAGCACACGCCCTCGATCATCCACAGCGCACACACGCCCCCGATCATCCACAGCGCACACACGCCCTCGATCATCCACAGCGCACACACGCCCTCGATCATCCACTGCGCACACACGCCCTCGATCATCCACTGCGCACACACGCCCTCGATCATCCACAGCACACATATGCCCTCGATCATCCACAGCACACACACGCCCTCGATCATCCACAGCACACACACGCCCTCGATCATCCACTGCGCACACACGCTCTCGATCATCCACTGCGCACACACGCTCTCGATCATCCACTGCGCACACACGCCCTCGATCATCCACTGCGCACACACGCCCTTGATCATCCACAGCACACACACGCCCTCGATCATCCACAGCACACACACGCCCTCGATCATCCACAGCACACACACGCCCTCGATCATCCACAGCACACACACGCCCTCGATCATCCACAGCACACACACACGTGCCTTCAATTATCCACAGCACACACACGCCCTCGATCATCCACAGCACACACACATGCCTTCAATTATCCACAGCAAACACAAGCCCTCGATCATCCACAGCACACACATGCCCTCGATCATCCACAGCGCACACACGCCCTCGATCATCCACAGCGCACACATGCCCTCGATCATCCACAGCGCACACACCCTCAATCATCTACAGCACACACTCTCGATCATCCACAGCACACACATGCCCTCGATCATCCACAGCACACACACATCCTCGATCATCCACAGCATACGCCCTCAATCATCGACAGCGCGCACATGCCCTCAATCATAGACAGCGCGCATACGCCCTCGATCATCCACAGCGCACACATGCCCTCAATCATCCACAGCATATACGCCCTCAATCATCCACAGCGAACATTCAGCGATCATCCACAGCGCACAAACCCTTGATCATCCACAGCACACACACCCAGTGATCATCCACAGCATACATTCACCGATCATCCACAGCACACACATACCCAGCGATCATCCACAGTGCACAGACGCCCTCAATCATCCACAGCACACACACCCAGTGATCATCCACAGCACACATTCACCGATCATCCACAGCGCACAAACCCTTGATCATCCACAGCGCACACACCCTCGCCTACATCAGCGCCTGGTTCTCATTGTCTTACTTATCTCCACACAGACCTCGCTGTATCTGATGGCTGTTCCTGAATCATGAGCCACAATGCACTACCGTCTCAAGCACGTGGACTACCCTGAGCCCCCAACAAGGGGAGAAGGAAAGCTGGAGGAGTCAACGGCCAAACGCATGGTAGAAGAGTAAATTTAATGGGGCACAGAACTGAATATCTTTCATAGTGTCCTTCCTCTACCATGTCTAACATCACGCCCGATGCTTGCAACGTAGACTCCGACCTAGACAGCATACTTCCTCCATCACTATATGCCGTCGTGTTTGTAGTCGGACTCCCGGCCAATCTTTTGGCTCTCTGGGCTGCCTGGCTGCAGGTGCGGAAAGGAAAAGAACTTGGAGTTTACCTTCTGAACCTCAGCCTGTCGGATCTGCTCCTCATTTGTGCACTACCGCCCTGGACGGACTACTATCTACGGAGGGATGTATGGGGATACGGACCGGGAGCCTGTCGCCTCTTTGGTTTCATCTTCTACACTAATCTGTACGTGGGCGCTGCCTTCTTGTCCTGTGTCTCGGCTGACCGCTACCTGGCTGTGGCTCATCCGCTGAGGTTCCCTGGTGCCCGGCCCATCCGCTCTGCCGCGGCTGTCTCCGCACTGGTTTGGGTCCTAGAACTGGCGGCCAATGCCCCTCCCTTGTTCAGAGACGCTATTACCACAGACCGCTACAACCACACTTTCTGCTATGAGAGCTACCCTTTATCTGGGAAAGGAGATGCACTGGCCAATGTGGGGAGGGTACTAGCTGGGTTTTTATTGCCCTGGGGAATAATGCTTTTGTGCTACGCCGGGCTACTCCGAGCTCTGCAGGGCAGCGCATCCTGCGAGCGAAGGGAAAAAAGACGGGTGCGTCGGCTGGCCCTGGGGCTCCCTTGTGTGGCCCTGCTCTGCTATGGGCCCTATCATGCCCTGCTGCTTCTGCGCAGTTTGGTGTTTTTGATTGGAGGAGGTTCTGTAGCAGCAGGTGAAAGCTGTGCACTAGAGGAGCGCTTGTTCCCCGCTTACCATGCCTCTCTGGCAATGGCCACACTGAACTGCTTGGCTGATCCTGCCCTTTATTGCCTGGCATGCCCTGGAGCAAGGGGAGAGGTGGCAAAAGCCATAGGCAGGGTGGTGGCGTGGGCAATGGGAAAGGACAGAAGTGGCTGGAGAGAAAGAGGTGGGGATGGCAGAGAAATCAGAGGTCGCTGTGAACAGGTGGGAATGGTGGACATGGGTGGGACACAGGGAAGCTCCATTGTCTGAGACGGAAATGGATGAGAATGTACAAAATAGAATAAAAGAATTTGTCTTATAATAAAGAGTCTCTATGGAGGGGAAAAAAAGAAGAAGCGACGACATGGCTTCCTCACCAAGAACAATTCACCCACATCTTCTTACATCCTTTGGTTGAACTTCATGGACTTGTTTGTTTTGTTTGATCCATACTATCTATACATATAGTGTATATCTATACTATCACTATGTAATTACAGCTGCATCTCAAAGAATTACAATATCATCAAAAAGTGACTTTATTTCAGTAATTCAATACATAGAGTGACACACATATATTATATAGAGTCATTACACACAGAGGGATCTATTTCATGTGTTTATTTCTGTTAATGTTGATGATTAATGAAAACCCAAAGGTCTCAGAAAATTAAAGTAGGGAGGATGAAGGGTCTGAGAGATAAACTATGACCTAAATAGATATCAGAGGCTTCACCTTGTGTGGTTGTGAGAGTCACAACCACTATAAAAGCAGATCACGGCTGCTGCAGTCCCCAGCGTGGTGCATATAGAGTAGGGAGGATGAAGGGTTAAAAACTGAACTTCTGTATTCCACCAGACATCAAAGGGTGAATATAATATTGATTTATTAGTCAACGCATTTCAGGGCTCCATACCATGTTGCCATGTTTCAGGGAGCCCTGAAACAGGTTGACTAATAAATTTATATTATATTCACCCTTTGATGTCTTGTGGAATACGGCAGCGCAGTTTTAACCCTTGATCATAAATACTTTAATTTTCTGAGATAATGACCTTCGGGTTTTCATTGGCTGTAAGCCATAATCATCAACATTAACAGAAACAAACATATTAAATAGATCCCTCTGTGTGTAATGACTCTAGAATATATACGTTTCAGTTTTTGTATTGAATTCGGACAGGGTCCTCTCCCTCCTGTACCTGTTCATTTGATTGTCCATACATATTGTACTTGTCCTCGTCTGCCCTTTCCATATGTAAACCGCCATGGAATCTAATGGCGCTATATAAATAAATAATGATAATAATTATTGAAAAAAATTAACTTTTTGATGATATTCTAATTGATTGAGATGCTCTTGTATGTGTATGGAGATTACACCCTGGACAGATTCCACAAAGCGTCCTGCAGGTAGGGCGACGCGGTGCAGCATCTTGCAGCTCTGCCTGCCATCTGTGTGCTGAGTCAGTGCGCGTTACGTAGACACATCCAGAACGCAATCGAGTTACACCGGAACAGCGGAGAGGAGGAGTGTGGGGTACACAGCTGTTACTAATAGGAGAGCAAGCTGTACCAGAAGGCTCAAACATACAAATAAGTATCCGAAAACCTGCAGTCTGAGCACCTGCTGCCTTCATCCTCCCTACCCCTATCAGTCACTGTCACGTATATGGAAGATGGCTACCGACACCTATGCTTTCTCTTGTTGAGAGTAGCAGTCTGAGGCAGGATTTCCCATCCAAAGACAAATGGAGGTGACAAACTCAATTAAGGAACTGGGACAATCTATCTGTAACTGGATGGAACCCCTGATGATAATAATAATATAAACTTTATTTACATAGTACCAATGTACATACAATAACGACAATACAAAGTAATACATAGTTCACCAGTTACATGAGGGGTGAGGGCTTGGCTCAAAAGCTTACAATCTATAAGGACATAGGGGGACACAATACATAGGACATGCTTTTGATGTCTGGTCCGGCCCTCATTATAAATATGGGTCTACATGCTCCGGACATCAGCCAGTTCTGTCTAAATGCACTTGTGCTATTGGTTTTATGGAGGATCTGAAGACAAAGTAAATGGAAAGGGACAAGTTATAAATAACATGTAGTAGGATGGGTCAGAGGACAGGGGAAAGTTCTATTAGGGTGTTGAGGTGCCTAATTAGATGTTTTTTTAGAACATATATTTTGAAAATGATCAATAAAAACTAAGAACATTTGAATACATCACATCACATATCAACAAATCCATGTCATAGTAATGTTCATTGATTAAGATTACTCATTTACATCTAAGAAATTAGATATGTTTTTAAAGCACACCTCAAAACATGGAGGCTAAACGTTATTCACATCATTAGGGGTAGTGCATTCCAGAGCAATGCAGCACGAGAGAAATCTTGGAGATGATGTTGAGGTTTGAATTATGAGTGATATTAGTCTAAGAAAAGGGCCAGAGCCTCTAAGAAAATCATCAGACATGTAGACTGCAGTGGGAAAGTTTAGATATCGGGGTGTGGTAGCTCCCACAAATATGGCAGGCTTATCTTCAGCCTCAGGAATGATACTGGAAGAAACATATACATATATTCCCTGAAACTGTGCGACATGCCTATCAGCCTCAAATTATTACGGTAACTAGCCACTGGAAGACAGTATACACATCATGTTTCCTATCTATGAACAGGCAAATTCATAATAGAAAACATGACCACAATATCTCTCACCTGGGATACCCAGGAGCGAAGATAACAGAAAGCTGCGATTTCATACTTCCTTGTAGTTCTGAGCCCCGAGATGCGGTTCATCACAGTCTCCTATTACTGAGTTTAATAAAAAATATGAGAGAAAGGACATTTTAATGGAGGCTACATAGAAAGGCATCTTAATATTATTCCTCTAATGCTAAATGCAAGTGTCACAGGGTGAGAGGCAACACAAGGTGTGTGGGAGCTCCGGAGAGATGCGAGAAAGAAGCACAGACACGAGTCCGTCTATTGCAAACTATCTGCTCTCTAAAATTGTGCTCAGACATCACACACATACACGGAGGTCATGGAAAACAGCAACAGGTTTCTTTCCAGTCACTGAACATAGGACGTAAAATAAAAGGGCTAGATGTTATTCGCAACGTTGGGGGTAGTGCATTCCGGAGCACTGGCGCACACAGAGTGCATGGGACTTAGGGTACCGTTACACGTCGCAACATTGCATGCCATTCACTGGCAATTTGCTGGTTGCAGTGAAATCATGGACACATTGTTCTATGTTGTTGCTGTGTACAAATGTAACAATGTGTCCATGATTTCACTGCAATCAGCAAATTGCATGCAATGTTGCGACGTGTATAGGTACCCTTAGAAACTGAAAAGCTGCAGAAAAATTTCTAATCATCAAAGACTAAATTACATAAATGCAGAATATATGAAGGTATAGAATGTCATAATAATAAATAATAATAATGATTTTTATTTTTGTTAAAAATGTGAGAAAAATAAAATACAGAACAAGTGCCAAATGACAATGGACCTGAGGCAGCACCACATTAGTATATTGCACCAGGTATATGTAATATACATATATATATTGTTATATGTAAATCTATTATATCCAGGTATGTTTATTCATACATAGGCAAAAACATAAGGCAAAGCCAAGGACTAGAAAGCTTAATGGGATCTTAGATATTCACCATATAAGGATGATATAACCAGTCTATCCTGAATACACCCTGAGGCACAGGGACATGAGGTTTGGCACCTGGCACGTTATTTACATCTACATTACAGGTAGCTCCTTATATAGTTGACCCACTGTGATTATAACCTTTTCAAATAGGGACAAGTGTATTAATATCCCGTCATAAGGACTAATATTGATAATGTCCCTCTCACTTATATATGCATATGTATTAGTTTGTTGGTGTTATTAGCCAGTAATTTGCTTCCATGGCATCCTGTAATAGCCACAGTGTATGTATTCATGACAGACTATCCTTATATGGTGAATATTTGAGATTTCATTAAAGGATTTTTCCCACAAAGTTCATTTTAATCAATAGATCTTGGAATAATAATAATTTCCACAATTGGATGTGTTTAAAGGCCACGTCACACACAGAGATAATTGTGCAGATATTGTTCACAGATCTCTGGTTGCAGTGAAATCATAGACACATTGTTACATTTGTACACAGCCTCAAAATGGAACTATGTCTCCATGATTTCACTGCAACCAGAGATCTGCGAACAATATCTGCACAGATATCTCTGTGTGTGACGTGGCCCTTAAAAACATCTTCCTGTGCTGAGATAATCTTATATATGTTCCCCAGCTATGTACTGTGTAATGGATGTGTCTGACTGTACAGTGACATGATCTGGTCATACCACATCTCCTGTGCTGAGATAATCTTTTATATGTGTCCCTGCTGTGTACTGTGTAATGGATGTGTCTGACAATACAGGGACATGATCTGGTCATACCATATCTCCTGTGCTGAGATAATCTTATATATGTGTCCCTGCTATGTACTGTGTAATAGATGTGTCTGACCGTACAGGGACAATGTCTGATCATACCACATCATACCACATCTCCTGGGCCAGGGAAGATGCAAAGGAGTATAGAGACATTACAGCACAGGATCATAGATGATTCTTTTTATGAGATAAAACATTTCCCTGTCTGTTTGTAAAAAATGCTTTACATCAAAGAAAGAATCATCTATCAATTTGAACCTTTGCTAAGCGTGCTTTCACACTGGCGGTTTTGCTCGGATCCGGACGCATCTGAGGCAACTGCCGAAACCGCACTTGCCGTGTCTGCCGCATACTTACCGCAAACCCCATAGACAATGCATGGGGCTTGCCGCAAGTGTTGCCACAAGTGCTGCCGTTAGGTGGCACTTGCGTTTTTTTGTCGAGATCCACCGGATCCGGGCAAAATCGCCAGTGTGAAAGCACCCTAATTAGGAAACTTTCAGACTTTGTTGATATTCTCATATATTATAAGAACATTTTCTCAGTAATATACCTGAGTTCCTAAATGCACTGCGCAGACCTCACCTTCTTGTACATCTTACCTTCATAAGTCATTCTTTATTTTCTGATTTCTTATAAAACTTAACATGAAAGTAAAACCTGCAAAATATAAGATGTTATTGTTACTATGTAAAGAGGATGACAGGTACGGCCTCTTTATTATGCTGAAAACACAGAGGATGCAGCCAAGGTCCATCAGTATGAAGATGTACAGTATTGTGGTGATGGGACGAGGGGTAATGAACCCTATGTTACCTCCCATCCGCCTCTTAGTGACATAACTCGCCCCCTTTGATCTCCTGTCCTGATTCCTCACACTAGAGTCCCTCGGTCACTTGTCTGGTTGCAGCTGGGAAACATCTGTATGACTTCAGTGCCTGGGAACTTCTCACTGCCACAGCCGAAAAAGACATTTTCTGCCTTCCCCAAACCTCTAGTCCCACACACAGTGCCGCTCATCAACATCTTCATCATCCTTGGGTTCATATGCTTCTCTGTCCATCTGGTCGGTTGCACTCATCTATCCTTGAATAACTCCACATGTATGAACCTTTCTTATCAGTATATACATCAGGTCAGTTGGGCTCTTTGTCCCTGTATAGATTCATGAGTCATTACATGGACACAGTTCACACCTCTACCAGAAGGCCTTCAGATCTGTAAAAGAACACATCCACCTCATCAGCTGCATCAGTAACAAAAGACCTTAATTTAATTCCCTTAAGGGTATGTCTCACATACCGAGATCGCTAACGAGATCGTTAATTTTGTGACGCAATAGCGATCTCAGCAACGACATCGCTACGTGCGACAGGGTGTAACGATCTGGTCCCCTGCTGCGAGATCGGCAATCGTTACACAGCCTCCTGGTTCATTTTTTGGTCGTTGCGCTCCCGCTGGGAACGCTGTATCGCTGTGTTTGACACCTTACCGACGATATCGTTGGCAACACATAATGAGATACGTAGGCGTGCACGCATGTGAGAAGGAAATACAACGACTGAACAATATCGTTGAAGAAATCGCTAGGGTGGACATATCGTTGTATAGATCGGCGTGTTTGAATACCAAGTAGCGATACCGATAATGACTCATCAGCGATCCCGGGAGCCATGTCGTTATCGGGATCGCTACTGCGGTCGTTACGTCTGACCGGGCCTTTACACCATCTCTACTTTGCATCACCTCTTTGTCCTGTTATAATACCTAAGTGAATGTCTCAGTAATTCATTTGTAGTATTGTCTGATGATGGGGCCATTAAGTCCTGAATGCTTACAGATATAATCTCTCTGGTTAGCCAATAAAGGTATCACTCCTAGAATACTTTTCTCAAAACATTTTTGGGGACTTAAGTATTTAAATCCCTGTATAGATCAAATAGGTTCAGCCCCTCTGTCCATGTATAGATCAAATAGGTTTGGCCCCTGAGTCCTTGTATAGATCAGGTCGGTTGGGCCCCTCTATCCCTGTATAGATCAGGTCGGTTTGGCCCCTCTATCTGTGTATAGATCAGGTTGGTTGGGCCCCTCTATCCCTGTATAGATCAGGTTGGTTGGGCCCCTCTATCCCTGTATAGATCAGGTCTATGGACCCCTCTGTGTATACATCAGGTCGGTTGGGCCCCTCTATCTGTGTATAGATCAGGTTGGATGGGCCCCTCTATCCCTGTATAGATCAGGTCTATGGACCCCTCTGTGTATAGATCAGGTTGGTTGCTTCCCACTATCCCTGTATAGATCTGGTTAGGACTTGTAAGTAAACTTGTAAGACTTTCACATGGAAACATTTAGCATATTCCCGGACATACATGTTTATACACAGTGAAGAGGAAACGTTAGTCACAGGCAGTGATGGAGGTCGCAATGAATACACAGCGGACATCGCCTTTACTCTTAGATCTGTATCTACATTCCTGACATACAGCAGATTATACACTCCATTAATAACATATACACAAATAGTGAAGAATCTGCTGCACTTATTGTCACACCAAATACATCATCATGGAAAACACTCAGGACTGGAACCAACATAATGAAAGTGACAAGTGAGAAAATATCGGCAAGTAACTACAGAGCAAGGGATGACTGATACAATATAGTGCACACACTGCGCATTCTCTACTGTAAGAGCGCTCACAGTATGGAGCTCTGTACTGTAAGAGCGGTCACACTATAGAGCTGTACTGTAAGAGCGGTCACACTATAGAGCTGTACTGTAAGAGCGGTCACACTATAGAGCTCTACTGTAAGAGCGGTCACACTATAGAGCTGTACTGTAAGAGCAGTCACACTATAGAGCTGTGTACTGTAAGAGCGGTCACACTATAGAGCTGTACTGTAAGAGCGGTCACACTATAGAGCTCTGTACTGTAAGAGAGGTCACACTATAGAGCTGTACTGTAAGAGCGGTCACACTATAGAGCTGTACTGTAAGAGCGGTCACACTATAGAGCTGTGTACTGTAAGAGCTGTCACACTATAGAGCTGTACTGTAAGAGCGGTCACACTATAGAGCTCTGTACTGTAAGAGCGGTCACACTATAGAGCTGTGTACTGTAAGAGCGGTCACACTATAGAGCTGTATAATGTAAGAGCGGTCACACTATAGAGCTGTACTGTAAGAGCGGTCACACTATAGAGCTGTACTGTAAGAGAGGTCACACTATAGAGCTGTACTGTAAGAGCGGTCACACTATAGAGCTGTACTGTAAGAGCGGTCACACTATAGAGCTGTACTGTAAGAGCGGTCACACTATAGAGCTCTTACTGTAAGAGCGGTCACACTATAGAGCTGTACTGTAAGAGCAGTCACACTATAGAGCTGTGTACTGTAAGAGCGGTCACACTATAGAGCTGTACTGTAAGAGCGGTCACACTATAGAGCTCTGTACTGTAAGAGAGGTCACACTATAGAGCTGTACTGTAAGAGCGGTCACACTATAGAGCTGTACTGTAAGAGCGGTCACACTATAGAGCTGTGTACTGTAAGAGCTGTCACACTATAGAGCTGTACTGTAAGAGCGGTCACACTATAGAGCTCTGTACTGTAAGAGCGGTCACACTATAGAGCTGTGTACTGTAAGAGCGGTCACACTATAGAGCTGTATAATGTAAGAGCGGTCACACTATAGAGCTGTACTGTAAGAGCGGTCACACTATAGAGCTCTGTACTGTAAGAGCGGTCACACTATAGAGCTGTACTGTAAGAGCGGTCACACTATAGAGCTCTGTACTGTAAGAGCGGTCACACTATAGAGCTGTACTGTAAGAGCGGTCACACTATAGAGCTGTGTACTGTAAGAGCGGTCACACTATAGAGCTGTACTGTAAGAGCGGTCACACTATAGAGCTGTACTGTAAGAGCGGTCACACTATAGAGCTGTACTGTAAGAGCGGTCACACTATAGAGCTGTACTGTAAGAGCGGTCACACTATAGAGCTGTGTACTGTAAGAGCGGTCACACTATAGAGCTGTACTGTAAGAACGGTCACACTATAGAGCTGTCTGTAAGAGCGGTCACACTATAGAGCTGTACTGTAAGAGCGGTCACACTATAGAGCTGTACTGTAAGAGCGGTCACACTATAGAGCTCTGTACTGTAAGAACGGTCACACTATAGAGCTGTACTGTAAGAGCGGTCACACTATAGAGCTGTACTGTAAGAGCGGTCACACTATAGAGCTGTACTGTAAGAGCGGTCACACTATAGAGCTGTGTACTGTAAGAGCGGTCACACTATAGAGCTGTACTGTAAGAGCGGTCACACTATAGAGCTGTACTGTAAGAGCGGTCACACTATAGAGCTGTACTGTAAGAGCGGTCACACTATAGAGCTGTACTGTAAGAGCGGTCACACTATAGAGCTGTGTACTGTAAGAGCGGTCACACTATAGAGCTGTACTGTAAGAGCGGTCACACGATAGAGCTGTGTACTGTAAGAGCGATCACACTATAGAGCTGTACTGTAAGAGCAGTCACACTATAGAGCTGTACTGTAAGAGCGGTCACACTATAGAGCTGTACTGTAAGAGCGGTCACACTATAGAGCTGTACTGTAAGAGCGGTCACACTATAGAGCTGTACTGTAAGAGCGGTCACACTATAGAGCTTTATACTGTAAGAGTTGTCACACTATAGAGCTGTACTGTAAGAGCGGTCACACTATAGAGCTGTACTGTAAGAGCGGTCACACTATAGAGCTGTACGGTAAGAGCGGTCACACTATAGAGCTGTGTACTGTAAGAGCGGTCACACTATAGAGCTGTACTGTAAGAGCGGTCACACTATAGAGCTGTACTGTAAGAGCGGTCACACTATAGAGCTGTACTGTAAGAGCGGTCACACTATAGAGCTCTGTACTGTAAGAGCGGTCACACTATAGAGCTCTGTACTGTAAGAGCGGTCACACTATAGAGCTCTGAACTGTAAGAGCGGTCACACTATAGAGCTGTACTGTAAGAGCGGTCACACTATAGAGCTGTACTGTAAGAGCGGTCACACTATAGAGCTGTACTGTACGAGCGGTCACACTATAGAGCTGTACTGTAAGAGGGGTCACACTATAGAGCTGTACTGTAAGAGCGGTCACACTATAGAGCTGTACTGTAAGAGCGGTCACACTATAGAGCTGTACTGTACGAGCGGTCACACTATAGAGCTGTACTGTAAGAGGGGTCACACTATAGAGCTGTACTGTAAGAGCAGTCACACTATAGAGCTGTACTGTAAGAGCAGTCACACTATAGAGCTGTACTGTAAGAGCGGTCACACTATAGAGCTGTACTGTAAGAGCGGTCACACTATAGAGCTGTACTGTAAGAGCGGTCACACTATAGAGCTGTACTGTACGAGCGGTCACACTATAGAGCTGTACTGTAAGAGCGGTCACACTATAGAGCTGTACTGTAAGAGCGGTCACACTATAGAGCTGTACTGTACGAGCGGTCACACTATAGAGCTGTACTGTAAGAGGGGTCACACTATAGAGCTGTACTGTAAGAGCGGTCACACTATAGAGCTGTACTGTAAGAGCAGTCACACTATAGAGCTGTACTGTAAGAGCGGTCACACTATAAAGTTCTGTACTGCAAGTAACTTCAGAATTAAGGTGGAAACCTAGGATAGCAGTCAGTCTAGTATTCCTAGCCCCAATCATGTTACTTGCAAGCTCAACTCAACCACTTATGTCACAAGAAAAAAAAAAAAAAGATCAGGCATGTTGAAACTTCACATGCCCAATACATTTCCCTCCAACATCTGCCATTGGCAGGACTTCCACCTTTACATAGGGCGCCTCATTCTTCCAAAATCCACTGTTCTGGCCAGCATTTATTTAATATGTTCGGCCACATTTAATGCACGTGTCAGTTTATACCCCTTGGCGGGAATTGCAGAAACATCCAACGGGGCCATGCTCCTCTATTCCCTTCACTTCTATGGGAGCTCCAGAAACGATGGAGCAGGGCTCACTTTGCTGTTTCAGCAATTCCTACAAAGGGTACAGATAATTAGGTCTGAAAAAACTAAATTTATTTGGGCGCCAATATTATATTGTTTTTGAACTACCATAATAATCCTGATGAAGGGAAATGCAAGCCCCTGAAAAGCGTTGACCATGTGTGGACTCAATAAACTGCTCTAAATTAATTTTTTGCTGCTGTATATTTGAAGAAGAAATGCAGCTAAGTGAATCCTCTTTGTGACAAGATTTGGTTCCAAGGGGAATAGACAGGATAAAGTACGATTGTACTAAATGCGGTCACACATATTAGATGAACGCTGGGTAGAACATTGGATTTTGTCAAGACGAGAATATATCCCTGTGACATATTACAGCTGTGGTTGTAGGGCCATGCTGTAACATTGGAGATATACTAATATCACACTATATAGAATTTTATATGGGTGACCCTCTCCTCTGCTGGAGGGGTGGCCCACCTGTAACCATTACTGGCATATTATCTCAGACACCAGAGGTGTACACAGAAACATTTATACTTATTATGGTCATTTATTATAACAGACGTCGTGAGTTCAGTGGTCTGTGAAGGGCAATATCCTTAGGCAGAAGTTGTTCTTGAACATATCAAGCTTTTATTCCTGAAAAGTCACCTTAACACAACACAGTCAAAGTCCTTCACACCAAACTGTAGCTATTACCTTTTATATATGACTTCTCATTATTGATGAGGTCCCGTGGGAGGCAGGGGGCAGATTTCCACCTGTAATATGGAGATGAGGGCAATGTAACTGATTAAGGTAGGTCAGCCGTATATAAAACTAATTCTATTTATACAGATATATATATATAGATATTCTACAGCACTTTACATTGAGGGGTATGTGGAAACACAAGAGTCAGTGGGTGCTTTCGTCCGCTGGCCCGGCCGCCTTTAGAAAGACCTCATGGACCAGGGCTCATCCCTACTGAACGCCCGACCTCCTTACCCGTGAGCTGAACACTACTCAGACAGCACAGGGTGAGGGAACCACACAATGGTAAGACTTTATTGGATCCCCAACATTTAAAGTCATATAACACATAACCAAGCAAAACACCCAATATAACAGAGTCTCACCATTAGACTGGCTCACTAGGGATTAAAATATTTGTGCCTTCAGGGCTTACAAGGCCAACTACTGCAATCCAGCAGCACCCCTCTTTTGGTGGACACCCACTTAGAAAGGAATAGCGGCAAGCTTAAGAGGCTAACCAAGCACAGCACAGTCTGTAGTCAGATGACTGAATTGTCCGAACCTGGGTTTCTTCCAGCCAAATCCTAGAATCCTAGGCTGAATTCCTGCAGAATATAATCCAGTTTTAGTGCTCCTCTAGTCAGAACGGAAGTTCCTAGACTGAGGCCATGCAGAGTATGAAGACATGATGTTATCCTGGCAGCCGAAACCAAAATTCCTAGGCTGAGGTTTTATGGTCTTCTAACTTGGACTAAAGTCCCTAGATTGAAGCCATGTAGCATATGAACTAACGCCTGGTGATTAAAGCAAGTCCTCTTTTTATAGCCTGAGCACTCATCTCAGGGTATTGTGATTTTACAGGATTGGCGGACTAAAGCCCCCGTCACACTAAATGAGGCTGCTTTTACACTGCAGTTTTTTCCCTGATAAGTTTCGATCAGGTTTGTCTGCCAAAACCCGAAGTGTCTCCAAAACCCAAAACAGGTGTCAATCTTTCAATTATAGTTTTTCTCTGCAAGTTCCTCTCCTAGTTTTGGCACACAAAACCTGATGAATCCTGATCAGGAAAAAACTGCATTGTGAAAGCAGCCTGAATTTTGTGACGCAACGGCGACCTCAACAACGATCTCGCTTTATGTGACACTTAGCAGCGATCAGGCCCCTGCTGTGAGATCGCTGCTCATTACAAACCGTTCAGGACCATTTTTTGGTCATCGGGCTCCCGCTGAGGAGCATGCATCGCTGTGTTTGACAGGGACAACAACCAACGATCTCAATACTACAGGTCTGAGAAACAGGGTCCCAACAACCTCTGAATTAATCCGGATCGTTGCTGCATCGCTGGTGAGATTTGACTGTTTGACATCTCACCAGCGATCCTGGCAGGTCGGATCGCTGACGGGATCGCTGGTGCGTTGCCAAGTGTGACGGTACCCTAAGGCTGTACTCTAATTGGTTGGCATTTCAATCCGCATACATAATTTTCCCTTTGTGTAGACAGAAGGGGGCTGAGGTAAATTACATTAAAATTAGCAATACACAAACTCAGACAATTAAAGGCTCCAAATAGTCTGGCAAGAAACAATGACTTAGCAAAAATGAGATAAACAAAAGACCTATACGTCCAGCCAAATTGAGAACATTAACCCACGACAAGCATTGAAAAAAGTTGTATCGTCACAGGGTACACATATATAAAAAAAAAAATCCCCAGAGATTTCAGATTAAAACATAATTTAACAATTCAAATAGGAATGAATGTGCTGTTCCCAAAAGCTTAGCAATGTACAGTGGATACAGAAAGTATTCAGACCCCTTAAATTTTTCACTCTTTGTTTCATTGCAGCCATTTGGTAAATTCAAAAAAGTTCATTTTTTTCTCATTAATGTGCACTCTGCCCCATCCTCACTGAAAAAAACAGAAATGTAGATATTTGTGCAAATTTATTAGAGTAGAAAAACTGAAGTATCACAGTCATAAGTATTCAGCCCCTTTGCTCAGTACTGAATATTTGCACCTTTTGAGCTTGTACAGTCATGAGTCGTCTTGGGAATGATGCTGGAGGTTTTTCACACCTGGATTTGGGGATCCTCTGCCATTCTTCCTTGCAGATAGATGAGGGAGGAGGTGTTGGGAGGTGCAGCACTGTGGAGAGGACGGGTGGTAGAAATGGGGGAAGAGACCTTAGACGGTGCAGTACTGTGGAGAGCTTTGTGACTGACCGTGATAAATTGATATTGTTTTTTTATAGCAGAGGGGAAACGATTGCTACATTCAGGATGGATTGTAGAGGGGAAGGACTGACTTCAGTAGTCAAGATAACACTGAAGAACAGCAAAAAGACCCTAACATACTGTACGTTGACAGGTCAATATAAACCCCGCTGACTATAAGAACTCGCACTCTACAGGAGAAGCTCCAGCCTCTATTGTGCCGCACATCTGGGATATGTTACTAGAGAGAAACATTCATTTGAAACCTACAAAGTAGTGAATCCACCACAATCTACAGGCCAGGACCTAAATGTTGTGCCAGGATGGCAACGGGGGATCCAGTTCCGCATTCTGTAAATAAATATTCACTTTCATCTTTAGCTGTGTAAATGTCAGAGTACTCAACTCATAATCCAGGAATTTTTAATATAATCTTTTACGTCGCATTCCCCCAGTAAATAACGCAGATTCCTGATCCACCAGCTCTGCTGAGATCCAGTAAGCCAACAAGGGGCCCCAATCTCTTGAGAAAGGGTAAAAGTCACAGTCATCCAAACATACAGTAGTCACTAAGTATGCAAAGCCCCATAAGACAGCTACATATGCTTCTCCTTACAATATGTAAATATTATCTGCCCTGCCCACACAAGAGTTCGTCCTCAGGAGCTGACAATTTAGTCTCCATCTCTCTCACATATCAAAACTAAGGGTGTAATTAGAGAGATTATCATGAATGAGTTCCTATTAATGCTTGTTTATTGATAATTAGCAGTGTAGGCAGGACAGCAATCATCCAGCGAGAAGACAAAATGCTCGTTTATCGGCTTAAATGAGGTTTATACTTCCTTACAAATCACAGGTCGTGGCAGCACATTGTCTGGTGCTGGACATATCTAATGTGCATTGAACAATCCTAATTATTGATTATTCCGAATGCATAAAAGTGCGTTCACCGTTTCTAAACTGGCTACTAAATGACCACTGATCGGCAAACATAGCCGATCATCTAATGTGTGTGGGTACACCCCAACTGTTCCCCAACAGGTGATAGAGGAGAGCAAAATCTGACCCACTGGATTTCAACTACCGATCTTTTGGTTTGGAAGAGTATCTGTCATGCCGGGGTGTGCGGAGGCACAGGCAACACAGGGGTGACAACAGGGGATGGTATAAAATAAAGACCCCAGTGATACAGCCAGGGCACTCACCTGAGTCTGTGCCTTACACTCCCTAATATCCCTAAATGGGTCCTCCCCCCTCCATTACAATCATGTGCCTAAAGGTACTGTCACACGCGGCAATTTTGCTAGGCAATTTCACTGCCAATTTGCTGGTTGCAGTGAAATCATGGACACATTGTTACATTTGTAAACAGCCACAAAATAGAACAATGTGTCCATGATTTCACTGCAACCAGTAAGTTGCAAGTGAAATTGCATACAATGTTGCGACGTGTATCGGTACCCTCAGTATCTAAAGGTACCTTCACACACAGCAGTATTGCTAGTCAATTTCACTTGCAATTTGCTGGTTGCAGTGAAATCATGGACACATTGTTCTATTTTGTTGCTGTGTACAAATGTAACAATGTGTCCATGATTTCACTGCAACCAGCAAATTGCCAGTGAAATTGCCTAGCAATACTGCTGTGTGTGAAGGTACCTTAAGTCCACCAAGCACTTCATGAGAGCAAATAGAATGTTACCAGGGTAAATACAGAAGGGTCAGCGCAAGGTGCAAATACAGAGGAGTCACCACAAGGTGAAAATATAGGAGTCACCACAAGGTGCAAATACAGAGGAGTCACCACAAGGTGAAAATATAGGAGTCACCACAAGGTGCAAATACAGAGGAGTCACTACAAGGTGTAAATACAGAGGAGTCACCACAAGGTGCAAATACAGAGGAGTCACCACAAGGTGTAAATATAGAGGAGTCACCACAAGAGGCAAATACAGAGGAGTCACCACAAGGTGTAAATACAGAAGAGTCACCACAAGGTGCAAATACAGAGGAGTCACTACAAGGTGTAAATACAGAGGGGTCACCACAAGGTGCTAATACAGAGGGGTCACCACAAGGTGCAAATACAGAGGAGTTACCACAAGGTGTAAATACAGAGGAGTCACCACAAGGTGTAAATACAGAAGAGTCACCACAAGGTGCAAATACAGAGGAGTCACCACAAGGACCAAATACAGAGGAGTCATCACAAGGTGCAAATACAGAGGAGTCATCACAAGGTGTAAATACAGAGGAGTCACCACAAGGTGTAAATACAGAAGAGTCACCACAAGGTGTAAATACAGAGGAGTCACCACAAGAGGCAAATACAGAGGAGTCACCAGAAGGTGCAAATACAGAGGAGCCACCACAAGGTGCAAATACAGAGGGGTCACCACAAGGTGCAAATACAGAGGCATCACCATAAGGAGCAAATACAGAGGGGATATCACAAGGTGCAAATACAGAGGGGCCACCACAAGGTGGAAATACAGAGGGGTCACCAAAAGGTGCAAATACAGAGGGGATACCACAAGGTGCAAATACAGAGGGGTTACCACAAGGTGCAAATACAGAGGAGTCACCACAAGATGCAAATACAGAGAGGTCATCACAAGGTGCAAATACAGAGAGGTCATCACAAGGTACAAATACAGAGAAGTCACCCCAAGGAGCAAATACAGGAGTTACAACAAGGTGCAAACACACAGGGGACACCACAAGGTGCAAATAATTAATCAGCTGTAAAAATAAAAAGTGCAGCCTAGACTTCCAAAAAAACATCTAAAAAAGCCACGCAGTTCTGGAAAAGATTCTGTGGACAGATGAGATCAAGATCAACCTGTAGAGAATGATGGGAGGAAAAAAGTATGGAGGAGTTGGGACGGCTCATGATCCAGAGCACAGAACGTCCTCTGTAACATATGGCGGAGGCAGTGTGCTGGTCGGGCCTGCAGGGCTTCCAGTGGCCCTGGGGCACTAGTAGTTTTTGATGATGTGACTGAAGGCAGAAGCCTAATTCTGACGTGTACAGGGCGAGACTCTGCTCCACCTTATAATCAGGGCTGTGGAGTCGGAGTCCATTTTAGTGGTCGATATAAAATAGACCAACTCCTAAAATATATAATAAATTAGATACAGCAGTTCAATGCAGAATGTGCTGAATATTATTATGTTCTGTCTAAACATCTTGATTATTGTATCATGATAATGATCAAAAGCCTGATGTTCACATTGTACAATAAATTTAACACAAACTTGAGCCGTGTATGAGGGAGTCGGTGGTTTGGCTTACAGACTCCACTGCTTTGCTTATAATCAGATTGCATCTTCTGAGGGGCGGTGGCAGAGCGGGGTCACAAGAGGCATGGTTGCTGGCAGTGGCAGGAGTAAGGCCATTCTGTGGGCGGTGCAGTGGGTATCTCGGGGATGTTGCGGGCAGTGTAAGCCATCCCGGCGAAGCTTCGGGCATTGCAAGCCATCCCTAGTGGTTTTATGCAAGTAAATGTCGGCAGTGCGGACTTCAAGGAAATGGCGCCTGGAGGCAGCACATACACAGATTGAGCTCTCAGCCCCATAATGAGCCGATATCTCAATCTGCGCACATGCCGCCTTGGGCTCCACTGATCTCTCAGCAGTGGACTTAAGGAAATGGCGGCTTATGTGTAAAGTGAGATCTTGGCTCATCACTAAGCCAAGATCTCATTTTCCACACATGGCGCCATTTCTTTGAAGCCCACACAATCGACATTTACTTGCTCTATGCCACCAGTCACAGCTCTGCTCTCTGCCTCCTCAGTCACAGCTCTGCTCTCCTCTTCCTCCTGTCACAGCTCTGCTCTCTGCCTCCTCAGTCACAGCTCTGCTCTCCTCTTCCTCCTTAATCACAGCTCTGCTCTCTTCCTCCTTAATCACAGCTCTGCTCTCTTCCTCCTCAGCCACAGCTCTTCTCTCTTCCTCCTCAGTCACAGCTCTGCTCTCTTCCTCCTCAGTCACAGCTCTGCTCTCTGCCTCCTCAGTCACAGCTCTTCCTCTTCTTCCTCCTCAGCCACAGCTCTTCTCTCTTCCTCCTCAGTCACAGCTCTGCTCTCCTCTTCCTCCTTAATCACAGCTCTGCTCTCTTCCTCCTTAATCACAGCTCTGCTCTCTTCCTCCTCAGTCACAGCTCTGCTCTCCTCTTCCTCCTCAGTCACAGCTCTGGTCTCTTCCTCCTCAGTCACAGCTCTGGTTCTCTTCCTCCTCAGTCACAGCTCTGGTCTCTTCTTCCCCCTCAGTCACAGCTCTGGTCTCTTCCTCCTCAGTCACGCTCTGCTCTCTTCCTCCTCCTCAGTCACAGCTCTGCTCTCTGCTCCTCAGTCACAGCTCTTCCTCTTCTTCCCCTCAGTCACAGCTCTGCTCTCCTCTTCCTCCTCAGTCACAGCTCTGCTCTCTTCCTCCTCCTCAGTCACAGCTCTGCTCTCCTCTTCCTCCTCAGTCACAGCTCTGCTCTCTTCCTCCTCCTCAGTCACAGCTCTGCTCTCCTCTTCCTCCTCAGTCACAGCTCTGCTCTCCCCTTCCTCCTCAGTCACAGCTCTGGTCTCTTCTTCCTCCTCAGTCACAGCTCTGCTCTCTTCTTCCTCCTCAGTCACAGCTCTGCTCTCTTCTTCATCCTCAGTCACAGCTCTGGTCTCTTCTTCATCCTCAGTCACAGCTCTGCTCCTCTTCTTCCTCAGTCACAGCTCTGCTCTTCTTCCTCCTCAGTCACAGCTCTGCTCTCCTCTTCCTCCTCAGTCACAGCTCTGCTCTCTTCCTCTCCCAGTCACAGCTCTGGTCTCTCTCCTCCTCAGTCACAGCTCTGCTCTCTTCCTCCTCATCACAGCTCTGCTCTCTCTCTTCCTCCTCAGTCACAGCTCTGCTCTCTCTTCCTCCTCAGTCACAGCTCTGGTCTCTCCTTCCTCAGTCACAGCTCTGGTCTCTTCCTCCTCAGTCACAGCTCTGCTCTCTTCTTCTCCTCAGTCACAGCTCTGCTCTCTTCTTCCTCCTCAGTCACAGCTCTGTCTCTTCTTCCTCCTCAGTCACAGCTCTGCTCTCTTCTTCCTCCTCAGTCACAGCTCTGCTCTCTTCTTCCTCCTCAGTCACAGCTCTGCTCTCTCTTCCTCCTCAGTCACAGCTCTGCTCTCTCTCCTCCTCAGTCACAGCTCTGCCTCTCTTCTTCCTCCTCAGTCACAGCTCTGCTCTCTTCTTCCTCCTCGTCACAGCTCTGTCCTTCTTCTTCCTCCTCTCAGTCACAGCTCTGTCTCTCTTCCTCCTCAGTCACAGCTCTGCTCTCTCCACCATCTCCCTCCTCTCAGTCACAGCTCTGGTCTCTTCCTCCTCAGTCACAGCTCTGCTCTCTTCCTCCTCAGTCACAGCTCTGCTCTCTTCTTCCTCCTCAGTCACAGCTCTGTCTCTGCTCCTCCTCAGTCACAGCTCTGCTCTCTTCCTCCTCAGTCACAGCTCTGCTCTCTTCTCCTCCTAGTCACAGCTCTGCTCTCTCTTCCTCCTCAGTCACAGCTCTGCTCTTCTTCCTCCTCAGTCACAGTCTCTGCTCTCTTCCTCCTCAGTCACAGCTCTGCTCTCTTTCCTCCTCAGTCACAGCTCTGCTCTCTCTCTTCCTCCTCAGTCACAGCTCTGCTCTTCTCCTCAGTCACAGCTCTGCTCTCCTATTCCTCCTCAGTCACAGCTCTGCTCTCTTTCCTCCTCAGTCACAGCTCTGCTCTCCTCTTCCTCCTCAGTCACAGCTCTGCTCTCTTCTCCTCAGTCACAGCTCTGCTCTCCTCTTCCTCCTCAGTCACAGCTCTGCTCCCTCTTCCTCCTCAGTACAGCTCTGCTCTCCTCTTCCTCCTCAGTCACAGCTCTGCTCTCTGCTCCTCAGTCACAGCTCTGCTCTCCTCTTCTCCTGTCACAGCTCTGCTCTCTCCTCCTCAGTCACAGCTCTGCTCTCCTCTTCCTCCTCAGTCACAGCTCTGGTCTCTTCCTCCTCAGTCACAGCTCTGCTCTCTCTCTTCCTCCTCAGTCACAGCTCTGCTCTCTTCTTCCTCCTCAGTGCACGCTCTGCTCTCCTCTTCCTCCTCAGTCACAGCTCTGCTCTCCTCTTCTCCTCAGTCACAGCTCTGCTCTCTTCCTCCTCAGTCACAGCTCTGTCTCCTCCTCCTCTGTGCACAGCTCTGCTCTCTTCCTCCTCAGTCACAGCTCTGGTCTCCTCTCCTCTGTCACAGCTCTGCTCTCCTCTTCCTTCCTCAGTCACAGCTCTGCTCTCCTTCCTCCTCAGTCACAGCTCTGGTCCTCTTCCTCCTGTCACAGCTCTGCTCTCCTCTTCTCCTCAGTCACAGCTCTGCTCTCCTCTTCCTCTCTGTCACAGCTCTGCTCTCTCTTCCTCCTCTGTCACAGCTCTGCTCTCCTCTTCCTCCTCAGTCACAGCCTTCTTCTCCTCCTGTCACAGCTCTGCTCTCTGCCCCGTCCTCAGATGCGGCGTCTCAGAGGACTGGAGTCACGTGTCCACACATCCGAGTTTCCCGCTCTTCTCTCTCATTGGATAAGCTATGAAGAGGCGGGGCCTAATGAGGAAGAGGTAGACAGGCTGGAGGAGGGACTCGGCGTGTGACGTCACTAAAGATGGTGGTCGGCGCCTTTCCTATCGCGAAGCTCCTCTATCTGGGGATCCGGCAGATCAGTAAACCTCTCGCCAACCGGATCAAAGCCGGAGCCCGGCGCAGCGAGTTCTTCCGCACTTACATCTGCCTGCCGCCCGCTCAAGGTGATTATACACGGGGACAGTGATACTGCCGGGACACGGAGGACGGCGGCCAATCACATCACGGGGACGGCCTGCGCCAGCCAATCACAGAGCAGATACTTAAAGCGGCGATCACATGTGTGACTGAGAGGTCACCCTGATCACGTGGGGAAAAACGGGGTCAACTGATGACAGAAAGACCCGAAACTGACCCTACACTGCCCCCCAATATAATGCCTCCTATAGAACCCCAGTAACACTGCCCCCGAAGTGACCCCAAATACTGACCCTACCTGCCCCCCAATATATAATGACCCTACACCCCCCCATATAATGACCTCACTATAGAGACCCCATAACCGCCCCCAAGTACCCGAAATACTGACTCACCTGCCCCCCTATAACTGACCCTACACTGCCCCCCAATATAATGACCTCACTATAGAGCCCCAGTAACACTGCCCCCCCTGATAGTGACCCCGAAATACTGACCCTACACTGCCCCCAATATATGCCCTACACTGCCCCCCAATATATACCTTCACTATGAGACCCAGTAACACGCCCCTGAAGACCCCGAAATACTGGCTCTACATGCCCCATAATGACTACACCCCCCGATATAATGACCTTCACTATAGAGACCCCAGTAACACTGCCCCCTGATAGTGACCCCGAAATACTGACCCTACACCGCCCCCCGATATGACCCTACACTGCCCCCCATAATAATGACTTTACACTGCCCCCCAATATAATGACCTTCACTATAGAGACCCCAATAACACCACCCCCCCTGATAGTGACCCCAAAATACTGACCCTACACCACCCCCTATATAATGACCCTATACTGCCCCCCATAATAATGACCCCACCCCCCCCCTATATAATGACCTTCACTATAGAGACCCCAGTAACACCGCCCCCCAGATAGTGACCTCCAAAATACTGACCCTACACTGCCCCCGATATACTGCCCCTCATAATGACCCTACACCGCCCCGATAGTGACCCCGAAATAATGACCCTACACTGCCCCCCCCCAATATAATGATCCTACACCACCCCCCAATATAGTGACCTTCACTATAGAGACCCCAATAACACCGCCCCCTGATAGTGACCCCAAAATAATGGACCCTACGCCACCCTCCAATATAATAATGACCCTACACCCCCCCAATATAATAATGACCTTACACTGCCCCCATCAGTGACCCTACACCACCCCCAATATAATAATGACCCTACACTGTCCCCCAATATAATATAGACCCTACACCGTTCCCCCAATATAATAATGACCCAACACCGCCCCTGATAGTGACCCAAAATGATGACCCTACACTGCCCCCCAATATAATAATGACCCTACACCGCCCCCCAATATGACATTCACTATAGAGACCCCAATAACGCCGCCCCCTGATAGTGACCCCGAAATACTGACCCTACACTGCCCCCATAATAGTGACCCTACACCCCCCCGTAATATAATAATGACCCTACACTGTCCCCCAATATATTAATGGCCCTACACCGCCCCCCCCAATATGACATTCACTATAGTGACCCCAATAACACCGCCCCCTGATAGTGACCCCGAAATACTGACCCTACACTGCCCCCCATAATAGTGACCCTACACGGCCCCCCATAAGTGACCCTCTACCGCCCCCCATAATAGTGACTCTACACCGTCCCCCAATGTAATAATGACCCTACACTGTCCCCCAATGTTATAATGACCCTACACTGTCCCCCAATGTTATAATGACCCTTCACCGGCCCCCAATGTAATAATGACCCTACACAGATCCCCCAATATAATAATGACCCTCTACCGCCCCCCAAAATAGTGACTCTACACCGTCCCCCAATGTAATAATGACCCTACACTGTCCCCCAATGTAATAATGACCCTACACCGTCCCCCAATGTAATAATGACCCTACACCGTCCCCCAATGTAATAATGACCCTACACCGTCCCCCAATGTAATAATGACCCTACACCGTCCCCCAATGTAATAATGACCCTACACCGCAATGTAATAATGACCCTAAATCGTCCCCCAATGTAATAATGACCCTACACCGTCCCCCAATGTAATAATGACCCTACACTGCCCCCAATGTAATAATGACCCTACACAGATCCCCCAATATAATGACCCTACACCGCCCCCTGATAGTGACCCCGAAATACTGACCCTACACTGCCCCCCCCCATAGTGACCCTGAAATAATGACCATACACTGCCCCCCTGATAGTGACCCCGAAATAATGACCCTACACCACCCCCCCATAATAGTGACCCTACACGGCCCCCAATAAGTGACCCTATACCACCCCCATAATAGTGACCCTACACCCCCCCCAATCCCCAATATAATAATGACCCTACACCCCCCCAATATAATGATGACCCTATACTGCCCACCCATATAATAATGACCCTACACTGCCCACCCATATAATAATGACTGTACACTGCCCACCCATATAATAATGACCCTACACTGCCCACCCATATAATAATGACCCTACACCACCCCCCAATATAATAATGACCCTACACCGCCCCCATGATAGTGTTCCCATAATAATGATCCTACACTGCCCCCAATGTGTGTCCCCATAATAATGACCCTACACCGCCCCATAATAATGATCCTACACTGCCCCCCCATGTGTGTCCCCATAATAATGACCCTACACCGCCCCATAATAATGATCCTACACTGCCCCCAAGATAGTGTCCCCATAATAATGACCCTACACCACCCCCCCATAATAATGACCCTACACTGCCCCCTAAAATAATAATGATTTTACACAGCCCCTAATATGACCTTACATCACCGCGTAATGATAACACTACATCGCCGCTGCTACAATAATGATGCTACGCTGCCCCCAATAGTGACCCCTCACCATCCCGTAGATAGTCGCTATAATATGGTGTCTGGAATCTTTTCCTCACTATAGAGCCCTGGGTGATGGCCGAGGTCCTTTCCCCCTTCTCCCTTCCCTTCCCCCCCCCCCCCCCCCCTTGTCATACAGAAAGTTGCAATGTCTCCACTGTATTCTTTTTGTCTCCTGTAATGATTGCTGCAGCCATAGAGGGGTCTGTGATTCGGCCTCACTGACCAGGGGGCGCCACACAGTCTGTGAAACCCTGAGCTACAGCACTATAGCCATAGTGACACCTGAACCCCACCAGCACCCTCCTGCAGAACAGTCACAGCCACATAAGGGAGCGAGGTGCCAGGTGCAGTACATAAGGGTGCATACAGAGGGCGCTGAGAGCCATGTACGGGGGATGTATTCAGAGGGCACCAGGAGCCATGTACCGCGGGGGTTTATACAGAGGGTTCCAGGTGCAGTGTACAGGGGGGCCTATACAGAGGGCGCCAGGCGCAGTGAACGGGGGGCTTATACAGAGGGCACAGGGAGCCATGTACAGTGGGGGTTTATACAGAGGGCACCAGACGCAGTGTACGAGGGGAGGTTTATACAGAGGGCGCCAGGCGCAGTGTACGGGAGAGGTGTACAGAGGGTGCCAGGCGCAATGTACGGGAGCGCGTACAGAGGGTGCCAGGCGCAGTGTATGGTGGGGTTTGTATAGGGTGCGCAAGGTGCAGTGTATGGGGGACCTACAGTGCCTTTTGAAAGTATTCGTCGCCCTATGTATATACAGTGCCTTGTGAAAGTATTCAGTCCCCCATGTATATATACAGGCCTTGTGAAACTATTCGGCCCCCTATGTATATATACAGTGCCTCGTGAAAGTATTCGGCCCTATGTATATATACAGTGCCTCGTGAAAGTATCGGCCCCTATGTATATATACAGTGCCTGTGAAAGTATTCGGCCCCCTATGTATATACAGTGCCTTTTGAAAGTATTTTCCCCCTATGTGTATACAGTGCTTGTGAAAGTATTCGGCCCCTATGTATATACAGTGCCTTGTGAAAGTATCCGGCCCCCTATGTATATACAGTGCCTTGTGAAAGTATCGGCCCCCTATGTATATACAGTGCCTTGTGAAAGTATCCGGCCCCCTATGTATAATACAGTGCCTTGTGAAAGTATTCAGCCCCCTATGTATATATACATTGCCTTGTGAAAGTATTCGCCCCTTGAACTTTCAACCTTTTGCCACATTTCAGGCTTCAAACATAAAGATAGAAATTTTAGTTTTTTGTGAAGAATCAACAACAATCGGGACACAATCGTGAGGAGGAACCAAATTTATTGGATATTTTATACTTTTTTTAACAAATAAACTGAAGCGTGGAGCGTGCAATATTATTCGTCCCCTTTACTTTCAGTGCAGCAAACTCCCTCCAGAAGTTCAGTGCGGATCTCTGAATGATCCAATGTTTCACTAAATGACTGGTAATGATAAATAGATCCACCTGTGTGTAATCAAGTCTCCGTATAAATGCACCTGCTCTGTGATAGGCTCAGGGGTCTGTATCCAGTGCAGAGAACATCATGAAGACCAAGGAACACACCAGGCAGGTCCCAGATACTGTTGTGGTGAAGTTTAAAGAAGGATTTGGATACAAAAAGATTTCCCAAGTGTTAAACATCTCAAGGAGCCACTGTGTAAGCGATCATATTGTAATGGAAGGAGGATCAGACCACGCAAATCTACCAAGACCCGCCGTCCTCTAAAGTACCGTCACACTCGGCAATTTTGCAAGCAATTTCACTGGCAATTTGCTGGTTGCAGTGAAATCATGGATACATGGTTCCATTTCTACACGGCAACAAAACAGAACCATGTATCCATGATTTCACTGCAACCACAAATTGCCAGTGAAATTGCTTGCAAATTGCCGCGTGACGGACCTTAACTTTCATCTGGAACAAGGAGAAGACTGATCAAGATGAGGCCAAAAGGCCCATGATCCCTCTGGATGATCTGCAGAGATCTACAGCTGAGGTGGGAGAGTCTGTCCATAGGACAACAATCAGTCGTCACTGCACAAATCTGGCCTTTATGGAAGAGTGAAAAGAAGAAGCCATTTCTCAAAGATATCCATAAAATGTCTGGTGTGAAGTTTGCCACAAGCCGCCTGGGAGACCCCAAACATGTGGAATAAGGGGCTCTGCTCAGAGGAAACCAAAATCAAACTATGGCCACAATGTAAAACGATATGTTTGGTGTAAAAGTAACAGCTCATCACCCTGAAAACAACATCCCCACTGTCACACATGGTGGTGGCCTGAAAACACCATCCCCACTGTCACACATGGTGGGGCCTGAAAACACCATCCCCACTGTCACACATGGTGGAGGCCTGAAAACACCATCCCCACTGTCACACATGGTGGAGGCAGCATCATGGTTTGGGCTTTTCTTCAGCTGGGACAGGGAAGATGGTTAAAATTGATGGGAAGATGGAGGGAGCCAAATACAGGACCATTCTGGAAGAAAACCTGCTGGAGTCTGCAAAAGACCTGAGACTGGGACGGAGATTTATCTTCCAACAACACAATGATCCCAAACATAAAGCAAAATCTACAATGGAATGGTTCAAAAATCACCGTCTCCAGGTGTTAGAATGACCGAGTCACATCCAGACCTGAATCCAATGGAGAATCTGTGGAAAGAGCTGAAAACTGCTGATCCACAAACGCCTCAATCCAACCTCACTGAGCTCCAGCTGTTCTGCAAGGAAGAATAGGCAAAACTGATAGAGACAAACCCCAAAGGATTAACTCAAGGGGCAGAATAACTGTATGCCGCACTTTACAGTTTATTTGTTTATAATATGTAATAAATTTGGTTCCACCTCACGATTGTGTCCCACTTGTTGTTGATTCTTCACAAAAAATATTAGAATTTCTATCTTTATGTTTGAAGCCTGAAATTTGGCAAAAGGTTGAAAAGTTCAAGGGGGCCAAATACATTCACAAGGCATTGTATACAGGGGGCCATTCAGGCGCAATGCATGAGGCGCATACAGGGGGCGCCAGGCGCAATGCATGGAGGCGTATACAGGGGGCGCCAGGCGCAATGCATGGAGGCGTATACAGGGGGCGCCAGGCCCAATGCATGGAGGCGTATACAGGGGGCGCAATGTCTTGGCCTCTGCTCTGGTATATTGCACCCCCGCTGGTTGCACCATGATCTGCAGTGTGTTTCACCATCCTGTGCTTTCTTTGCAGTATACCACTGGGTGGAGATGCGAGCAAAGATGAGGATCATGGGTTTCCGCGGAGCCGCCATTAAACCAATGAACGAGGAGGCGGCGGCAGACTTGGGGGCCGAACTACTAGGGGAAGCCACCATCTTTTTAATTGGAGGTGCTTGCATGGTGGCAGAATACTCGCGGCAGGCTACCAACTCCCGCCGGAAAGAGGAGGAGATGGAGGCCAGACTGAGCGCCATGGAGACGGAGATTGCACGGCTGGGCCTCCTTACAGATGAGCTGGACGCCCGCGCCCGAGCCGCAGAGAGGCAGCAGGGGGCAAAGTGAGTCCGACAAGCAGTGGTAGCCAATGGCAGACTGGTGCCGGCCCATGTCTCCAGCTATGGACTGAACTGAGAGACTATGGCCGCCTCGGGCGCAGGAGGAGCCGCAGAGGCCGGGCCCCCGAGTATGTATATAAAGAATAAAGGGACGTTCTGTATGTGAGTGCGTGATCTCTGGACACAGACACAAGAGGCAAAGGAGTTTATTTCTAGAAAACTGCTTACAAAAACAAAGTTCCATATATATATATAGATATCAGCGCAAAATAGGCCAAAGCCCGACATCCCCCTGCGCCTCGCAGCGCTGCTCTCCAGTGTCTGACACCATAAACCGTCTGATGAGGAATCCGTCACCCGCCACCGCTATACAGACGCAAATTCTGCTAGAAAATTTATACAAAAATTGAAATGATTAAAAAAAAAATAATAAAAAAGGACCCGTTAATTATCCCATAAAAATCCTATTGGTTGAGGCTCGGAGCCTCTGCAAACCCGTTTAGAGACACTCAGGAGAGTGCGGGATAGGAGGGTCCCTGGAGGGGGCGAGGAATGTTAAAATAGGGTGCAGAGCTGGGGGGGGGAGAGGGGCGCAGAGCAGGGATGGGGGCCGTAGCTAAGGCAAAGAACAGGGAGGGGGCTGCAGCTCAGGAGGGGGGCACAGCAGCGAAGGGGCTGCACTCAGGAGGGGGGCACAGAGCAGGGACAGGTGCCACAGCTCAGGAGGGGAGCGCAGAGTAGAGATGGGGCCACAGCTAAGGCAATGGCACAGAGCAGGAGGTGCTGCAGCTCAGGAGGGGGCACAGCTAAGGCAAGGGGCATAGAGCAGGGAGGTGCTGCAGCTCAGGAGGGGGCACAGCTAAGGCAAGGGGCATAGAGCAGGGAGGGGCCACAGCTCAGGAGGGGGGCACAGGGTCAGGATTAGGGTGCAAGTGAGGAATATCCAGGAGCCAGCGGGCCCAGCAGCAGTACAGGGCTGTGTGGGGTACAGGTCACCCGTTGCCCCCAGCGTGGGAATGATTGCAGAGTCTGCCGTGCAGCACAGTGGGTAGAGCCTGAGACTTCACAGTAGGCGATCACTGAACTCATGAGGTGCTGCTCCTGCGCAGTTCTTGCATGAAGGCTGAAAAAGAGAATAGGAAAGAAAAAAGGTTAATAGTCCATATAGGAATCCACCGCATAACAGCTATAGCGTCCCAGGGCTAAATGTGCACCTATACAGGGCTGCTTGATTGGAGGGACGGATGAGTAACGCCTGACCGATGGTCACTAATGATATTCTATGACCCCCCAACTCCAGCTGAGGGGAGTGTGTATGGCGGTGCCCCATTCAGTGATGACCGAGTGCAGCACTTGGCTGGTTTCAGTCACTCACTGAATGGATCTGCAATGTGTATGATCCTCTGGACATGCAATGACGTGTACAAGGTCATGTAAATCCAAGCATCTGCACAACTCAATGCAAATATTTCCTTGTGGCATATCCTATAGTCCTGGGAGGCCCTGGACCCGATGCACAGCTCTGTGTGCATAATGTAGATACATTTACATTTTACACTCCAGCCGGAGCTGCAATCACCATTCTGCTGCTTGCTCTTTGCTTTATTCATCATCTGTACAGAACTGCTCTGCAGCAGTGCATTGTGGAGATGTAGTGTAACACCGGTCCCTGCACAGTACACAAAGCTGTATGGGAACTCGGCAGAAGGATTAGATGGTGACGTAGAGATCTGAAGTGATACTTCTGTCTGTGGTTTCCTACTTCTGACATTCTGTTCTGCTTTTGGACAAAAATATAACCCAGACGGAACATAAGATGTGAGAGCGGAAATAATCACTGAACACCCGGGCACAATGTGCAGAATGACCACACGGGGGCGCCCTCTGCCATACACGGATCTGGTATTTAAGGGCTGGGCAGGTGTATGCTGGCAGGAGCTAATGGGTCATGTGACATCAGATCTCACCTTCTATGATCTCCTCCTTGACTTTCTGCAGCTCCTTCCTCATTTCTTCCAATAATTCCTGTGGGAACAGACAGACGATGCTATGAAATCCTCACGTCACTCGTTACTTCTGTCTCCTGTCAGCCAGAGGCACCATAATGATGATTGCAGAACATTACCCTGTGCACAGGATAGCCCACACTATGCAACTCAGGGGTTCAGGGTGTAAGGACCCTCACAACAGAGCCTCATTGGCTTATAAAGGGACTGCTGTCAGGTTTTTGCTATGTAATCTGACAACAGAATGGTGTAGGGGCTGAGACACTGATTTCAGAGATGTCACTTATTGTATTGAAACAACAACAAACAGCCTAATAAGCGTTTGATCAGCAAGATATCACTGCCAGTCTTGCTGCTATGAGCCTCCTGGTCTTACCACACCCCCAGCACTGATCAGCAGCTTTCTGTCAGTATACAATGTATACAGAAAGCTGTGGTGTGGGTGGGGTGATCTGGCGGATTACACAAAACAAAAGTCTGAGGAAACACAGGGGGGAGGGATCGAAGTACAGCATAGGGAATGGGCTAAAGGAGAACTCCTGCACTCGCCCGCAGCTGTGCCCTGATCTCCCTACCGTCCCTATATGGTTCTTTCATCCCGTCGCCGAACAGGATACCTAGTCTCTAACCCTAAGTAGGGAATGGCTACAGGAGCACTAGTCCCAAACAGTGCAATAACAACAAGAAGGAAGGGAAGACAGACAGGAGGACGACCAAAACAACTTCACGCCTGCTGGCACGCTCCTAGGCAGCAGACAGCTTGGCAACGGTCAGCTGCTAAAGGTCAGTACCTTCACCTTATGTAGCTACACCAGAAATGGAGTTCAATCACCAGCAAGGAATGCTGGACCATGTGACCATATAAAGGAGATGGGAGTGATCACAAAGTAGCCACACCTGCTTGCTAGCAACAGAAACTGACTAACTCCTACACTGCCAAAGGAAAGAAATGTGTTTACAATGAAGTCTCAATACAGGAATGAGGCACAGGTCCCAAACCCGTCACAAGTCTCCAAAGTAAAACAGACCATCGTGACAGCATCTTTCTGAGCTCTGCTGTATCATGACTGCTGCACAAAGGAAACTAAGTGACACATCTCTGGAATCAGGGTGTTATCCCCTATACTATGCTGCTGTCAGATTACATAGCAAATACCTGTCGCCAGATTCCCATTAATCACCTCCCACCAGCCGCAGTGTCCTGGCGTTACCTGCTTAATCCTCTCCATTGGGTCTGACTCCTCGGTGCTCGGGGCCGTGTCTGCGGGGCTGCTGACTGTGGACTTCATCCTACAGAGGACACAAGAGTCACAACAGAGGAAAGGGACAAATCCATTAACCCCTCGCACCCTAAAACCCACCTGGGCAGTGTGGTGCTTCCCTTGTCCCATGGGCGGCGGGCCGGCTCTGCAAGACACAACACCACAAATGCATAAAACATCCCGACCGGCACAGAGACATGCTGCAAATCTATGAGGGGCAGAAACCCTGGACTGAAGTTACTGCATCTCCCTCCAGCTACAGAGAACCAAGAAGATCCCGGGGATGTGGAGAACATGGAAACCACAGGAAGGCAGAGTCTCCAAAGCTCATTCACCTGCTGCAAAGGAGATCAGCCAGCAGCCACCGAGGGGTGAAACCTGCAGTGTGTGAACTGATCCTGAGGGATCAACGTGGATGTAACCCTCTACTGTGTAAAGTGTGAGCGGATCCAAACCTCAACAACGAAAGTGGAGAATGGAGGCATTGTGAGAACAGAGGCCGCGTCACAAACTGAGCGACGGAGGCCGCGTCACAAACGGAGCGACGGAGGCCGCGTCACAAACGGAGCGACGGAGGCCGCGTCACAAACGGAGCGACGGAGGCCGCGTCACAAACGGAGCGACGGAGGCCGCGTCACAAACGGAGCGACGGAGGCCGCGTCACAAACGGAACGACGGAGGCCGGGTCACAAACGGAGCGACGGAGGCCGCGTCACAAATGGGAGTGAATCTGAAGGAGACGGGAAGTGGATAAATGTTCTGCTTTTCTTCTGTTACATCTGCTCTTAATTCTGATCAGAAATACTGAACTAAAAACTGCAGGAGCGAATCCAACACGAGGACGTGGTAATGAGTCACATTGTCTATAGCAGCAAAATCACCAGCGTCCTCAATGACCTACTGCAGCCCCCTCTCCTGCATACTCTCCCCCTACCTTCAGCCCCGTCGCCTACATACTCTCACCCCACCTGCAGCCCCCTCTCCTGCATACTCTCCCCCTACCTTCAGCCCCGTCGCCTACATACTCTCACCCCACCTGCAGCCCCCTCTCCTACATACTGTCCCCCACCTGCAGCCTCCTCTCCTACATACTTTCCCCCCACCTGCAGCCCCCTCTCCTACTCTCCCCCCATCTGCAGCCCCCTCTCCTACATACTTTCCCCCCATCTGCAGCCCCCTCTCCTACATATTCTCCCCTCGCCTGCAGCCCCTCTCCTGTATACTCTCCCCCCACCTGCAGCCCCGTCGCCTACATACTCTCACCCCACCTGCAGCCCCCTCTCCTGCATACTCTCCCCCCGTCTGCAGCCCCCTCTCCTACATACTGTCCCCCACCTGCAGCCCCCTCTCCTACATACTTTCCCCCACCTGCAGTCCCCTCTCTGCATACTCTCCCCCCACCTGCAGCCCCCTCTCGTGCATACTCTCCCCCCACCTGCAGCCCCCTCTCCTTCATATTCTCGCCTCGCCTGCAGCCCCCTCTCCTACATATTCTCCCCTCGCCTGCAGCCCCATCTCCTACACACTCTCCCCTCGCTTGCAGCTCCCTCTCCTGCATAGTCCACCCTCATCACCAGACCCCTCTTCTATATGCTCTCCACTCGCCTCCAGCCCCCTCTTCTATATACTCTCCCCTCACCTGCAGCCCCCTCTTCTATATACTCTCCCCTCACCTGCAGCCCCCTCTTCTATATACTCTCCCTTCGCCTCCAGCCCCCTCTTCTATATACTCTCCCTTCGCCTCCAGCCCCCTCTTCTATATACTCTCCCCTCGCCTCCAGCCCCCTCTTCTATATACTCTCCCCTCACCTGCATACTCTTACCCACTTACTCTGATCAGACCTGTAACCCTTTGCCTGCCCATCTATGTGCCCCTTTGCTCCTCCACACTCAGTTTGCAGTGTTGCCATACAGCTAGGGTCTTTCTCCACTAACTACAGTCCAGGTCAAGGTGACAATTAGGTCCTGAACCATTCAGCCCCTTTGATTGCACCCAGGTCAGAGACTGGTGATAAATAAAGCTGCCAACAAAAATAATGAATATTCCTGAGACCTCAGGAGTCAGTAACATTGACATTTGGTGCTGACTTTGCAGACACGGCTTGTGTTATTAGTTATTCAGCGATTTAGATAGTTCTTGTTTCGCTGGTTTATTGTAAACAGTAAAAAGTTTGTAAAATTTGCTTATAACAGAAGTTACAACAATGGGGGGAAGTTATGATTACAGGAAAATGTACAAAAAAGAAAAATGAATATAACTGAATAAAAAACATGATGAACACAGCAAATCAAGTGAAAAAATAATAAATAAATCCCAAGTCCTGTCTTTAAACTCCTCTGTCATCTCAGGGTACCCCCCCCCCCCAGCAATGACATGAACCTATTGCAGGGGCGTCAAAACACAGGCATTAACATGTACATTCCTGTCATGCAGAATGCACATTACATTTGCCTTCAGGGATGGTTTTTTCCTGCTCTACCTCGTCCCTATTTGCTTTTCCCTTTTCGTTAAAAAACTCTGTGCCTGGATGAACATAAATGTACAGAGGCGGCAGCTAAACTAAGGTAGGGAGAAACATGGAAAACCAAGCAGGGCCTGTATGTACAGAGCTGCCGCAAAGAAAGTATCAAACAAGGAGACGGTGAGGAAACACTCCGGGAAACATCTGACACTGTTCTGTCAAGTGCAAGCTCCGCAGGGGTGGGGCATGTGTCCATCTGTAGTGATTATGCTCCGCCCCCAAGGGTTCTGACTTAGGCAGGAAACGTCATAGCATTTTCCTGTCACATTATTTTAATGATTTTATAAGAACTTGTATCGGCCCAGGAATCACTGAGCCCCTTCAGCAGATATTACAGACAGAATGCTGATGTAACTCACCCGCCTGGCTCCGCCCACTGGTGATGTCATTATCGTCTTGTGTGGTGGTGGGGGCCGGGCGGTCTCCCTGCTGGGTCATCTTCTTCCTGTAAGGAGAAGCCGAGAGATAAATCACCTATGTGGTCTGTGTAGTCTAATATATGTGGTAATAAGACACAATCACTAATCATCAATGTCCGAAGAGCCCCAAGTCCAGTGATGTCACTGCTGAGACCCCCCCAAAAGACTGGGGAAGAAGGAACAAAAGCGCTACCTGCGGGCCAGCATCTGATTCATTTCCTGCATGAGTCCTCCTCCACCTCCACCCCCGGTCGATGCTCCTCCACTGGTGCGGCTAATATCTGGCTTGGACGGACCACCACTACTAGGAGACGAGCCCCCAGACTCCTCCTGCTGTACCAAGAAGAAGAGAAAAAAGGTGAATGAATTAATATCCCCTTAACGTCACCCACCCAAATCCTCCGACACGTCTAATCCAGCCACACCTGCATCCCTGACCGGCCACTTCCCACATCACTGGCCTTATATTTCACCTCCCCCCCCCACGTCAGCTGCAGCCCCCTCTCCCCAAAGAACAGAAACCCCCATCACCTGCCCCACCAGACCTACCTCACCTGCACCCCCCCACTTCATCCCACAACTCCTGTTCCCTGCTCCCACCTCACCTGCACCCCCTCCACATCCCACCAGACCTGCCCGCTCCTACCTCACCAGCACCCCCCCTTCTCATCCCACAACACCTGCACCCCTCTCCTCATCTCACCAGACCTGGACCCTCCTACCTCACCTGCACCCCCATCCACCCACCACCAGACCTGCCCACTCCTACCTCACCTGCACCCCCCTCCACATCCCACCAGACCTGCCCGCTCCTACCTCACCAGCACCCCCCCTTCTCATCCCACAACACCTGTTCCCTGCTCCCACCTCACCTGCACCCCTCTCCTCATCTCACCAGACCTGGACCCTCCTACCTCACCTGCACCCCCATCCACCCACCACCAGACCTGCCCACTCCTACCTCACCTGCACCCCCTCCTCATTCCACCACACCTGTCTTCTCCTATCTCACCTGCACCCCCCTCCACATCTCACCTGACCTGCCCACTCCTACCTCACCAGCACCCCCTTCCTCATCCCACCACACCTGGCCCCTCCTACCTCACCTGCACCCCCTCCTCATTCCACCACACCTGTCCTCTATCTCACCTGCACCCCCCTCCACATCCCACCAGACCTGTCTTCTCCTATCTCACCTGCAACCCCCCTCCTCATCCCACAACACCTGTTCCCTGCTCCCACCTCACCTGCACCCCTCTCCTCATCTCACCAGACCTGGACCCTCCTACCTCACCTGCACCCCATCCACCCACCACCAGACCTGCCCACTCCTACCTCACCTGCACCCCCCTCCTCATTCCACCACACCTGTCTTCTCCTATCTCACCTGCACCCCCCTCCACATCCCACCTGACCTGCCTACTCCTACCTCACCAGCACCCCCTTCCTCATCCCACCACACCTGGACCCTCCTAACTCACCTGCACCCCGCTCCACATCCCACCAGACTTGTCCTATATTACCTCACCTATACCCCCTCCTCATCCCATCATACCTGCCCCCTCCTACATCACCTGCACTCTCCTCCTTATTCTACTGCACCTGCTTTCTCCCACCTCACCTGCACGTCCGTCGTCTTCCTCATCCCACCACACCTGCACCTCCTCCATCTGCTAATTCCCACAACACCTACACCTTTCTTGGCTCCCTTATCCCTCTACCCCTGCATCTTCCTACCTCCCCTACCCTACACCTCCCCTTGTCTTCCTCATCCCACTACACTTGCTCTCTCCCAGTCTTCCATATTCTACCACACCTGCCCCAGCCCCTCACCTGTACAACTTGCCCCTTCTTACCTTTGACACTTTTTTCAGCTTGGCTGCAGCCAACGCAGCTGCCAGGCCTCCTCCAGTGTTTGATGCAGCGCCTCCAGTCAGTCCTCCTGCAGGCAAGGGGGAGGAGGAGGAGGACCAGCCCCTGGTGGAGCTGGGGGCCCCCCAGGTGGTGCTGGTGGTCCCCCAGGTGGAGCTGGTGGCCCCCCAGGTGGAGGCGGTGGTCCTGGTGGTGGAGGGGTCCAGCTGATACAGGGGTGACTGAAGCAACTAAAAGAAAAATGATGGTGAGTGCCGGCCATTGTACCCCACCAAAACCATATAAGCCTCCTAATGTGTATAAAGGACGATAGAAGAGGAAAACCCTCATCAGAGGCACAGACGACTGAGATCAGATAATAGGGCAGGAGGCCTTCATCACTGCTGAGACATCATTATTGACTCCAATGATTTAGCATTCTGGCCTTTGGCAGTTTTTAACCCCATTATTCCCCCGGGGACCCCTCAGCTGGACTCTGCTGCACTTGGCCTCTGGGGACCCCTCAGCTGGACTCTGCTGCACTTGGCCTCTGGGGACCCCTCAGCTGGACTCTGCTGCACTTGGCCTCTGGGACCCCTCAGCTGGACTCTGCTGCACTTGGCCTCTGGGGACCCCTCAGCTGGACTCTGCTGCACTTGGCCTCTGGGGACCCCTCAGCTGGACTCTGCTGCACTTGGCCTCCGGGGACCCCTCAGCTGGACTCTGCTGCACTTGGCCTCCGGGGACCCCTCAGCTGGACTCTGCTGCACTTGGCCTCCGGGGACCCCTCAGCTGGACTCTGCTGCACTTGGCCTCCGGGGACCCCTCAGCTGGACTCTGCTGCACTTGGCCTCCGGGGACCCCTCAGCTGGACTCTGCTGCACTTGGCCTCCGGGGACCCCTCAGCTGGACTCTGCTGCACTTGGCCTCCGGGGACCCCTCAGCTGGACTCTGCTGCACTTGGCTCCGGGGACCCCTCAGCTGGACTCTGCTGCACTTGGCCTCCGGGGACCCCTCAGCTGGACTCTGCTGCACTTGGCCTCCGGGGACCCCTCAGCTGGACTCTGCTGCACTTGGCCTCCGGGACCCCTCAGCTGGACTCTGCTGCACTTGGCCTCCGGGACCCCTCAGCTGGACTCTGCTGCACTTGGCCTCCGGGGACCCCTCAGCTGGACTCTGCTGCACTTGGCCTCCGGGGACCCCTCAGCTGGACTCTGCTGCACTTGGCCTCCGGGGACCCCTCAGCTGGACTCTGCTGCACTTGGCCCCCGGGGACCCCTCACCTGGACTCAGCTGCACTTGGCCCCCGGGGACCCCTCACCTGGACTCTGCTGCACTTGGCCCCCGGGGACCCCTCACCTGGACTCTGCTGCACTTGGCCCCCGGGGACCCCTCACCTGGACTCTGCTGCACTTGGCCCCGGGGACCCCTCACCTGGACTCTGCTGCACTTGGCCCCCGGGGACCCCTCACCTGGACTCTGCTGCACTTGGCCCCCGGGGACCCCTCACCTGGACTCTGCTGCACTTGGCCCCCGGGGACCCCTCACCTGGACTCTGCTGCACTTGGCCCCTGGGGACCCCTCACCTGGACTCTGCATTGGCCCCTGGGGACCCCTCACCTATACCTTGCACTTGGCCCCTGGGGACCCCTCACCTGGACTCTGGATTTGATGCTCCCGTTCTGGTTGCGTCCTGTGGACAGAGGATGTGACTAGTAAGAAGAGGCTCCTAGGTACCAGGCCCCCCGTAGCCCCATCACTGCACCCCATACTCTGGGTGCAGGCCCTGGTAATGCCACCACTCACCTCCTTGGCGGTTCTGGCTCTTCCACTTTGGGTCCATTGTGATTGGGCCATGGCTCACCTGCAAGAAAGACACCTGTGACAGGCTCCGCCCCGGTGCGCGTCCTCAGGTCACATGACTGCGGGGTGCACAGCGGATCTTACCAGTTTCCAGACAATCGAGAGCCTGTAATATCCCGGCAGCGAACTGTCCGGCCTCCTCCTTGCTGCTGAAGTTCAGGCCCCACACCTGCCGCGCGTCCCTCCACTGGTGGAAATTGGGTGTAGCCTGGTTGTACTTCAGTCCTCGGATCAGGGGGCAGTTAATGACGACCTGCAGAAGACAAGAAGAGATAAAGCACGAGCCGTGTGATTACAGCAGCCTCCATGGACGGAGAAGGCCTGCAGGGATCACCATAACGATGAGACGCCATGTCTGTGGAATGCTCATACCAACCAATCACAGCGCAGCTTACATTTTACAAGAGCAGTCTAAGACATGAAAGCTGCACTGTGATTGGTTGTTATGGGCAAACCAAATATTTTACACTTTATAATGTAGGAACATTTATGGAACATTCTAAAGATATAAAGAAGGAGAAAACAGGGGACAAGGGGCCACGCGGACCCCCAGATCACCAATCACCGTGGAGACAAATATTAACCAATTACATACCAAGGACAGAGGGCCTCCTTGATCAAAATTGTCCTTGTTGCCCATAGCAACCAATCACAGCTCAGCTTACATTACTTAAACAGCTCTGGGGAAATGAAAGCTGAGCTGTGATTGGTTGCTGGAGGCAATAAGGGCAGTTTTCTATTAGACAGGTGTAATACATTTGCCCTTATTGTGTGGCCCCCACAGGCAGAGGGTCCGGGTCTCACTTCACTGTGCCTGGAGCCATTGGAGGGTATTCCTATATCTATTGAAGATTTCACATGGAGACCCGTCAGCTTCAAGCTCTGAGACTGACAACAGGGCGACACCACCACGATAAGAAGAGCCAGGACCACCACACGGAATGGTCACACAGAGAAAACACTCCACACCGGACATAGAGAACCGCCGTCACATGACTGAGCTGTGCCACATCGGGCGGCGGGTCCCCCGACTTCATACATAGAGCTGATCTGTGCTCGGGATGGTAAACGGAGGTACGTCCTGCTGGGCAATTATTACACGAGGGAGAGAAGCTGCAGCCGCAACCATACGTTACAACACGTCCTTCCTGTGTCCACACCACAACCTCCTGAACAGGCGGCACGACTGACGGGTGAAACATCACCTTACACCATCACATCTAACACCCAATAGCTGCACACATTATAGGGCAGTGTAATGGCTATTATCACCCCTAGTCTAAGAGCAGTGAGACTATGGAACTCTCTGCCACATGATGGTGTAATGAGGGAGTCACTACTAACATTTAAGAAGGGCCTGGATGCCTTTCTTGAAAATTATAATATTACCAGTTATACATACTAGATCCTTTGATCGGGCGTTGATACAGGGAATTAGTCGGATTGCCGGATCTGCAGTCAGGAAGGAATTTTTTCCCCCAATGTGGAGCTTAGTGTTGCCACATGGGTTTTTTTTGCCTTCTTCTGGATCAACATGTTAGGCTATGGGGGGAACTAGATGGACTTAAAGTCTTCCTTCAACCTTAAAAACTATGTTACTATGTTATATAGGAACCTTAAAAGAAGCTTAATAAAAGCAGTCACACTATAGAGCTGTGTACTGTAAGAGCGGTCACACTATAGAGCTGTACTGTAAGAGCGGTCACACTATAGAGCTGTACTGTAAGAGCTGTCACACTATAGAGCTCTGTACTGTAAGAGCGGTCACACTATAGAGCTGTACTGTAAGAGCGGTCACACTATAGAGCTGTACTGTAAGAGCTGTCACACTATAGAGCTGTACTGTAAGAGCGGTCACACTATAGAGCTGTACTGTAAGAGCGGTCACACTATAGAGCTGTACTGTAAGAGCTGTCACACTATAGAGCTGTACTGTAAGAGCGGTCACACTATAGAGCTGTACTGTAAGAGCGGTCACACTATAGAGCTGTACTGTAAGAGCGGTCACACTATAGAGCTGTACTGTAAGAGCGGTCACACTATAGAGCTGTACTGTAAGAGCGGTCAAACTATAGAGCTGTACTGTAAAAGCGGTCACATCATAGAGCTGTACTGTAAGAGCGGTCACATCATAGAGCTGTACTGTAAGAGCGGTCACGCTATAGAGCTGTACTGTAAGAGCGGTCACGCTATAGAGCTGTACTGTAAGAGCGGTCACGCTATAGAACTGTACTGTAAGAGCGGTCACGCTATAGAACTGTACTGTAAGAGCGGTCACGCTATAGAGCTCTGTACTGTAAGAGCAGTCACGCTATAGAGCTCTGTACTGTAAGAGCGGTCACGCTATAGAGCTGTACTGTAAGAGCGGTCACGCTATAGAGCTGTGTACTGTAAGAGCGGTCACGCTATAGAGCTGTACTGTAAGAGCGGTCACGCTATAGAGCTCTGTACTGTAAGAGCGGTCACGCTATAGAGCTGTACTGTAAGAGCGGTCACACTATAGAGCTGTGTACTGTAAGAGCGGTCACACTATAGAGCTGTACTGTAAGAGCGCTCACACTATAGAGCTGTACTGTAAGAGCGGTCACACTATAGAGCTGTACTGTAAGAGCGGTCACACTATAGAGCTGTACTGTAAGAGCGGTCACACTATAGAGCTGTACTGTAAGAGCGGTCACACTATAGAGCTGTACTGTAAGAGCTGTCACACTATAGAGCTGTACTGTAAGAGCGGTCACACTATAGAGCTGTGTACTGTAAGAGCGGTCACACTATAGAGCTGTACTGTAAGAGCGGTCAAACTATAGAGCTGTACTGTAAGAGCGGTCACACCATAGAGCTGTACTGTAAGAGCGGTCACACCATAGAGCTGTACTGTAAGAGCGGTCACACCATAGAGCTGTACTGTAAGAGCGGTCACACCATAGAGCTGTACTGTAAGAGCGGTCACACCATAGAGCTGTACTGTAAGAGCGGTCACATCATAGAGCTGTACTGTAAGAGCGGTCACGCTATAGAGCTGTACTGTAAGAGCGGTCACGCTATAGAGCTGTACTGTAAGAGCGGTCACGCTATAGAACTGTACTGTAAGAGCGGTCACGCTATAGAGCTGTACTGTAAGAGCGGTCACGCTATAGAGCTGTACTGTAAGAGCGGTCACGCTATAGAGCTGTACTGTAAGAGCGGTCACACTATAGAGCTGTACTGTAAGAGCGGTCACACTATAGAGCTGTACTGTAAGAGCGGTCACACTATAGAGCTGTACTGTAAGAGCGGTCACACTATAGAGCTGTACTGTAAGAGCGGTCACACTATAGAGCTGTGTACTGTAAGAGCGGTCACACTATAGAGCTCTGTACTGTAAGAGCGGTCACACTATAGAGCTGTGTACTGTAAGAGCGGTCACACTATAGAGCTGTGTACTGTAAGAGCGGTCACACTATAGAGCTGTACTGTAAGAGCGGTCACACTATAGAGCTGTACTGTAAGAGCGGTCACACTATAGAGCTGTGTACTGTAAGAGCGGTCACACTATAGAGCTGTACTGTAAGAGCTGTCACACTATAGAGCTGTACTGTAAGAGCGGTCACACTATAGAGCTGTACTGTAAGAGCGGTCACACTATAGAGCTGTGTACTGTAAGAGCGGTCACACTATAGAGCTGTGTACTGTAAGAGCGGTCACACTATAGAGCTGTGTACTGTAAGAGCGGTCACACTCTAGAGCTGTACTGTAAGAGCGGTCACACTCTAGAGCTGTACTGTAAGAGCGGTCACACTATAGAGCTGTACTGTAAGATCGGTCACACTATAGAGTTGTACTGTAAGAGCGGTCACACTATAGAGTTGTACTGTAAGAGCGGTCACACTATAGAGCTGTGTACTGTAAGAGCGGTCACACTATAGAGCTGTACTGTAAGAGCTGTCACACTATAGAGCTGTACTGTAAGAGCGGTCACACTATAGAGCTGTGTACTGTAAGAGCGGTCACACTATAGAGCTGTACTGTAAGAGCGGTCACACTATAGAGCTGTACTGTAAGAGCGGTCACACTATAGAGCTGTACTGTAAGAGCTGTCACACTATAGAGCTGTACTGTAAGAGCGGTCACACTATAGAGCTGTGTACTGTAAGAGCGGTCACACTATAGAGCTGTACTGTAAGAGCGGTCACACTATGGAGCTGTACTGTAAGAGCGGTCACACTATAGAGCTGTGTACTGTAAGAGCGGTCACACTATAGAGCTGTACTGTAAGAGCGGTCACACTATAGAGTTGTACTGTAAGAGCGGTCACACTATAGAGCTGTACTGTAAGAGCGGTCACACTATAGAGTTGTACTGTAAGAGCGGTCACACTATAGAGCTGTACTGTAAAGGGGGTGTCACACGCGTCAATATCGCCTGCACGATCTCGGCTGCACGTGACGTTGCAGCGATATTGACGCGTGTGACATACTGCATCAACCAGCGATAAATCGCTGGTTGATGATCGCCAGGTTTCAGAACCAGCTCTGAAACCTGGCGATTGTCGCCCGGTTGACACGCAGCATCGCTGCGTGTGACACCGGGACTAGCGATATTCCAGCTCCCAGCGCCTGTCACAAGCGCTGGGAGCTGGTATCCAAGGTACACTGCGGGTAACTAGGCAGCGCGCGCTGCCTAGTTACCCGCAGTGTACCTTGGAGACCAGCCTGCTCCCGCTTCCAGCAGGCTGGCAGCGGGAGCAGGACATCGTGGAAACGATATTTAAATCGTTTCCATGATGTCACTGGTCAATTGATCGCTGGTGAGTCTGTCTGTGTGACAGCTCACCAGCAATCAGCCGTCAATGTCGTCAGCGATCAGATCGCTGACGACATTGACGCGTGTGACACCCCCTTTAGAGCGGTCACACTATAGAGCTGTACTGTAAGAGCGGTCACACTATAGAGCTGTGTACTGTAAGAGCGGTCACACTATAGAGCTGTGTACTGTAAGAGCGGTCACACTATAGAGCTGTACTGTAAGAGCGGTCACACTATAGAGCTGTACTGTAAGAGCGGTCACACTATAGAGCTCTGTACTGTAAGAGCGGTCACACTATAGAGCTGTACTGTAAGAGTGGTCACACTATAGAGCTGTACTGTAAGAGCTGTCACACTATAGAGCTGTGTACTATAAGAGCGGTCACACTATAGAGCTATACTGTAAGAGCAGTCACACTATAGAGCTGTACTGTAAGAGCGGTCACACTATAGAGCTGTACTGTAAGAGCGGTCACACTATAGAGCTGTACTGTAAGAGCGGTCACACTATAGAGCTGTACTGTAAGAGCTGTCACACTATAGAGCTGTGTACTATAAGAGCGGTCACACTATAGAGCTGTACTGTAAGAGCGGTCACACTATAGAGCTCTGTACTGTAAGAGCTGTCACACTATAGAGCTGTACTGTAAGAGCTGTCACACTATAGAGCTGTACTGTAAGAGCTGTCACACTGCAGAACGATCTTACTATATTGACTATATAAATATCCCTTAAGATCTTGTATGACAGATAGATGATCCGCTTTCTGCACAGGATTATTAGACTCCGGTTACTGATCCAAGGGTTTATTTCGGTTTCCAAATTTGGAGTGGGGATGAGCTGTGGATTTGATAGATACGATCAACATGTCACACTGTAAATCTGTGGATTTTTGGTACCGCGGCTTAAATCACGTCCTCAGCTCCAGTCACCCCCAGAGCTGCACTCACTACTGTATCAAGTCTTTGACTCCTGTGAAGTCTGGAGCTGCACTCACCGCCCACCATGTTTTATGCTCCAGTTACGGATCCCTGTGACAAAGCCACAGACTCCATTACATTCATCAATTTGTTTTCAAGTGCAACAAACTGAGCTGTGACTGCAGCTTTGGATGTGACTAAGACATGACGTGACTTGTTCCGTTCCATTCTTCTTATTTTTTACAGTCGCCTTCGGCTCCCATAATTCCATGTTCTGTATCGTTACAGCTCTGCTCATCCTGAGCCTCCTGGTCCATGAACAAAATGAAAACTACAGTGAAGACTGACACAGAAGGATCCGCTGGAGAGAAGCGGATTTTTGGGTTCCAGTAATGAAATGCATGAACCATCTGAGCTTATACATGGAGACGAATAGTTCCAGGTGAGTGGAGGAATGCCCTAAAATGAAATATGGACAGGGGGATGTGAGCGGCTCCTGTATGCACACCCCCTACCCTCTGGCAGTGGACACATTCCAGGAATAACTCATCCTCCCAGGCCCTGTCAGAACCACAGCCAGGAGGAGGGGGATCCACGGTCAGCGACTCTCGGGGTCACTGATGGCGGATGCAGCGTCTCGGTCAGCGACTCTCGGGGTCACTGGTGGCGGATGCAGCGTCTCGGTCAGCGACTCTCGGGGGTCACTGGTGGCGGATGCAGCGTCTCGATCAGCGACTCTCTGGGTCACTGGTGGCGGATGCAGCGTCTCGGTCAGCGACTCTCGGGGTCACTGGTGGCGGACGCAGCGTCTCGGTCAGCGACTCTCGGGGTCACTGGTGGCGGACGCAGCGTCTCGGTCAGCGACTCTCGGGGTCACTGGTGGCGGATGCAGCGTCTCGGTCAGCGACTCTCGGGGTCACTGGTGGCGGACGCAGCGTCTCGGTCAGCGACTCTCAGGGTCACTGGTGGCGGATGCAGCGTCTCGGTCAGCGACTCTCAGGGTCACTGGTGGCGGACGCAGCATCTCGGTCAGCGACTCTCGGGGTCACTGGTGGCGGATGCAGCGTCTCGGTCAGCGACTCTCGGGGTCACTGGTGGCGGATGCAGCGTCTCGGTCAGCGACTCTCGGGGTCACTGGTGGTGGACGCAGCATCTCGGTCAGCGACTCTCGGGGTCACTGGTGGCGGATGCAGCGTCTCGGTCAGCGACTCTCGGGGGTCACTGGTGGCGGATGCAGCATCTCGGTCAGCGACTCTCGCGGTCACTGGTGGCGGATGCAGCGTCTCGGTCAGCGACTCTCGGGGTCACTGGTGGCGGATGCAGGGTCTCGGTCAGCGACTCTCGGGGTCACTGGTGGCGGATGCAGCATCTCGGTCAGCGACTCTCGGGGTCATTGGTGGCGGATGCAGCGTCTCGGTCAGCGACTCTCGGGGTCACTGGTGGCGGATGCAGCATCTCGGTCAGCGACTCTCGGGGTCACTGGTAGCGGACGCAGCGTCTCGGTCAGCGACTCTAGGGGTCACTGGTGGCGGACACAGCGTCTCGGTCAGCGACTCTCGGGGGTCACTGGTGGCGGATGCAGCATCTCGGTCAGCGACTCTCGCGGTCACTGGTGGCGGATGCAGCGTCTCGGTCAGCGACTCTCGGGGGTCACTGGTGGCGGATGCAGCGTCTCGGTCAGCGACTCTCGGGTCACTGGTGGCGGATGCAGCATCTCGGTCAGCGACTCTCGGGGTCACTGGTAGCGGACGCAGCGTCTCGGTCAGCGACTCTAGGGGTCACTGGTGGCGGACACAGCGTCTCGGTCAGCGACTCTCGGGGTCACTGGTGGCGGATGCAGCATCTCGGTCAGCGACTCTCGCGGTCACTGTGTGGCGGATGCAGCATCTCGGTCAGCGACTCTCGGGTCACTGGTAGCGGACGCAGCATCTCGGTCAGCGACTCTCGCGGTCACTGGTAGCGGACGCAGCGTCTCATCACATAGATCAGTCACACAGGAGAATGGGAAAGTGAGAGCAGAACTCTCATCATCTCTAGAGAATCCCCAACAGACACTCACCCACCAGGGGCCTGATGTACCTGCCCGGCAACTGTATACATGGCACACACATACACACACAAGTCATACATGCTACATACACTGTGCATGCATATATGGCACACAAGGGACATACACTACACATATATCACACCTGCATGCACATATAATACATAGATACACACCACCGATAAACGGCACATACACACATACGTAACATACATGATACATGCAAGCACTTTCAATATATCCAGATGTCACATACATACATAGTATACATTAAACATACATATATTTAATACATATATGCAGTCCTATTACACGTTACACACGTCATATACATAGTACACACATACGCTACACGGACATAATGCATATATGTTATATGGTACATACATATACACTATACTGTATGTGTGTATCATGCATCATATATATACTACTTATATGTGGTACATATACACACTTTATAATACAGAATACCCCCCAGGCTGTACCTGCTGATCAGGCATCTTCCTCCCCACCACGCGGTAGCTCTGGGCTCCTGGGCTGTAATAGAGCTGGACTCGGCTGAATCCAGCGGGGCCCGTTCCGCTATTGATCCACTTCTTACTGGAATCATCGTAGACCATGACGGTGGCTTTGGCCGTGATCACCGGTGTCTCACTGCAGAGAAGAAGAAGACGATGAGCTAAGAAAGTCATGACCAACACCCGCACTACAACTCCCAGCAAGTCCAGATCTACTGGGGGTCACCATTCTGCAGAGCTGACCAGCACACAGTGCATAGAAGCTGCCAGGTGTAACAGGGGGTCATCTCTATGTATGTATATATGTATGTACACCCCCCGTCACCAGGACGGCCCTCTGGCCTCACATCGTTCCTCTCCATCCAGCGCCTGCAGTTGTCACCACCATACAGTGTGTACCGGCACCACAAGAGCCGGCAGTGCACACCTGAAGAGCGCTGACATCATACACAGCGATGACATCACACCCTACGATTATAGTAGAACCCCGCCCCAAGCTTCCCGGATAACTTTATAATGGGTCTGGCCTGATTGATATGGGCCCATTAATAACAAGTGACAGCGGACGGCACTGTATCCTGCGGTGTGGCAGACGGCGCGGTGCAGAACGCTGCACACAACGTGTCACGTTTCATCCAGACTGTCAGACACACAAAACAAAAATAAAAATGTGGTTTTCCCTCAGCTCTCCGCCCCTGGCCCCCCCTGCTGCATGTTGTGGTTTTGTCTATATATGGTTATGAGAAGCTGACGGGATCTACCACAATGACTGAGAAGAGGGAGGGAAAAAGGAAGTAAAAGGAATGAGCACACAGCTCAGACGCCAAAAATAATGACACATTACTGACCAGTCTAACGGTAACCCAGGTGTCACACAGAGGAGCGCGATGTCACCCAGGTGTTATACAGGAGCGCGACGTCACCCAGGTGTTATACAGGAGAACCACATCACCGTCCTCCAGGTGTCACACAGAGGAGCGCGTCATCACCGTCCTCCAGGTGTCACACAGAGGAGCGCGACATCTTCCAGGTGTTATACAGGAGCGCGACGTCACCATCTTCTAGGTGTCACACAGAGGAGCGCGACGTCACCGTCCTCCAGGTGTCACACAGAGGAGCGCGACGTCACCCAGGTGTTATACAGGAGCACGACGTCACCCAGGTGTTATACAGGAGCGCAAAGTCACCGTCCTCCAGGTGTCACACAGAGGAGCGCGACATCACCGTCCTCCAGGTGTCACACAGAGGAGCGCGACATCTTCCAGTGTTATACAGGAGCGCGACGTCACCATCTTCTAGGTGTCACACAGAGGAGCGCGACGTCACCGTCCTCCAGGTGTCACACAGAGGAGCGCGACGTCACCCAGGTGTTATACAGGAGCACGACGTCACCCAGGTGTTATACAGGAGCGCAAAGTCTCCATCCTCCAGGTGTCACACAGAGGAGCGCGACATCACCGTCCTCCAGGTGTCACACAGAGGAGTGTGGTGTCACCGTCCTCCAGATGTCACACAGAGGAGCGCGACATCACCGTACTCCAGGTGTCACACACAGGAGTGTGGTGTCACCGTCCTCCAGATGTCACACAGAGGAGCATGACATTACCAAGGTGTTATACAGGAGTGTGACGTCAACCAGGTGTCACACAGAGGAGCGCGATGTTACCATCCTCCAGGTGTCACACAGAGGAGCGCAACATCACCATCCTCCAGGTGTCACACAGAGGAACGCAACGTCACCGTCCTCCAGGTGTCACACAGAGGAACGCAACGTCACCGTCCTCCAGGTGTCACACAGAGGAGCGCAACGCCACCTTCCTCCAGGTGTCACACAGAGGAGCGCAACGCCACCTTCCTCCAGGTGTCACACAGAGGAACGCAACGTCACCGTCCTCCAGGTGTCACACAGAGGAGCGCAACGCCACCTTCCTCCAGGTGTCACACAGAGGAACGCAACGTCACCGTCCTCCAGGTGTCACACAGAGGAGCGCAACGCCACCTTCCTCCAGGTGTCACACAGAGGAGCGTGACATCACCGTCCTCCAGGTGTCACACAGAGGAGCGTGACATCACCGTCCTCCAGGTGTCACACAGAGGAGCGTGACATCACCGTCCTCCAGGTGTCACACACAGGAGTGTGACATCACCGTCCTCCAGGTGTCACACACAGGAGCGCGACATCACCATCCTCCAGGTGTCACACAGAGGAGCGCGACATCACCGTCCTCCAGGTGTCACACAGAGGAGAGCGAAGTTACCGTCCTCCAGGCGTTATACAGGAGTGTGATGTCATCCAGGTGTCACACAGAGGAGCGTGACATCACAGTCCTGGTGTCACACACAGGAGTGCAACGTCGCCATCCTCCAGATGTCACATACAGGACCGTGGTGTCACCATCCTCCAGGTACACAAAGCAATCACTGATCTCAGGGAGACCAGTCAAAGCTAGATCCTTCCCTGGAGGGATATCTGGCTAGTCCTGTGTTGAGACTCCTAAACAAAGCTCCACAGACTATTTGCATCACCGTCCTCCAGGTGTCACACAGAGGAGCATGACATTGCCAAGGTGTTATACAGGAGTGTGACGTCACCCAGGTGTCACACAGAGAAGCGCGACGTCTCCATCCTCCAGGTGTTACACAGAGGGCGCGACGTCTCCATCCTCCAGGTATCACACAGATGAGCACGACGTCACCATCCTCCAGGTGTCACACAGAGAGCGCGACGTCTCCATCCTCCAGGTGTCACACAGAGGAGTGTGACGTCACCCCAGGTGTCACACAAGGAGTGTGACGTACAGTTCACACAGAGGAGCTGTCACATCGCACATCCTCCAGGTGTCACACAAAGGAGCGTGACGTAACCCAGCTGTCACACAGAGGGCGCGACATCTCCATCCTCCAGGTGTCACACAGAGGGCCGCGACGTCTCCATCCTCCAGGTGTCACACAGAGGAGCGCGACGTCTCCATCCTCCAGGTGTCACACAGAGGAGCGCGACGTCTCCATCCTCCAGGTGTCACACAGAGGAGCGCGACGTCTCCATCCTCCAGGTGTCACACAGAGGGCCGCGACATCTCCATCCTCCAGGTGTCACACAGAGGAGTGTGACGTCACCCAGGTGTCACACAGAGGAGCGTGTAGAAACTTATAAAATCCTCCCTGTACAGTGTGGAATCATATATACAGTATATACCATAGTACAGTCAGGTACTAATATATAACCTTGAGTACAGTGTATATCCCCATATATAATACCCATGGTTACAGTATACACCCATATATAACACCATGTACACCAGTATCTACATCATACCCCAGGTACAGTATATATCCATGTATAATACCCCATGAACAGTATATACAGGAGCATCTCAATGAATTAGAAGATCATCAAAAAGTGACTTTATATCAGTAATTCAATACAAAAAGTGACCACATCTATTATATAGAGTCATTACACACAGAGGGAGCTATGTCATGTGTTTATTTCTGTTAATGTTGATGATTATGGCTTATAGCCAAAGAAACCCCAAAGGTCATTATTTAAGAAAATTAAAGTAGGGAGGATGAAGGGTTAAAAACTACAATGCCGTATTCCACGAAACATCAAAGGGTGAATATAATATTGATTTATTAGTCATTGTGTTTCAGGGCTCCCTGGCCTCTTCCTCAGGACAAATCAAGATCATATTGCCATCAGGGAGGCCTGAAGCGCGTTGACTATTTAATCAATATTATATTCAGCCTTGGATTGTTTGTGGAATACGGCAGCGCGGTTTTTAACCCTTCATCCTCCCTACTTTCATTTTCTGAGATAATGCCTTGGACCTCTATAGCCTCCCCTCACTCTGCCCCCATCCACCTTCCCTATAGCCCCTACCCAACATCCACACAGTCCCAATCCCTATTCTCTTTTGTACACTTGCTTTGGCAAAACGAATGTGTATTTTGTCCTGCCAATAAAGCTTCTTTGAAACTTGACTCCAATGACCTTTGGGTTTTCATTGGTTGTAAGCCATAATCATCAACATTTACAGAAATAAACACATGAAATGTGTGTACTGACTCTATATAATATATGCATTTCACTTTATGTATTAGGTACACCATATATAACCCCCCAGGTACAGTACACCCCATATATAACCCCCCAGGCATAGTATACCGCCATATATAGCCCCCCAGGCACAGCATACCCACATATATAACATCCCAGGTATAGTATACCCCCATATATAACCCCTTAGGCATAGCATACCCCTATATATAATACCTCAGGTATAGTATACCCCCATATATAACCCCTTAGGCATAGCATACCCCTATATATAATACCTCAGGTATAGTATACCCCCATATATAACACCCCAGGTGCAGTATACCCCATATATAACCCCCCATGTATAGTATACCCCCATATATAACCCCCCAGGTACAGTACACCCCATATATAACCCCCCATGTATGTATACCCCCATATATAATACCCCATGTGTAGTAACACTCCATATAAACCCCCAGTAACGGTACACCCCCATATATAACCCCCCAGGTACAGTACACCCCATATATAACCCCCCATGTATAGTATACCCCCATATATAATACCCCATGTGTAGTACACTCCATATATAACTCCCCAGGCACGGTACACCCCTATATATAGTACCCCATGTACAGTACACCCCCATATGTAACCCCCCAGGTACAGTACACCCCCATATATAACCCCCCCAGGTACAGTACACCCCATAATATAACCCCCCAGGTACAGTACACCCCACATATAACCCCCCCAGGTACAGTACACCCCCATATATAACCCCCCCAGGTACAGTACACCCCATATATAACCCCCCCAGGTACAGTACACCCCATATATAACCCCCCCAGGTACAGTACACTCCATATATAACCCCCCCAGGTACAGTACACTCCCATATATAACCCCCCAGGTACAGTACACCCCCATATATAACCCCCCAGGTACAGTACACCCCCATATATAACCCCCCCAGGTACAGTACACCCCATATATAACCCCCCAGGTACAGTACACCCCCATATATAACCCCCCAGGTACGGTACACCCCCATATATAACCCCCCAGGCACAGTACAACCCCCATATGTGATACAGCACAGCTACACATGGAGCAGACAGGACAGGATCAGCTCACCTCATGCTGCTGGCGCCTCCTCCTGGTAGGAATGTGCCCTCACCTGTGCTGCCCCCACCCTGTCTCTCCTCTGCCCCTCAGCTATCTGGGCATAGCAGGAAGTGGCCCCTGCCGGCTCTGTGTGCAGCCTGTGCCCGGCTCCTGGCATCCAGCCTCCCCTGACTGTGTACACAGGTGCCCTCTCTCCTCTTCTTTCTGTCTCTCCCTTTCTTTCTCTGTCTCTTTCCTCTTTCTCTGTTACAAGCTGCTATCACTTCCTCTCTTTAGGGCTGTGCCTTCTCTTAAAGCGGCCACAGCCCCACCACTGACTTAAAGCGGCAACGCCACCTGCACCTTTCCCCACAGCAGGAGCCGCAGCCCCCGGGGTGTGTGCAGTGTGGAGGGAGGGAGAGCACCTGACAGGTGACACAATCACACCAGATCCACCGGGGACACCGACCAATCACAGCACAGCTTCCATAAATCTGCCCCAAATACATTCTGATATCTCCGGATCCCAAAATATAAATACACAAGGATACAGCCCCGCCCTGTGATGACATCACTGATATTGACATCACACAAGACCACACCCCTTATACTACAGCCCCCCCCCTGGTTATGACATCACTGATATAATGACATCATACAGAGGCCACACCCCTATATACACCCCCCCCTGTGATGACATCTGATATGCTCACACAAGACCCACCCCTATACTAGCCCCCCCGGTGATGACATCACACATGAGGCCACACCCCTTATACTACAGCACCAGCTCCTCATCTATTACTGCTGACACCAGCCTGTATACATGTGAGGAGTCAGCCCCGCCCCCTGGTGATGACATCACACATGAGGCCACACCCCTTATACTACAGCACCAGCTCCTCATCTATTACTGCTGACACCAGCCTGTATACATGTGAGGAGTCAGCCCCGCCCCTGGTGATGACATCACACATGAGGCCACACCCCTTAACTACAGCCCAGCTCCTCCTCTATTACTGCTGACACCAGCCTGTATACATGTGTGAGGAGTCAGCCCCGCCCCCTGGTGATGACATCACGAATGACAACTTTGATACAGACCACTCTATTGATTACTGGCTGCACCAGCCTGTAAGCATTGTGTGAGAGTGGCCTGGTGAGATCAACTGGCCCCTTATCTACAGACCAGCTCCTGCGTTCTGCGACACCAGGGGTGTACAGTGAGGTCAGCCCGCCCGGTGGATGAATCACTGATGATGTGATCAGCTTAGGTGGGCCTGTGAAGCATTGTGTGCAGTGATGCTGGCACGGGGGTGGACGGGGGGGTCACTGACCATGTTGCCAGGGAAGAGGTGTTCGATGCAGGATGAGGGCAGAGCACAGCGGGATCCCCCTGCTCCATGTGTGGGAGACGTGGAGGTGACAGGAGGGTTAATCATAATGACATCATCACTGTCTATGGGAAGAGATTACTGGAGTCTAGACAGAAAGTGCAGAGCTCCAAGGGGGAGGAGATGGCTATACAAGGGGGGGGGGGGGGGCGGGCAGACACTACATGTGCAGGGCTGTAATGAAGAATTGCTACTAGGAATGGGGGAGAGGAGCAAGAGGACCCCCCCCCCCGGCTGCAGAGCTCAGACAGACCCCCCCCCACCCACCCACCCCCCCCCCCCCCAATCCCGCAAGCTCAGGGCACGACCCCCCCCCCCCCCCCCCCATCCCCGCAAGCTCAGGAGCAGACCCCCCCCCCCAATCCCGCCAAGCTCAGGCAGACCCCCCCCCCCCCAATCCCGCAGAGCTCAGACGACCCCCCCCCCCCTTCCCATCCCTGCAAAGCTCAGGACAGACCCCCCCCCCCCCCCACCCCAGAGCTCAGACAGCCCCCCCCCCCCTCCCATCCCTGCAAGCTCAGGACAGACCCCCCCCCCCCCTCCCCATCCCTGCAGAGCTCAGGACAGACCCCCTCTCCCTTCCCGTATTGAACTCAGAACTGATGCGGTCTTCTGAAGCCAATAGATGGTAAATATACAAACAGACAGCCCACTTTTACATATCACAATGGTTCTTTAATAAAGTTTAAAAAGAGGAGGATTCAGTCTGGGATGAGGCGGATGAGCTGGGCCTCCCCTGGCGCCACCTGCACGCTGTCCTGGAGCAGCTGACCGCGGTTGCGCTCCATCTTGGTCGTCAGCAATAATCTAACAGAGTTTGAGAAATGGGGAAAACTCAGCGACACGTTGTCTGATCGATCAGAATGACTGACAATGACGAGAAGCGAGGAACAGGCCAGGTGGATAAAGCGCTGTAGGAGGAGCCATTAGATACAAGCTGCAGCCAACCAGAATAGAGCGCCGGGTTCTGGGATCGCAGGTGTAGAAGAGAGCGGAGCCAGGAGGGCGGCGAGAGGGACTGTGGAGACAAAGCCGAAAGAGACATCACAGGGGAATGGGAACAGACAAACTCCCAGAAAGGCATCATTCTGCTGAAAAACTAAACTTCTACATTATAATACTGCCCCTATATACAAGAATATAACTACTATAATACTGCCCTATATACAAGAATATAACTACTATAATACTGCCCCTATATACAAGAATATAACTACTATAATACTGCTCCTATGTACAAGAATATAACTACTATAATACTGCTCCTATATACAAGAATATAACTACTATAATACTGCCCCTATATACAAGAATATAACTACTATAATACTGCTCCCTATATACAAGAATATAACTACTATAATACTGCCCCTATATACAAGAATATAACTACTATAATACTGCCCCTATATACAAGAATATAACTACTATAGTACTCCTCCTATATACAAGAATATAACTACTATAATACTGCCCCTATATACAAGAATATAACTACTATAATACTGCCCCTATATATAAGAATATAACTACTATAATACTGCTCCTATTACAAGAATATAACTACTATATACTCCTCCTATATACAAGAATATAACTACTATAATACTGCTCCTATATACAAGAATATAACTACTATAATACTGCCCCTATATACAAGAATATAACTACTATAATACTGACTCCTATATACAAGAATATAACTACTATAATGCTGCTCCTATATACAAGAATATAACTACTATAATACTGCTCCTATATACAAGAATATAACTACTATAATACTGCCCCTATATAAAGAATATAACTACTATAATACTGCCCCTATATACAAGAATATAACTACTATAATACTGCCTCCTATATACAAGAATATAACTACTATAATACTGCCCCTATATACAAGAATATAACTACTATAATACTGCCCTATGTACAAGAATATAACTACTATAATACTGCCCCTATATACAAGAATATAACTACTATAATACTGCCCCTATATACAAGAATATAACTACTATAATACTGCCCCTATGTACAAGAATATAACTACTATAATACTGCTCCTATTACAAGAATATAACTACTATAAATACTGCCCCCTATATACAAGAATATAACTACTATAATACTGCCTCCTATTACAAGAATATAACTACTATAATACTGCTCCTATATACAAGAATATAACTACTATAATACTGCCCCTATATACAAGAATATAACTACTATAATACTGCCCCTATATACAAGAATATAACTACTATAATACTGCCCTCTGTATACAAGAATATAACTACTATAATACTGTCCCTATGTACAGAATATAACTATTATAATACTGCTCCTATATACAAGAATATAACTACTATAATACTGCTCCTATATACAGGAATATAACTACTATAATACTGTCCCCTATGTACAAGAAATATAACTATTATAATACTGCTCCTATATACAAGAATATAACTACTATAATACTGCTCCTATATACAAGAATATAACTACTATAATACTGCTCCTATATACAAGAATATAACTACTATAATACTGCCCCTATATACAAGAATATAATACTATAATACTGCTCCTATGTACAAGAATATAACTACTGTAATACTGCCTCTATATACAAGAATATAACTACTATAATACTGCCCCTATATACAAGAATATAACTACTATAATACTGCCCTATATACAGGAATATAACTACTATAATACTGCTCCTATATACAAGAATATAACTACTATAATACTGCCCCTACGTACAGTGTTACACCTACTATAATATGTGATTCTGTCTGTATGTCAGCCTTGCAGCCCACGCTCTGACCCTGTTTCTGCAGTTATGTGACCCCGGGGTGACACACCTGGTTCAGGGACAGTATGATTGTTCCGGGTAGAGTTACAGCCATGAATTGTCTCAACTCCAGAGACTCAGTGTCAGACGTCACCTGCAGAATATAAGACGGTACAATATGAAGTGCGCATCCCCTCCCCACTCCCGCAGTGACCACTCACCTCCCAGGCCATGTCCTTCATTTCTGACCCCATAATGAACTTTTGGGGGTTCCAGTCAAGTAGAGGACAGGTGCGCAGAAGGTGAGAATTATTTTGGGGTGTATCCTCATCGTCACAAAGCCAATGTGGAAGCAGGATTATCCTAATTAGAGAGTTTGTATTAGATCATTCTCTTTTGCACAGAATCGTCACTGAGATTACTCGATTGTCACCTTTCCTCCCCGCTGGGGATTTCTACTTCATTCAGGAGGATCCGAGATACCTGCCAAAAACCAAGACATATTGTAGTCACTGATCACAGGACAAGTATCCAATTAGTCCCCGAACAATCATATGACATCAGGATCAGATGTGGTCACAGCTCCGCCCCTCCCTAGTTACAGACATCACGAGGCGTCAGCCCCGCCCCCTGGTGATGACGTCACCGATATGACATCAGATATGAGACCACACCCCTTATACTAAAGCACCAGCTCCTTATCTATTACTGCCGACACCAGCCTGTATACATGTGTGAGGAGTCAGCCCCGCCCCCTGGACTAGTGCCTAACACCCCCTCATTTCCACCGCTCACCATAATTACACTTGTTTTCTGGTCACCTAAAGCAGGAACCCCGATGCTCCATCTTCCATCCAGCGACGGGCAGAGTCCTGCACAAGATAGGCTCAAGTTACTAAAAATGAGGAGCTGTAGCACTAAAAGGGGGGGCAAAAAAGGCGCCCGATTACAGAATTTAAATATAAAAAGCCTTTTAAGAAATTAAATAGCTGCTGGGAAAGTAATAAACAGATTCTTCACTCTTACAGTAAAGAAGCCTGGCCTCGTATTATGCCAGAGGCGTAACTTCAATAGGTGCAGGGGTTGCGATCGCACTTGGGACCTGCAGTCTAGGGGGGGCCCCAAAAGTCCCTTTGGCCCATAGAAAAAGACTAATATTATTAAAGATTTGCAATAATTGGGGGCCCCGTTGGAGCCTTCGCATTGGGGCCCCTGGACCTGAAGTTACGCCTCTGTATCATGCTGAACCTTTATTCATAGGAGGCGGCGTATTCTACACCTTCGGTTCTGCAGTTCTTATTTGCAGAGATTTCCATCCACCGCCCTCGCTCTGACCATAAAAAGAACGACCAATTCTGAACACAAATACTGGAGAAATGAACAGAGATTCTTCACAGTAAGAGCAGACTAGGGAGATGAATCTTACAGGAGACAATGGTTCATAGATAATAACCTGCGAGTGCATGAAATAGAAGAGCGCCCCCCTCTGGAGGAATGAAGGATCAATTAACCGTTTGTCCTCCTGCAGGGTTCACAGCTTCTCTGCTCTTACAGTAAAGAATCCTGTTCATTTCTGGACTCAGAACCTTCATTCTTCCGTCAGGAGGGGGCGCTCTTCACAGATTTTCACTGTACTCATCATACAGGTCATGTGTATACTGGCTCAGATTTATCTTCTCTCCTCAGATGCCTCTTCTTAATGCTAAATCCAAGTAATTCCCTCTCATCTCCGGCCGTCTCCAGCCGCCGCCTCTGTTTTACCTTTTGTACTTTCCATAGAACTTTGTTTAAAAACTCCTTTCTTTTCTCACGCATTTTGGTGAGGTTTTTATTTACCGTCTTTTGGTTTTGGGCCATTTTTTCTAGTTACTCAGAAGTCCTATGTGGCAATTTATTTCCCCATTACAGACTGATATGTGCTTCCACATGAAAAACAGAAACCAGCGCAATGGCGGGATCTTTAGGGTATCCAACGTCTCTTTTCATTTGGAACAGAATCCACTTAAACCCTCAGTGTGAACAGTGTCTTACATCTCGCCCCACAATCTTATTTATTACCCGCTCCCATAGAATGATGACATCATATAGTTGGGTGACATCACCTTCAGCCTCTGCACCTGATGGTCATCGTATTCCTCTAGTATCTGGACCTCCAGGACAAGGTGGACACCTGAAAACATTAAAACGACAGATCAGGACTCCGGGCCTCGTTAGCGCGGCCACCACGTCCACTTACCGTATCGCTGCCCCTCGGTCACCTGACCTCTCAGACTCCCATTATTCACCTCCTCCTGGGAGAGGACCAGCCCCCCGCACCCCAGGGACGACGCTTCTCGTATTCTGTGTGTCACATCTGTAAGACATAGGGGATGGGGGGCAAGAGATGTAATAAGTGGACGCAGGGCATGGTGCCCCAACTCCGTACACCCACTGGTAGTCACAGACAGAAAGGGGCTCCTGTATAGGAGCAATATGGGCCTTTTGCATCCTAAGGGTACCTTTACACGCGGCTACATTTCTAGGGTGGCTACCGGTAACTTACTGGTTGCAGTGAAATCATGGAGACAAGGTTCTATCTTGTTGCTGTGTACAAATGGAATAATCTCTCCATGATTTCACTGCAACCAGTAAGTTACCTGTAGCCACCCAAGAAATGTAGCCGCGTGTAAAGGTACCCTAAGAGCTCATCGAAATACACACTACGATTTGCTTTGAAGGTCAAAAAGGGGCCCGCTTATCTCTTGGGCCTCAAATTGCACCAATGATAAGTCCACTGCTACATACACCCATCTTATATCAGCATCATAAACAGCACTGGCCTGGAGCATGCTGGGAGTTGTAGTGTCATATCACAATCACTGCCCCTCCGGCATTCGGATACATCCCACAAGTGGCATAACTTGAGCTTATAGGCCCTGATGCAGAAGCTCCAACGGGGCCCCCAGTTATTGTAAATCTTTAATAGTAGTGGTCTTTTTCTATAGGCCAAAAGAGACTTTTGGGGCCCCTTAGGTTGTGTTCGCATACAGAGTATTTGATGCAGATTTTGGACTTCCAAAAAAATGCACCCAAACCATCCCTGTTCGCAAGGTACGTTTTTAGTGCGGATTTGATGTTGGTTTGTGACTGTTTCAATAAAGCTTGGATACTTTGACAAAAAAAAATTAATTCAAATCCTGCTTCCCCTCCAACACGTCTTAATGCAAATTAAGCACGAAATAAGCAACACATACACAGTGTGAACACTGCTGCATATCTGCTGCTTACTTTGCGTTAACATGAGGGTCTATGCATGAAAAACACAGTAAAATCCACAGCAATAATTGAGATGAATCAAATACGCAGCAGAAAAAAAAACACACCATGCGGACAGGACTTCACAAATGCCATATACTTTGCTGGGAGAACACAGTGCTGCATATTTAGTGCGGATCACTGCTGATCTGCACCAAGCACGAATCATGCGAACAGGTCCTTAAGATCCAGGGTGCGATTGCAACCCCTGAATCCCACACATTGCTGGAGGGCAGCACGTTTCCCAATTCCCATATATAAACATACCAGCCTGTGGCGCCAGTCCTGCGATGCGGCAGATCACTCTACGCTGGTGCCACGCACTGGGTGGAGGTGGCACATACGCTTGGGCAAGAATGGCGATGGCAAAACCAAGTAGCACAGCAAGCGACACCCAGAAAAAGACTAACAGCCCCCGCCGTAAGCACACCCAGAAGCGGGCATCCTGCTCGGGCCTCAGGAGTGGCTGGGACTCCATGTCTCCCCGCCAGCGTCTCCTCCTGCAGATCTTATACTCCAGTATTTGCTGACCAGAATGTCACTGTCAGGTGTGAAGAGGAGTGTCACATTCTACATCCACCATCACCACCGCACCCGAGGAGACAACAGGGGTCCAGGCACCCAACAAACCTCTGCATAATCACATTGCCATCAAAAATGGCGCAAACAAAATGATCAAGTGTAATCCAGACACCTGAGAAGTCAGCGGTCAGAACTGCTAACCTAAGTACCCACTAAAATGGTGGCCCCTTCATTGGGGGATTGCTAGTTAAGCAGTTCTCCAGTCCACACACTCATTTCTGCACAATGACCATGATCTCCCCCACCTTCATGGTGCAGCAAGGGTTGAATGTGAACACAGGTGATGATCACCTGGACCGGGCGGGGAGGCCTCGTTCATGGTTCCACATGATGGTGACGTGTGGTAATCGTGAGGCCTCAAAATCCGCTTCAGGCCACGTGCACACAGTGAGCATTTGGTCAGTTTTTTACCTCAGGATCTGTAGCCAAAATAGGGGTTGAATAAAAAAATATACAGGAGTTGTGACGTGTTTCTACTGTTCTTTTCCTCTGATTGTTCCTCTCCTGGTTTTGACTCTAAATACTGAGGTAAAAACCTCATCAAATACTCAACGTGTGAACGAGGCCTTATAGTTCCCACAGTCTGATGGATCCTGGTCAGGTGAAGGGGGGCACAAAGTGGATCACCATCCCCCTCATCACCCCCTGGATCTGGTCTTCATGATTTATTATTAATTTTCTTGCAACTTAATTTTTTAAAATAAAATCACTGGAAACGTGCTGTGCGATCAATGTGACCAAACCACCACACATGAATACAGCCGCACATGGCGGTGGCATACATATGTCCGCCATGATGGATTGTATGTTTGGGCAGGCTGGGGCCACTTTTTGTCACAATGTGGGTTCATATCCATGAGGCACATACAGATGGCCGTGTACGGGCCTACGCTATACTGTGTGTTGTCATCCTGAGGAGGCCTCAGTAATATTGACGGCTATATCAGATGCCATATTACTGAGGCACAATGGGAGGATAGTGCCGTACAGAGCACCAAATGGCGCCACACACAGGCCCCACTGATGCATAGCTCAAAACCATAAGACCACGTGCACAGGTTCAGTATTTAACTTAGGATTTGTAACCAAAACTAGGAGTGGGTGATAAATACTGAAGTGCTGATGTATTTCTATTACACGTTTCCTCTGATTGTTCAACTTCTAGTTTTGGCTATAAATACTGAGGTAAAAACTCACCAAATACTGAACACGTGCACATGGCCTATTGGTGTGCAATCATATAGTTGTAGTATAGCGGTGTACAGTCCTGTGATTGTAGTATAGCGGTGTGCAGAGGTGTGGTTGTAGCATAGCGGTGTGCAGTGCTGTGATTGCAGTGGTGTGATTGTAGTATAGTGGTGTGCAGTGATGTAGTTATAGTATAGCGGTATGGAGTGGTGTGGTTGTAGTATAGCGGTATGCAGTGGTGTGGTTGTAGTATAGCAGTGTGCAGTGGTGTGGTTGTAGTATAGCGGTGTGCAGTGTGTGATTGTAGTATAGCAGTATGCAGTGGTGTGATTGTAGTATAGCGGTGTGCAGTGGTGTGGTTTGTAGCATAGCGGTGTGCAGTGCTGTGATTGCAGTGGTGTGGTTGTAGTATAGCGGTGTGCAGTGGTGTGGTTGTAGCATAGCGGTGTGCAGTGCTGTGATTGCAGTGGTGTGATTGTAGTATAGTGGTGTGCAGTGATGTAGTTATAGTATAGCGGTATGGAGTGGTGTGGTTGTAGTATAGCGGTATGCAGTGGTGTGGTTGTAGTATAGCAGTGTGCAGTGGTGTGGTTGTAGTATAGCGGTGTGCAGTGTGTGATTGTAGTATAGCAGTATGCAGTGGTGTGATTGTAGTATAGCGGTGTGCAGTGGTGTGGTTGTAGCATAGCGGTGTGCAGTGCTGTGATTGCAGTGGTGTGGTTGTAGTATAGCAGTGTGCAGTGGTGTGATTGTAGTATAGCGGTGTGCAGTGGTGTGACTGTAGTATAGAAGTGTGCCGTAGTGTGGTTGTAGTATAGTGGTCTGCAGTGGTGTGATTGTAGTATAGCAGTGTGCAGTGGTGTGGTTGTAGTATAGCGGTGTGCAGTGGTGTGATTGCAGTGGTGTGGTTGTAGTATAGCGGTGTGCTGTGGTGAGGACGCAGTGATGTTGTTGTAGTATAGCGGTGTGCAGTGGTGAAGTTGCAGTGATGTGGTTGTAGTATAGCGGTGTGCAGTTTTGTGATTGCAGTGATGTGGTTTTAGTATAGCGGTGTGCAGTTGTGTGATTGCAGTGGTGCGGTTGTAGTATAGCAGTGTGCAGTGGTGAGGTTGCAGTGATGTGGTTGTAGTATAACGGTATGCAGTGGTACGGTTGCAGTGATGTGGTTGTAGTATAGCGGTGTGCAGTGGTGAGGTTGCAGTGATGTGGTTGTAGTATAGCGGTGTGCAGTGGTGAGGTTGCAGTGATGTGGTTGTAGTATAGTGGTGTGCAGTGGTGAGGTTGCAGTGATGTGGTTGTAGTATAGCGGTGTGCAGTGTGTGCTTGTGGTATAGCGGTGTGCCGTAGTGTGGTTGCAGTGGTGTGATTGTAGTATAGCAGTGTGCAGTGGTGTGATTGTAGTATAGCGGTGTGCACAGGTGAGGTTGCAGTGATGTGGTTGTAGTATAGCGGTGTGTAGTGGTGTGATTGCAGTGGTGTGGTTGTAGTATAGCGGTGTGATTGCAGTGGTGTGGTTGTAGTCTAGCGGTGTGCAGTGGTTAGGTTGCAGTGATGTGGTTGTAGTATAGCGGTGTGCAGTGGTGTGATTGCAGTGGTGTGGTTGTAGTATAGCGGTGTGCAGAGGTGAGGTTGCAGTGATGTGGTTGTAGTATAACGGTGTGCAGTGGTGTGATTGCAGTGGTGTGGTTGTAGTATAGCGGTGTGATTGCAGTGGTGTGGTTGTAGTATAGCGGTATGCAGTGGTGAGGTTGCAGTGATGTGGTTGTAGTATAGCGGTGTGCAGTGGTGAGGTTGCAGTGATGTGGTTGTAGTATAGCGGTGTGCAGTGGTGTGGTTGTAGTATAGCGGTGTGCAGAGGTGAGGTTGCAGTGATGTGGTTGTAGTATAGCGGTGTGCAGTGGTGTGATTGCAGTGGTGTGGTTGTAGTATAGCGGTGTGATTGCAGTGGTGTGGTTGTAGTATAGCGGTGTGGCAGTGGTGAGGTTGCAGTGATGTGGTTGTAGTATAGCGGTGTGCAGTGGTGTGATTGCAGTGATGTGGTTGTAGTATAGCGGTGTGCAGTGGTGAGGTTGCAGTGGTGTGGTTGTAGTATAGCGGTGTGCAGTGGTGAGGTTGTTGGTGGTTGTAGTATAGCGGTGTGCAGTGGTGAGGTTGCAGTGGTGTGGTTGTAGTATAGCGGTGTGCAGTGGTGAGGTTGCAGTGATGTGGTTGTAGTGTAGCAGTGTGCAGTGGTGTGGTTGTAGTATAACGGTGTGCAGTGGTGAGGTTGCAGTGATGTGGTTGTAGTATAGCTGTGTGCAGTGGTGAGGTTGCAGTGATGTGGTTGTAGTGTAGCAGTGTGCAGTGGTGTGGTTGTAGTATAGCGGTGTGCAGTGGTGAGGTTGCAGTGATGTGGTTGTAGTATAGCGGTGTGCAGTGGTGAGGTTGTAGCATAGCGGTGTGCAGTGGTGAGGTTGCAGTGGTGTGGTTGAAGTATAGCGGTGTGCAGTGGTGAGGTTGTAGCATAGCGGTGTGCAGTGGTGAGGTTGCAGTGGTGTGGTTGTAGTATAGCGGTGTGCAGTGGTGAGGTTGTAGCATAGCGGTGTGCAGTGGTGAGGTTGCAGTGGTATGGTTGTAGTATAGCGGTGTGCAGTGGTGAGGTTGCAGTGATGTGGTTGTAGTATAGCGGTGTGCAGTGGTGTGATTGTAGTATAGCGGTGTGCAAGTGTGGTGTGGTTGTAGTATAGCGGTGTGCAGTGGTTGTGGTTGTAGTATAGCGGTGTGCAGTGTGGGTGGTTGTGTAGTATAGCGGTGTGCAGTGGTGTGGTTGTTAGTATAGCGGTGTGCAGTGGTGAGGTTGCAGTGATGTGGTTGTAGTATAGCGGTGTGCAGTGGTGAGGTTGCAGGTGGTGTTGTAGTATAGCGGTGTGCAGTGGTGTGATGACAGGATTGTGGGGTGGAGCGGTCCCTTGTCTCTTTTGCTGTTGGTCCATGAATGGCTGTGGAGTCATTTCCGCCCCCTCTCAGGCCTTTGTCTGCTGTTCTCGCCCCTCCCTGTGTTTGTGACTTGTGTGTGTGTGTCAGGTTGCTCCACAATGAGATGCTAGGCAGGGGGAGAACACGCTGTGGGGTGCGCTCTTGTGGGTCTGTATGGGTGTCCCCGGCAGGCAGCGGATATGGGACACGTCCTGTCGTTTACACACTGCAGTAAGTGTCGCCTGCTGTCTCATTGTGTCTCCTCCATCCATTGTCTGTAGGGGCTGTGTATGGGTGTATCCTATAGAGAGCGGTGTCTTTTGTGACTGTCACCCAGATCACATCCATCGTGTGCGGCTAACACTGTCCTATAATTATATTTGATGCTCTGACTGAATTATCTCTGTGGGGAATATCTACATATTAGCAGTGCTGTGTGTATATATCTGTGTATTAGCGGTGCTGTGTATATATCTGTGTATTAGCGGTGCTGTGTATATATGTGTATTAGCGGTGCTGTGTATATATGTGTATTAGCGGTGCTGTGTATATATCTGTGTATTAGCGGTGCTGTGTATATATCTGTGTATTAAGCGGTGCTGTGTATATATGTGTATTAGCGGTGCTGTGTATATATGTGTATTAGCGGTGCTGTGTATTATATATCTGTGTATTAGCGGTGCTGTGTATATATCTGTGTATTAGCAGTGTAAATATATATCCCTGTGTATTAGCGGTGCTATGTATAACTATATTTTAGCGTTGCTGTGTGTAACTGTGTATTAGCAGTGATATGTACCCCTGTGTATTAGCATTGCTGTGTATACCCCTGTCATTAGAGGTGCTGTGTCTATCTGTGTATTAGCGGTGCTGTGTGTTTTTCTGTGTATTAGCGGTGCTGTGTATATATCTTTATATTAGTGGTGCCGTGTGTATGTTTGTGTATTAACAGTGCTTTATATATCTGTGTATTAGAGGTGCCGTGTGTAGATCTGTGTATTAGCAGTGCAATGTATATTTCTATATTAACAATGCCATATATGCATCTGTGTATTAGGGGTGCCTGTGTAGGTGTCTGTATGGCGGGTGGTGCTGTGCAGGTACCTGTGTGCTACAGGTTCTGTGCATGTGTGTTGGGCAGTGCTATGTAGGATGCTGGGGGGTGCTCTGCTTGTATGATGGCGGTACTGGGTAGGTGCCTGGGTGGCAGCAGTTGTGAGCCTACATATTGGTGGTCCTGTCACTGTGCCTGTGTGCGTCTATCCTGTGCCTGTGTGATGTTGGTCCTGTGGCTGTGTGGCGGTGTCCTGTGCCTGTGTGCCGGCTGTCTGTGCCTGTGTGTGGCCGGCGGTCCTTGCCTGTGTGCCGGCGGTCCTGTGGCTGTGTGGCGGCGGTCTGGTGGGCTGTGTGGCGGCGGTCCTGTGCCTGTGTGGGCGGTCTGTGCCTTGTGGCGCGTTGTGCTGTGCGGCGGTCCTGTGCCTGTGTGGCGGCGGTCCTGTGCCTGTGTACTGGCGGTCCTGTGGGGCTGTGTGTGGCGGCGGTCCTGTGGCTGTGTGGCGGCGGTCCTGTGGCTGTGTGGCGGCGGTCCTGTGCCTGTGTGGCGGAGGTCCTGTGGTTGTGTGGCGGCGGTCCTGTGCCTGTGTGGCGGCGGTCCCTGTGCTGTGTGGCGGAGGTCCTGTGCCGTGTGGCGGCGGTCCTGTGCCCGTGTGGCGGCGGTCCTGTGCCCGTGTGGGCGGCGGTCCTGTGCCGTGTGGCGGCGGTCCTGTGCCTGTGTGATGGCGGTCCTGTGCCTGTGTGGCGGCGGTCCTGTGCCTGTTTGGCGGAGGTCCTGTGCCTGTGTGGGGCGGCGGTCCTGTGCCTGTGTGGCGGCGGTCCTGTGCCTGTGTGATGTTTGGTCCTGTTGGCCTGTGTGGTGGCGGGTCCGGTGCTGTGTGGCGGAGGTCCTGTGGCTGTGTGGCGGCGGTCCTGTGGCTGTGTGGCGGTGGTCCTGTCCTGTGCCTGTGTCGCGGCGGTCCTATGGCTGTGTGGCGGCGGTCCTGTGCTGTGTGGCGGCAGTCCGGTGCCTGTGTGGTCCGGAGGTCCTGTGGCTTGTGTGCGGCGGTCCCTGTGTGCTGTGTGGCGGCAGTCCGGTGCCTGTGTGGCGGAGGTCCTGTGGCTGTGTGGCGGCGGTCCTGTGGCTGTGTGGCGGCAGTCCGGTGCTGTGTGCCGGCGGTGAGGTGCAGGTGGTTCTGTCCTGTGCTCTGGTTGAGTCTCTGCCCCCCCCGGACCTATGACTGTGTGTTTAGTGAGTATGAGGGAGTACAGCGCTTTGACCTGATGGTGGTACACCACCTGCTCGTGTTAGGTGGGATTCCAGCGGTCGGACCCCCAGTAATTATAACAAAACTTCCCTAAATCTTGACAAATCTGTGAGTGTAATGTCTGTGCTTCTCCTGCAGAGGACGCTCCATCCACTGCCTCCAGCACCCCGGACTCCTGCCCGCCAGATGGTAAACACTCCATGTATATGTGTGTCCTGTATACTAGTCACATGACATGCGGAATGGATTTACAGCTCCGCCCCTTCTGAATGGCCCCTCCTCCTTGTAAACACAATACTGGGCCTCATTTATCTGACATTACAGCTGTCTTTGTTGCCCATAGCAACCAATCACAGCTCAGCTTTCATTTTTTAAACTGTTCAGGTAAAATGAAAGCTGCACTGTGATTGGTTTATGGGCAACAAAGACAGCTGTAGTGTTGGACAAATGAGGCCTAGTTATGGGGCCACATGCTCGGGGCCCCCCTGATTCAGACTTCTTGTCTCTGTTGTAGGTGACCTCGATGAGGCCCCGGTGACCCTGGCTGATCTGTGGCCCTTGCCTTCACCTCAGGAGCCAACCTTCTCTTACATTACCATTGGAAATTCAGGCCAATTAACCCGTCCCACAGTCAGGACCCGTAGGGGCCGGGGCCGGGCCGGGGACAGTCACCAAGGAGAGAGGAACCAGAAGAGGACACTGTCACCTATGTTCTGTTGGAGAAGGCGTGTCAGATTACACAAGCCCTGCCCCCGAGGAACTATGAGGAAGAGACACTAGTGGAGAAACCCCAGCCCAGAATATCAGGGATCACAATGGGTGAGACACACGAGCGCAGCTCTGGAGAATAATACAAGATGTGATCAGGGCACAATATGTAATGTATGTACACAGTGACTGCACCAGCAGAATAGTGAGTGCAGCTCTGGAGTATAATACAGGAGGTAACTCCGATCAGTAATGTAATGTATGTACACAGTGACTGCACCAGCAGAATAGTGAGTGCAGCTCTGGAGTATAATACAGAGGTAACTCAGGATCAGCAATGTAATGTATGTACACAGTGACTGCACCAGCAGAATAGTGAGTACAGCTCTGGAGTATAATACAGGAGGTAACTCAGGATCAGCAATGTAATGTATGTACACAGTGACTGCACCAGCAGAATAGTGAGTGCAGCTCTGGGGTATAATACAGGAGGTAACTCAGGATCAGTAATGTAATGTATGTACACAGTGACTGCACCAGCAGAATAGTGAGTGCAGCTCTGGAGTATAATGCAGGAGGTAACTCAGGATCAGTAATGTAATGTATGTACACAGTGACTGCACCAGCAGAATAGTGAGTGCAGCTCTGGAGTATAATACAGGAGGTAACTCAGGATCAGTAATGTAATGTATGTACACAGTGACTGCACCAGCAGAATAGTGAGTGCAGCTCTGGAGTATAATACAGGAGATAACTCCGAATCAGTAATGTAATGTATGTACACAGTGACTCCCCCAGCAGAATAGTGAGTGCAGCTCTGGAGTATAATACAGAGGTAACTCAGGATCAGTAATGTAATGTATGTACACAGTGACTGCACCAGCAGAATAGTGAGTGCAGCTCTGGAGTATAATACAGGAGGTAACTCAGGATCAGTAATGTAATGTATGTACACAGTGACTGCACCAGCAGAATAGTGAGTGCAGCTCTGGAGGAGGTAACTCAGGATCAGTAATGTAATGTATGTACACAGTGACTGCACCAGCAGAATAGTGAGTGCAGCTCTGGAGTATAATACAGGAGGTAACTCAGGATCAGTAATGTAATGTATGTACACAGTGACTGCACCAGCAGAATAGTGAGTGCAGCTCTGGAGTATAATACAGGAGGTAACTCAGGATCAGTAATGTAATGTATGTACACAGTGACTGCACCAGCAGAATAGTGAGTGCAGCTCTGGAGTATAATACAGGAGGTAACTCAGGATCAGTAATGTAATGTATGTACACAGTGACTGCACCAGCAGAATAGTGAGTGCAGCTCTGGAGTATAATACAGGAGATAACTCCGATATATATGTAATGTATGTACACAGTGACTCCACCAGCAGAATAGTGATGCAGTTCTGGGTATAATACAGAGGTAACTCCAGGATCAGTAATGTAATGTTATGACACAGTGACTGCACCAGCAGAATAGTGAGTGCAGCTCTGTGTATAATACGGAGGTAACTCAGGATCAGTAAATGTAATGTATGTACACAGTGAGCTGCACCAGCAGAATAGTGAGTGCGCTCCTGGAGGAGGTAACTCAGGTATCAGTATGTAATGTATTAACATGACTGCGACCAGCAGAATAGTGAGTGCAGCTCTGGAGTAATACGGAGGTAACTCAGATCAGTATGTATGTATGTACACAGTGACTGCACCAGCAGAATAGTGAGTGCAGCTCTGGAGTATAATACAGGAGGTAACTCAGGATCAGTAATGTAATGTATGTACACAGTGACTGCACCAGCAGAATAGTGAGTGCAGCTCTGGAGTATAATACAGGAGGTAACTCAGGATCAGTAATGTAATGTATGTACACAGTGACTGCACCAGCAGAATAGTGAGTGCAGCTCTGGAGCATAATACAGGAGATAACTCCGAATCAGTAATGTAATGTATGTACACAGTGACTCCACCAGCAGAATAGTGAGTGCAGCTCTGGAGTATAATACAGAGGTAACTCAGGATCAGTAATGTAATGTATGTACACAGTGACTGCACCAGCAGAATAGTGAGTGCAGCTCTGGAGTATAATACAGGAGGTAACTCAGGATCAGCAATGTAATGTATGTACACAGTGACTGCACCAGCAGAATAGTGAGTGCAGCTCTGGAGTATAATACAGGAGGTAACTCAGGATCAGTAATGTAATGTATGTACACAGTGACTGCACCAGCAGAATAGTGAGTGCAGCTCTGGAGTATAATACAGGAGGTAACTCAGGATCAGCAATGTAATGTATATACACAGTGACTGCACCAGCAGAATAGTGAGTGCAGCTCTGGGGTATAATACAGGAGGTAACTCAGGATCAGTAATGTAATGTATGTACACAGTGACTGCACCAGCAGAATAGCGAGTGCAGCTCTGGAGTATAATGCAGGTTTTCTATATGACGTATCTGCTCCGCAGTTATCAGTTCTGGTATCTGTGGTATATGGGGACAGATACAATGGCTTCCTCCTGGCTCTCGCTCCATTGTTACGGCTTATCGCCCGCGTTCTCTGATCTCTATAAGCCGCGCAGCTTTGTATTAAATCTTCTGTGTATGAGGGGAATCTCCGGCTGCAGCGCTCACCTCACCCAGCTGGGCCAGGAGGCGGATAATGGAGAGGATTGTGGGGTCGCCCTCTGTCGGGAGGTTTTCTCCGCTGGAGGGTTGGACGGGTCACTTTTTCTGCTTTTACTATGATGAAATCATCTATAATCTGTTCTTGCTGATCCCCCAGGCACGATGCGCCCATTCCAGGCAGCGTCCTCCCAGCATATGAGGGGTGCCCGCATGGAGTGGGCAGCAGCTGATCCTCTGTGGGCACAGCTGTTCTCCGTGGCTTTTTCTGGCCGCAGAGGGGGGTTCTCAGGACAGAGGTTGTGGCACGTCTCAGGGGGGTTGTCCCTCTCCATCTATATTTAGTGTCTTCTTCTTCCCTCACAGACGCTGGTTGTAGAGACTCTACCACCTGTCACCCCAGAGCCGGAGCAGCTACCAGGACACCATGAAGAAAGCGGGTGAGTCCCGGGAAGACATGAGGGGGCGGAGGGCGAGAAAGAGGGACACAAAAGTCAGTCTGAGCGTGGGACCCCCTAACAGGACTGGACCCCCCCTCAAGACCATGGCGGGCAAAGTATCTGGGTCAAGGCCCCACAGCTCCTGTCCGCCACCTACTAACCCTACATGTACATTTAGAGTGAAACGCAGGGATATTTTGGGGATCACTTAATTTGGAATCTGTAGGAGGGGGTAATGTGGACCCCTCATAGCTGACAGCTGTCCCCGGGGCCCGTGGAGAAGATCGGCCATGTGTTCATCCTATTACCCGGTAATTTGGTGCAAGTGGAACCGGGCTGGATTACAGATAATACACATCCCCGGGATTACAGATTATCACACACATCCCGGGATTACAGATTATCACACACATCCCTGGGATTACAGATTATTACACACATCCCTGGGATTACAGATTATTACACCAATCCCTGGGATACAGATTTCACACACATCCCTGGATTACAGATTATCCACACACATCCTGGGATTATCGATTCTCACACACTCCCGAGATTACAGATTTTCACACCATGCCTTGGGATTACAGTTTATCCCACACATCCCTGGATTACAGATTATCCCACACTCCCTGGATACAGATTATCCTCACACTCACATCCCCTGGCATTACAGATTATCCACACAAACCTCCCCTGTGGATTTACACCTTCCCCGGCTGTGGTTAATAACCGTTACCCGCCGGCTGACGCTTTCCTCACACCCTCCCTGCGCCTGTGCTGACGTTTTCCTCACACACTTCCTGCGCCTGTGCTGATGTTTCCTCACACCCTCCTACGCCTGTGCTGACGTTCTCATCTGCTCCTGTGCTGAGCTTTCCTCACACCCTCCCTGCGCCTGTGCTGACGCTTTCCTCACACTTGGCCTTACCTTTCTCCGCTCCGGTGCTGATGTTTTCCTCCACCCTCCCTGCACCTGTGCTGATGTTTTCCACCTCCGGCCATGCTGACTTTCCTCCACGCTCCTTGCGCCGTGCTGATGTTCCTCATACCCTCCTCAACCCTCCCTGCGCCTGTGCTGACGCTTTCCTCAACCCTCCCTGCGCCCTGTGCTGACGCTTTCCTCACACACTCCCTGCGCCGTGCTGACACTTTCCTCACCCCTCTCGTGCTGACGCTTTCCTCACACCCTCCTGCCCTGTGCTGACGCTTTCCTCACACCTCCCTGCGCCTGTGCTGACGCTTTCCTCCACTCCTCCCTGCGCCTGTGCTGACCTTTCCTCACACCTCCCTGCGCCTGTGCTGACGCTTTCCTCACACACTCCCTGCCCTTGCTGACACTTTCCTCACACCCTCCCTGGCCTCGTGCTGACGCTTTCCTCACACCCTCCTTTCGCCTGTGCTGACGCTTTCCTCACACCCTCCCTGGCGCCTGTGCTGACACTTTCCTCACACCCCCCTGCGCCTGTGCTGACGCTTTCCTCACACCCTCCTGCGCCTGTGCTGACACTTTCCTCACACCCTCCCTGCGCCCGTGCTGACACTTTCCTCACACGCTCTCTTCGTGCTGACGCTTTCCTCACACCCTCCTGCTCCTGTGCTGACGCTTTCCTCACACCTCCCTGCGCCCGTGCTGACACTTTCCTCACACCTCTCGTGCTGCCTCACACCTCTTCCTGTGTGACGCCTTCCTCACACCCCCTGCGCCCGTGCTGACACTTTCCTCACACCCTCCCTGGCCGTGCTGACACTTTCCTCACCCTCCTGGCCATGCTGACACTTTCCTCACACACCCTCCCTGGGCCCGTGCTGACACTTTCCTCACACCTCCTGCTCCGTGCTGACCTTTCCTCACACCCTCCCTGGCCCGTGCTGACACTTTCCTCACACCCCCTGGGCCCGTGCTGACACTTTCCTCACACCCTCCTGGGCCCGTGCTGACACTTTCCTCACACCCTCCTGCGCCTGTGCTGACGCTTTCCTCACACCCTCCCTGGGCCCGTGCTGACACTTTCCTCACACCCTCCCTGGGCCCGTGCTGACACTTTCCTCACACCCTCCCTGGGCCCGTGCTGACACTTTCCTCACACCTCCCTGGGCCCGTGCTGACGCTTTCCTCACACCCTTCCTGCGCCTGTGCTGACACTTTCCTCACACCCTCCCTGGGCCCGTGCTGACGCTTTCCTCACACCCTTCCTGCGCCTGTGCTGACACTTTCCTCACACCCTTCCTGCGCCTGTGCTGACGCTTTCCTCACACCCTTCCTGCGCCTGTGCTGACACTTTCCTCACACCCTTCCTGCGCCTGTGCTGACACTTTCCTCCTCACACCCTCCCTGCACCTGTGCTGACGCTTTCCTCACACCCTCCCTGCGCCCGTGCTGACGCTTTCCTCAGGCTCTCTGTGTCCGTGCTGATGCTTTTTTCTTTCTCTCAGTGGCAGACCTCTTATACTGGCGAGATGTCACCCTCTCTGCCGGCTGTCTCACCGGTCTCACCGTATGCCTGCTGTGCCTCATCCAGTTCAGTGTGATCAGCATCATCTCCTACTCCTGTCTCCTCGTCCTCAGTGCGACGCTCATAATGCGGCTCTACTGCAAACTCCTGAAGAAGGGAGAAGGAGCAAATCCCTTCCAGTGAGTGCGGAGAAATAACAACCAGATGACTGTGGGGGGCGCTCTGTGCAGCATAGACTGCAGCAGTGTCAGCTGATTGTAATAGATAGAATTGTGTCAGTGTCAGGCTCTGTTCTCTTCACGTTTCGCTCTACATCCGAAGCTCCATCAGGGGCGTCTGTGCTGTGGCACTTGGTTTTGGTGATCTACGTCTTTCTAACGTGGACACACAAGCTTGGTCTAGGCTGGAGGACAAACTGCCTTGTTATAGTGAACGGCTCCATCAGATGTATTCCCCTGATGAAATTTCAAGTGTAAGGTCAAATCTGATGAGAATCTGCCTTTTATTGGTTGTAGAAGAAACTTATATCAGTCTTACTGTATGCAGCAGAGGATCTCAGGGTAGCAGAGTCAGTGTGACTGTATGCATCGGTGTCGGTGTTCTCATGTAGCAATGTCGATGTTACTGTATGTAGCAATGTCGATGTTACTGTATGTAGCAATGTCGATGTTACTGTATTCACCAATGTCAGTGTTACTAGACCCATGTGACTGTTCTTAGTGTAGCAGTTTCAGTTTTACTGTATATAGCAGTGTCGATGTTCTCTGTGTACCAGTGTCGGTGTTTGCAATGTCAGTGTTACTGCATGTAGCAGTGTGAGTGTTATTGTATGCAGCAGTGCTGGTGTTCTCAGTGTAGCGGTGTCGGTGTTCTCAGTGTGGCGGTGTCTGTGTCCTCAGTGTGGCGGTGTCTGTGTTCTCAGTGTGGCGGTGTCTGTGTTCTCAGTGTGGCGGTGTCTGTGTTCTCAGTGTGGCGGTGTCTGTGTTCTCAGTGTGGCGATGTCTGTGTTCTCAGTACGGCGGTGTCTGTGTTCTCGGTGTGGCGGTGTCTGTGTTCTCAGTGTGGCGGTGTCTGTGTCCTCAGTGTGGCGGTGTCTGTGTTCTCGGTGTGGCGGTGTCTGTGTTCTCAGTGTAGCGGTGTCGGTGTTCTCAGTGCGGTGGTGTCTGTGTTCTCAGTGCGGTGGTGTCTGTGTTCTCAGTGCGGCGGTGTCTGTGTTCTCAGTGCGGCGGTGTCTGTGTTCTCAGTGTAGCGGTGTCTGTGTCCTCAGTGTGGCGGTGTCTGTGTTCTCAGTGTGGCGGTGTCTGTGTTCTCAGTGTGGCGGTGTCTGTGTTCTCAGTGCGGCGATGTCTGTGTTCTCGGTGTGTGGCGGTTGTGTGTCTGTTTCTCGGGTGTGGCTCAGTGTGGCGTGTCTGTTTCTCAGTGTGGCGGTGTCTGTGTCCTCAGTGTGGCGGTGTCTGTGTTCTCGGTGTGTGGCGGTGTCTGTGTCCTCAGTGTGGCGGGTGTCTGTGTCCGTCGGTGTTGTGGCGGTGTCTGTGTCCTCAGTGTGGCGGTGTCTGTGTTCTCGGTTCTGTGTCGGGCGGTTGTTCTGTGTTCTCGGTGCGGCGGTGTCTGTGTCCTCGGTGTGGCGGTGTCTGTGTCCTCAGTGTAGAGGTGTCTGTGTCCTCAGTGTAGCGGTGTCTGTGTTCTCAGTGTGGCGGTGTCTGTGTCCTCAGTGTGGCGGTGTCTGTGTTCTCGGTGTGGCGGTGTCTGTGTTCTCAGTGTAGCGGTGTCTGTGTTCTCAGTGTGGCGGTGTCTGTGTCCTCAGTGTGGCGGTGTCTGTGTCCTCAGTGTGGCGGTGTCTGTGTTCTCAGTGTGGCGGTGTCTGTGTTCTCAGTGTGGCGGTGTCAGTGTCCTCAGTGTGGCGGTGTCTCTGTTCTCAGTGTGGCGGTGTCTGTGTTCTCAGTGTGGCGGTGTCTGTGTTCTCGGTGTGGCGGTGTCTGTGTTCTCAGTACGGCGGTGTCTGTGTTCTCGGTGTGGCGGTGTCTGTGTCCTCAGTGTGGCGGTGTCTGTGTTCTCGGTGTAGCGGTGTCTGTGTTCTCAGTGTGGCGGTGTCTGTGTTCTCGGTGTGGCGGTGTCTGTGTTCTCAGTGCGGCGGTGTCTGTGTCCTCAGTGTGGCGGTGTCTGTGTTCTCGGTGTAGCGGTGTCTGTGTTCTCAGTGTGGCGGTGTCTGTGTCCTCAGTGTAGCGGTGTCTGTGTCCTCAGTGTAGAGGTGTCTGTGTCCTCAGTGTAGCGGTGTCTGTGTTCTCAGTGTGGCGGTGTCTGTGTCCTCAGTGTCGCGGTGTCTGTGTTCTCAGTGTGGCGGTGTCTGTGTCCTCAGTGTAGCGGTGTCTGTGTCCTCAGTGTCGCGGTGTCTGTGTCCTCAGTGTCGCGGTGTCTGTGTTACTTCTGGGTGGGCCATTTATATGGATGGGAATGGTTGGTGATATCACCTTCCTGTTTGTGGCACATTAGTATATGGGAGGGGGAAAACTTTTCCTGAGGGGTGGTGACCATGGCGGCCATTTTGGTTCCAACTTTATTTTTTTTCAATGGGAAGAGGGTCATGTGACACATCAAACCTATTGAGAATTTCATAAGGAAAATAATGGTGTGCTTGGCTTTAACGTAACTTTATTCTTTCATGAGTTATTTACAAGTTTATGACACTTATACAATGTGTTCACAGTGCTGCCCATTGTGTCGGATTGTCACAACCCTCTTCTCCCGCTCCTGACACTGATAGCAACAGAAGAAATGCAGCACAGGCCTCCAGGATCCGCTGTGTCAGAGGCTGCACAGGCCTCCAGGATCCGCTGTGTCAGATGTGGCACAGGCCTCCAGGATCCGCTGTGTCACATGCTGCACAGGCCTCCAGGATCCGCTGTGTCAGATGCAGCACAGGCCTCCAGGATCCGCTGTGTCAGAGGCTGCACAGGCCTCCAGGATCCGCTGTGTCAGAGGCTGCACAGGCCTCCAGGATCCGCTGTGTCAGAGGCTGCACAGGCCTCCAGGATCCGCTGTGTCACATGCTGCACAGGCCTCCAGGATCCGCTGTGTCAGATGCAGCACAGGCCTCCAGGATCCGCTGTGTCAGACGCTGCACAGGCCTCCAGGATCCGCTGTGTCAGATGCGGCACAGGCCTCCAGGATCCGCTGTGTCAGAGGCTGCACAGGCCTCCAGGATCCGCTGTGTCAGATGCTGCACAGGCCTCCAGGATCCGCTGTGTCAGAGGCTGCACAGGCCTCCAGGATCCGCTGTGTCACATGCTGCACAGGCCTCCAGGATCCGCTGTGTCAGATGCAGCACAGGCCTCCAGGATCCGCTGTGTCAGAGGCTGCACAGGCCTCCAGGATCCGCTGTGTCAGACGCTGCACAGGCCTCCAGGATCCGCTGTGTCAGAGGCTGCACAGGCCTCCAGGATCCGCTGTGTCAGAGGCTGCACAGGCCTCCAGGATCCGCTGTGTCAGAGGCTGCACAGGCTTCCAGGATCCGCTGTGTCAGAGGCTGCACAGGCCTCCAGGATCCATTGTGTCAGAGGCTGCACAGGCCTCCAGGATCCGCTGTGTCAGAGGCTGCACAGGCCTCCAGGATCCGCTGTGTCAGAGGCTGCACATCTCGTATCTTCACAGCATAGACAATTTCCTTCAGATGACCCCAGAGATAAAAGTCTAAGGGGGTCAGATCGGGAGACCTTGGCGGCCATTCAACTGCCCCTAACGCCCAATCCACTGTCCAGGAAACTGTCCATGTAGGAACGCTCGGACCTGACCCCCATAATGTGGGGGTGCACCATCTTGTTGGGAGAACTCAGGGAACGTACCATCTTCAGTGCAAAAAGAGGGAACACATCATCATGTAGCAATGTCACATATCCAGTGGCGTTGAGGTTTCCATTGATGAAGAATGGCCCCACTATCTTTGTACCCCATATACCGCACCATACCATCAGTGTCTGTGAAGATACGAGATGTGGAACATCTGAAACAACAGATACTAGAAGCCTGTGCTGCCCCCCCTGTATATAACCAGTGTCACTGATGTCGGTGCAGCCGTGCATTGTGCGGTGTGAGCTTCATTCTTAGCGCAGTATTATTTTTCCGCAGAAAAAAACAGTAAAAATGCCGGATAAAACACTCGCACTTGGATTGTTCTTTACTTCTGTTTTGCTCCCATTCATTTATAGGAAGGAAAAACGCTCAAAGAATTAAAGGGACACCTGTCACCAGGTTTTTCGATCTCATCTGACAGCAGCATAATGTAGAGACAGAGACCCTGATTCCAGCGATGTGTCTCTTACTGGGCTGCTCAGTGTAGTTTTCATAAAATCACTGTTCAATCAGTTGAGATTAACATTGTAATCAAATAGTCCATCATAGTCATTAACTGCAAAATCTGAAGCAGAGAAAAAAGTAATTTTATCAAAGTGACACATCGCTGGAATCAGGGTCTCTATCTCTACATTATGCTGCTGTCAGATGGGATGGCAAAGGCCGGGTGACAGTGTCCCTTTAAGAAGCTGCAGATTTCAAAGGTTCTAATGGTTCAAATCTGCAAGAAACAAATATGCACAAAACTTCCAAAATCTCATTCACTTTGCCGATACATTACAATGCAGAGTGTGAACTAACCCTACAGTGTTGTGTGTTTTTCCTGTGGTCAGGAAGTTCCTGGACGTTGATCCCATCCTGCCGCCCGAGCAGGTGGAGGTGCTCGCTGCGCGCCTGGTCCTCCTTTTCATCACTGCGCTCTCCACCCTCCGCAGACTCTTCTTAGTGCAGGACACAAAGGAGTCATTAAAGGTAAAGTCACCCACACAGCATGCTTTAACCCGGGCATTAAATTAAAGGGTAGTCCAGGCATCTAATACTGCTGACCTGTCATCACATTGAACTGAGTCGTGTCGTTCATCAGAGATGATCTGTGAAGGAGTCGGGGTCAGATACTCGCTGACCAAATACTGGTGACCTATGATACTGATAACAGTATATCCAGGACAACCCCTTTATAAGGAATCTGTCAACTGATGTTGACCCTGACTCCAGCGGTGTGTCACTTACTGGGCTGCTTGCTGTAGTTTTATCAGCAGGAGATTATCACTTGAGGACAATTAAACCCTGCGGCCATGTATTCATCAGGTCTTTATAATTCCACCCCCATCACTGATTGGCAGCTTTTGGCCTATGCACAGTGCACATACAAAAAGCTACCAATCAGTGGTGGGGGCAGGGTTATATAGGGCTCTGTTTACAAAACTGGGAGATCTGCAGCAGAGAAAACTGTACTTTTTATCAAAACTGCAGCAAGTAGCCCAGTAAGTGACATCGCTGTAATCAGGGTCTCTGCCTCTACATCAAATCCTGCTGCCGCCAAACGGGGTAAAATAAAACCTGGTGTCGGGTTCCCTTTAAGGCCTCGTTCGTCCATGAAACAGATGGAAAAAATGCCAACGGACGTGTAAATGCGCTGATAGGTTTCTGTCATACGTCTTGACTGTGGGGGGCTCCCTGACTCTCCCCATTTCTTCCCGCAGTTCTTGCTCCTTCTCTACCTCCTCACATATGTTGGTGCTGTGGTTAATGGACTGACCCTGCTGCTCCTCGGTAAGACCCTGACCTCTCACCTGTGGGGGTCCCCTCCTATACACAGGGAGGGGGCCGTGTGGGTGTGCGCACCTCCTGCTGGGGCAGTGGGAGATGAGGCTCGGTCCCATTCTTCTTGTTGATTCTCCTCTCTCTGTTCCAGTGGTGATCGGGGTCTTCACATTTCCAGTCATGTACAAACACAACCAGGTGAGTCCAGACGTCCAACACCTGTAGATGAAGTGGGACAGACAGACACTGGATGAATATATTTATGTATATATAAGATGTGGGCCTGAGGCTATTCCATTGGGAGGGTGGTGACATCATGATTGGGGCAGTGGCCATCTCTCTCCCCCCCGTGCGTTCTCCCCATCAACTCACTCTCTCACCCCCCTGTGCGCCCTTCCCCATCTGCTTGCGCTCTCTCTCACCCCCCTGTTGTGTGCTGTCTTTGCCGCCCCTTGTGCGCTTTCTCTGCCCCCCCTTGTGCGCTGCCTCTGTGCGCCCCCCTTGTGCGCTGTCTCTGCCCCTCCCCTTGTGCGCTGTCTCTGCCCCCCCTTGTGCGCTGTCTCTGCCCCCTTGTGCGCTGTCTCTGCCCCCCTTATGAGCTGTCTCTGCCCCCCTTGTGCGCTGTCTCTGCCCCCCTTGTGCGCTGTCTCTGCCCTCCCCTTGTGTGCTGTCTCTGTGCCCCCCCTTGTGCGCTGTCTCTGCCCCCCCTTGTGCGCTGCCTCTGTGCCCCCCCCTTGTGCGCTGCCTCTGTGCGCCCCCCTTTGTGCGCTGTCTATGTGCCCCCCTTGTGCGCTGTCTCAGCCCCCCTTGTGCGCCATCTCTGCCCCCCCTGTTGTGCGCGACGTCTCTGCCCCCCCTTGTGCGCTGCGTCTGTGCATCCCCGCCCCGTGTGCTGTCTGCAGCCCCTGATGGCGGTGGCATGAATAACTGGGCACACTCATGCCCAATTACTCATTCATGTCTGGCGGCTCAGCGTCTGCGGTGGGGATGTCCGGGGACGGGAGCGGGCACTGCTAGCAGTATTGTGAAAGGGGCAAATAGTGCTAGTGGGCACCATATTCGCACAATCACTTGGGTGTGCAAATACGGCTGCCGCAGCTGAGGTCGATTGTGCATGAACATGACAAAATGGATGATAGATGGGACTTTGCAATTGTGTAAGTATATAGTGGGTGGCATAGACACTGGGCACAGACAGTATATAATGGGAACCCTATAGATCTTTCATAGACTTGTATAGTACAGATGTATAGAGGGCACAGACTCTGACATCTCCGCTCTCTCCGCAGGCGCTGGTCGATCGCTACGTCTCCATGGTCACCAGTCGAGTTGCAGCATTCAGAGCAAAGTAAGTCCCTGGCGTCTGCGGAGGGTGAGGGCCCCGGGGATGATGGTGGCGCTGAGGGTCAGTCACGTACGTCTTTCCAGGTGCAGTGAAGTAATGGTCACCGAGTAGCCGGAGTGACTTTTTTTCTGTAATAACTGCACAGAGGGAAGATGACTGTATATTGGGGTCTTATGTCGACGCTCCGGGGGACGCGGATGCTCCTGAGTGACCCCACAGAAAATCCCATTCCTGGATTGCAGATTATGTTCTTTCATCTTGTGCTCAGGTTTATTGTTCAGCACTTGGGGCCCACGATCATGGGGACCTCTACTTACCGGAGGAGCCACTAAGGTCATTTTATATGAGTGATAATCCGAAGAAAGATGAGAGTGGAGCCGAGAGCGCAGGGAGGATGAGAGCGGAGCCAAGAGCGCAGGGAGGATGAGAGTGGAGCCGAGAGCGCAGGGAGGATGAGAGTGGAGCCGAGAGCGCAGGGAGGATGAGAGTGGAGCCGAGAGCGCAGGGAGGATGAGAGTGGAGCCGAGAGCGCAGGGAGGATGAGAGTGGAGCCGAGAGCGCAGGGAGGATGAGAGTGGAGCCGAGAGCGCAGGGAGGATGAGAGTGGAGCCGAGAGCGCAGGGAGGATGAGAGTAGAGCCGAGAGCGCAGGGAGGATGAGAGTGGAGCCGAGAGCGCAGGGAGGATGAGAGTGGAGCCGAGAGCGCAGGGAGGATGAGAGTGGAGCTGAGAGCGCAGGGAGGATGAGAGCAGAGCCAAGAGCGCAGGGAGGATGGGAGTGGAGCCGAGAGCGCAGGGAGGATGAGAGCGGAGCCGAGAGCGCAGGGAGGATGAGAGCGGATCCGAGAGCACGTGGCAGATGAGAGCAGAGCCGAGAGCGCGGGGCAGATGAGAGCGGATCCGAGAGCACGGGGCAGATGAGAGCGGAGCCGAGAGTGCGGGGCAGATGAGAGCGGAGCCGAGAGTGCGGGGCAGATGAGAGCGGAGCCGAGAGTGCGGGGCAGATGAGAGCGGAGCCGAGAGTGCGGGGCAGATGAGAGCGGAGCCGAGAGAACGGGGCAGATGAGAGCGGAGCCGAGAGTGCGAGGCAGATGAGAGCAGAGGTGAGAGCACAGGGCAGATGAGAGCAGAGGCGAGAGCGCAGGGAGGATGAGGGTGGAGCCGAGAGCGCGGGCAGATGAGAGCTGAGCCGAGAGTGCGGGGCAGATGAGAGCGGAGCCGAGAGCGCAGGGCAGATGAGAGAGGAGCCGAGAGCGCAGGGAGGATGAGAGCGGAGCCGAGAGCGCAGGGAGGATGAGAGCGGAACCGAGAGCGTAGGGAGGATGAGAGCGGAGCCGAGAGCGCAGGGAGGATGAGAGCGGAGCCGAGAGCGCAGGGAGGATGAGAGCGGAGCCGCGAGCGCAGGGAGGATGAGTGTGGAGCTAAGAGCACAGGGAGGATGAGAGCGGAGCTGAGAGCGCAGGGAGGATGAGAGTGGAGCTGAGAGCGCGGGGCAGATGAGAGCGGATCCGAGAGTGCGGGGCAGATGAGAGCGGAGCCGAGAGTGCGGGGCAGATGAGAGCGGAGCCGAGAGTGCGGGACAGATGAGAGCAGAGGCGAGAGCACGGGGCAGATGAGAGCAGAGGCGAGAGCACGGGGCAGATGAGAGCAGAGGCGAGAGCACGGGGCAGATGAGAGCAGAGGCGAGAGCACAGGGCAGATGAGAGCAGAGGCGAGAGCACGGGGCAGATGAGAGCAGAGGCGAGAGCACGGGGCAGATGAGAGCAGAGGCGAGAGCGCAGGGAGGATGAGGGTGGAGCCGAGAGTAAAGGGGCAGATGAGAGCAGAGCCGAGAGCGCAGGGCAGATGAGAGCGGAGCCGAGAGCGCAGGGCAGATGAGAGCGGAGCAGAGAGCGCAGGGCAGATGAGAGCGGAGCCGAGAGCGCAGGGCAGATGAGAGCGGAGCCGAGAGCGCAGGGCAGATGAGAGCGGAGCCGAGAGCACAGGGCAGATGAGAGCTGAGCCGAGAGCGCAGGGCAGATGAGAGTGGAGCCGAGAGTGCGGGGCAGATGAGAGTGGAGCCGAGAGCGCAGGGCAGATGAGAGCGGAGCCAAGAGCGCAGGGCAGATGAGAGCGGAGCCGAGAGCGCAGGGAGGATGAGAGCAGAGGCGAGAGCACGGGGCAGATGAGAGCAGAGGCGAGAGCGCAGGGCAGATGAGAGCGGAGCCAAGAGCGCAGGACAGATGAGAGCGGAGCCGAGAGCGCAGGGCAGAGAGAGCAGAGCTGAGAGCACAGGGTGATCCTTTGGAGGGCGCTGGAGTATCCTAGACACGGGCAGTGACAAGTGAAGATTGCTATATATATATATCCTATAAATTAGGTAGATTAATTGTCTCCCAGTCACTAACCTTTATAAGCATCTCAATGAATTAGAATATCATTAAAGTTAATTTATTCGAGTTACTCAATACAAAGTGAAATGCATACATAATATATAGGTTCATTATACACAGAGGGATCTATTTCATTTGTTTATTTCTGTTCATGTTGATGATTATGGTTTACAGCCAATGAGAACCCAAAGGTCATTATCTCAGAAAATTAAAGTAGGGAGGATGAAGGTTCAGAACTGCGCTACCGTATTCCACCAGACATCAAAGGATGACTATAATATTGATTTATTAGTCAATGTGTTTCAGGCCTCCCTGATGGCAATATGATATTGATTTGTCCTGAGGAAGAGGCCAGGGAACCCTGAAAGGCATTGTTTAATTAATAAATGAATATTATATTCACCCTATGATGTCTGGTGGAATACGGCAGTGTGGTTTTTAACCCTTCATCCTCCTTAGTTTGATTTTCTGAGATAACGACCTTTGGGTTTTCATTGGCTGTAAGCCATAATTATCAACATTAACATAAACCCATGAAATAGATCCCTCTGTGTGTAATGACTCTATATAATAGATGGGTGTCACTTTATGGATTGAATTACTGAAATAATTGAGACGTTCCTGTACCTGGACTGTAAGAATAAGGAAACTTCTCCGGACTAATCGTCTCATTACTACACCACACCCTGGTCTGACCGGAGCTGAAGGCTGATTTATAAAGCGCTACAAGGAACAAACTGTTACCCACAGTCCTATGTAAGACAAAAATAATGTTACATGGAACTACAGATCCTTCTCTAAGTACAGATGATAATATAGTACAAGTCACCAACCGCCATATGTAAGACCACAGATAACCGTGACATCTACTACATTATCTGTACTCAGAAATATCACTGTGTTATATGTGGTGTTACATAGGACTGCAGGTGACATCTACCACATTATCTGTACTCAGATATCACTGTGTTATTTGTGGTGTTACATAGGACTGCAGGTGACATCTACTACATTATCTGTACTCAGAGATATCACTGTTATCTGTGGTGTTACATAGGACTGCAGGTGACATCTACTACATTATCTGTACTCAGAGATATCACTGTGTTATCTGTGGTGTTACATAGGACTGCAGGTGACATCTACTACATTATCTGTACTCAGAGATATCACTGTTATCTGTGGTGTTACATAGGACTGCAGGTGACATACTACTACATTATCTGTACTCAGAGATATACCCTGTTATCTGTGGTGTTACATAGGACTGCAGGTGACTTTACTACATTATCTGTACTCAGAGAGTATACCTGTTATCTGTGGTGTTACATAGGACTGCAGGTGACATATACTACATTATCTGTACTCAGAGATACACTGTTTATCTGTGGTGTTACATAGGACTGCAGGTACATCTACTACATTATCTGTACTCAGAGATATACCTTGTTATCTGTGTGTTACATAGGACTGCAGGTGACATCTACATTATCTGTACTCAGAGAGATAGCCCTGTTATCTGTGGTGTTACATAGGACTGCAGGTGACATCTACATTATCTGTACTCAGAGAGATAGCCCTGTTATCTGTGGTGTTACATAGGACTGCAGGTGACATCTACTACATTATCTGTATCAGAGATATCACTGTGTTATCTGTGGTGTTACATAGGACTGCAGGGGCATCTCTACATTATCTGTTACATAGAGAGGATACCCTTTATCTGTACAGTGTAATTAGTAGTGCAGGTGAATCTCGACTATCATTATCTGTCCTCCAGTGATTTCTCGTTTTTCTGTGGCGTTTTACCATAGGACTGCCAGAGGATGACATTACCCTTATCTTTACTCAGATTAGTCACTGAGTAAACTGTGGTGATGACTGGACTGCGGTGACATCTACTACATTATCTGTACTCAGAGATATCACTGTGTTATCTGTGGTGTTACATAGGACTGCAGGTGACATCTACTAATTTATCTGTACTCAGATATCACTTTGTTACCTGTACTGTTACATAGGACTGCACGTGGCATCTTCTACATTATCTGTGGTGTTACATAGGACTGCAGGTTTTATTTACTCCATTATCTGTACACAGTGATAATTTGTAGTAAATGTTGAATCTCGGACTATTCTTGTTGATTCCTCCCGTGTTTCTCGCCTTCTTTTCTGGGGTCTGGCGCCTCATTTCTGGATTGTCCAGTACTGTCAGTGACCAGCAGAGGGCGCAGTGTAACATTTTTAACCCTTTCTTATTCTTTTACTCCAGATTTAGAGCTCAACTGAGAAAACAAGGATCCAAAAAGGACTGAGGACCCTCGGCCGCACCCCCTCACTCCACTGACCCTCCGGTTACAGCCTCAGCACCGCTAACAATGGTTCCCCTGATCGATGGCGACATACAGTGGAACCGACAGAGAACGCCCATCATTGTTATACAAAGAACGAATCACATGACGATAATTTGATAATTTTGTTTTTTGGGTATATGCGGATAATAAATATTTTTGGGTTTTTTATTTCAATTTGGTGTCATAACTTGTGAATTATCTCTGAATCTTCTCTGACCGGAGAGTCCGGGGTCTTAATCTCTCTGATTTCTCAGATATTCTGTTATGTGTGGGGATGTCTGTCCCCCCACACTGTGCCATGATTTTGACTTATGTGGAATTGGTTCTCAACCACGACACATGAACAGAATAAACATGGATTAATTTAAAGGGTTATCCAGTTAATGATTGGTGGGTTTTACACACCAATTTATCTGTCAATAACTTGATACCAATCTTCTGTTGCAGTGAAATCGTGATACATTCTCCATTTTTGTGGATGTGTACACATGACAATGTCCATGATTTCACTGCAACCAGAGATCTTTCAGAATTGGAACAGATAAATTGGTGTGTTAAACCCACCATCACAGATGGATATTGTTGCATATAGTGTGTAGAAACGAGCACTTGTACAATTTACTGCTTATTAAACATGCAGCTGTTCTTCAGATTGTCAGCTTTTTTCTTTTGTTTACAGCTCGTTGCCTTGGTGACCGACCACTGACACTGTGTAGATTCTAAGCACTGAAGCTGCCCAGGAATAGGCGGTAAGGCTTTGTGCCCACTGTGCGATTTGTGCTGCGGTTTTTGCTCTGTTTCTGCAGCACTCACAGCTTTAACATTTCAGGTAATGTGATTTTCCGAAAGCTGTGCCCACATTGCATGTGCTGCAAAATCGCTGCATGTCAATTAACATGCCTGTTTTGGGGCTGCATTCCCCCATTGACTCCATTCTAACCCCCAAAAAAGTATCACAAACAGATGTGTATTCACACAGTGCGTTTGTGATGCTTTTTTACACCGATTTCCAAAACGAAAACACTGCAATACTCGCCCTCCCCGGCGAGCCCACAGTGATCCTTCCCCTGTGCAGCGGCAGAAGCTGTGTTTTTTGAGCTTCCAGAACCTGCGCCATGTGACGGGTCATGTGGGTCAGTCTGTCACATGGTGTGCAGGATCTGTAGGAATCGCCGTGGGCTCCCCGGGGAGGGCGAGAAAGTGTCTGTGTGTGTATGTCTTGTCTGTCTCTATGTGTGTGTGTGTGTCTTGTCTGTCTCTGTGTGTCTTGTCTGTCTGTGTGTGTTCTGTGTTTCTTGTCTGTCTGTGTGTGTGTGTGTGTGTGTGTGTGTGTGTGTCTTCTGTGTGTCTTGTCTGTCTATATGTATGTCTTGTCTGTCTGTGTCTTGTCTGGGTGTGTGTGTCTCATCTTTTCGTCTGTCTTGTCTGTGTGTCTTGTCTGTGTGTGTGTCTTGTCTGTCTCTGTGTGTCTTGTCTGTCTCGTGTGTGTGTCTTGTCTGTGTCTTGTCTGTCTCTGTGTGTGTGTCTTGTCTGTGTGTGTGTGTCTTGTCTGTGTCTTGTCTGTCTGTGTGTCTTGTCTGTTTCTGTGTGTCTTGTCTGTGTGTCTTGTCTTGTGTGTGTCTTGTCTGTGTGTGTTTTTGTCTTGTCTGTCTCTGTGTGTGTCTTGTCTGTGTGTGTCTTGCCTGTGTCTTGTCTGTGTGTCTTGTCTGTGTGTCTGTCTTGTCTGTCTGTGTGTGTGTCTTGTATGTCTGTCTGTGTGCGTGTGTCTTGTATGTCTGTGTGTGTCTGCCTGTCTTTGTGTGTCCTCTTATTTGTGCTGCGTTTTTCTGCTGCATTTGTAATGTGCACAAACGTCATATGTTTGTGCTATTATCTTTATAGACAGCTGAGTTTGTGTAGCTGACAAAGCACAGACACAGCCCCAAAAAATAAGCACAGTGGGCACATAGCCTAACATGGATCTCCAGCGATCCTGGCCGGCTTCAAAACAAGTGCTGACAAGCTGAACAGAGAAGAGCTTGTCAGGGCTGCGCATGTTTTTCCGTCCAGCAGCGGTGGTCGGTCTCTAAGGCAACGGACTGTAAACAAGAAGAAAGTGTTAATATCTCAAAAACTGCTGAAAATATTAATAAGCCATAAAGTGCAATATCGTTTGTATTTACCAGCGCTATCTGACAATATCCATCTGTGAGGATGGGAATAAAACTTTCTATTTAGCTCAGAAGAAGCTCATAACAAGTGGAGGGTTTGGTTATTGATTTTCTAGCTTTAATCTGAACTGTGGCCAATTTCTATAAAACATGACACCATCGTCCGATAACATGGACAGAACACAGCGACGCTGACGGACGCCATGACAGGTGACCTGTAGGCCATGTGCACACAGAGAAGCTAGAAACACTTGTCCGTCTCTTTGCTGGTCTGATGCTCGGGTCTTTTAAGTGTTTATTTTTCTTCACTTAGTGGGAAAATGAGCATGCAAGTCCGTTATGGGAGGGGGATCCTGATGGAATCCGCTCCAAAATCAGCGCTGTCCAATCAGAAGGCAGGAAAATGTCAAAGTTCTAAAACTCTTAAAACTTTCTTACAAAACTGTTCAAAACTAAAGCAGGAAAGTAAAACCTCCGCAAAAGAAGCAGCGCTAGAAAAGTGTCCATGTGCACAAAGGCCAAGCAGTGTTCTACAAGGGAGCAGAGATAATATACCCCTGATCCTCCGCAGATCACTCCTGAAGGTCTGGATCCACACATTTATGTGGGTGACAGATGAGTCCAGTGATGTGGGTGGGAGCCAGGGGCGTAACTACAACAGGTGCAGGCGATGCAACCGCACCCGGGCCCTGGAGCCTAGGGGCCCCAAATGTTCCGTTGCCCTATAGAAAGAGACTAATGCTATTAAAGATTTGCAATAATTGGGGGCCCCACTGTAGCTTTTATCAAGGCCGATGAGCTTTCATTTACACCACTGTCGTGAGCCGTCATTGTCACAATCCAGGTAATAAATCAGTGATTGTGTCCGATCTCCTCCATCATGAAGGGCAGGAGGAGTCCAATCCGGAGGGCCGCGCTCCTCTCACCGTCAGGGAACGTTCTTCACTCCCAGTCTGCAAACATTCCACTTACTTCCTCAGGCAGATTACACAGTCATTTAGAGATTCATTCGATCAAAATCCTCCATACTTTTCCCATTCATGTCTATGGAACATTCACCTTTACTGTTGATGTGAGAATCTTTGGGAAAGGAAGTTTTGAAAAACGGCTAATGGTGATAATAAAAAAATCACTTGTGTGAAGCCTGATGGAAATCGCCCCAAAATACGCGATCAGAGAGCGAAAACGCTCCGAAAAAAGGAGCGGCGGATTCCATCACAAAGTCTGAACAAGACCCTACACCGACCGCCCCAGCCTCCGCCACGTACCCCTTATAGGAGCTCGAGGTGTGAGAACAGCACTCCCTGTCCTGGCTCCAGCAACCACAACGTAATCCTTCTACACAGAGAGGAAGGGAATATCCGTGACACTTTATCTCTGAATACATAGAAAAAAGGGTGGAAAAGGGCGTCGATACCGAGCCGCAGGTATAAGAGCTTCCATCACATCCAACGGCAGAAAGAACTCAAACATGGAAAGGTATCGATCATAATGTATCTATTGTATTGTATCCCTTTATCTATTGTCTATTATCTATCCATCCAATATCTATCCATCCCTCTATAGACCCAGTTACACACAGATAATTGTGCAGATATTGTTCGCAGATCTCTGGTTGCAGTGAAATCATGGACACATTGTTACATTTGTACACGACCACAAAATAGAACAATGTGTCCATGATTTCACTGCAACCAGAGATCTGCGAACAATATCTGCACAATTATCTGTGTGTGTAATGGGGCCTCTATCTATCTATCTATCTATCTATCTATCTATCTATCTATCTATCTATCTATCTATCTATCTATCTATCTATCTATCTATCTATCTATCTATCTATCTATCTATCTATCTATCTATCTATCTATCTATCTATCTATCTATCTCTATCTTCCAGCATGTGGGCCGGTCAGGATTACCTCACTCTCCGCACTCTTTGCTTGGAGAAGAAACAACTATTTGAGGACCCTTTGTTTCCTAAAGACGTTTCTGATCCTACTGTTCAGTGGAAGAGACCCCCGGTAAGTTTGGAAGTATTTTGTCTTTTGGCCCCCAGAAATAATCTGACCTCATGACGTTGCTGCTGTGACCCCCCAATAATGAGCTGTAATCTGCAGAGCAGCCGGTGGTAGGGTGGGCACCTGAAGCTCGTGGACCCCAATGTATAATGTGCCGCAGGGCCCCCGGATGCTGCAGCTCGTTCTATTATTTTTCTATTCTGCAGGATTTCTGCCCGAACCCCAAGTTCATTGAGAGCGGATCCAGCAGCACGGACGTGTGTCAGGGGGATCTAGGTGAGTGTGGCTTGTGTGTGTAGCTGCAGGGGCCCCTCTGTATAATGTCCTCTGGAGGTGGATATATTTGGGATGGCTGGTAGCGGTCAGTGGCTGCTCGGAGGAGGGACTTGCCGAGGACGCATATATTGGCTGCTCTTACTCCTTTTTTCCTCCCCCAGGTGACTGCTGGTTACTGTCCACTATCTCATCTCTCACACTTCACCCCTCTCTGTTCTCGCAAGTGGTCCCCATCAATCAGAGCTTCAGCCCCAGGGATGGTTACTGTGGAATCTTCCATTTTAAGGTGGAGAGAGGTGACAAATCAACTGACAGACAAAAATGAGGTCCTTCTATCAGCACCTGTGTTGCAGACTGGGATGTGGTCGGAGCAGGGGGCGCAGACTGGGATGTGGTTGGAGCAGGGGGCGCAGACTGGGATGTGATCAGTGGAGGCAGGGGGCGCAGACTGGGATGGATGTGTTTGGAGCAGGGGGTGCAGACGGTAACTTGGTCGGGGCAGGGGGTGCAGACTGGGAGTGATCGGAACAGGAGGTGCAGGCAGGATGTGGTCGGAGTAGGGGGTGCAGGCAGGGATGTGGTCTGAGCGGGGGGTGCAGGAGGTGACGTGGTCTGAGCAGGGTGTGCAGGTGGTGACGTGGTCTGAGCAGGGGAGTGTGCAGGTGGTGAGTGGTGTCTGAGCAGGGGGTGCAGGGGTGATGTGTCTGATCAGGGGGTGCAGGGGTGATGTGGTCTGAGCAGGGGGTGCAGGCGGTGATGTGGTCTGAGCAGGGGGTGCAGGAGGTGACATGGTCTGAGCAAGAGGCGCAGGTGGTGATATGGTCAAAGCAGGGGGTACAGGCGGGGATGTAGTTGGAGTAGGAGGTGCAGACAGTGAGTGGTCGGAACAGGGGGTGCAGGCAGGAATGTGGTTGTAACAGCGGGTGCAGGCAGGGATGTGGTCGCAGCAGCAGGTGCAGGCGGTGACGTGGTCGCAGCAGCAGGTGCAGGCGGGGATGTGGTCGGAGCAGGGGGTGCAGGCGGGGATGTGGTCAGAGAAGGGGGTGCAGACAGTGTTGTGGTCGCAGCAGCGGGTGCAGGCGGGGATGTGGTCGGAGCAGGGGGTGAGGGGGGATGTGGTCAGAGCAGGGGGTGCAGGCAGTGACATGGTCAGAGCCATGGGTGCAGAAGGTGACTTGGTCGGAGCAGGGGGTGCAGGCAGTGACGTGGTTCGGAGCAGGGGGTGCAGGCGGGAATGTAGTTGCCAGCAGGGGTGTGCAAGGCGGTGACGTGGTCAGAGCAAGGGGTGCAGGTGAGGAATGTTGGGGGTCAGTAGCAGGGGGTTCAGGGGAGGATGTGGTCAAAGCAAGGGGTGTAGGTGAGGATGTGGTTGGAGCAGGGGGTGCAGGCGGTGATGTGGTCGGAGCAGGGGGTGCAGGTGAGGATGTGGTCAAGCAGGGGGTGCAGGCGTGACGTGGTCGGACCAGGGTCGCGGATCCATTTAGTAGACATACTGATGATCGCCCCCTCATCTCTGCAGTTGTGGCAGTTTGGTGAATGGTTCGATGTGGTGATTGACGACAAACTCCCAACCAAAAATGGTCGACTTGTGTACACGAAGAGCGACTCTCAATCGGAACTATGGAGCGCCCTGCTGGAGAAAGCTTACGCCAAGTACGTCCATCACTCCATCAGGTCCATGCTACGGCCGGTGAGACTTGGAGTGATCCAGGTTCTCTCCATGTCCCTCACATGTAGCTGAACGTTGCGATTACATCCAGGTCCTTCACCCCCTCCATATGTGTCCTCTCAGGGTGTGCGGAGGATACTCTGCACTGCAGGGTGGCACCATCGCAGAGACGCTGGAGGATTTCACAGGGGGGATAGCAGAGAGCGTGAGTCTGAGCAGGTACCCATCAGAGGAGGTCTGGGAGATGGTCACTGAGGCTGAGACCAGGAAGGCCCTCATGGCTTGCTATATCCAGGTGAGCAGCGTCCTCCACTGTCCGTCACGAGTATTGCACTGGTCTCAGATTCTGCACTGACTTTCTGTCCCCTGGAAGGTTTCCGATCCGGGTGACGTTGGACGTGTGGATGAGGACGGCCTGGTGTTGGGACACGCTTACTCAGTACTGGGAGCCAAGGAGGTAAGTGCAGCCACGACACAATACACCAGGGGTAATGTGCTGCCCACAGACGTCACCCAGAAAGAAGACGATGAGTGGGGAAGAGTCCGTCATGGAACATCTGAATATGGAACATCCATGTCGTCATGGAACACTGGAAAATGGCGTTTTCTGGAGCCTGCACTGGTTATTGGGATTCTACTTGGCAGCACGTACCTTGTACAATAACACTGGTGATGGCGCAGGTTCTGACTCCATCATACTTACTACTTCTTACTTATACTTTGTCCAGATGAAGCTCAGCTCCGGGGAGGTCACACTCATCAGGCTGAGGAATCCCTGGGGCTTTACAGAGTATAACGGTCCCTGGAGCGACAAGTGAGTGGGAGCGTCCATCATATGACACCGGAGGATCAGCTCTGGAGAGGACCACTTACAGATATCCTCCTCATGGACTGGACCTGGAGTCAGGAGGACGGAGCGCCTCCATTCCTAAGACGCCTATGGTGGGGCCCGGGCCTTGCTCTCATCATTGGGTCATTGTGCCTTTCATTCCCTTGCAGATCCCAGGAATGGAGCTCAGTGTCAGATGTAGAGCGGAAAGCGCTGAACCTCCAAAAAGAAGATGGAGAATTCTGGTAATGATATTTTTCCTGTATGAAGGGGGCAAAATGCCGTAATATGGGGTGTGTAGAAGGGCAGGTGACTGGTCATGTGAAGTTCAGGTGACTACATGGTGGACCACAATCTGCCCTAAACTGTCCACACTCCAGGCCAAAGCATTAGAAGGGTCCGCGGAACCACAGACGGTGCAGTGCAACAGATTCCTTCATTTACAGGTCACGGCTTAATAGAGAAGTCCAGAACGTTGGGGTCTTAACTCTACATGCGATCCCTCCAGGTTGAAGTGGGCTACAGTTTCTGTAGGCGACACATTCTGTGGCACCAAGGCCTGTCCTCTGATAGAGCCTGTGACTACCTGGAGGGGTCCGACCTCTGCTAGAGCCTGTGACTACCTGGAGGGGTCCGTCCTCTGATAGAGCCTGTGACTGCCAGGAGGGGTCCGTCCTCTGATAGAGCCTGTGACTGCCAGGAGGGGACTGGCCTCTGATAGAGCCTGTGACTTCCTGGAGGGGACTGGCCTCTGATAGAGCCTGTGACTACCTGGAGGGGTCCGTCCTCTGCTAGAGCCTGTGACTACCTGGAGGGGTCCGTCCTCTGATAGAGCCTGTGACTGCCAGGAGGGGTCCGTCCTCTGATAGAGCCTGTGACTGCCAGGAGGGGACTGGCCTCTGATAGAGCCTGTGACTTCCTGGAGGGGACTGGCCTCTGATAGAGCCTGTGACTACCTGGAGGGGTCCGTCCTCTGCTAGAGCCTGTGACTACCTGGAGGGGTCCGTCCTCTGATAGAGCCTGTGACTGCCAGGAGGGGACTGGCCTCTGATAGAGCCTGTGACTTCCTGGAGGGGACTGGCCTCTGATAGAGCCTTTGACTGCCAGGAGGGGACCAGCCTCTGATAGAGCCTGTGACTGCCAGGAGGGGTCCGTCCTCTGATAGAGCCTGTGACTGCCAGGAGGGGACTGGCCTCTGATAGAGCCTGTGACTGCCAGGAGGGGTCCGTCCTCTGATAGAGCCTGTGACTGCCAGGAGGGGACTGGCCTCTGATAGAGCCTGTGACTTCCTGGAGGGGACTGGCCTCTGATAGAGCCTGTGACTACCTGGAGGGGTCCGTCCTCTGCTAGAGCCTGTGACTACCTGGAGGGTCCGTCCTCTGATAGAGCCTGTGACTGCCAGGAGGGGACTGGCCTCTGATAGAGCCTGTGACTTCCTGGAGGGGACTGGCCTCTGATGGAGCCTTTGACTGCCTGGAGGGGACTGGCCTCTGATAGAGCCTTTGACTGCCAGGAGGGGACCAGCCTCTGATAGAGCCTGTGACTGCCTGAAGGGGTCCGTCCTCTGCTAGAGCCTGTGACTGCCTGGAGGGGTCCGTCCTCTGCTAGAGCCTGTGACTGCCAGGAGGGGACCGTCCTCTGATAGAGCCTGTGACTGCCAGGAGGGGACCGTCCACTGATAGAGCCTGTGACTGCCTGGAGGGGTCCGTCCTCTGATAGAGCCTGTGACGGCCAGGAGGGGACTGGCCTCTGATAGAGCCTGTGACTGCATGAGGGAGTCCGGCCTCTGCTAGAGCCTGTGATTGCCTGGAGGGGTCCGTCCTCTGATAGAGCCTGTGACTGCCAGGAGGGGACCGTCCTCTGCTAGAGCCTGTGACTGCCAGGAGGGGACCGTCCTCTGATAGAGCCTGTGACGGCCAGGAGGGGACTGGCCTCTGATAGAGCCTGTGACTGCATGAGGGAGTCCGGCCTCTGCTAGAGCCTGTGATTGCCTGGAGGGGACCGACCTCTGATAGAGCCTGTGACTGCCTGAAGGGGTTCGGCCTGCACCTTTCACAGCTCATTACCTTTCCACAGCTGCGGCCATAGATTGTTCCCATTAGGTGACTCTAATGTCATAACCAGAGAACTGTTCCCGGCCCTCAGGGCCCCTTTACACGCGGCTACATTTCTAGGGTGGTTACAGGTAACTTACTGGTTGCAGTGAAATCATGGAGACAAGGTTCTATCTTGTTGCTGTGTACAAATGGAATAAATCTCTCCATGATTTCACTGCAACCAGTAAGTTACCTGTAGCCACCCAAGAAATGTAGCCGCGTGTAAAGGGGCCCTCAGTGATAATAACGGCTCCAGTCCAGGAGCACGAAAACCAGGGACACTGCTCTATAAGGAGCCCAAGGGGCATAAACCATGAAGGTCTCCACAGACACTGGGCCTACAGTCTTCTGTCTGCTGTGACTGACCCCTGCCGTCTCTCTCTCTGCTGTGACTGACCCCCGCCATTTGCCTGTGCTCCGGCTGACCCCTGCCGTTTCTCTCTTCTGTGACTGACCCCCGCCGTCTCTCTCTTCTGTGACTGACCCTCGCCGTCTCTCTCTTCTGTGACTGACCCTCGCCGTCTCTCTCTTCTGTGACTGACCCCTGCCGTCTCTCTCTTCTGTGACTGACCCTCGCCGTCTCTCTCTTCTGTGACTGACCCCTGCCGTCTCTCTCTTCTGTGACTGGCCCCCGCCGTCTTTCTCTCCTGTGACTGACCCCCGCCATCTTTCTCTTCTGTGACTGACCCCCGCCGTCTCTCTCTTCTGTGACTGACCCTCGCTGTCTCTCTCTTCTGTGACTGACCCCCGCCGTCTCTCTCTTCTGTGACTGACCCCCGCCATCTTTCTCTCCTGTGACTGACCCCCGCCATCTTTCTCTTCTGTGACTGACCCCCGCCATCTTTCTCTTCTGTGACTGACCCCCGCCATGTCTCTCTTCTGTGACTGACCCCCGCCGTCTCTCTCTTCTGTGACTGACCCCCGCCATCTCTCTCTTATGTGACTGACCCCAGCCGTCTTTCTCTTCTGTGACTGACCCCCGCCGTCTTTCTCTTCTGTGACTGACCCCCGCCGTCTCTCTCTTCTGTGACTGACCCCCGCCGTCTCTCTCTTCTGTGACTGACCCCCGCCGTCTCTCTCTTCTGTGACTGACCCCCGTATTCTCTCTCTTCTGTGACTGACCCCCGCCGTCTCTCTCTTCTGTGACTGACCCCCGCCATCTCTCTATTCTGTGACTGACCCCCGCCATCTTTCTCTTCTGTGACTGACCCTCGCCGTCTCTCTCTTCTGTGACTGACCCCCGCCATCTCTCTCTTCTGTGACTGACCCCCGCCATTTCTCTCTTCTGTGACTGACCCCCGCCGTCTTTCTCTTCTATGACTGACCCTCGCCATCTCTCTGTTCTGTGACTGACCCCCGCCATCTCTCTCTTCTGTGACTGACCCCCGCCGTCTCTCTTCTGTGACTGACCCCCGCCGTCTTTCTCTTCTGTGACTGACCCTCGCCATCTCTTTGTTCTGTGACTGACCCCCGCCGCCTCTCTCTTCTGTGACTGACCCCCGCCGTCTCTCTCTTCTGTGACTGACCCCCGCCATCTTTCTCTTCTGTGACTGACCCCCGCCATCTTTCTCTTCTGTGACTGACCCCCGCCATCTTTCTCTTCTGTGACTGACCCCGCCATCTTTCTCTTCTGTGACTGACCCCCGCCATCTCTCTCTTCTGTGACTGACTCCCGCCATCTCTCTCTTCTGTGACTGACTCCCGCCGTCTCTCTCTTCTGTGACTGACCCCCGCCGTCTTTCTCTTCTGTGACTGACCCCCGCCATCTTTCTCTTCTGTGACTGACCCCCGCCATCTCTCTCTTCTGTGACTGACACCCGCCATCTTTCTCTTCTGTGACTGACCCCCGCCATCTCTCTCTTCGGTGACTGACCCCCGCCATCTTTCTCTTCTGTGACTGACCCCCGCCATCTTTCTCTTCTGTGACTGACCCCCGCCATCTTTCTCTTCTGTGACTGACCCCCCGCCATCTCTCTCTTCTGTGACTGACCCCCGCCATCTCTCTCTTCTGTGACTGACCCCCGCCGTCTCTCTTCTGTGACTGACCCCTGCGCTCTCTATTTGCAGGATGCTCTGTGAGGACTTCTGCAGCCTCTTTACATGCATTGTCATATGTGAAGGCCGCCAGGATTCACCTCAGTGTAAGGTGACTGAGCTGTCGGGCCGCTGGGAGCGTGGGGTCAGTGCAGGAGGAGGACGCAGATTGAGTGAGTACAACATGGTGCGCATGGACACACTGGGCCTCAGTTATCAAAACTGGCTTATAAAAACATGTTTGTAGCAACCAATAAGAGCTCAGATTTCATCTCTTAAACTGCATTGGTAAAAATACAAGCTGTACTGTGATTGGACCTCCCAAACAATAGAACTACAAATCCCAGTACAGCATTAACTACTCACAGCTTTTGCTGCAGGTCTGTATTCATTTAGTGTTCCATGTGAAGCCTCAGGATCCAGTTGTGCCGAAATGCTCGGAATTGCAGGCAGAATCCTTCTTCTGAGAGGTCAGGTGGAGCCGGTATGCAGCTCCTGGTCACCTGGCTGGTCTGGGGTTGTGGGGCAGTAGCAGGGCTCACAGTCTTGTCGCACAAAGCTGCAGATGTCTCAGCACACTTCAGCCATGGAGTATCACTTTCACACTGCCATGATGGCTGACCACACACCTCTCCCCTAGTATAGTTCACCCCTCCAGATTGATTAACCATTAAATTCTGTCCTCTTTTGTTCCTCCTCCTTTCCCTGGTTTTTGTGAGGAGCTAAGCCTCTTGGGTATTGTAGTTTCTGGCACTCTATACATAGCTTCCACAGCAGGTGCTACATAAAGAGAAGCTGCAGCTGCATCTCTCTCCTTCCAGTTGACAGTATGGGTTTTACACGTAGAGATGCTGCAGCTGTGTCCCCCTTCTCCCCTCTCACAATATGAGTCTCACTTAGAGAGTCATTACAGCTGCATCCACCGCTCCTCTATTTATTACGTGCTTTTTTGGCGGCTACAGCGGTACCTGCCAATTCCAGACCCCCTGAGGCCAGGGCTGGGGTGTTTGCTGAATATATTCCAGTCTCATGTTTTCACAGTACTGGTGCAGTAATCAGGGCTGTGCTGTGCAGAGACGCTCCAGGATAACTCTCCATAATCATTAACAACCCTAATCCCCGTCATCTCTCCCTTCTTTATTTAGAATCTTTCTTCACAAACCCACAATTCCGTTTCCGCGTGGGCGGTGCTTCAGACCGAGAGGTGGAGTCAGTTACTGAGCCGGGGAGCTGAGGAGCGATGGACGGTGTTAGTGGAGCTGCTGCAGACGGACAGAAGAGCCACGAAGCTCCATGTGACCTGTCACCTGTACAGGGCGAGTACCTCTCACCCACTGAGACCCTTACGTGCCATCATCGAGGATCCTGGAGCTTTACTTATTGTCAATCTTCTTTTCCTGCCTTGTTGGCATCTAATATTTTGATTTTTTTTGTTCTTTTTCAGGTTCCTGAGGAGCTGGTGAGATTCTGTTCTGGGGTCATCATTCTAGTCACCCTACCAAATCCTACAAATGTGGAAAATGGGTTCAACAGGACACACCCGGGTCTTCGTAGTCCACTAACCATGACCCAACTAGGGCTGGCTCCCCTAGCATGGTGGGCAGGTGGTACATGCAGTACAATGCAGGGGAGGCTCCATACACAGCCTTGATTTTAGCAATGTGTAAATCCCTCTCTATGAGAGGTCGGAGGAGAGGGCCAGATGATCCATTCACTTTACCAGAATCCTCCAGACCTCAGGTCCCATCACTCTCAACTCTGTAATGTCAGAGCCGCCACTGTGATGGTGGATTATTCCCATAGAGTGGTGGTAGTCAGGGGGAAGGGGTGAATTAGCCATAATAATGTGATAGCTCCATCCATGTCCCAGGTTCCCCGTCCATATCTGGATCGCGGATTCTTCACGAGGAGCCGCCCGGTGGCCGACACCGGCCCCGCACAGAACAGCCGTGGAGTCACAATGAGGGCCACTCTGAACCCCGGAGAATATGTGATTGTGCCATCCACATACGATGCCAACCAGGAGGGCAACTTCTACATCAGAGTTCACCGTGAGAAAGAAACAAGGGACAGGTGAGTGACCCCCACACCCACTCACCCTAAAAGGGACAGAAGACATGTGAGTGTCCCAACACTGCTCACAACCTAAAGACGGGTAAGAAAAGTCAGAGTGAACCCCATCACCCGCTCACCCTAAAGGGTCAGAAGACATGTGAGTGACCCCCACACCCACTCACCCTAAAGGGACAGAAGACATGTGAGTGTCCGTAACACATGCTCACCCTAAAGCGCCAAAGCACAGGTGAATGACCCCAACACCCGCTCACCCTAAAGGGACAGTAGATATGTGAGTGACCCCCGACACCCGCTCACCCTAAAAGAACTAAAGAGAGGGGAGTGACTCCCGACACCCGCTCACCCTAAGGGTACTTTTACACGCGGCAACTTTTCTAGGAATTTCACAGGTAACTTACTGGTTGCAATGAAATCATGGAGACAAGTTCTATCTTGTGCTGTGTACAAATGGAATAATCTCTCCATGATTTCACCGCAACCAGTAAGTTACCTGTGAAATTCCTAGAAAAGTTGCCGCGTGTAAAGGTACCTTAAAGGGACAGTAGACAGGTGAGTGACCCCACACCCGCTCACCCTAAAGGGACAGACGACTAGTCCTTGGTGATGGGACTTGGCCACGCAGGCGGGTGGTGTTGGTGCTGGGAACTATTCCTACAAAACCTTGCTCTTCTTCCCATATCAGAGCGTTGCTGGATCTTGTTATTTATTGTCTCATTTCCAGGAATCACTGAAGTATCACAGAGAGCGATCACATCTCTAATAATCTGTATTCAAGGAACAAACAAGCAGAATACAACGCGGGATCTCCATAACAGGAACGTCCTGACCGAGACCGAGTGACCAAACAACAGCAGAGAAACAATGTGACCTGAATAAAACTTTTCCAAAAAGGTCTGTGTCATTGATGTGTGACCTTCAGATGGCAAGTGACATCCCCGACCTGCTAAATATGAGAAAACCCAAGATAATCACAGCTGGAGCCTTCACCCTAAACTCCCTGATCAGGGGACAATGCAAACTAGTCACAGACTGATCCTGAGTTACCTCCTGTATTATACTCCAGAGCTGCACTCACTATTCTGCTGGTGCAGTCACTGTGTACATACATTACATTACTGATCCTGAGTTACCTCCTGTATTATACTCCAGAGTTGCACTCACTATTCTGCTGGTGCAGTCACTGTGTACATACATTACATTACTGATCCTGAGTTACATCCTGTATTATACTCCAGAGCTGCACTCACTATTCTGCTGGTGCAGTCACTGTGTACATACATTACATTACTGATCCTGAGTTACCTCCTGTATTATACTCCAGAGCTGCACTCACTATTCTGCTGGTGCAGTCACTGTGTACATACATTACATTACTGATCCTGAGTTACATCCTGTATTATACCCAGAGCTGCACTCACTATTCTGCTGGTGCAGTCACTGTGTACATACATTACATTACTGATCCTGAGTTACATCCTGTATTATACTCCAGAGCTGCACTCACTATTCTGCTGGTGCAGTCACTGTGTACATACATTACATTACTGATCCTGAGTTACCTCCTGTATTATACTCCAGGCTGCACTCACTATTCTGCTGGTGCAGTCACTGTGTACATACATTACATTACTGATCCTGAGTTACCTCCTGTATTATACTCCAGAGCTGCACTCACTATTCTGCTGGTGCAGTCACTGTGTACATACATTACATTACTGATCCTGAGTTACCTCCTGTATTATACCTCCAGAGCTGCACTCACTATTCTGCTGGTGCAGTCACTGTGTACATACATTACATTACTGATCCTGAGTTACCTCCTGTATTATACTCCAGAGCTGCACTCACTATTCTGCTGGTGCAGTCACTGTGTACATACATTACATTACTGATCCTGAGTACCTCCTGTATTATACTCCAGAGCTGCACTCACTATTCTGCTGGTGCAGTCACTGTGTACATACATTACATTACTGATCCTGAGTTACCTCCTGTATTATACTCCAGAGCTGCACTCACTATTCTGCTGGTGCAGTCACTGTTACATACATTACATTACTGATCCTGAGTTACCTCCTGTATTATACTCCAGAGCTGCACTCACTATTCTGCTGGTGCAGTCACTGTGTACATACATTACATTACTGATCCTGAGTTACCTCCTGTATTATACTCCAGAGCTGCACTCACTATTCTGCTGGTGCAGTCACTGTGTACATACATTACATTACTGATCTGAGTTACCTCCTGTATTATACTCCAGAGCTGCACTCACTATTCTGCTGGTGCAGTCACTGTGTACATACATTACATTACTGATCCTGAGTTACCTCCTGATTATACTCCAGAGCTGCACTCACTATTCTGCTGGTGCAGTCACTGTGTACATACATTACATTACTGATCTGAGTTACCTCCTGTATTATACTCCAGAGCTGCACTCACTATTCTGCTGGTGCAGTCACTGTGTACATACATTACATTACTGATCCTGAGTTACCTCTGTATTATACTCCAGAGCTGCACTCACTATTCTGTGGTGCAGTCACTGTGTACATACATTACATTACTGATCCTGAGTTACCTCCTGTATTATACTCCAGAGCTGCACTCACTATTCTGCTGGTGCAGTCACTGTGTACATACATTACATTACTGATCCTGAGTTACCTCCTGTATTATACTCCAGAGCTGCACTCACTATTCTGCTGGTGCAGTCACTGTGTACATACATTACATTACTGATCCTGAGTTACCTCCTGTATTATACTCCAGAGCTGCACTCACTATTCTGCTGGTGCAGTCACTGTTACATACATTACATTACTGATCCTGAGTTACCTCCTGTATTATACTCCAGAGCTGCACTCACTATTCTGCTGGTGCAGTCACTGTGTACATACATTACATTACTGATCCTGAGTTACCTCCTGTATTATACTCCAGAGCTGCACTCACTATTCTGCAGGTGCAGTCACTGTGTACATACATTACTGATCCTGAGTTACCTCCTGTATTATACTCCAGAGCTGCACTCACTATTCTGCTGGTGCAGTCACTGTGTACATACATTACATTACTGATCCTGAGTTACCTCCTGTATTATACTCCAGAGCAGCACTCACTATTCTGCTGGTGCAGTCACTGTGTACATACATTACATTACTGATCCTGAGTTACCTCCTGTATTATACTCCAGAGCTGCACTCACTATTCTGCTGGTGGAGCTGATTGCTGACACCCTCCAGCCTTCTGAGCCCAGTTTATAGTTGTGGCTCCCTGTATTAATATATGAGAGAGGGGGCGAGAAAAAAAAAGAGGGACGAGAGAAAGAGGACAAGAGAGAGAAAAATAGAAAGAGAGAGACAAAAAGAGAGAGAAAGAGAGGGAGAGAAAAATGAGAGGAAACGAGGAGAGCAAAAGGGAAGAGAGAGAAAGGAAGACAAAGAGGTGAGAGAAAAAAAGATAGAGAAGAGAAAGGAAGGGAGGAAGCGGAAGAAGAGGAGAGAGAGAAGGAAAGAACACACAGCTGGACAAGGATTTCAGGACATCATCACTTCTGTTCTCCAGGATTTCATTCATCTCCGCAGATAAACAGAGATTTGATATAAGATTTATTTGACGCTGGAGATTTTGTTTTGCGCCGAATCTACAAAGGAACAAAGAACGACAAAGTGCAGAAATCCCCGAACTGCAGATGTGACGAAACTGCACCAAACAATGCACAATTAACACATTTTGCGCAAACACAGCCCTGCACCACACACCAGCCTGCACACACAAAGCCTGCACTGCACACACACAGCCCTGCCCCCCTGCACACACACAGCCCTGCACACACACACCTGCACACACACTGCCCTGCACACACACACTGCCTGCACACACACTGCACACTCACACACACACCACTGCACACACACTGCCTGCACTCATACCACTCCCGCACACACACTGCCCTGCACACACTACACACTCACACACACTGCACACACACTGCACACACACTGCTGCACAACACACTGCCTGCGACACACACACTGCCCTGCACACACACACACTGCACACACTGCCCTGACACACACACTGCCCTGCGCACACACACTGCCCTGCGCACCACACTGCCCTGCACACACACACGCCCTGCGCACACACACTGCCCTGCCACACACACACTGCCCTGCACACACTGCCTGCGCACACACACTGCCCTGCCACACACACTGCCCTGCACCACACACTGCCCTGCACACACACCACTGCCCTGCGCACAACACTGCCTGCGACACACACACTGCCCTGCACACACACACGCCTGCACGCCACACACACTGCCCTGCACACACACACTGCACACACATGCCCTGCACACCACACCACACACTGCCCTGCACACACACACACTGCACACACAGCCCTGCACGCGCACACACACTGCCCTGCACACACACACCACACTGCCCTGCACACACACACACTGCCCTGCACACACACCTGACACACACACTGCCCTGCACACACACAGCCTTGCGCACACACACACAGCCCTGCACACACACACACTGCCCTGCACACACACACACTGCCCTGCACACACACACACTGCACACAGCCCTGCACGCGCACACACACACTGCCCTGCACACACACAGCCCTGCAACACACACACCAGCCCTGCACACACACTGCCCTGCACACACACACACACACAGCTCTGCACACACACACACTGCCGCACACACACAGCCCTGCACACACACACACACAGCCTGCACAACACACACGCCCTACACACACACTGCACACAGCCCTGCACACACACACACACTGCCCTGCACACATAACACACTGCACACACACACAGCCCTGCACACACACACGCCATGCACACACACAGCCCTGCACACACACAACAGCCCTGCGCACACACACACTGCCCTGCACACACACACACTGCACACACACAACCACTGCACACACACACTGCCCTGCACACACACACTGCCCTGCACACAACACACTGCCCTGCCACACACACACTGCCCTGCACACACACACCTGCAACCACACACTGCCCTGCACACACACACTGCCCTGACGACACCACCACACTGCCCTGCGCACACACTGCCTGCGCACACACTGCCCTGCACACACACACATGCCCTGCAACACCACACACACTGCCCTGCACACACACCCACTGCACACACACAGCCCTGCACACACACTGCCGCAACACACACTGCCCTGCACACACACACACACTGCCCTGCACACACACACACACTGCCCTGTGCACACACACACGGCCCTGCACACACACACCACTGCCACATCACACACACACACTGCCCTGCACACACACACCACAGCCCTGCGCACACACACACACCATGCCTGCACACACACACACACGCCCTGCACACACACACTGCACACACAAGCCCTGCACCGCACACACACTACACGCCCTGCACCACACACACACTGCCCTGCACGCACACACACAGCCTGCACACACAACACAAGCCTGCACACACACACTGCCCTGTCACACACACAGCCCTGCAACAACACCACTGCCTGCACACACACAGCCCTGCACACACACACACACACAGCCCTACACACACACTGCACACAGCCCTGCACACACACACTGCCCTGCACGCACACACTCCTGCACGCACATACACACACTGCACACACACACAACCCTGCACACACACACACAGCCCTGACACACACACACACACAGCCCTGCACACACACAGCCCTGCACGCGCACACACAGCCCTGCACACACACACGGCCCTGCACACACACACGCACACACACAGCCCTGCACACACACACAGCCCTGCACGCACACACAGCCCTGCACACACACACGGCCCTGCACACACACACGCACACACACAGCCCTGCACGCACACACACGGCCCTGCACACACACACAGCCCTGCACACACACACGGCCCTGCACACACACACGCACACACACAGCCCTGCACGCACACACACGGCCCTGCACACACACACAGCCCTGCACACACACACACAGCCCTGCACACACACACAGCCCTGTACACACACACAGCCCTGTACACACACACAGCCCTGCACGCACACACACTGCATGTTTTTTTCCTTGCAGGTTCGGTGCAAAAAGTAATTTTAAGGCTACGTTCACACACTGCGCTTTTTTACGCGAGTATTTTGTGAAATACGCAGCTCCTTTCACACACTGCGTTTTTTCTCTGCATTTTTCTCTGCACTTTTTCAGAGCCCATTTATCATGGGGGCAATGGAAAAACGCAGAGAAAAACTGCAGAAAGAATTGACACGGCGATTCTTTTTACGCGCGCGTTTTGCAGTGAAAAAAAGCACAAATACGCAGTGTGTGAATGGATTGTGTCAAACCCATAGGTTTGGCCGGGCTGCTTATCCAGAATTGCGTTGTCACTGCAAAAAGCGCGTGTAAAAAAAAGCATCAAAAAACGCAGGTAAGGCTGCGTTCACACGCTGCGTATTTGTCGCGTTTTTTTAAGGGGAAAAACGTGGTAAAAAACTCCCGACAGAACAGCTTCAATTGGCTTTTTTACGCGATTTCTTCCAGTGCTTATAATGGGGCCTATGGAAGAAACGCGCGTAAAAAACTGGAAAGAATTGACGTTCATTCTTTTTATGCGCGTTTTTTGCTCCGAAATGGCTGCGTAAAATTACGCGACGTCTGAATGGCACAAAGTGAATGTCCATTCACTGTGCTGGGAAATGCAGACGCACATGCGTTTTTGGGGCAAATACGCGCGTAAAAATACGCAGCGTGTGAACACAGCCTAAATACAGAAAACGTAGCAAAATACGCAATGTGTGAATGTAGCCTAATGCTGCAAATCCGGATGTGTTCACAAATTGTGTCTGGACGCCAGAAAAACGCACTGATCTGCGCACACTGCGGCTCCTGTGCGCCCTCTGCCGCCCGGAGGGTGGAATTGAACCACTCTGTCCCTCGACAGCCGCAGGTTTGAAGCCTGCGCCCCAGACCACTGAGGATCATCCGGGCGGGGAACATGGCGGCCCCGGGCCTATATAACGGCCGCCGCTCCGGAGACCCTGAGCTTATGGAGACCGTTATAATGAGCGCGGCCCCGTCACCTCCGCCTGTCACACGGGACACCACGTGACTGCCAACATCACCGGTGACCGAGAATCCGCACAACGACCGGAGAGACCGGGGAAAACGATGGGTGGGGCGTATGCAAATACCACAATGCATCCTGGTTCTCCTAAACACACGGTGTGGGCGGGGCCGGCTGGTGTGGGCGGGGTCCGCTGCTGACGACTGCTCAGAGTCCGCGGGAAATCACGGTGTGGGCGGGGTCAGCGGGTGTGGGCGGGGCTGGGTCATGACGTAGCTGCTCGGAGTCCGCGGGTCGCGCTGAGGGTGGAGGAGATGTTCTGCAGACAATGGACGGGAGTGAGATGCTCTGCAGGAGGAGGACAGGGGTCAGGCCGTGAGTCACAGAGAGCGTCAGAGGAGGTGACGGAGAGAGGGGGCGACCGAGGAGAGCGGGGGGGGGGGACACCGCCGATAAGAATAGCCCGAGCTATACATAGACATGACGTGTGAGGAGGAGGCGCGGAGCATGCTGGGAGCACAGCGACGCCGGACAGTCACCCATAGCAACCAGAGAGCGCGGGAGTCACCTATAGCAACCGGGGATAGTCACCCATAGCAACCAGAGGGAGTCACCCATAGCAACCGGGGATAGTTACCCATAGCAACCAGAGAGAGCGAGAAACACCCATAGCAACCAGAGAGCGCGGAAGTCACCCATAGCAACCAGAGAGAGCGGGAGTCACCCATAGCAACCAGAGAGAGCGGGAATCAGCCATAGCAACCGGGGATAATCACCCATAGCAACCAAAGAGAGCGGGAGTCACCTATAGCAACCAGAGAGAGCGAGAGTCACCCATAGCAACCAGAGAGAGCGAGAGTCACCCATAGCAACCAGAGAGAGCGGGAATCAGCCATAGCAACCGGGGATAATCACCCATAGCAACCAGAGAGAGCGGGAGTCACCTATAGCAACCAGAGAGAGCGAGAGTCACCCATAGCAACCAGAGAGCACGGGAGTCACCTATAGCAACCAGAGAGACCGGGAGTCACCTATAGCAACCGGGGATAATCACCCTTAGCAACCAGAGAGAGCGGGAGTCACCTATAGCAACCAGAGAGAGCGAGAGTCACCCATAGCAACCGGGGATAATCACCTATAGCAACCAGAGAGAGTGAGAGTCACCCATAGCAACCAGAGAGTGCGAGAGTCACCCATAGCAACCAGAGAGAGCGGGAGTCACCCATAGCAACTGGGGATAATCACCTATAGCAACCAGAGAGAGCGGGAGTCACCCATAGCAACCAGAGAGAGCGAGAGTCACCCATAGCAACCGGGGATAGTCACCCATAGCAATCAGAGACAGCGGGAGTCACCCATAGCAACCAGAGAGCACGGGAGTCACCCATAGCAACCAGAGAGCGCGGGAGTCATCTATAGCAACCAGAGAAAGCGGGAATCAGCCATAGCAACCGGGGATAATCACCCATAGCAACCAGAGAGAGCGGGAGTCACCCATAGCAACCAGAGAGAGCGGGAGTCACCTATAGCAACCAGAGAGAGTGAGAGTCACCCATAGCAACCAGAGAGCACGGGAGTCACCTATAGCAACCAGAGAGAGCGGGAGTCACCTATAGCAACCGGGGATAATCACCCTTAGCAACCAGAGAGAGCGGGAGTCACCTATAGCAACCAGAGAGAGCGAGAGTCACCCATAGCAACCGGGGATAATCACCTATAGCAACCAGAGAGAGCGAGAGTCACCCATAGCAACCAGAGAGAGCGGGAGTCACCCATAGCAACCGGGGATAATCACCTATAGCAACCAGAGAGAGCGGGAGTCACCCATAGCAACCAGAGAGAGCGAGAGTCACCCATAGCAACTGGGGATAGTCACCCATAGCAACCAGAGACAGCGGGAGTCACCCATAGCAACCAGAGAGCACGGGAGTCACCCATAGCAACCAGAGAGCGCGGGAGTCATCTATAGCAACCAGAGAGAGCGGGAATCAGCCATAGCAACCGAGGATAATCACCCATAGCAACCAGAGAGAGCGGGAGTCACCCATAGCAACCAGAGAGAACGGGAGTCACCTATAGCAACCAGAGAGAGCGAGAGTCACCCAAAGCAACCAGAGAGCACGGGAGTCACCTATAGCAACCAGAGAGAGCGGGAATCACCTATAGCAACCAGAAAGAGTGAGAGTCACCCATAGCAACCGGGGATAATCACCTATAGCAACCAGAGAGAGTGAGAGTCACCCATAGCAACCAGAGAGAGCGAGAGTCACCCATAGCAACCAGAGAGAGCGGGAATCACCCATAGCAACCGGGGATAATCACCTATAGCAACCAGAGAGAGCGGGAGTCACCCATAGCAACCAGAGAGAGCGAGAGTCACCCATAGCAACCAGAGAGAGCGGGAGTCACCTATAGCAACCGGGGATAATCACCCATAGCAACCAGAGAGAGAGTCACCCATAGCAACCGGGGATAATCACCTATAGCAACCAGAGAGAGTGAGAGTCACCCATAGCAACCAGAGAGAGCGGAAGTCACCTATAGCAACCGGGGATAATCACCCATAGCAACCAGAGAGAGCAGGAGTCACCCATAGCAACCAGAGAGAGAGGGAGTCACCCATAGCAACCAGAGAGAGTGGGAGTCACCTATAGCAACCGGGGATAGTCACCCATAGCAACCAGAGAGCGGGAGTCACCCATAGCAACCGGGGATAATCACCTATAGCAACCAGAGAGAGCGGGAGTCACCCATAGCAACCAGAGAGAGCGGGAGTCACCTATAGCAACCGGGGATAATCACCCATAGCAACCAGAGAGAGCGGAGTCACCCATAGCAACCACAGAGAGCGGAGTCACCTATAGCAACCAGAGATAGCGAGAGTCACCTATAGCAACCGGGGATAATCACCCATAGCAACCAGAGAGAGCGAGATTCACCTATAGCAACCAGAGAGAGTGAGAGTCACCCATAGCAACCGGGGATAATCACCTATAGCAACCAGAGAGAGTGAGAGTCACCCATAGCAACCAGAGAGAGCAGGAGTCACCCATAGCAACCAGAGAGAGCGGGAGTCACCCATAGCAACCAGAGAGAGTGGGAGTCACCTATAGCAACCGTGGATAGTCACCCATAGCAACCAGAGAGCGCGGGAGTCACCCATAGCAACCAGAGAGTGCAGGAGTCACCCATAGCAACCAGAGAAAGAGACATCCATAGCAACCAGAGAGAGCGGGAGTCAGCCATAGCAACTGGGGATAGTCACCCATAGCAACCAGAGAGAGCAGGAGTCACCCATAGCATCCAGAGAGAGTGGGAATCAGCCATAGCAACTGGGGATAGTCACCCATAGCAACCAGAGAGAGCGGGAGTCACTTATAGCAACCGGGGATAGTCATCCATAGCAACCAGAGAGAGCAGGAGTCACCCATAGCAACCAGAGAGAGTGGGACTCAGCCATAGCAACTGGGGATAGTCACCCATAGCAACCAGAGAGAGCGGGAGTCACCTATAGCAACCAGAGAGAGCGAGAGTCACCCATAGCAACCAGAGAGCACGGGAGTCACCTATAGCAACCAGAGAGAGCGGGAGTCACCTATAGCAACCGGGGATAATCACCCTTAGCAACCAGAGAGAGCGGGAATCACCTATAGCAACCAGAGAGAGCGAGAGTCACCCATAGCAACCAGAGAGCGGGAATCACCCATAGCAACCGGGGATAATCACCTATAGCAACCAGAGAGAGCGGGAGTCACCCATAGCAACCAGAGAGAGCGAGAGTCACCCATAGCAACCAGAGAGAGCGGGAGTCACCTATAGTAACCGGGGATAATCACCCATAGCAACCAGAGAGAGCGAGAGTCACCCATAGCAACCGGGATAATCACCTATAGCAACCAGAGAGAGTGAGAGTCACCCATAGCAACCAGAGAGAGCGGAAGTCACCTATAGCAACTGGGGATAATCACCCATAGCAACCAGAGAGAGCAGGAGTCACCCGTAGCAACCAGAGAGAGCGGGAGTCACCCATAGCAACCAGAGAGAGTGGGAGTCACCTATAGCAACCGGGGATAGTCACCCATAGCAACCAGAGAGAGCGGGAGTCACCCATAGCAACCGGGGATAATCACCTATAGCAACCAGAGAGAGCGGGAGTCACCCATAGCAACCAGAGAGAGCGGGAGTCACCTATAGCAACCGGGGATAATCACCCATAGCAACCAGAGAGAGCGGGAGTCACCCATAGCAACCACAGAGAGCGGGAGTCACCTATAGCAACCAGAGATAGCGAGAGTCACCCATAGCAACCGGGGATAATCACCTATAGCAACCAGAGAGAGTGAGAGTCACCCATAGCAACCAGAGAGAGCAGGAGTCACCTATAGCAACCGGGGATAATCACCCATAGCAACCAGAGAGAGCAGGAGTCACCCATAGCAACCAGAGAGAGCGGGAGTCACCCATAGCAACCAGAGAGAGATGGGAGTCACCTATAGCAACCGGGGATAGTCACCCATAGCAACCAGAGAGCGCGGGAGTCACTCATAGCAACCAGAGAGTGCAGGAGTCACCCATAGCAACCAGGGTTAGTCACCCATAGCAACCAGAGAGACACCCATAGCAACCAGAGAGAGCGGGAGTCAGCCATAGCAACTGGGGATAGTCACCCATAGCAACCAGAGAGAGCAGGAGTCACCCATAGCAACCAGAGAGAGTGGGAATCAGCCATAGCAACTGGGGATAGTCACCCATAGCAACCAGAGAGAGCGGGAGTCACCTATAGCAACCGGGGATAGTCACCCATAGCAACCAGAGAGAGCAGGAGTCACCCATAGCAACCAGAGAGAGTGGGACTCAGCCATAGCAACTGGGGATAGTCACCCATAGCAACCAGAGAGAGCGGGAGTCACCTATAGCAACCGGGGATAGTCACCCATAGCAACCAGAGAGAGCAGGAGTCACCCATAGCAACCAGGGATACGTCACCCATAGCAACGAGAGACAGTGAGAGTTACCCATAGCAACCAGAGACAGTGATAGTCACCCATAGCAAGTAGAGAGACCGAGAGTCACCCATAGCAACCAGGGAGAGAAAGAGACACCCATAGCAACCAGGGATAGTCACCCGTAGCAACCAGAGAGACCGAGAGTCACCCATAGCAACCAGGGATAGTCACCCATAGCAACCAGAGAAAGAGACACCTATAGCAACCGGAGAGCGCAGGAGTCACCCATAGCAACCAGGAAAAGTCACCCATAGCAACCAGAGAGAGCAAGAGACACCAATAGCAACCAGAGAGAGCAGGAGTCACCCATAGCAACCGGGGATAATCACCTATAGCAACCAGAGAGAGCGGGAGTCACCTATAGCAACCAGAGAGAGCAAGAGTCACCCATAGCAACCGGGGATAATCACCTATAGCAACCAGAGAGAGCGAGAGTCACCCATAGCAACCGGGGATAATCACCCATAGCAACCAGAGAGAGCGGGAGTCACCAATAGCAACCGGGGATAGTCACCCATAGCAACCAGAGAGAGCGAGTCACCCATACCAACTGCATAAAGTAAGTCACAGAAAGTGGAAATAACGAGAGTGCAACCAACAGCAACTGGAGTCACCCTCAGCCACTGCAGTGTGCACCCAAGTCACCCATAGCAACTAGAAATAGCAGCTCATAGCAACTGTGTAAAGTCACCCATAGCAGCCAGAGATAGTAACTCATAGCAACAGGAGAGTCACCCTTAGTGACTGACCTGCTGCAGGAACCCACAGCAACGGCGTAAAGTCACCCATAACAGCCGGATATAGTAACCCATAACAATTGAATATAGTAACCCATAGAAACTGGATATACTAATCCATAGCAATTACGTAGTTACCCATAGCAACCAGATATACTAATCCATAGCAATTACGTAGTTACCCATAGCAACCGGATATAGTATCCCATAGCGACCAGAGAGTCACCCATCTGCAATCACCCATAGGTACTGCGTGAAATTACCCAACCAGAGAGAACAATGGTAGAATCTCCCACAGCAGCCTGCAGCCACCAAACTACAGATCACACCAGAGTGCAGCCAATAGCAACTGAGCACAACCCCTCCAGCACATGGTGATACCCACCTGTAGCGCGGTGTAACCAGATGACGTCACAGCTGCTCTATTATAATCCTCCGCTCTATAATGTCCAGAGGTGCGAGGTCTCTGCAGGAAATAGGAGCACTGTGCCTTTAATGGAAGCCACACCTCTAATCCTCTCAACGCCTCCCACTCTGTTGCTAGGAAACATAAATAAAGACAAGCGGCGCGTCGTGACGTCGGTCCGGACGTTGTTCCCATGGCAACCGGAGGAGTGTTTACCCTAGGAACACGTGGGAGCGGAGAGACCGCAAAATCCCCGGACGGGACAGAGGATCGGAGGACGGAGGACAGATAGAGGAGCCCCGGGGACGGAGAGACGAGCGGAGGACGGACGAGCGGCCCCCGGAGGACGGGAGAGCGGAGGACAGAGGACAGATAGAGGGGCCCCAGGGACGGAGAGACGAGCGGAGGACGGACGAGCGGCCCCCGGAGATAGAGCGGCCCCGGAGAGCGGAGGACGGAGGATAGATAGAGAGGTCCCCGGAGAGCGGAGGACGGATAGAGAGGCCCCCGGAGAGCGGAGGATAGATAGAGAGGCCCCCGGAGAGTGGAGGACGGATGATAGATAGAGAGGCCCCCGGAGAGCGGAGGACAGATAGAGAGGCCCCCGGAGAGCGGAGGACAGATAGAGAGGCCCCCGGAGAGCGGAGGACAGATAGAGAGGCCCCCGGAGAGCGGAGGATAGATAGAGAGGCCCCCGGAGAGTGGAGGATAGATAGAGAGGCCCCCGGAGAGCGGAGGATAGATAGAGAGGCCCCCGGAGAGTGGAGGACGGATGATAGATAGAGAGGCCCCCGGAGAGCGGAGGACAGATAGAGAGGCCCCCGGAGAGCGGAGGATAGATAGAGAGGCCCCCGGAGAGTGGAGGACGGATGATAGATAGAGAGGCCCCCGGAGAGCGGAGGACAGATAGAGAGGCCCCCGGAGAGCGGAGGACAGATAGAGAGGCCCCCGGAGAGCGGAGGACAGATAGAGAGGCCCCCGGAGAGCGGAGGATAGATAGAGAGGCCCCCGGAGAGCGGAGGATAGATAGAGAGGCCCCCGGAGAGCGGAGGACAGATAGAGAGGCCCCCGGAGAGCGGAGGATAGATAGAGAGGCTCCCGGAGAGCGGAGGACAGATAGGCCCCCGGAGAGCGGAGGACGGAGGATATATAGAGAGGCCCCCGGAGAGCGGAGGACGGAGGATATATAGAGAGGCCCCCGGAGAGCGGAGGACGGAGGATATATAGAGAGGCCCCCGGAGAGCGGAGGACGGATGATAGATAGAGAGGCTCCCGGAGAGCGGAGGACGGATGATAGATAGAGAGGCCCCCGGAGAATGGAGGACAGATAAGAGGCCCCCGGAGAGCGGAGGACAGATGATAGATAGAGAGGCCCCCGGAGAGTGAGGACAGATAGAGAGGCCCCCGGAGGACGGATGATAGATAGAGAGGCCCCCGGAGAGCGGAGGACGGATGATAGATAGAGAGGCCCCCGGAGAGCAGAGGATAGAGGATAGATAGAGAGGCCCCCGTAGAGCGGAGGATAGATAGAGAGGTCCCCGTAGAGCGGAGGATAGATAGAGAGTCCCCCGTAGAGCGGAGGATAGATAGAGAGGTCCCCGGAAGAGCGGAGGATAGATAGAGAGTCCCCCGAAGAGCGGAGGATAGATAGAGAGGTCCCGTAGAGCGGAGGATAGATAGAGAGGCCCCCGTAGAGCGGCGGATAGATAGAGAGGCCCCCGTAGAGCGGCGGATAGATAGAGAGGTCCCCGGAGAGCGGAGGATAGATAGAGAGGTCCCCGGAGAGCGGAGGATAGACAGAGAGGCTCCCTGAGGACAGGAGAGCGGAGGACGGAAGAGCGGCCCCGAAGATAGGACGGGAGAGGGGAGGACAGATAGAGCGGCCCCCGGAGAGCGGAGGATAGATAGAGAGGCTCCCGGAGGACAGGAGAGCGGCCCCTGGAGGATGGAGGATAGATATAGAGGCTTCCGGAGAGCGGAGGATAGATGGAGAGGTCCCCGGAGAGCGGAAGATAGATGGAGAGGTCCCCGGAGAGCGGAGGATAGATAGAGAGGTCCCCGGAGAGCGGAGGACGGATGATAGATAGAGAGGCCCCCGGAGAGCGGAGGACAGAGGATAGATAGAGCGGCCCCCGTAGAGCGGAGGATAGATAGAGAGGTCCCCGGAGAGCGGAGGACGGATGATAGATAGAGAGGCCCCCGGAGAGCGAGGACAGAGGATAGATAGAGCGGCCCCCGTAGAGCGGAGGATAGATAGAGAGGTCCCCAGAGAGTGGAGGATAGATAGAGAGGCCCCCGGAGAGCAGAGGATAGATAGAGAGGCCCCCGTAGAGCGGAGGATAGATAGAGAGGTCCCCGGAGAGCGGAGGATAGATAGAGAGGCCCCCGGAGAGCGGAGGATAGAGGATAGATAGAGAGGCCCCCGTAGAGTGGAGGATAGATAGAGAGGCCCCCGTAGAGCGGAGGATAGATAGAGAGGCCCCCGTAGAGCGGAGGATAGATAGAGAGGCCCCCGGAGAGCGGAGGATAGATAGAGAGGTCCCCGGAGAGCGGAGGATAGATTGAGAGGTCCCCGGAGAGCGGAGGATAGATAGAGAGTCCCCCGGAGAGCGGAGAATAGAGGATAGGGAGAGAGGCCCGCGGAGGACAGAGGATAGATAGAGCGGAGGATAGATAGAGAGGTCCCCGTAGAGCGGAGGATAGATAGAGAGGCCCCCGTAGAGCGGAGGATAGATAGAGAGTTCCCCGGAGAGCGGAGGATAGATAGAGGTCCCCAGAGAGCGGAGGATAGATAGAGAGGCTCCCTGAGGACAGGAGAGCGGAGGACGGAAGAGCGGCCCCGAAGATAGGACGGGAGAGGGGAGGACAGATAGAGCGGCCCCCAGAGAGCGGAGGATAGATAGAGAGGCTCCCGGAGGACAGGAGAGTGGCCCCTGGAGGATGGAGGATAGATATAGAGGCCTCCGGAGAGCGGAGGATAGATGGAGAGGTCCCCGGAGAGCGGATAATAGATGGAGAGGTCCCCGGAGAGCGGAGGATAGATTGAGAGGTCCCCGGAGAGCGGAGGATAGATAGAGAGGTCCCTGGAGAGCGGAGGATAGATAGAGAGGCTCCCGGAGGACAGGAGAGCGGAGGACGGGAGAGCGGCCTCGGAGGACGGAGGATAGATAGAGAGGCCCCCGGAGAGCGGAGGATGGACGAGCGGCCCGCGGAGGACAGAGGATAGATAGAGAGGCCCCCGGAGAGCGGAGGATGGACGAGCGGCCCCTGGAGGATGGAGGATAGATAGAGCGGCCCCCGGAGGACGGGAGAGCAGAGGAGGGAGGACAGAAAAGAAAGGAGAGAGGCCCCCGCAGTGCGGAGGAAGGAGGACAGATAGAGTGGAGCGAGCGAGAGCGGAGGACTGGAGAGCGTCTCTGGGAGAGTGGACAGCTGCGTTGTACCTGAAATTCACGCACTTACAGCCTTCAATATTACCAATAAGGTTATTAAAGGTCATCTTTGGATTGTTCCCAGGGTAATGATCTGGTACGGCATTATGGCCGGTGGGTGAATCCCTCCAGTCTTCATTAAGGCCCCGTTACACGGCACAATATCGCTGATACGTCACGGGTTTGGAGGCGTATCAGCGACCTCGTTGTGTGTGACTCTGGCAAGTTGCTATGATAAATCTTTGGATCGGAGTTGACCTTTTACCAACATGTTGCAAAACCTGACGATATCAACTCCAGCCAGGGTTGGCGTTAGGGGGGGGGGGGGCAGACTGGGCAGTTGCCCAGGGCCCCCACTTTCTTAGGGGCCCCCAAAGGAACTGAACTGAAAATAGCAATAAAACAGAAAACAAAAAGAAAAAATACACATATTTGGTATCGCTGCGTTCGTAAGAATCTAAGCTCTCAGTATATGAAGTAAATTAATCCAATTGGTGAATGGCGTAACGGGAAAAAAATAAAAACGCCAGAATTATGTTTTTTAGGCCACCACGTCGTTACAATAAAATGCAATAAAAGGGGATCAAAATGTTGTATCTGACTCAAAATGGTATCAGTACAAATGTCAGCTTAGGGCACATGAGGTGAGCCCTCACATAGCCCTGTATCTTCAACAATTAACACATCATGGGGCTCGGAAAATGGCCAATAAAGCAAATTTTTATTATTTTTTTATTTACACATTTCTGGGGTTTTTTATGATTGAAATAAAAAAAATGTTCAGTATCCTCTTATTGTGACCCAGATAATCAACTTATGAAGACACTTTTACCATATAGTTAACATGATAAGTAAAAAATGCAAATTATGGAATTGCACGGTTTTTTTTGCAATTTTAAAGCACTTGGAATTTTTTTTCTCATTCTCCAGAACATTTTGTGGTAGAATAAAAGATGTCATTCAATAGCACAACTCATCCCGCAAAAAACAAGCCCTCGTATATCTATGTGGAAGGAAAAATGAAATAGTTCTGGCTCTTGGAAGAGGGGGAAAGAAAACAAAAATGAAAAATCACTCAGTGGTAAAAGTTATAAAATCCTTGTAATAGCAGCTGGAGCGCCCCCCGCAGGCTTCAATCTCCACATGTTCATGATGGCTGTAATTAGAGTTAGGGGACCTCTTTAATTCCTATATTTGTAGCCAGTTATCAAGCAGAACTTACAAGGCATTAAAGGGGATGTCCAGGATTAATAACACTTTACTACATCCTTTCAAAAACAGCGCCACCCCTGTGTACAGGTGGCATGTGGTATTACAGCATAGGCCCATTCCCTTCAATTAAGCTGAGCTGCAATATCACATACCACCTGTAGACAGGGGTGGCGCTGTTTTTGAAGGAAATCAGTCGTGTATAGAATGTGTGTGTGCTCGGTGTATACGTGTAATATATAGTGCGTCACATACCGTGTGTTGTGTGTATGTAACATCCACATTTATAAATCCTAGCAGCACAGATTAGAGTTCCTCGGTGTAAACAGGTCGGCAATCGCGGCTCATCATCGGATGATTGGATGTTTATTGAGGAACAAAAATCCTTGCTCTCGGCAGCACATCCCCTGCTGCAAACTGCAGATCTGCGACCGCGTGCCCACGAGATCGTTGACGGTACCTTTACAGATACACCAATGGCTCGGAATTACATTGATTTGTGGGTGGAGCATCTAGTGTGGCCTCTTGCAATTGTGTCCCATTTGCCATTTTTCAGAACAACATCACGTTCCTTGTACTGCTATGAGCCCTTCACATCCATGATCCACCCACCGGCCATAATGCTGCACCAGACCATTACCCTGGGAACATTCCTCAGATGACCTTTAACCCCTTCCCTCGCTCTGATGTGAGCTCACATCATCCCCCATACCTTAGTTGAGATGTGAAACTAACAGCATCAATCGGATCGGTACTGTTAACCCTTTGGCTTGGATCACGCTGTCAATCACAGCGCAATCTAAAGCCCCGCGGTGGAGATCGTGACGTTCCCTGCTGGAATGGGTCCTGTGTTGACTCTGGATTCTGTCTGTAATCGCTTCCTGCCAGTGATCTCTGAGCACCATTGCTGTCGGAAAGTGATGATTTCTCCTGTATTCAGATGAGCAGCAGCTCATTTGTACTCAGGAGAAGCGATTGATCTGTGCAGCTCTGAGGCCCCCTAGTGGGCCAAGTAAAATAAAGAAAAAAAAGTTTTTAAAAAATATGAAAAAAAAACATGTTCAAATCTCCCCTATTTTACCTCATTGAAAATAAAACTATTAAAAGAATACAGATATTTGATCTCGCTGCATTCAGAAACGCCCGATCTATGAAAATATAAAATCAATTGTTCAGATTTGTAACCTGTGTAACGGAACAAAAAGTCCAAACGCCAAAACTACATTTTTTTGGTCACTGCAACATTGCAAAAAAATGCAATAACGGGCGATCAAAAGACGTCACATCTACCCAAAAATGGCATCATTAGAAGCGTCAGCTCAAGACACAAAACATAATCTGTCACACAGCCCCAGATACCAAAAAATGAGGACGCTGCGGGCGCGGAAGATGGCACAAAAAGTGCAATTCTTTTTTCTTTAAAAACTTATTTTCACCACTTAGATAACAGTAAAAGTAACATGTTTGGTATCTACAAACTCATACTGACCCAAAACGTCATACCAACATGTCAGTGTTCCCATAGAGTACTGTCCCGAGGCATCATACGACATGACAGTGTTACCATATAGTACTGTCCCGAGGCATCATACAACATGACATTGTTACCATATAGTACTGACCCGAAACATCATACCGTCACATCAGTGTTACCATATAGTACTGACCCCAGACATCATACTGACACCTCAGTGTTACCATATAGTACTGACCCCAGACATCATACCGACACGTCAGTGTTACCATATAGTACTGACCCAGACATCATACCGACACGTCAGTGTTACCATATAGTACTGACCCCAGACATCATACCGACACCTCAGTGTTACCATATAGTACTGACCCCAACATCATACTGACACCTCAGTGTTACCATATAGTACTGACCCCAGACATCATACCGACACGTCAGTGTTACCATATAGTACTGACCCCAGACATCATACCCACACATCAGTGTTACCATATAGTACTGACCACAGACATCATACCGACACGTCAGTGTTACCATATAGTACTGACCCAAGGCTTCATACTGACACGTCAGTATTACCATATAGTACTGACCTGAGGCATCATACCGACACGTTAGTGTTAACATATAGTACTGACCCCAGACATCATACTGACACGTCAGTATTACCATATAGTACTGACCCGAGGCATCATACCGACACCTCAGTGTTACCATATAGTACTGACCCCAGACATCATACCGACACCTCAGTGTTACCATATAGTACTGACCCCAGACATCTTACCGACACCTCAGCATTACCATATAGTACTGACCCCAGACATCATACCGACACCTCAGTGTTACCATATAGTACTGACCCCAGACATCATACCGACACCTCAGTGTTACCATATAGTACTGACCCCAGACATCATACCGACACCTCAGCATTACCATATAGTACTGACCCCAGACATCATACCGACACCTCAGTGTTACCATATAGTACTGACCCGAGGCATCATACCAATAATAATAATAATAATAATAAATCTTTATTTCTATAGCGCCAACATATTCCGCAGCGCTTTAGAATACAGTGGGTAATAGACGAAAATATACAATATAATACAGTAATTCCAGTAGAGAAAGAATACAGCACAATAATAGGAAACAATACAATAAGCATAAAATCAATGTAAAAAATACAATATAATAGATAAAGCAAAAATAAAGGTGACCCTGCTCAAGAGCTTACAATCTACAGCGGGATAGGGGGTTACACAAGGTACAGGGGCTTATTACACTGATGGTCCAGGCATCTTGAGGAAATGGGGGATAGAAATAAAGTTACATGAATGGTCACCAGACATCTGTGTAGAGGCTTTTGGGTTTGGTGGAGTTTGAAGAAGAGTAATGTCAAGAGAGATAGTGAATGGGCTATATACAGTACAAAGAAATTTTGTTAGGGAGCATGATAGGCCGCCTTGAAAAGATGTGTTTTTAATTTTGTTAGGGAGCATGATAGGCCGCCTTGAAAAGATGTGTTTTTAATGAGCGTCTGAAGCCATGCAAGTTGTGGATGGTCTTGATTTCTAGGGGTAAAGCATTCCAGAGGTTTGGTGCAGCTCGGGAGAAGTCTTGGAGCCGGGAGTGGGAGGATCGGATTAGTGCAGATGTTAGTCGAAGGTCATTTGAAGAACGTAGAGAACGGTGGGGTGATAGACAGAGATGAGGGAGGAGATGTAGGGGGGTGCTGCACTGTGAAGAGCTTTGTGGGTGACAACAAGCAGTTTGAATTGGATCCTATAGTGTATAGGCAGCCAGTGCAATGCGGAGGCATCTGAGTAACGATTGGCCAGATGAGTGATCCTGGCTGCTACATTAAGGATGGACTGGAGAGAGAAAGTTTAGAGAGGGGAAGGCCAATTAATAGAGAATTGCAATAATCAAGGCGGGAGTGGATTAGGGCCACGGTAAGGGTTTTAGTTGTTTCCATGGTGAGAAATGGGCGGACTTGTCAGTGTTACCATATAGTACCCAAGACATCATACCGACTTGTCAGTGTTACCATATAGTGAACATGGGGAATAAAAAAATACAAAAATAAACGTGTAAGTGCACTTTGAATGTTTTTCCCATTTTCCAGTCATTATATAGTAAAATAAATGATTTCATTCAAAAGTACAACTTGTCCTGCAATAAACAACAAGAAGCCTCATATGTCTATAGTGACGGAAAACTAAACAAGTTCTGGCTCTTGGGAAAAGAAGAAGAGGAACAAACAGAAAATCTCCCCGTAGGTGAAGGGGTTAATACCCTCAGTGGTCACAGCGAGGCTGGACGTGCCGGATTTGAGGCTCAGACTTCAGGTTTTTACACTTGATTCCTTTTGTCATCATTCGCAGATCGGCGTCGTCTCGTCCTGTGATTTCTAGAATTTCACAGCTTTTCCTTCTTGCTTCTACAGTCTCATTGCTGAGTGATTGTATAATCCCGACAGTGTGTGAGATCAGGTGTCTGTGGATCATCACCCCCAGGAATCCTCCTTCTTAATGACACGGTCTGTATACTGGGGGTTGTGATCCGGCTGTGGGATACATTTGGGGTTCCCATGTCTATTGCAGAAGGTTTGATTCTTGGCCCCTGTTCTTCGATAGAGACGACGTCTGCACAGTAGATGGTGGATTCTGCACAGTAGATGGTGGAGCTGGTCCCAGCGGTCGCTGCCGGTTCTGAGCTGATGGCACTGCTGGAATCTACTGACTAGGAGGATTCCTTGGCTGATCTCTGCCTCTGTGCTCTTCAGTATCGCCCATTTCTTGTTAATTCAGAAGAGCTTCAACAGCTCAATATGACACCTCATCTGCTGTGAACTCGGGGGACCCCTTTGTTGATGCAGTATAACTACCTTGTGTCTGGCTTCAGCTCAGTCTTAGGCTGCTTTCACATTGCGTTTTTGTTAAATCCGATGCCGTCCAATAAAAATCGCACAGCATTGGATCCGATTTAGCCCCCATTGTCTCCAATGGGGATTGGATTTGCACTACATGGCATCCGATTTGCATCCGACCCGATTCTGTTCGATTTTTTTCAGTAGCAAAAATTGTAGAAAAAATCAGAGAGAATCTGATCAGAAGCAAATCAGATGGCAATTATGCCAAATCCGATCCGATGCCTTTAACATGGGGCCCTATGGAGCAGGGTCCGAGGAAACATCTGATGTCTCCTCGGATCCGATTTTAGTGTACTGAGCATGCTCAGTACATGCTCAGTACACGCTCAGTACATGCTCACTACATGCTCAGTACACGCTCAGTACATGCTCAGTACACGCTCAGTACATGCTCAGTACATGCTCAGTACACGCTCAGTACATGCTCACTACATGCTCACTACATGCTCACTACATGCTCAGTACATGCTCACTACATGCTCAGTACATGCTCAGTACATGCTCACTACATGCTCAGTACATGCTCTGTACATGCTCAGTACACGCTCACTACATGCTCACTACATGCTCACTACATGCTCACTACATGCTCAGTACATGCTCACTACATGCTCAGTACATGCTCACTACATGCTCAGTACATGCCCAGTACATGCTCACTACATGCTCAGTACATGCTCACTACATGCTCAGTACATGCTCAGTACATGCTCAGTACACGCTCACTACACGCTCACTACATGCTCAGTACATGCTCAGTACATGCTCACTACATGCTCAGTACATGCTCACTACATGCTCAGTACACGCTCACTACATGCTCAGTACATGCTCAGTACATGCTCAGTACATGCTCACTACACGCTCAGTACATGCTCAGTACATGCTCACTACATGCTCACTACATGCTCAGTACATGCTCACTACATGCTCAGTACATGCTCACTACATGCTCAGTACATGCTCAGTACATGCTCACTACACGCTCACTACATGCTCAGTACATGCTCACTACATGCTCACTACATGCTCAGTACATGCTCACTACATGCTCAGTACATGCTCAGTACATGCTCAGTACATGCTCACTACATGCTCAGTACATGCTCAGTACATGCTCAGTACATGCTCACTACACGCTCACTACATGCTCAGTACATGCTCAGTACATGCTCACTACATGCTCAGTACATGCTCACTACATGCTCAGTACACGCTCACTACATGCTCAGTACACGCTCACTACATGCTCAGTACATGCTCAGTACATGCTCACTACATGCTCACTACATGCTCAGTACATGCTCACTACATGCTCACTACATGCTCAGTACACTAAAACTATTGCGTGCCGCCTAATTTAACTTCTGCAATGTATATACATACACACTATATACATACACACTATATACATACACACTATATACATACACACTATATACATACACACTATATACATACACACTATACACATACACACTATATACATACACACTATATACATACACACTATATACATACACACTATACACATACACACTATATACATACACACTATACACATACACACTATATACATACACACTATATACATACACACTATATACATACACACTATACACATACACACTATATACATACACACTATATACATACACACTATATACATACACACTATACACATACACACTATACACATACACACTATACACATACACACTATATACATACACACTATATACATACACACTATACACATACACACTATATACATACATTGCGGAAGTGAAATATAACTAAAATCAAGTATTTAAAATAACAAATCTTTATTGTCACCTGCCAGCGCTCCCCCGGCGTCTCCATCAGCTCCCGCTCGGTAACCAGGACCTGGGATGATATCACAACCCGATCAGCTGATCGGGTCACATGAGCGGTTACAACCTGATCAGCTGATTGGGTTGTGACATCATCCCAGGTCCTGTTTACCGAGCGGGAGCTGATGGAGACGCCGGGGGAGCGCTGGCAGGTGAGAATAAAGATTTTTTATGTTGGAATGACAGGAGGAGCGGGGAGAAGAGGAGAGGGGAGGGGAGAACAGGGGAAAACAGGGGGAAAACAGTGGGAGAGCAGGGGACAACAGGGGGACAGTAGGGGGACAACAGGGGACAACAGGGGACAGCAGGGGGACAGCAGGGGGAAAACAGGGGGACAGCAGGGGGACAGCAGGGGGAAAACAGGGGGAAAGCAGGGGACAGCAGGGGACAACAGGGGACAGCAGGGGGACAGCAGGGGGAAAACAGGGGACAGCAGGGGGACAGCAGGGGGAAAACAGGGGGAAAGCAGGGGACAGCAAGGGGACAGCAGGGGGACAGCAGGAAGACAGCAGGGGCCAACAGGGGACAGCAGGGGGAAAACAGGGAAAACAGGGGACAGCAGGGGATAACGAGATGACAGGAGGCAGAGAGGAGGGGGAGCGAGGTGACAAGAGACCAAACTGATCCTGCAAAATGTCAGAATCGGATGCCTATTTGGCACCGATTGCAGGGATCAGTTTGGATCCAATGCTGTCAGATTTTCATTGGACAGCATTGGATTTAACTAAATTGCAATGTGAAACCAGCCTACAATAGTGAATGACCTGTGATGTTAAGCTTTCTCAACCTCAACTAGTCGTATGTATTTATCCAGCGCCCCATATACAGTGTCGGGTACATTAGTCTGATGTGATCGCAGCGCAAACCCTACATATCAGTGTCGGGCACATTAGTGTGATGTTGTGTTCGGCAGACACCCCTATAACAGTGTCGGGGTACATTAGTCTGATGTGTTTGGCAGACCCCCCATATACAGTGTCGGGGTACATTAGTCTGATGTGTTTGGCAGACCCCCCTATATACAGTGTCGGGGTACATTAGTCTGATGTGTTCGGCAGACGCCCCTATATACAGTGTCGGGGTACATTAGTCTGATGTGTTCGGCAGACGCCCCTATATACAGTGTCGGGGTACATTAGTCTGATGTGTTCGGCAGACGCCCCTATATACAGTGTCGGGGTACATTAGTCTGATGTGTTCGGCAGACGCCCCTATATACAGTGTCGGGGTACATTAGTCTGATGTGTTCAGGCAGACGCCCCTATATACAGTGTCGGGGTAGCATTAGTCTGATGTGTTCAGGCAGAGCCCCTATATACAGTGTCGGGGTACATTAGTCTGATGTGTTCGGCAGACGCCCCTATATACAGTGTCGGGGTACATTAGTCTGATGTGTTCGGCAGACGCCCCTAATACAGTGTCGGGGTCATTGTTGATGTGTTCGGCAGTGCCCCTATATACAGTGTCGGGTGCAAGTCGTGCGGCGCCCTATATACAGTGTCGGGGTACATTAGTCTGATGTGTTCGGCAGACGGCCCCTATATACAGTGTCGGGGTACATTAGTCTGATGTGTTCGGCAGACGCCCCTATATACAGTGTCGGGGTACATTAGTCTGATGTGTTCGGCAGACGCCCCTATATACATGTCGGGGTACATTAGTCTGATGTGTTCGCAGTCACCCCTATTACAGTGTCGGGTACCAGGACATAGCTACAACAGGTGCAGGGGTTGCGATCGCTCTGCAGCCTAGGGGGGCCCCAAAAGTCTCTTTGGCCAATAGACAAATTCTAATACTAATAAAGATTTGCAATAACTGGGGGCCCCTGATCTTCATGTTACTCCCCTGCGGGGCCCCTGATCTCCATGTTACCCCCCTGCGGGGCCCCTGATCTCCATGTCACCCCGTGGGGCCCCTGACTTCATGTTACCCCTGTGGGGCCCCTGATCTCCATGTTACCCCCTGCGGGGCCCCTGATCTCCATGTTACCCCTGCGGGGCCCCTGATCTCCATGTTACCCCCCTGCGGGGCCCCTGATCTCCATGTTACCCCTGCGGGGCCCCTGATCTTTATGTTACCCCCCTGCGGGGCCCCTGATCTCCATGTTACCCCCCTGCGGGGCCCCTGATCTCCATGTTACCCCCCTGCGGGGCCCCTGATCTCCATGTTACCCCCCTGCGGGGCCATTCCTCTATCCGGGGCCTTTCCTCTGCAGGGCGCTGTTCACACTGTGCATTCTACCGTCCCTCTATAGTGTGAGTGCAGTGACACACCGTGTATTTATATCCGCACTCACATATATATATATCTGCCCCGGCCGCTCTGTCTCCGGCATAGTAGAAGCATAAAGCTATTAATACTCCTCTCTGCCGAGCTGAGAACAGGGATTCCCTCTGACGTCACTGCTTGGTAACCAGATAAACACAGCAAAGACAACACCTTATATGGCTATGTACGTCACAGGAACTCCGGGTGGGCGGAGCCTCACCGGAGCCTCCTCAGGTCTTAGATCGGGGCCCCTGGGGCATCTCCGGGCTGATACTCGGCGAGTGCAGGCGGGGGGCCCCGGGGAGCCGCTCTGGAGAGTTTGGGGGCTCTGGGGCCCGTAAATACGGAGATATCGGCCGAAGAGTTGTGACGTGTGCAGAGGGGGCGGGATCCGCCCGGTATAAATAGCTGCACGGGCAGAGTTTCATTCATAAATCTGAGGGAAAGCGGAGCGTGAGGACGAGGAGCTGCCGGTACACCGTGCTGCACCGCGGCCACTGGGGCGCCCTGACCGGAATACCACACCCGAGCAACATTATCTGTACACAGGAGATCCCAATACAGGAACAGATCCCACCACAGGAAGAGATCCCACCACAGGAGATCCCAATACAGGAACAGATCCCACCACAGGAGATCCCAATACAGGAACAGATCCCACCACAGGAAGAGATCCCACCACAGGAGATCCCAATACAGGAACAGATCCCACCACAGGAGATCCCAATACAGGAACAGATCCCACCACAGGAAGAGATCCCACCACAGGAGATCTCAATACAGGAACAGATCCCACCACTGATCCCAATACAGGAAGAGATCCCAAATACAGGAACAGATCCCACCACTGATCCCAATACAGGAAGAGATCCCATTACAGGAGGAGATCACAACACTGCTCCCTCTACAGGAACAGATCCCACCACAGGAGGAGATCCTATTACAGATCCCAACACCACAGGAGATCCCATTACAGATCCCACCACAGGAGGAGATCCCATCACTGATCCCTATACAGGAATAATAATAATAATCTTTATTTATATAGCGCCAACATATTCCACAGGAAGAGATCCCATTACAGATCCCACCACAGGAGGAGATCCCATTACAGATCCCACAAGAGGAGATTCCATCACTGATCCCTATGCAAGAAGAGATTCCATTACAGATCTTAACACAGGAGTAGATCCTTACAGATCCCAAAAAAGGAAAAGATCCCATCACTAATCCCCATTGAGGACATCCCATTTTATCTATGATCAGGAGATTCCATCACTGATCTCTGTACAGGAGAGATTCCATCATTTAATATCTGTGCACAGGAGGAAATTCAATCACAGATGTAACACTGGAGATCCAGTCATATAATCTGTACACAGGAGATCCCATCACAAATCTCTGCAAAAGAAGATCCCATCACTTATTTTACAGCAAAAGTCTGATAAAGATCCATTATTGATCCCAACAGAATTCTGCGGAAAGTTTCCTTTTGTTTTACTTACAAAGGGATCCCATCACGGAGATCTACACAGGACAGAATCCCATTATTTATCTTTACAAATATCTAAGGAAACCCCCTCACTTATTTCTCTAGTGGAGACCCAGCGCTGATCCATGCACATGAGGAGATCCTATCACTGATCTCTACTTAAGAATGAGGAGATCCCACAGCTGATCCCTGCATAAAATCCCACAGTGTAACCCTACAAAAGGGAAGAAGACCCCTACAGCGGATCCTTGCATAAGGCTTTGAAGATCCCATTGCTGATCCCTAGAGGACTCTGATACCATCCACAGTTGATCCCTACTCCACACCAAGGAGATCCCCGAACAGTTTGGACACTTGGGATCTATTGTTGCTTTGAGGCTCAGGATCCCGGAGGGACATGTACCAGGGATACGACTCGTCCAGTTCCTCCCCCTCGGCTGAGTCTCAGTATCTGTCGTCTGTAGATTCGTTTGGGAGCCCGTCCGCGGCCGCTGCCCCACAGGTGAGTGACCGCGCAGGTGATCCGCCCACAGATCCCAGGACCGACTGGGAACATGCGTCGAATTTTGATTTTTCCGTAAAAAAAAAAAAATGAAAGTGTCTGAAATTGTTTGTTCTGAAGCTGAAGAAACTTATCCAGAATCTTGTGCCTGATCCTCAGTCCACAGTGATGCAGGTGATGTCTCCATCACATCTGGGCTGTAGACTCAGATCACTGACAATCATAAGGATTCATATGGTATTGTCTGTCCGTGATTACTGGATATCCAGACAAATAAAAAGCTGGTGACGTCATAGAGAGGTCAGTGAGTGCAAGCTCTGCGTCACCAAACCTGGAGAAGCAGAAGAGCAAGAAAGGGCAATCAAGTTCATGCTGTGATCACCTCAGGCCAATGGAGGCAGGGGTGTAGAGGAGGCAGAAGAGGACAAGGGGTGTAAGGAGCAGACACAGGAGTGAGTGATAAGGAGGGGGACAGACAGGAGTGTAAGGAGGAGACAGGCTAAGGAGTGGTAAGGAGGAGACAGGCAGGAGTGTAAGGAGGAGACAGGCAGGGTGTAAGGAGGAGACAGGCAGGAGTGTAAAGGAAAGAGGAGAAGGGCAGGGGTGTAAGGAGAGACAGGCAGGGTGTAAGGAGGAGACAGGCAGGGGTGTAAGGAGGAGACAGCAGGGGTGTAAGGAGGACACAGGCAGGAGTGTAAGGAGGAGACAGGCAGGAGTGTAAGGAGGAACATGCAGAGTGTAAGGAGGAGACGGCAGGGGTGAGAAGGAGGGTGAGAGAGACGCATGAGGAGTGAACGAGGGTGTAAGGAGAGACAGGCAGGGGTGAAGGAGAAGACAGGACAGGGTGTAAGGAGGAGACGGCAGGTGAAGAGGACAGGCAGGGTGTAAGGAGGAGACAGCAGGAGTGTAAGGAGGAGACAGGCAGGAGTGTAATGGAGGAGACAGGAAGGGTGTAAGAGGAGACAGGCAGGAGTGTAAGGAGGAGACAGCAGGGTGTAAGAGAGACAGGAGTGTAAGGAGAGACAGGCAGACAGTGTAAGGAGGAGACAGGCAGGAGTGTAATGAGACAGGCAGAAGTAAAGGCAGGAGAGTAAGGGCTCGGACACACATCAGTGAAACTCCTCCGAGTTTATTGTGCAGAAAAATCGCATTGCTCTTGGACCAATGTTAACTAATGTCTGAGAGCACATTTCTATTTCCGAGTCTCATACGCATTTTTCGCATCCAATTCTCGGATTGTGAGTCAGTCGCAACATGCTGCGATTCTATGTAGAGTCACAGACGAGACTCGCCAATGCAAGTCTATGGGTCCGACAAAAATCACGGACCACAGTTGGATTACTGTCAGACCACACTCGGACCCTACAACTCTGATCAGTTTTCACAGCTGAAACAATTGCCAAGCTGATTTCATTCAAAAATCGCATGCAACTCTTGGATTGGTCTCGGACCATTGTTGGACAACTCTCGGATTGCACTCGGACCATATCACTGTTGGCAGCTCTCGGATGTGATCTCAGGAAATGTCACACAGTAGCATCACTATTGGATACAAAACGGATCAAAACTCTGACAAAAGTCGTCCGACTCTCGGATCCGTGAATCGGACAGTTTTTTTCACTCGGATGTGTGTCCATACCCTAAGGAGATGACAGGCAGGGCAGGAGTGTAAGGGTACGGGCACACATCCGTGAAACTCGGATGACTGTAGTGCGAGTTAAAATCACATTGCAGTCGGACCAATGTTATTCAATGTCTGAGAACACATTTCTGAGTATTGGACGTTTTTTTCTCATCTGATTCACGGATGTCAAAGCAGTCGCAACATGCTGCGATAGTATGCGATTCACGTTTGAGACTCGCCAATGCAAGTCTATGGGTCCTACAAAAATCACAGACCACAGTTGTACCACAGTCGGACCACAGTTGTACCACAGTCTGTACCACAGTTGTACCCAGTCGGACCTACCACAGTCGGACCATTCAACTCTGATCAGTTTTCACAGCTGAAACAATTGCCAAGCTGATTTCATTCAAAAATCGCATGCAACTCTCGGATTGGTCTCAGACCATTGTTGGACAACTCTCGGATTGCACTAGGACCACACTCTGATCACTGTTGGCAGCTCTCGGATGTGATCTCAGGAAATGTCACACAGTAGCATCACTATTGGATGCAAAACAGATCAAAACTCTGACAAAAGTCATCCGATTCTCGGATCTGTGAATCAAAGTGTTTTTTCACTCGCATGTGTGTCGCATCCTCAGGAGGAGACAGGCAGGGCAGGAGTTTACAGAGGAGACAGGTAGGGCAGGTGTATAAGTAGGAGAACACAGGCAGGCAGGGCAGGAGTGTAAGGGCTTGGACACACTGGCATGAAACTCGGACGACTGTAGTGCGAGTCAAAATCGCATTGCAGTCGGACCAGTGTTATTCAATGTCTGAGATCACATTTCCGCTTGTTGCACGTTTTTTTTCTCGGATGACGAGTCAGTCACAACATGCTGCGATTCTCCGCGAGTGTCGGACGAGACTCACCAATGCAAGTCTATGGGTCTGACAAAAAGACGGGCGGCAGTCGGGCCACACTTGGACCATCTGAGTCTGATGCGAGTTTTAATTGATACATTCTCATTCTGTAGCTCAGACAATTGTCAAAATGTTCCTGTACCTGATTCTACAGTAATAGCTGCTGAGGCAAAAACGGATTACACTCGGATGTGATGTGAGAAAAATGTAGGACAGTTGCATCAGAATTGAATGCAAAACGGACCAAAACTAGGATGAGATCGTACAACTATCGGATCTGTGAATCAGAGCGTTTTTTCACAAGCATGTGTGTCCGGACCCTTGCAGTCAGGTAGGGCAGGGTGTAAGGAGGAGACAGGCAGGGGTGTAAGGAGGAGACAGGCAGGGGTGTAAGGAGGAGACCACAGTCAGAGGACAGATGGGAGCCCGCAATCAGGGAGTCTGGAGCATCCTCTTTGCTGTATTATTAGCGGGGATGATTCCCTCTGACGTTATGATGATTCTATTTCTATGGCTGCTGTGTATATACAGGTTATAGAGCCATCGTATACATACAAGTTATAGAGCCATCGTATACATACAGGTTATAGAGAACCGTGTATATACAGTTATAGAGAGGCCGTGTGTATACTGGTTACAGAGGGGCCGTGCGTATACGGGTCACAGAGGGGCCGTGCGTATACTGGTTACAGAGGGGCCGTGCGTATGCGGGTCACAGAGGGAGGGGCCGTGCGTATACGGGTCACAGAGGGGCCGTGCGTATACTGGTTACAGAGGGGCCGTGCGTATGCGGTCACAGAGGGGCGTGCGTATGCGGGTCACAGAGGGGCCGTGCGTATGCGGGTCACAGAGGGGCCGTGCGTATACGGGTCACAGAGGGGCCGTGCGTATGCGGGTCACAGAGGGGCCGTGCGTATACTGGTTACAGAGGGGCCGTGTGTATACTGGTCACAGAGGGGCCGTGCGTATGCGGGTTACAGAGGGAGGGCCGTGCGTATACGGGTCACAGAGGGGCCGTGCGTATACTGGTTACAGAGGGGCCGTGCGTATGCGGGTCACAGAGGGGCCGTGCGTATGCGGGTCACAGAGGGGCCGTGCGTATACGGGTCACAGAGGGGCCGTGCGTATGCGGGTCACAGAGGGGCCGTGCGTATACTGGTTACAGAGGGGCCGTGCGTATACGGTCACAGAGGGGCCGTGCGTATACGGGTCACAGAGGGGCCGTGCGTATACGGTCACAGAGGGGCCGTGCGTATACGGGTCACAAGAGGGGCCGTGCGTATACTGGTTACAGAGGGGCCGTGGTATGCGGGTCACAGAGGGGCACGTGCGTATGCGGGTCACAGAGGGGCCGTGCGTATGCGGGTCACAGAGGGGCCGTGCGTATACGGGTTCACAGAGGGCCGTGCGTATGCGGGTCACAGAGGGCCGTGCGTATACTGGTTACAGAGGGGCCGTGTGTATACTGGTCACAGAGGGGCCGTGCGTATACGGGTTACAGAGGGGAGGGGCCGTGCGTATACGGGTCACAGAGGGGCCGTGCGTATACTGGTTACAGAGGGGCCGTGCGTATGCGGGTCACAGAGGGGCCGTGCGTATGCGGTTCACAGAGGGGCCGTGCGTATACGGGTCACAGAGGGGCCTGCGTATCGGTCACAGAGGGCCGTGCGTATGCGGGTCACAGAGGGGCCAGTGCGTATGCGGGTCACAGAGGGGCCGTGCGTATACGGGTCACAGAGGGGCCGTGTGTATACGGGTCACAGAGGGTGTATACGGGTTACAGAGGGGCCGTGCGTATACGGGTCACAGAGGGGCAGTGCGTATGCGGGTCCAAGAGGGGCCGTGCGTATGCGGGTCACAGAGGGGCAGTGCTATGCGGTCACAGAGGGCCGTGCGTAACGGTCACAGAGGGGCCGTGTGTATACGGGTCACAGAGGGGCCGTGTGTATACGGGTCACAGAGGGGCCGTGTGTATACGGGTCACAGAGGGGCCGTGCGTATACGGGTTACAGAGGGGCCGTGCGTATACGGTCACAGAGGGGAGGGGCCGTGTGTATACGGGTTATATTGCGGCTGGGACTTGTTGCACTTTGGACAGTTGTTGCTCAGCTCTGTCCCACACACACACACACACACCCACTGCGGCACTACCTGTCAATCACAGTTGTGGTGGGCGGGGCTGACGCGCAGTGACGCCGGCGTGCTATTTTGGAACGCAGCGTCGATAGAGCGCAGGGACGTAACTGGCGCCGCTGACGTCAAGGCCCCAGGGGGCGGGGATAAATGGGGAAGCGCGAGCTGCCGACATCAGCGCGATCTCTGCAGGGAATCCGAGATAGGAAGAACCGGAGAGCTGAGATGGGGGAGGGGCACAGAGCAGGGGGAAGAGTGAGAAGGTGCACCAGAGCAGGGGGGAAGAGTGAGAAGGTGCACCAGAGCAGGGGGAAGAGTGAGAAGGTGCACCAGAGCAGGGGGGAAGAGTGAGAAGGTGCACCAGAGCAGGGGGAAGAGTGAGAAGGTGCACCAGAGCAGGGGGGAAGAGTGAGAAGGTGCACCAGAGCAGGGGGGGAAGAGTGAGAAGGTGCACCAGAGCAGGGGGGAAGAGTGAGAAGGTGCACCAGAGCAGGGGGGGGGAGAGTGAGAAGGTGCACAGAGCAGGGGGAAGAGTGAGAAGGTGCACCAGAGCAGGGGGAAGAGTGCAGAAGGTGATGCACCAGAGCAGGGGGAAGAGTGAGAAGGTGCACCAGAGCAGGGGGAAGAGTGAGAAGGTGCACCAGAGCAGGGGGGAAGAGTGAGAAGGTGCACCAGAGCAGGGGGAAGAGGAGAAGGTGCACCAGAGCAGGGGGGAAGAGTGAGAAGGTGCACCAGAGCAGGGGGGAAGAGTGAGAAGGTGCACCAGAGCAGGGGGGAAGAGTGAGAAGGTGCACCAGAGCAGGGGGGAAGAGTGAGAAGGTGCACCAGAGCAGGGGGGGAAGAGTGAGAAGGTGCACCAGAGCAGGGGGGGAAGAGTGAGAAGGTGCACCAGAGCAGGGGGGGAGAGAAAGGTGACGAAGGGGAAATGAAGTCACCAGAGCAGGGGGGGGGAAGAGTGAGAAGGTGCACCAGAGCAGGGGGGGAAGAGTGAGAAGGTGCACCAGAGCAGGGGGGGAAGAGTGAGAAGGTGCACCAGAGCAGGGGGGGAAGAGGTGAGAAGGGTGCACCAGAGCAGGGGGGAAGAGTGAGAAGGTGCACCAGAGCAGGGGGGAAGAGTGAGAAGGTGCACCAGAGCAGGGGGGGGAGAGTGAGAAGGTGCACCAGAGCAGGGGGGGGGAGAGTGAGAAGGTGCACCAGAGCAGGGGGGGGAAGAGTGAGAAGGTGCACCAGAGCAGGGGGGGGAAGAGTGAGAAGGTGCACCAGAGCAGGGGGGAGAAGAGTGAGAAGGTGCACACAGAGCAGGGGGGGAAGAGTGAGAAGGTGCACCAGAGCAGGGGGGGAAGAGTGAGAAGTGTGCACCAGAGCAGGGGGAAGAGTGAGAAGGTGCACCAGAGCAGGGGGGGGAAGAGTGAGAAGGTGCACCAGAGCAGGGGGGGAAGAGTGAGAAGGTGCACCAGAGCAGGGGGGGGAAGAGTGAGAAGGTGCACCAGAGCAGGGGGGGGAAGAGTGAGAAGGTGCACCAGAGCAGGGGGGGGGGAAGAGTGAGAAGGTGCACCAGAGCAGAGGGGGGGGGGAAGAGTGAGAAGGTGCACCAGAGCAGGGGGGAAGAGTGAGAAGGTGCACCAGAGCAGGGGGGAAGAGTGAGAGGTGACCTGAGCATGGGGGGAAGTGAGAAGGTCACCATAGCAGGGGGGAGAGGAAAGTCACCTGTGCAGGGGGGAGAAGTGAGAAGGTGCACCAGAGCAGGGGGGAGTGAGAATGGTGCCAGAGCAGGGGAAGAGTGAAGGCCAGCAGGGGGGAAGGCAGAGCAGGGGATGAGAAGCACAGACAGGGGAGATGCGGACGCTATGAGATCATGAGAATCAAGGCTGTCTTAAGGTGATCATTGAGAAGATGAACCAGAGAGGGCAGTCACCTGTGCAGGGAGTGGATCAGTGAGAAAATGCACCAGAGGGGCCAGTAACTAATATGAAGGGGATGGTGATGATCAGAGAATCGCACAAGGGGAGATTTTACATTGAATAAACCTGTGACTGTCACAGCCGGAGAGGTGAGTGGTCCGGCTCCTCCCCAGCTTCTCTGTAGGTGATTGACCGTCGCCTGTAGAAGAGTCGGCCTGGGGCGGTGTGAGGAGACTCACCTCTCTGGCTATAAAATCTGGATCTGCAGTTGTGCAGCCTTATAAATAGATGGATCAGTGAGATAATACACCAAAGAGGAGGGGAAGTAATAAGATGTCCAAGAGGTTGGATCAGTGAGAAAAGAGACTGTTTTATGTATGGATAAAAATAGGGGTTCTCTGTACAAGGAGGTAGATCAGTGAGAAGATGTGCAGGGTGGATCAGTGAGAAGATGTGCAGGGTGGATCAGTGTGAAGATGTGCAGGGTGGATCAGTGAGAAGATGTGCAGGGTGGATCAGTGAGAAGATGTGCAGTGTAGATCAGTGAGAAGATGTGCAGGGTGGATCAGGGAGAAGATGTGCAGGGTGGATCAGGAAGAAGATGTGCAGGGTGGATCAGGGAGAAGGTGTGCAGGGTGGATCAGGGAGAAGATGTGCAGGGTGGATCAGGGAGAAGATGTGCAGGGTGGATCAGTGAGAAGATGTGCAGGGTGGATCAGTGAGAAGATGTGCAGGGTGGATCAGGGAGAAGATGTGCAGGGTGGATCAGTGATAAGATGTGCAGGGTGGATCAGTGATAAGATGTGCAGGGTGGATCAGTGATAAGATGTGCAGGGTGGATCAGTGATAAGATGTGCAGGGTGGATCAGTGATAAGATGTGCAGGGTGGATCAGTGATAAGATGTGCAGGGTGGATCAGGGAGAAGATGTGCAGGGTGGATCAGGGAGAAGATGTGCAGGGTGGATCAGTTATAAGATGTGCAGGGTGGATCAGGGAGAAGATGCGCAGGGTGGATCAGTGAGAAGATGTGCAGTGTAGATCAGTGAGAAGATGTGCAGGGTGGATCAGGGAGAAGATGTGCAGGGTGGATCAGGGAGAAGATGTGCAGGGTGGATCAGGGAGAAGATGCGCAGGGTGGATCAGGGAGAAGATGTGCAGAGTGGATCAGTGAGAAGATGTGCAGGGTGGATCAGGAGAAGATGCGCAGGGTGGATCAGGAGAAGATGCGCAGGGTGGATCAGTGACAAGATGCGCAGGGTGGATCAGGTGACAGAGATCGCAGGGTGGATCAGGGAGAAGATGTGCAGGGTGGATCAGGGAGAAGATGTGCAGGGTGGATCAGGGAGAAATGTGCAGGGTGGATCAGGGAGAAGATGTGCAGGTGATCAGGGAGATGTGGTGGATCAGGGAGAAGATGTGCAGGGTGGATCAGGAGAAGATGTCGTCAGGGTGATCAGGGAGAAGATGTCGCAAGGTGGATCAGGAGAAGATGTGCAGGGTGGATCAGGGAGAAGATGTGCAGGGTGGATCAGGGAGAAATGTGCAGGGTGGATCAGGAGAAATGTGCAGGGTGGATCAGGGAGAAGATGTGCAGGGTGGATCAGGTGAAAGATGTGCAGGGTGGATCAGGGAGAAATGTGCAGGGTGGATCAGGGAGAAGATGTGCAGGGTGGATCAGGGAGAAAGAGTGCAGGGTGGATCAGGAGAAGATGCGCAGGGTGGATCAGTGAGAAGAGATGGCAGGGTGGATCAGGAGAAGATGGCAGGGTGGATCAGGGAGAAGATGTGCAGGGTGGATCAGGGAGAAGATGTGCAGGGTGGATCAGGGAGAAGATGCGCAGGGTGGATCAGGGAGAAGATGCGCAGGTGGATCAGGGAGAAGATGTGCAGGGTGGATCAGTGAAAGATGTGCAGGGTGGATCAGGGAGAAGATGCGCAGGTGGATCAGTGAGAAGATGTGCAGTGTGGATCAGTGAGAAGATGGCAGGGTGGATCAGGGAGAAGATGTGCAGGGGTGGAATCAGGGAGATAGAATGTGCAGGGTGGATCAGGGAGAAGATGTGCAGGTGGATCAGGGAGAAGATGCGCAGGGTGGATCAGTGAGAAGATCGGCAGGGTGGATCAGGGAGAAGATGCGCAGGTGGATCAGGAGAGAAGATGCGCAGGGTGGATCAGGAGAAGATGCTGCAGGGTGGATCAGGGAGAAGATTGGCAGGGTGGATCAGGGAGAAGATGTGCAGGTTGGATCAGGGAGAAGATGTGCAGGTGTCAGGGAGATGCAGGGTAGGAAAGATGTGCAGGGTGGATCAGGAGAAAGATGTGCAGGGTGGATCAGGGAGAAGATGTGCAGGGTGGATCAGGAGAAGATGTGCAGGGTGGATCAGGGAGAAGATGTGCAGGGTGGATCAGGAGAAGATGTGCAGGGTGGATCAGGGAGAAGATGTGCAGGGTGGATCAGGGAGAAGATGTGCAGGGTGGATCAGGAGAAAATGTGCAGGGTGGATCAGGGAGAAGATGTGCAGGGTGGAATCGAGGGAGAAGATCGTGCAGGGTGGATCAGGGAGAAGATGTGCAGGGTGGATCAGGGAGAAGATGTGCAGGGTGGATCAGGGAGAAGATGTGCAGGGTGGATCAGGGAGAAGATGTGCAGGGTGGATCAGGAGAAGATGTCAGGGTGTGATCAGTGACAAGATCCGTGGCAGGGTGGTATCAGGAGAAGAAGCAGGTAGTGGATCAGGGAGAAGATGGCAGGGTGGATCAGGGAGAAGATGCGCAGGGTGGATCAGTGAGAAGATGCGCAGGGTGGATCAGTGAGAAGATGCGCAGGGTGGATCAGGGAGAAGATGCGCAGGGTGGATCAGGGAGAAGATGTGCAGGGTGGATGATCAGGGAGAAGATGTGCAGGGTGGATCAGGGAGAAGATGCGCAGGTGTGGATCAGGGAGAAGATGCGCAGGGTGGATCAGGGAGAAGATGCGCAGGGTGGATCAGGGAGAAGAATGCGCAGGGTAGAGATCAGGGAGAAAATGTGCAGGTGTGGATCAGGGAGAAGATGTGCAGGGTGGATCAGGGAGAAGATGTGCAGGGTGGATCAGTGAGAAGATGTGCAGGGTGGATCAGGAGAAGATGCTGCAGGGTGGAGTCAGGGAGAAGATGTGCAGGGTGGATCAGGAGAAGATGTGCAGGGTGGATCAGGAGAAGATGTGCAGGGTGGATCAGGAGAAGATGTGCAGGGTGGATCAGGGAGAAGATGTGCAGGGTGGATCAGGGAGAAGATGTGCAGGGTGGATCAGTGAGAAGATGTGCAGGGTGGATCAGGGAGAAGATGTGCACGGTGGATCAGGGAGAAGATGTGCAGGGTGGATCAGGGAGAAGATGTGCAGGGTGGATCAGGGAGAAGATGTGCAGGGTGGATCAGTGAGAAGATGTGCAGGGTGGATCAGTGAGAAGATGTGCAGGGTGGATCAGGGAGAAGATGTGCAGGGTGGATCAGGGAGAAGATGTGCAGGGTGGATCAGTGAGAAGATGTGCAGGGTGGATCAGTGAGAAGATGTGCAGGGTGGATCAGGGAGAAGATGTGCAGGGTGGATCAGTGAGAAGATGTGCAGGGTGGATCAGGGAGAAGATGCGCAGGGTGGATCAGGGAGAAGATGCCCCAGAAAAGATCTGTTACATGTGAAGGGGGTGGATCAGTGAAAATAAAGATGTTTCTGCTCAGACACCTGCACCCCCCAGTGTATCCGGACCAATATTCTGGAACGGCTCCTTTCATGTGTAAGAATCTGTCACTAACAACAACTGCTCTTTACACCATGTAATATTAACCTGAGACTGTAAAGTAAGTGCACCCCCCCGCCGGTGTGCACCGTGTACATGGTCGCCAGTCTTGGTCTCTCTTCTTCCGCTCTCTTCCATTCTCTCTTCTCCCTTTTTCCTTCTCTCCTCTTCGCTATCCTTTTTCCTCTCTTCTCTAGTCTCTTTTTTTCTATACTTTACCTCTTTTCCATTTTCTCTTCTTTTCTCCCTCTTTCTTTTTATCATCTCTATCCTTTTTCCTCTCTCCTCCATCCTCTTTTCTGTTCTTTTACCTTTCTTCCATTCTCTCTTCTCCCTCTTTTTTCTTTATTCGTCTACTCTCCATTCTCACTTCCCTTGATTCTCTCTTCTTCCTTTCATTCTCCTTTTCTTTCCCTCTTTTCTTTTTACTTCCCCCATCCTCTCCGCTGTCTTCCCTCCATCCTCTCTTTTCCCTTATCATTTCTTTTATCTCCACCATTTTTGGCTGTCTCTCCCATGAATGTGTCTCTGTCTTTGGCAGGAGTGTGTGGCCCTATGTGATGTCCCGTCCTCCTTCGTGCCCACTGTTACGGCCATCACCAGTAGCCAGGACCTCCAGTGGCTGGTCACTCCTGCACTCATCTCCTCCATGGCTCAATCCCAGCCCACACCAGGACCATCCATGGACCCGTACGACCTGCCGGGCCCCAGCTATGCCTCGCCCTCTGGGTCATCCTATGGCACAACACAGCCGGCGGCTTCTTCTTCGGGACAGGAGGACACTCGCCCGACAAGACCCAGAAAAAGACCTCGAGAAGAAGCGGTAAGTCCAGTGTCCACATGGAGATGGCGCCGCTCGTGGTCGTATCCTCTTCTCACCTTCTCCCTCTCTGTACAGTTGACTCCGGAGGAAGAGGAGAAGAGGCGCGTCCGGCGAGAGAGGAACAAACTGGCCGCCGCCAAATGCCGGAACAGGAGACGAGAGCTGACCGACAGGCTGCAGAATGTAAGTGGGGACGATCGAGGGGCTCGTCCATTACTTCACCATATTTAGTATCTTTACTTTTGGGGAATTACTGTATATTTCGCTTTATCAGACGCACCGGATTAAATAACGCACCTTAAATTTGGTGAAGGACAAGAGACTTTTTTTTTATTAATGTTAAATGGGGTCTGTCTTATAATGCCAGTGTCCATCTTACAATGAGTATATATGTCCCCCATCCTGGTACATGACTCCCCATCCTCGTGCATAATACCCCCATCCTGGTACATGACCTCCAATCTTAGTATATATATCCCCCATCCTAGTACATGGGGCCCCCAATCCTAGTATATATATCCCCCATCTAGGTATATATATATCCCCCATCCTGGTACACGGCCTCCAATCCTAGTATATATATCCCCCATCCAGGTATATATATCCCCCATCCTGGTACATGGCCCCCAATCCTAGTATGTATAGCCCCCATCCAGGTATATATATCCTCCATCCAGGTATATATATATCCCCCATCCTGGTACATGGCCTCCAATCCTAGTATATATATCCCACATCCTGGTACATGGCCCCCAATCCTAGTATATATATATCCCCCATCCAGGTATATATATCCTCCATCCAGGTATATATATCCCCCATCCTGGTACATGGCCTCCAATCCTAGTATATATATACCATATCCTGGTACATGGCCCCAATCCTAGTATATATATCCCCCATCCAGGTATATATATATCCCATCGTGGTGCATGGCCCCAATCCTAGTATATATATATGCCCCATCCAGGTATATATATCCCCCATCCTGGTACATGGCCCCCTATCCTAGTGTATATATCCCCCATTCTGGTATATATATCTCCATATTGGTACATGGCCCCCAATCCTAGTATATATATCCCCCATCCTGGGATATGGCCCTCCATCCTGGGATTTAGCTCCCCTTCATCTTAGATATGGCCCCCATGCTGCAGTACACAAGAAAATAATAAACCATGTAACTCACCTCTCTGGCGCTCCCCTCTGTCGCTCCCTGCTTGCTGCACTTTGCGTCCTTCTATGTCCCCGGCATCCGATCATGTGACCGGTACAGCACAGTGACGTCATCGCTACACATCCCCGTCACATGATAGGATGCCGGGGACATAGGAGGACACGAAGTGCAGCAAGCAGGGAGTGACATAGGGGAGCGCCAGAGAGGTAAGTTACATTGTTATTATTTTCTTATATGCTGCAGCATGGGGGGCCATATACAGTGATGGGGGGATATATATTTAATTTAATTTAATATGAGTTGCTCCCCTGTTCACCTCTCGGTGCCGGCTTCTGTGCTGAGAGGAGTGCATATTACATGAGCCTAATGAGCGGGGGCACATGACCATAGGCTGCGTCTGCTGCCTGCACCAGAGCTGCTGCCCCCCCCATGCACAGACAGCATAGGTCTGTATGTTCGGACTATAAGGTGCACCCCCACCCCCCACTATCCCCCAAAATTTTGTGAGAAAAGTTGCGTCTCATAGTCTGAAAAATACAGTAAATGTGGATTCTCACTAGACCGTTGTGCACCTGACAAAAGACTTCATTTTTGCTCTTTACTTTCTGTGTGAGTGCAGGGATAGTGAGAAGTAACATGGGGGGCACAGCCTATGGGAGGGCTGGCGGTTCAGTTCTCATGTCATCTTCTTCCATCTTGCAGGAGACCGATCTCTTGGAGGAGGAAAAGTCCAGCCTTGAGGCAGAGATTGATGAGTTGCGCAGACAGAAGGAACAGCTGGAATTTGCTCTTCTTTCCCATCGATCTGCCTGCAAAGTGCCCTACGAGGAGCCTGACCTGCCCCACACTGAGCCGTCCACATCCTTCCCCCTCGGCGGACTGCTGCCTTCATTCCCCCCCCAGTCGGAGGTATCATTCCCTGTCTGTTTGCCCCCACTCCCGGACTCGGACTGCGCCACCAGCGCTGGATCTTACACATCTTCATTTGTGTTCACCTCCCCAGAGGGAGGAGCGTGTGGAAGCCGGTACCAGCGCAGTAGCGGAAGCGAGCGCTCCTCCTCCGACTCACTCAGCTCCCCCTCACTTCTGGCCCTCTGAAACATAACCTCTGTCTCCCTCTGCTCCTGACCTCCCTGTGCTCCTAGCCTCACTACGCTCATTGCATCAATCTGCTCCTCACCCTACGAGATATTGCTCGCTCCTGGCCTCCCTCTGCTCCTGGCCTCCCTCCGCTCCTAGCCTCCCTCCGCTCCTAGCCTTCCTCCGCTCATTGCATCAATCTACTCCTCACCCTCCGAGATACAGCTCGCTCCTGGCCTCCCTCCGCTCCTAGCCTTCCTCCGCTCATTGCATCAATCTACTGCTGGTCCTCTGAAACATAGCCTCTCCCTCCCTCTGCTCCTCACTGTCCGACATACAGCTCGCTCCTGGCCTCCCTCCAATCCTTGCCCTTGCCTCCCTCCGCTCCTCGCCTCCCTCCACTCCTGGTCTCCCTCTGCTCCTCGCCTCCCTCCGCTCCTCGCCTCCCTCCGCTCCTCGCCTCCCTCCGCTCCTCGCCTCCCTCCACTCCTCGCCTCCCTCCACTCCTGGTCTCCCTCTGCTCCTCGCCTCCCTCCGCTCCTCGCCTCCCTCCGCTCCTCGCCTCCCTCTGCTCCTCGCCTCCCTCCGCTCCTCGCCTCCCTCCGCTCCTCGCCTCCCTCCACTCCTCGCCTCCCTCCGCTCCTGGCCTCCCTCCAATCCTTGCCCCTTGCCTCCCTCCGCTCCTCGCCTCTCTCCACTCCTGGTCTCCCTCCGCTCTTCACCTCCCTCTGCCCCCTCGCCTCCCTCCATTCCTTCGCCTCCCTCCACTCCTGACCCTCTTAGACACCACCTGCTCCTCTGCTTCTTCCTTTTTGCACATTGCCCTCTCTTCATCCTCATTTGCTTCCTCATCGTTGTGCTTGTCCTGCTCCTTGCATTCCCATAATGCATTGCTCCTGATGTCTCCCCTTGTGTCTTAGGTGGAGGCTCCGCATTATTGAGGGCCTTATCTGCTGCTTCCTTCTCTTCTCCCCTCTTTCTTTGCCCCTTATCATCCTCCATCTTCCCCGGTTGTGTGCGGGGGGCTGAGCGCTGTCAAGAAGATCTCACCGTCGACATTCCGAAAGCAAACTGCTGCCGATCAGAGCCGGGACCAGGATCTGTGGACAAGGACCACTGCTGTGAGATTGGGTTATGGGGGGCGGGGGGCGCGGGGTGAGCCCCATATGGAGGACAGCGTGTTACCTTTCTCCCTGCCAGGGATGCTGCTGCCACTGCTGAACCTTCCTTCCCCTTCAAGCAGAATGTAATGTATTTGCCCCCTCTCCTCTGTGAGTGTTATGTATTTCTGCCCCCTACTGGTGAAAGAGAGAGTGGAGACCGGTCGGATGGAAGGTTCTTCATGTGTAAAGGCCATTTGGACGCTCTCGTGGTCAGCGCCATCTGTATCATGTGTGGCGCGGTCTATAGGTGACAATCCCATATATGATGAAGGTGTATACGCCGCAGGGTCGTCCATGTACAGAGCTGCACCGTGCACGCCTGTGTATATAGATATTTCAGAATATATTTTTGATGCTTTATATATTTTTATATATAGAAGTATTTATATACACACATCTATATATTACAGCGCTGGATCCAGTCCTGACAATATGAGGAGTCCCCGCACCTGGTGCAGCCATCTTTCTGCAGAGAGCAGGGCGTCAGCAAACAAGAAGAAATAGTGAAGTCCCTTTAAATATGTGAAAACCGCTCTGGAATCTGCTGAGATCTGGACATTGGAAAGTCCTAGGCCTGAGGCCGAACAGCTGACACTTTGGTGGCAGCTGCTGATGTCATTGACTCCATGTTGTGTCCATCTGGGAAGCTCTATGGACCTTTATGTGGATGGTGATGAGCGCCTCTTACTTTTGGGCCTGGATCTTCCAATGATCAGACTTCATCAGAGATGATTAGAAACGAGGGACTGGTTCTCACATGTAACCTAGGTCCGGGTCCTCCTATCCTATCCACAGAATGGAGGACACTGTCCATCGTGTCACCACCGTCCTTGTGGGCAGAATACGAGGACCAGACTGAGCTACTGGGTCACGAGAAGCCGCTGGATGCCTGCGGACCCTCGCCGAGGAGCATGTTTATTGTCGGGGTCCCTCCTGCCTGCACCTCCCTAGAAAGAGATACTGCCCGTTACAAAGGGGGTGATGGCGGAGGGGCTGTTCTGTGTATAGTCCCTGTGTTAGTGCTGTAATTTTTAGAGGATTATATTATATATTATATCTATTTTTTGACTTCAATATAGTTTATGTCTTTATGAAGCGTGACAATAAACTGCATTAAACACAAAAAGTCTCGCCTCTTTCTTGTGCCATCGCCATAGTCAAGGCACCTCTGAGTTCTGATTCCTTCATGAATGAGGATATCGGTATCAATGCGGCTGGATTCCTGACTGTCACACAGGGAGCGGATGAGAGGAATGAAGCAGGAGGTATAACGGGCATGGGCAACTGCGAGGTAGTGTGGCCCTGGACTTGGGGGTCCTTGACTAGTCCTGTCTCCAAAGGTACCTCTGAAGGTGAGGAGGTTTGGGCCACTACCCTTTTCCTTGACTCCTCAACCTGTCCTCTCCTAAGAGCCCTGCCTCCACTCACGGAACGGGAAAAGCCAACCACTCCAATCAAAGTGAAGAGCAGCAACTCCAAACACGTCTACACAGCATGGGTCCTAGAGGAGGAATGAGCTCTTTCTGTGACACCTAGTTGAGGGAAGTGGAGCCATTCAAGGCTGAGGGAGTGAAGATCTGAATGCTAAGACACACCCCTCAACCTCAACCCAAAAACTTTGACTCACACCTTCACCTGCAGAGCTTCACACAGACTAAGGATAAACAAAAACTCAATTTAAACACAGTAGCAGCACTAAGGACTGCAAAGCAATACATGACACTGACATTGCGGATAAAGACCTAATCTTGTGAGGTCCCAACTTTGGGAGAGTGCCCCCCTTGTTGGGCTCTGCTGATGAAATGGATCAACACATGGACCAAGCATGAAGGCACAACGGCAAAGACCAGAACAACAAGATATGCTGGTTGGCATCAAAGTGGTGCATACCAATACAGGAAAGCAGATGAAGGGTTGACAGAATGTAGCAGACGATGCATTAACCTGCAGGTCTGTGGAGCAGTAAATGCAAATTGTAGAAACCACAGGAGTTTTCAGAGCTGATTGCAACATAATGTGAATAATCTGTAAATAATGATGGGTTAATGATTGAGTCTGAGCAGCAGTAGATGTAGGTCATAGAAATCACAGGAGATGGGAGAGATTATTGCAGCTGAAGGAGCAGATTGGGGCTAAATCCAAGATAAACAGCCTCTGAACAGCACCCTGACTGAATACTCAGACCCTACATGTCTAAGTGGCATGCTGAACCACTTGTGAAACCTGGCATGGAGCACACGGCAAATGCTTATGCCCACAGTGTAATGGAGTGGAGCCTGACCCTGGAGTCAAGACGGGTGCGTAACAGCCCTTCCCCCCCCCCACCCATCGTTTAGAGTTTCTCCAAGAAGAGTTGGACACTTGGCATAAATGTTCTAGAGCAGGAATGGAACCTTAATGTCCTTTTTGAGCTCCTAACATCTGCTCAGGATAGTATCCCTTCCAGTCTATGAAGTAGAGGTAGTTTCCAGGAACCTTCTTACCTTACAGTCTGGATTTTGTCTGATCTGTGATGCAGTGTCTTGCTGCATTGCAAATCTGTATGCTGGGACATGAGGTGCCATAAGGGTTAATGCATTACAAGTGGAGGGTTAAGTGGAGTGCAAGTTAGCAAAAGGACGTGTGTGTCTGGCAAACCTGAAACCTCCCACAGGTGTGTCTCATGTGGAACAGATTTTGTTTGGCTACATGTTCCTCTGTGTTTGAAGCAGCCATGTTGCCAGAAGCACATGGTAGAGAATCCGTGTGCAGAGCCTGGGATAGCTCTGGCAGAACCTGTGAGGGCTCGCTGTCGGTGCTTAGAGCGACCGTTGTCCTGGAACACTCCTGGTATGGAAGTGTGGAAACAGCCGGCATCCTGGAAGGTACATGAAGAGACCACAGGGATATACAGGAAACTACAGTCCTGCTGATGATCTGGAACTGACAGGTGTTGGTGATCCCAGAGAGGAAGTTCCTGAATGATGCACTGGCAGGAGTCAGTGAATGGGGCTGAGAATAACTCCTGAAGGAACGATGTTACAATGCCAGGTGGGCTGAATGTTATCAATGTTCTGTTGATGTTAATGGACTGTATCATGTATGAGGTTTATGATGTAATAAACCAAATGGACTTTTTCTGTAAAACCCTACCAGTATGCCTCAATCCCGCTACCATTTGATGTTCCCTAACACGCTCAGTGAGCAAATCACCCCAGACCTCATACTCTATCTCTGAATCAGAGGCCAAAGCATCAGCTGACTGTAGGGGTGAATTTGTTGTGGACTAGAGGATGCAGTAAGGAGATATGAAAAATATTAGGACTTGTTAATGTGGAAAGTAGATTCAGACAGAAAGTGATGGAATTAATTTGCTAAACAATTTATGATCTGATAAACTTTTGCGCAAAGTTTTTGCAACAAGTCTTTAAATGGATGATTTTGGTGGAAATCCAAACCTTATGTATGGTGGAGATGTTGGGAAGAGGTCACGTCTATCAGCACTCTTCTTTGCTGTAGCCACAGTTGTAGCCGAATCCGAGTGCGCCTCAGTCCGGATGTTGTCTGTGTCTTGAGACATTCTGTTCACAGGAGAAAGTAGAAGTTGGCAGAGGAAGACGAGGCTCTTGACCAGAGGCAGGCTGGGCCGGGTGGCAGGAATGCATATGCCCCCCAGGCCGCTGCTCAGGGCCACCAGTGATCTTAATACATAGTGCACCTGCAGTGAGCGGCCGCGTTATCCTGCGGGCCGGCCCGACATGCAGCAGTGTGTGATGAGCAGGCCCGGACTGGCAATAGGGTGAAGGTAAATTGGGCTGCTGTGGCCCCTTTAAATCTTTCTGTGGCCCAGCCGGGACCGCAGAGTGTGTAGCAGTCACAGCAGTGTTTCCGGCAGAAAGCTTCCGGCTCTGTTCCTACATACACTAAGCAATGGAGGTTTCCCATAAGACTCTGAAACTTAATTGTTATGGATGAATTCAACCCAAAAAAGCAAATCTGGCCAATCACCTTCATAGGAGTTGGAGAAAGTGTGTAACTATTGCTCCATATACTGATTGATTGATGATCAGTTTGGGATGAGAAGCTGAGAAGTGTAAGGATCTCTTTTTTTAATTCTAACAGATCACCTTTCAGAACCTGGAAACAAATTGCCCACCACGGTCAGACACTTTGTGATAAGGGGGACCAGGGAATTTCTTTGAAAAAGAATTGGGCCAACTATGAGACACATGGACGTCCTGGTAATGAAAGAAAATGCAACATCTAGTGGAAACGGTCCATTATGACCCAGATGGCAGCCAACCCATGTGCTTCAGGAAGATCTATAAGAAAAATAATAGAAAACTGTGCAATGCTGATATGGAATCTGAAGAGGATCAAGAAGACTGAGAGGTGTTTGATGTAAGGATGTGATCAATACTCTAAATATTTTGATTACCTTTTAGGCATTCTTGCCCTCTTTCAAGATGGCATCCTTTGCTTCATGTGCCTTTTGTCTTTCTGCCTTTATAAACTCCACCCCAGCCTCTAGACATTACTTGAGTATTCTGCCTGATTTCCTGCTCCTAGTGGCTGCTCAAGTTCCCTGCCTTCTCCTGCAGGTCCTGTGTGATCTCCTGATTGCTGTTTATCATTGGTTCTGCTACCTACACCTGTGACAGCGTTCCTTCTGCTCTGGCTGCCCCTCTGCTGCGGCTCTTGCCACATCTGCCTTTGCTGACACGTAATCTGGTTCTTGCTCTGTCGCTTCCTACATTCAAATAGACGTAGAGCTCAAGACTGTTCTGGACTCTGCTCATTTGCTCTGCATCTGGTTCTGGACGTTCCTCTCCCAGGCCTCCCTGGATGATTTAATGTGTTATATAGACGCTTAAAATATTTGCTTGTTTGGACTTGCCATAGACTTTCCTTTTACAGCATCTCCAGGTGTAAACTGTGCCTTACAGTGGCGTAACTTCAGGCCCAGGGGCCCGATGCAAAGGCTCCAATGGGGCCCCCAATTAGTGCAAATCTTTAATAGTATTAATCTTTTTCTATGGGCCAAAGGGACTTTTGGGGCCCCTTAGGCTGCAGGGCCTGGGTGCGATCGCAACCCCTGCACCTGTGGTGGTTACGCCCCTGGCGCCTTATAGACTGCTCCACTGATTGCATTTTCCTCTGAGGTTTTTCGCAGACTCTCCATTTAGGTTTCATTCAATATCTACACTGAGTGCCAATGGATTTGGAGCTTTTCTCTGCACTCTGTCGTTTATCACTGTGTTATAATATAGTCTTTTCACCTATAAAACTGTGTTCTGTTGTGTCTTTGCTCCACGCTAAAGACTCCTGAGTTATCCATTATAATTTTTACAGGCGTCTTGTCTCCATTGGGCCTCCAGTAGAAATGAGGAAAGAGTTCAAGTCCTGGGTGACCTAAAATGGCCCTAAGATGAACTTTCTGCAGCAGAGATTGAGATAGAGAATTTATTTTAGGTGGACGATTAGAAGAAGAGATGGTATCAAGAATACGTTAAGGGTTTAGGTACATGTGAAGGCACATCTTCATAGGCATCGCGTCTCGTAGGACCTCAATATGGCATCAGCTCTGAAGTCAGACCGTGAGAAGAAGAGGTACAAGTCCATGGGCTGACTGAAGATATTCCAGAATGGTATGGTTAGTATGGATACTGGCAACGTGGCTCCTTCAAGTAGATATCACTGTTCCTCAAGAACCTAATATTATGGGTGAGATCTCATGGGTCACCGATGAATGGATTCTGTTCTGCTGGAGAAAACTTATTGGAGAAGAATCTGCAGGGAAGATATATTGCACCTACAGCAACAGCAGAGACGTCCATCAAGGAGAAAGAATACCTGTCAACATCTGGAGGATCTCTGAGGATCAGCGCTTTGTAGGCTTTAGAGTTAAGGCCAGAAGAGGAGCTGTCACGTTAGAATACAGGGTGGGCCATTTATATGGATACACCTAAGTAAAATGGGAATAGTTGGTGATATCACCTTCCTGTTTGTGGCACATTAGTATATGGGAGGGGGGAAACTTGTCCAGATGGGGGGTGACCATGGCGGCCATTTTGGATCCAACTTTATCTTTTTCAATGGGAATATGGTCATGTGACACATCAAACTTATTGAGAATTTCATAAGAAAAACAATGGTGTGCTTGGTTTTAACATAACTTTATTCTTTCATGAGTTATTTACAAGTTTATGACACTTATACAATGTTTTCACAGTGCTGCCCATTGTGTTGGATTGTCCATACAACCCTCTTCTCCCACTCCTGACACTGATAACAACAGAAGAAATGCAGCACAGGCCTCCAGGATCCGCTGTGTCAGAGGCTGCACAGGCCTCCAGGATCCGCTGTGTCAGAGGCTGCACATCTCGTACATAGGGGGCAAAGGCGGGTGACGTCCTGGTAATGGGGAGGCCTGATGGAGGTTATGACTCGGGCCGTGGGATACTTGGAGCCGGGCCTCTGTCTCGCTCGACGTCCTCAGCGTCTTGGGGGGCTGTCACAGTGGCGTTTTTGAAGTTAAGGGGATTCGGGGGGTGGTTGTGGTGACACCACCCATGGTATGCGGCTGTTACTAGCCGCTGCTGCAGGCCGGGACCTCTGGGGATGGGGGAGTGGCAGCGGTGATGGTATCGCTACCCATGGGTGGAGTGGGTCCCAGGGCATCCGGAGAAAGGATTAGAGTTCGTGGAGAGCCAGCGGGGCAGGATCAGGACTTCTTCCTTGCGGGACGTTTCAGTCTACCGCTCCTCAGGCGGGAAATAAGCAGTCTGACACAATGCTGAGTTCCAGATCCGGTTTACTGAGCGGTCTTCTACATGCAACACAAGTTACAGCTCAAATACAGTGGCGGTCCGGGCAGTTCTTAGCAACCGGGATGGCTTATACAGTGCACCCCTTTCATGTTCCTTCCCTCTCGGGCCGTCCTTCCTTAGCGCTGCCTGTTCTCCTTCCTGCACCTGCCTCCGCACACATAGCCCCGGTCCAGCAGCCACGGGCCTTGGGTGACCGGCTGTGTCCCGTGGCCCTAGTACGGCTGCCTTCTCGGCGGATGTGCCGGGAGTTGGCCACAGGTCCTCTAGATCTCGTGGCCTCCGGTTCTGTGGTTGGAGCCTGGAGTCTCCCTTGTTCTTGCCATGCCCCTCCTCTTCACTTCAGATTCGGGCGCACGGGTGGATCGCTCTGTGCCCGCGCCCCTAGTGGTCTCTGGCCTGAGGACGAGCCTCATCTCTGCTCATGTCCTCCGGGTCCTTTCTCTCTGTCCTGTCCTCAGCTGACCTCCTCCGATGGACTGACCTCTACTTCCTGTGGTGTTTCCCCTTTGTCCCTTGCCTTTCACTTCCTGCTCCCTTTCCAGCCACCAACTTTCTCCCCCACCGTCTCACTTCCGGGGTTCACTCGCTATCCCTAGGACCGGGTGTGTTGAATGTGTTTGTGGGTGACTGGACTTACCAAATCTGGTTGCCGCAGATGGGAATACTACCCCCGGGTGTGGGCGCAGTACCCCCTAATGGCGACCAGACAGCTGGGGCGCCACAGTTACTATAATAATTATATACTGGTGCAACCAAAACATCCCTTACTAGTAAAGAAAAAGTGTTTGCACTTTCACCAGTAAGAAAAATATTGCTGGAGCCATAACTGAAAGTGCACAGTGCACAGAATCACAGGCCAGGATCAGAATCCGCCTCAAAACCGACAGAAGTAGCAGAATATGGCGATGCCGCCCTCTACTGCTCACTACTGGCAACTGCTATACAGAGAATATGGCATATCAGGTCCAGGGGGCTGTTCGGAGGTAAGCAGAGACCCTACAGCTTGGGAGCACTGTGCACTTCATTATATGCCACATGGAGCGCTGTGCCCTTCACCAGACATCACAGGGAGGACTGTGCACTTCACCAGGCATCACATGGCGCACTGTGCACTTCATTATATGCCACATGGAGCGCTGGACCCTTCACCAGACATCACGGGGAGGACTGTGCACTTCACCAGGCGTCACATGGCGCACTATACACTTCATTATATGTCACGTGGAGCGCAGTGCACTTCACCAGATGTCACAGGGAGGACTGTGCACTTCACCAGATGTCACATGGAGCGCTGTGCACTTCACCAGGCATCACGTGGAGCGCTGTGCACTTCACCATACATCACGTGGAGCGCCGTGCACTTCACCATACATCACGTGGAGCGCCGTGCACTTCACCATACATCACGTGGAGCGCCGTGCACTTCACCATACATCACGTGGAGCGCCGTGCACTTCACCATACATCACGTGGAGCGCTGTGCACTTCACCAGATGTCACAAGGAGTGATGTGTACTCACACCATACATCACGTGGAGCGCTGTGCACTTCACCAGATGTCACGTGGAGCACAGTGCACTTTACCATACATCACGTGGAGCGCTGTGCACTTCACCATACATCACGTGGAGCGCTGTGCACTTCCCCATACATCACGTGGAGCGCTGTGCACTTCACCAGATGTCACAAGGAGTGATGTGCACTTCACCATACATCACGTGGAGCGCTGTGTACTTCACCATACATCACGTGGAGCGCTGTGTACTTCACCTTACATCACGTGGAGCGCTGTGCACTTCACCAGATGTCACAAGGAGTGATGTGTACTCACACCATACATCACGTGGAGCGCTGTGCACTTCACCAGATGTCACGTGGAGCGCTGTGCACTTCACCATACATCACATGGAGCTCTGTGTACTTCACCATACATCACGTGGAGCTGTGTACTTCACCATACATCACGTGGAGCGCTGTGTACTTCACCTTACATCACGTGGAGCGCTGTGCACTTCACCATACATCACGTGGTGCGCTGTGTACTTCACCATACATCATGTGGAGCGCTGTGCACTTCACCATACATCACGTGGAGCGCTGTGCACTTCACCATACATCACGTGGAGCACTGTGCACTTCACCATACATCACGTGGAGCGCTGTGCACTTCACCATGCATCACGTGGAGCGCTGTGCACTTCACCATGCATCACGTGGAGCGCTGTGCACTTCACCATGCATCACGTGGAGCTCTGTGCACTTCACCATACATCACGTGGAGCTCTGTGTACTTCACCATACATCATGTGGAGCGCTGTGCACTTCACCATACATCATGTGGAGCGCTGTGCACTTCACCATACATCACGTGGTGCGCTGTGTACTTCACCATACATCATGTGGAGCGCCATGCACTTCACCATACATCACGTGGAGCGCCATGCACTTCACCATACATCATGTGGAGCGCTGTGCACTTCACCATACATCACAAGGAGTGATGTGCACTTCACCATACACCATGTGCTGCTGCCAAATAAAATCTGAGCAGATGTCAGTGGTTCACAGCTCTCGTGCTGCTTCTTCATTGCTACTGTTCATTTACTGAGATACCCATAAAAGCAGCACTTTAAAGATTTCTTGGGGTGAGACGCCAGGACAATCACTCTGAATAGACCGGCAGTGATCACTTGGAATTGTTCACTCAGCTTTTCACTTACGTCCCCAAAGTTTTGTGTATTAGATCTGTGGTAGATGACGTCACATTTTCACACCGATTCATCACGCAAAACCATGCGCTTTTGTATTGCACAAAATATTGTTTCTCTAATCAGGTGATTGATGGCCTGTTTACACTGAAATATCGTGAAGCGAGCTGTACTAAGAGCACCACATCATGATAGTCTCAGTGTTAATGCAATATTAGGCTGCATACTCACCATCGGTATACTCGGCATCTTGCTGCTGCATTGTACATTACCAGCACAGTGGATGGGATCTCTAGAAATCTCATCCTCACTATGCTGCTCCCGACCGCAGCGTCTTTTCAGCCGTAATGCAGGTTTTTGCTCCTCCTCAGCATGTTAAAGTCTCCATCGGCTGCACGCAGAGAGAAGCCGCCCTGCGCCCACCGCAGATGATGAGTATGGGGCGGCTGCCATCTCCCTGCGTTCACTCGCAGGTTCCTGCAGGTCCGGAGGCGCTGCGTCCAAGATACAGTACCCTAGACCATGAGCACATACCCTAAGGGTGGTACTTGGCCAAGTGGGCAAAACTATCTTTCTGCTTTACAGCAGGCAGAGCGGAGGGGAGAGGCTCCTGCTGCAGTCAGTTGTCTCAGGATCTGTAACAAGAGGGTGAGGCAGAGGAGGTTACGTGGCCGATCTCCAGGGAAAGCACAGAACATTATTTGTAGATCTCTTAGTTTGTACTTTGATTATAAGAAAAGAGGAGATGAAGAGCTGAACTTCTGCTTTGTGGATATCACACAAACAGTATAAGCAGAGGAATACGGTACATATTCAACATATACAGTGCAGATGCAAACATCATACACATATACAGACATACATACATACTGTATATAGTACATGCACCACATGTTCACACCAGTAACATCAGCGAGGCTTTGAGAAGCCATATGAGAGAACTTACCCTGTTACATAGGACATGGTCAGGACTCCATCATCACCCCAAAAAGGTTAGACCCCAGATGAGAAGCCAGAATAACTAGAGACCCCAGAATAAAATAAAGACCGGAAACACAGCCCCTCATAACTGGTATATATCCCAGACCAGACCCCAGAACAAATACAGAACCCAACGTATTTACTGACCCCAGAAAAGATCCTAGAATAACTGAAGACCTCAGACCTTACCTTAAAATAAATATAACCCCCAGTGTGAATACAATACGGCCAGCAGCTGCCAATTGTGTATATGGCCTGCAGCCGTCTCCATTGTGTATATGGCCTACAGCCTTCTATTGTGTATACTGCCTGCAGCCGTCTCAATTGCGTTTATGGCCTGCAGCAGTCTCCATTGTGTATACAGCCCGCAGCTGTCTAGATTGCGTATATGGCCCGCAGCCGTCCCTATTTTGTATATGGCCCACATCAGTCTCAATTATGTATACCACCAGCAGTCTCTATTGTGCATATTTTTGAGTTTATAGCCAGAAGCAGTATTAATTGTGTATTCTCTATTGTGTATATAGACAGCAGCCTCTATTGTGTATTCTCCTGTGTGTACAGCCAGCAGCAGTCTCAATTGTGTATACAGCCAGCAGCAGTCTCTATTGTGTGTGTGTGTAAGGCTACGTTCACACTACGATTTTTAGGGAGCCGATGCTGTCCGATATAAATCGGACAGCATCGGCTCCCTTCTGATGCCTGGAATTGGGTGCCAAATAGTCATCCCATTCCGGCATAAATCGGTGCCTCCGGGGTGAAAAAAAGAAAAAAAAAAAAACCTTATGCTCACCTCTCCCCGAGCCCCCTGTCCCCCGTCTTCCTGAAGGTTCCCGGTGGCTCCCGCGGGCTGCAGAGGTCTTCTGCATGTGTTCAGGACCTGCGGTGATGTCACAGTCACGTGACCGCGGGTTCCACCATGGTAAACTGCGGTCACATGACTGAATCACTGCAGGTCCTGGACTTCAGTAGAAGACCTCTGCAGCCTGGGGAGCCACCGGGAACCTTCAGGAAGACGGCGAGACGCGGGGCTTGGGGGAGGTGAGCATAAACTTTTTTTTTTTTTTTAACCCTTGTGCTCCCAGGAGCAGTTTTACTGTACTGAGCATGCTCAGTACAGTAAAATGGGTCCGAGGAGACATCAGATGTTTCCTCGGACCCTTCTCCATAGGGCCCCATGTTATAGGGATGGGTCAGATCGGATGTGCACTAAATGCCATCTGATTTGGTCCGATCCGAATCTGTCAGATTTTATTTTCGGTGCAAAATCGGAGCAGGCACCGATTTTTGCACCGATAATAAAATCGGACAGAATCGATCGGACCAAATCAGATGGCATTTGGTGCACATCCGATTCGGTCCTGATCCCCATAGAGATGCATGGGGTCCGAAAATCGGTCCGATGCTGTCCGATTTTAATCGGGCAGCATCGGAGAAGCAAAAAACGTAGTGTGAAAGCAGCCTTATATATATATAATATAATTGATAAATGAAGCAGATAGAAGATCTAATGAACAGGCCTAAGGAGGAGAGACAAGAGGCTGAGACAACAACTGTATTATAATATATATATATATATATATATATATTTTTTGTGTGTTTGGAGTGCAGGTGGAGCCTGGATGGAGTCTCAGGGGGACCCCAATATTTTGCCAGTGAGGGCCCCGAAATTCCTAGTGGCAGCCCTGATTAAGCCCAGACCCCTGTCCCGTAGTCTCACCGCCCTGCGCCCCACAGCTCATGCACACATCAGTGTGGACACATCAGACAGGTTCATGATTCACGACAACTAAATGACAAAATTGTGATGTGCAATCATCTGTATGACACAAATGTACAGAGGAGGAGACGACATCGCCTCAATGACCTACAGACCTAGGAGGATACGACAGCAAAGGGTGCGGAGAAAGATTGCACAAGTGTATACAGCCAACAGCCACAAGGGGAGCCAAATCTACAATAACATATTTATGAAAACTTTTTTGAATCCAGTGATTGATTCTGATGTTTTCCCGTTCACACAAAAAGCAAGAGAACTTCACGCCCAAGGTGCAATCAGAGAACTTCAGATCAGCGCATATTGACCATCCTTAATCCTCGTAGTTAAAGGGGAGCTCCGAAGAATACATTTTTGTACTGCCCTTCATGGAATTGATAGCGCTATATAAATGAATAAATATTATTATTATTACATGGGCACTGCAGATCTAGGATCTATAGATCACTTATAAATCAATAAAATCATATCTGGTCCTCAGGCTCTCACCTCTTCCTCAGGGACAGAGACATTCAGCCTCATTCAGCCGCTATAGTACATGGTAATAGGACAGGGAGGCTGCCAGTCATCTTCCCCGTCACATGGTCAACAATAACCCATAGCAATCACTAAAGAATAGATCCATCCCAAACATAACAGAGGGGCTCAGGTTGTATCATTTCTTAGGATATTCCTAAAAAAAATAAGTTTCTCCCTATCCATGGGGTCAGACTGCCAAAATAGTCAAGTTGTACTCGACAGTCCCATAGACGATGAATGGAGCGGAGGTCAAACATGAGGGGGCGGCAGAGCCCGAGTGCTGGGATCGCTGAGGGGCTCGGAGGTGAAACAATCAGCGATCAAGAGGTTAATCCTCATTGTATCTACAGGAGATAACTTGTTTTTCTCTTTTGTTTTTGGGGGATTGTAAACTTTCAAGATTATGTAAGGTAGATTCAAATGAACCCTCTTACATAGATCTCACAGCAGAGTGGTGGAAGCTGTGGGGGCAGATCACCGTCCCGTGCGTTTGGAGATCACCAGACTCTTCCCAGACAGATGAGCAGAGAGATCGGGAAGGTTCAATATCCAATCCAACACCAGAGACATCCAGGAGCCACTTTCTCCATCCTCCACATCAAAAACACTTAAATAAAAGTGAAAAGGTAATTAGGTGCTGGCTTGTACCGTAAAGAATCCATGTCTTACTCTTCATACAGTAAAGAATCCATAGTTCACTGCTCATACAGTAAAAATTCATAGTGTCACTGCTCATACAGTAAAGAATCCATAGTGTCACTGCTCTTACAGTAAAGATCCATAGTCTCACTCTCTTACAGTAAAGAATCCATAGTGTCACTGCTCGTTACAGTAAAGATCCATAGTGTCACTGCTCTTACAGTAAAGAATCCATAGTGTCACTGCTCTTCAGTAAAGAATCCATAGTCTCACTGATCTACAGTAAATAATCCATAGTGTCACTGCTCTTACAGTAAAGAATCCATAGTCTCACTGCTCGTTACAGTAAAGAATCCATATCTCACTACTCATACAGTAAAATCCATAGTGTCACTGCTCATCAATAAAGAATCCATAGTCTCACTGCTCTTCATAAAGAATCCATAGTCTCACTGCTCTTCAATAAAGAATCCATAGTCTCACTGCCTCTTACAGTAAAGAATCCATAGTGTCACTGCTCGTACAGTGAAGAATCATAGTCTCACTGCTCGTACAGTAAAGAATCCATAGTCTCACTGCTCGTACAGTAAAGGGAATCCATAGTCTCACTGCTCGTACAGTAAAGAATCCATAGTCTCACTGCTCTACAGTAAAGGATACATAGTCTCACTGCTTGTACAGTAAGTAATCCATAGTCTCACTGCTCGTACAGTAAAGAATCCATAGTCTCACTGCTCATACAGTAAAGAATCCATAGTCTCACTGCTTGTACAGTAAGGGATCCATAGTCTCACTGATCGTACAGTAAAGAATCCATAGTCTCACTGCTCTTACAGTAAAGAATCCATAGTCTCACTGCTCGTACAGTAAAGAAACCATAGTGTCACTGCTCGTACAGTAAAGGATCCATAGTGTCACTGCTCATACAGTAAAGAAAATAATCTCATTGTTTCAGGCCTAGGGGTAAACAGATAATAAGAAGGGAAGAAATCCTTCAAATCTGGCAATCAGAACCAATCATTGGATTATCTCCAGTAATGTGATATTCACACAATGCGGAATTACATCCAGGCCTTTATTGAACTCTTTCACCATCGTCTCACTGCTCTAACAGTAAAGAATCCCCCATCTGTGATGATGGTAAAACCTTTCCTCTTGTCCCTGGTTGTAGGGACGGTCCTGGGTATGGGGATATGTCACGGGCGAGATCTCGGATATGACCATTAATATATTTATACACAGTTATCAGATCATCTCGCACTCAATCGTTTTTCTACATTTTCTGGGTATTGTAGTTCATCAGTTTATTACTTTGGTGCCGCTCTTTATATTATATTATGGGAGACGTCTGCGCCTCAGGTCAGTTTTCGTGGACACTGAATCTATTCGGCTCGGCAGCAGCTGCCTGACACCGGGGGCTGCAGTCACTAATAATCAATGAATGTGTATAACATGTGACGCCCCAGAATCTACTGAGCCTGAGGACGACCTGAGGGGTCTCCAGAGCTGCCACATACCGGAGCGTCTCCATAAATGAGAAGATCATCAATAAGGGACTTTATATCAGGAATTCAACCCATAAAGTGACACATTGAATTACTGTGATAAATTAACTGTTTGATGACATTCATTGATGCTCCTGTATCCATCACTGAAGACTCTCACATTGTAATATTTTTCTCAACCAACAAAGAAGTGAAGAGACTGATCAGAAGTGATCAACCATCATCGGGACTACAACAGGTGCAGGGGTTGCTATCACACCCGGGCCCTGGAGCCTACGGGGCCCCAAAAGTCACTTTGACCTATAGAAAAAGACTAATGTTATTAGAGATTTGTAATAATTTGGGGCCCCATTGGAGCTTTCAAGTTATGCCGCTGTCTACAACATGCTATAGTATAAGGGTGGGCTGGCTTGGTGGCTGATTGTTGAGCTCCTTGGGCATTAGGGCCCTGGTGCGGCTGTACTCCTGCTCACTGCGGGCCCCTCAGGTATTAGGGCCCCGGTGTGGCTGTAGTAATGCACACTGCAGACCCCTCGGGCATTAGGGCCGGCCCCGGTATGGCTGTAGTCCTGCACACTGCGGGCCCCTCGGGCATTAGTGCCCCGGTGTGGTGTAGTCCTGCACACTACATGCCCCTTGGGCATTAGGGCCCAACTGTGGCTGTAGTCCTCCACACTGCGGGCCCCTCGGGCATTAGGGCCCTGTTGTGGGTGTAGTCCTGCACACTGTGCCCCTTAAGCATTAGGGCCCCGGTGTGGGTGTAGTCCTGCACGCTTCATGCCCCTTGGGCATTAGGGCCCCGATATGGGTGTAGTCCTACACACTGCAGACCCCTCGGGCATTAGGGCCGGCCCCGATATGGCTGTAGTCCTGCACACTGCAGGCCCCTCGGGCATTACTGCCCCGGTATGGGTGTAGTTCTCCACACTGAGGGCCCCTCGGACATTAGGGCCCCGGTATGGGTGTAGTCTCAGACTGCAGGCCCCTCGGCATTAGGGCCCCGGTATGGATGTAGTCCTCATACTGCGGGCCCGGCATTAGGCCCTGGTATGGTGTAGTCCTCCATATTCAGGTATCCGGCAGTACCAATAGGGCCCTGGATTAGGTGTGTTGTCCTGCACACTGTGGATCCCTCTGGTATTGGGCCCCGTGTGGCCTAGTCCTGCACACTGCGGGCCCCTCGGGCCTTGGGCCCTGGTGTGGCTGTAGCCCTCACACTGTGGGCCCCGTTGTGGCTGTGTCCTGCACACTGTGGGCCCCGGTGTGGCTCTAGTCCTGGACACTGAGGGCCCCGGTGTGGCTGTGTGTCCTGACACTGTGGGCCCCGGTGTGGCTCTAGTCCTGCACACTGTGGGCCCCGGTGTGGCTTAGTCCTGACACTGTGGGCCCCGGTGTGGCTCTAGTCCTGGCACAGGGGCCCCGGTGTGGCTCTAGTCCTGGACACTGTGGGCCCCGGTGTGGCTGCACTCCTGCACACTGTGGGCCCCGGTGTGGCTGTAGTGTCCCTCTGCACGACACTGTGGGCCCCGGTGTGGCTGTACTCCTGCACACTGTGGGCCCCGGTGTGGCTGTACTCCTGCACACTGTGGGCCCCGTGTGGCTGCACTCCTGCACACTGTGGGCCCCTGGTGTGGCTGTACTCCTGCACACTGTGGGCCCCGGTGTGGCTGCACTCCTGCACACTGTGGGCCCCGGTGTGGCTGCACTCCTGCACACTGTGGGCCCCGGTGTGGCTGTATCCTGCACACTGTGGGCCCCGTGTGGCTGCACTCCTGCACACTATGGGCCCTGGTGTGGCTGTACTCCTGCACACTGTGGGCCCCGGTGTGGCTGTACTCCTGCACACTGTGGGCCCGGTGTGGCTGCACTCCTGCACACTGTGGGCCCCGGTGTGGCTGTAGTCCTGCACACTGTGGGCCCCCAGTGTGGCTGTACTCCTGCACACTTAGGCCCCGGTGTGGCTGTACTCCTGCACACTGTGGGCCCCGGTGTGGCTCTGTCCTGCACACTGTGGCCCTGGTGTGGCTGCACTCCTGCACACTGTGGGCCCCGGTGTGGCTGTATCTGCACACTGTGGGCCCCGTGTGGCTGTACTCCTGCACACTGTGGGCCCCGGTGTGGCTGTACTCCTGCACACTGTGGGCCCCGGTGTGGCTGTGGTCCTGCACACTGTGGCCCCGGTGTGGCTGTGGTCTGCACACTGTGGGCCCCGGTGTGGCTGCACTCCTGCACACTGTGGGCCCCGGTGTGGCTTATCCTGCACACTGTGGGCCCTGGTGTGGCTGTACTCCTGCACACTGTGGCCCCCGGTGTGGCTGTGGTCCTGCACACTGTGGGCCCCGGTGTGGCTGTATTCTGCACACTGTGGGCCCCGGTGTGGCTGCACTCCTGCACACTGTGGCCCCCGGTGTGGCTGTACTCCTGCACACTGTGGGCCCCGGTGTGGCTGTGGTCCTGCACACTGTGGGCCCCGGTGTGGCTGTACTCCTGCACACTGTGGGCCCCGGGGTGGCTGTACTCCTGCACACTGTGGGCCCTGGTGTGGCTGTACTCCTGCACACTGTGGCCCCGGTGTGGCTGTACTCCTGCACACTGTGGGCCCCGGTGTGGCTGTAGTCCTGCACACTGTGGGCCCCGGTGTGGCTGTGGTCCTGCACACTGTGGGCCCCGGTGTGGCTGTGGTCCTGCACACTGTGGGCCCCGGTGTGGCTGTACTCCTGCACACTGTGTCCCCTGTGGTCTTGGCTCTCGCCTGTTTCACACATTGTTCTTTTGGCGGGCTCCTGTTCCTGTCAGCTCCTCGTGTTGGCTCCGGTCCCGGGACACGGGGGGAGGGCGGCGCTGTTGGCGGAGCGTCCTGTACCTTGTGGCCTCGTACAATCCTCCTCACATTATGTAATGCTGTTTACAGAACATCTGGAGGAGGAGACACCAAATCCTCCGTACCCGCCCCAGACACCGGAGTAATCCTCCCCCCACCACAGACTGTGCTAAATCCTGCCCCCACACTCAGGGGTTAATCCCCAGCACATGGCCGACCGAGTGCTCCTGTACGTCAGCGGCACACAGGCTGACACGATGCCGGGAGGGGCGACACCTGCTGGAGGAAGGAGCAGTCCTGTGTCGCCGACATAGTCCACAGCGCTGTACAATGCAGAGAGGATAAGTACACGAGGGATCCGGTGATCACAAGATCATCAAAGATCATTCCAGTAATCCAATACATAAAGTGCCCACATCTATTATATAGAGTCATCACACACAGAGGGATCTATGTCATGTGTTTATTTCTGTTAATGTTGATGATTAATGAGAACCCAAAGGTCATTATTATCTCAGGAAATTAAAGTAGGGAGGATGAAGGATCTGAGAGATAAAATATGACCTAAATAGGTATCAGAGGCTTCACCTTGTGTGGTTGTGAGAGTCACAACCACTATAAAAGCAGATCACGACTGCTGCAGTCCCCAGTGCGGTGCATATAGAGGAGGGAGGATGAAAGGTAAACACCGCGCTGCTGTATTCCACCAGACATCAAAGGGTGAATGTAATATTGATTTATTAGTCAATGTGTTTCAGGTCTCCCTGGCCTCTTCCTCAGGAGAAATCAATATCATATTGCCATCAGGGAGCTCTGAAACACATTGACTAATAAATCTATATTATATTCACCCTTTGATGTCTGGTGGAATACAACAGCGCGGTGTTTAACCCTTCATCCACCCTACTTTAATTTTCTGAGACCTGTGGGGTTTCATTAATCATCAACATTAACAGAAAAAAACACATGAAATAGATCCCTCTGTGTGTAATGACTCTATATAATAGATGTGGTCACTTTATGGATTGAATTACTGATATAAAGTCACTTTTTGATGATCTGCTCATTCACTGAGAGGCTCCTGTAGATCTGGTGTCTCCTCTCCAAATAATACAGGGATCGGGACCAGTCTTGGTTTGTAATGAAACTTTTTTGGGAAATGTGGGGAAGATGCGGCAACAAGGAAAAGCGACTTTACAGAATGAAATAGATGAACTATAAGTATGAAATGAATAATGTATAGATATCACATAAGGCCCCAGTTACAGATAACTGTGCAGATTGTTCGCAGATCTCTGGTTGCAGTGAAATCATGGACACATTGTTCTATTTTGTGGCTGTGTACAACATGGAGCAATGTGTCCATGATTTCACTGCAACCAGAGATCTGACAACAATCTGCACAATTATCTGTGTGGATCTGGGGCCTATAGACATCGGTTATCAGTGCCCGGGGTCGCTCCTCTAACCATCCCCTCTAGGGTCATCATCAGAAGATCTCAGGGATCACAGGATCCAGTCCACATCACAGCCCACCCAACACCCACCATGGGCTGAATGCTATTATGTAATATATAGAGTCAGAGAAAGCAGCAAAATAATAGAAATAATTGTAATATCCAGCTCCTCCTATACCCAGTGTGAGCGAGGAGGAGAGAAGAGGAGGAGGAGAGAAGAAGAGGAGGAGGAGAGAAGAAGAGGAGGTGAGAACAAGAAGAGGAGGAGAAGAGGAATCACAACACTGAGCAGAGCCAGAACACGAGAACAGAACTGCAGCGAGGACAAGACAGACAGCAGGTAACACACGACTGATACATGTGTGTACAGAGAAAGGAGTGAGCGATAGAAGAGATAGAGGGATAGATAGATAGACAGACAGATAGATAGGAGACACAGGCAGGGGTACAGAGAGACACAGGTGAGGGTACAGAGAGACACAGGCGGGGTACAGAGAGACACAGGCAGGAGGTCTGAGAGACACAGGCAGGAGGTCTGAGAGACACAGGCGGAGGTACAGAGACACACAGGCAGGGGTACAGAGAGACACAGGCAGGGGTACAGAGACACACAGGTAGGGGTACAAAGAGACACAGGCAGGGGTACAGCGAGACACAGGTGAGGGTACAGAGAGACACAGGTAGGGGTATAAAGAGACACAGGCGGGGGTACAGAGAGACACAGGCGAGGGTACAGAGAGACACAGGCGGGGTACAGAGAGACACAGGCAGGGGTACAGAGAGACACAGGCAGGGGTACAGAGAGACACAGGCAGGGGTACAGAGAGACACAGGCAGGGGTACAGAGAGACAGGCAGGGGTACAGAGAGACAGGCAGGGGTACAGAGAGACACAGGGGGGTACAGAGAGACACAGGCAGGGGTACAGAGAGACACAGGCGGGGTACAGAGAGACACAGGTAGGGGTACAGAGAGACACAGGCAGGAGGTCTAGAGAGACACAGGCGGGGGTACAGAGAGACACAGGCGGGGGTACGGAGAGACACAGGCAGGGGTACAGAGAGACACAGGCAGGGGTACAGAGAGACACAGGCGGGGTACAGAGAGACACAGGCAGGGGTACAGAGAGACACAGGCGGGGTACAGAGAGACACAGGCGGGGGTACAGAGAGACACAGGCAGGGGTACAGAGAGCACAGGCAGGGGTACAGAGAGACACAGGCGGGGTACAGAGAGACACAGGTAGGGGTACAGAGAGACACAGGCGGGGTACAGAGAGACACAGGCAGGGGTACAGAGAGACACAGGCGGGGGTACAGAGAACACAGGCGGGAGGTCAGACACAGGTGCTAGGGGTGAGCAGAGAGACACAGGCGTAGAGGTACAGAGAGACACAGGCGGGGGTGTACAGAGAGACACAGGGGGTACAGGAGACACAGCAGGGGTACAGAGACACAGGCGGGTACAGAGAGACACAGGCGGGGGTACAGAGAGACACAGGCGGGGGTACAGAGAGACACAGGCGGGGGTACAGAGAGAAGTAGGACGGGACGGCAGGGGTACAGAGAGACACAGGCGGGGGTACAGAGAGACACAGGTAGGGGTACAGAGAGACACAGGCGGGGGTACAGAGAGACACAGGTAGGGGTACAGAGAGACACAGGCGGGGGTACAGAGACACAGGCGGGAGGTCAGACAAGTGTTGGGCTGGGCGGTGGAGGGTCAGCAGTGACATCGGCCTCTGCTCAGCTCTTTCCCATCTTCCCTGCCCCTCACACACTTTCCCTCTGCTTCTATACAGTAATAATCTGGGCAGTTTGTTAAGCTTCGTGTATTGTGCCATCTGCTCCTATACAGTGTGTGCAGCCACCTCCCCTGTACCCCTGTCCTAGCCTGGACAGACAGGTGACAGCGGCCGGTCTGTGGTGGAGGCTCCACACTGCAGTCAGATGGGGTCAGTGTTGGTTGTAAACTTGCGGTTTCCCACGTGCGGCGCTGAGTGTACGGGAGGAGCCGGCACACAGAGTACAGTACAGCGTGAGTCATCACATGAGAATGGCTGTACTCTGTGTACTGTACATTTGTGGGCGGAGCCTCTGCACTGTACTCACAGAGGATCTGCCAGAGCAAGCGGCACTCAGAGGAAGCACGTCCACTGCTAATATATATACCAGATCCTCACTGCGCACATTACTACTGTATATACTGCACGAGAATATACTCCAGGGTACAGCGCTGTATACCGCACTATACACAAGAGCACTGCACTATATACCGCACTATACACAAGAGCACTGCACTATATACCGCACTATACACAAGAGCACTGCACTATATACCGCACTATACACAAGAGCACTGCACTATATACCGCACTATACACAAGAGCACTGCACTATATACCGCACTATACACAAGAGCACTGCACTATATACCGCACTATACACAAGAGCACTGCACTATATACCGCACTATACACAAGAGCACTGCACTATATACCGCACTATACACAAGAGCACTGCACTATATACCGCACTATACACAAGAGCACTGCACTATACACCGCACTATACACAAGAGCACTGCACTATACACCGCACTATACACGAGAGCACTGCACTATACACCGCACTATACACCGCACTATACACGAGAGCACTGCACTATACACCGCACTATACACAAGAGCACTGCACTATATACCGCACTATACACAAGAGCACTGCACTATATACCGCACTATACACAAGAGCACTGCACTATAAACCGCACTATACACAAGAGCACTGCATTATATACCGCACTATATACTGTACTATACACAAGAGCACTGCGCTATATACTGCAATACACACGAGAGCACTACACTATATACTGCACTATACACAAGAGCACTGCACTATATACTGCACTATACACAAGAGCACTGCACTATATACGCACTATACACAAGAGCACTGCACTATATACCGCACTATACACAAGAGCACTGCACTATACACAAGAGCACTGCACTATATACTACACTATACACAAGATCACTGCACTATACACGAGAGCACTGCACTATATACCGCACTATACACAAGAGCACTGCACTATATACTACACTATACACAAGAGCACTGCACTATATACCGCACTATACACAAGAGCACTGCACTATACACGAGAGCACTGCACTATATACCGCACTATACACAAGAGCACTGCACTATACACAGAGCACTGCACTATATACCGCACTATACACAAGAGCACTGCACTATATACCGCACTATACACAAGAGCACTGCACTATATACTGCACTATACACAAGAGCACTGCACTATATACTACACTATACACAAGATCACTGCACTATACACGAGAGCACTGCACTATATACCGCACTATACACAAGAGCACTGCACTATATACTACACTATACACAAGAGCACTGCACTATATACCGCACTATACACAAGAGCACTGCACTATACACGAGAGCACTGCACTATATACTGTACTATACACAAGAGCACTGCACTATACACGAGAGCACTGCACTATACACGAGAGCACTGCACTATACACGAGAGCACTGCACTATATACTGCACTATACACGAGAGCGCTGGTGCTACATACTGCAGCCTACACGAGAGCGCTGGTGCTACAGTTGTGCTCAAAAGTCTCCACACCCCGGCAGATTTGTTGCTTTCTTGGCCTTTTTTTCAGAGAATATGAATGATATCACATTCTCTCTCCGTTTTCCCCTCATGGTTAGTGGTTGGGTGAAGCCATTTATTGTCAAACTACTGTGTTTTCTCTTTATAAATCATAGTGACAACCAAAATCATCCACATTATCCTGATCAAAGGTTCACACCCCCCAGTTCTTAATCCCATGTATTTGCCCCCTGTAACATCAGTGACAGCTCGAAGTGTTTTGTGGTAGTTGTGGATGAGGCTCTTTATCTCCTCAGATGGTAAAGCTGCCCATTCTTCTGGTAAAAGCCTCCAGTTCCTGTAAATTCCTCGGCTTTCTTGCATGATCTGCGCTTTGCTTGAGTTCTCCCCAGAGCGGCTCAATGATATTGAGGTCAGGAGACAGAGGCCACTCCAGAGCCTTCACTGTGTTCTGCTGTAGCCAATGACAGGTCGCCTTGGCCTTGTGTTTTGGATCGTTGTCATGTTGGGACATCCAAGTACGTCCCATGTGTAGTGTCCGGGCTGATGAGTGCACATTTGCCTCCAGTATTTGCTGATAACGGGCTGCATTCATCTTTCCTTCCACTTAGACCAAGTTTCCTGTGTCTTTGTAGCTCACACATCCCCACATCATCAGTGATCCACCTCCATGCTTTACAGTAGGAATGGTGTTCTTTCATCATAGGCCTTGTTGACACTTCTCCAAATGTAACGTTTAAGGTTGTGGCCAAAAAGTTTGATTTTGGTCTCATCACTCCAGATGACCTTGTCCCAGCAGTTTGGAGCTTGTCTCTGTGCTGTTTGGTGTATTGTAGATTAGATACTTGGTGGCATTAGCGCAGTAATGGCTTTATTCTGGTGACTCGACCATGCAGCCCATGTTTCTTCAGGTGCCTCCTTATTCTGCATCTTGACACAGCCACACCCTAGTTTTCAGTGAGTCCTGGATTTCAGCTGATGATATTTGTGGGTTTTTTTTTTTGCATCCCGGACAATCTTCCTGGCAGTTGTGGCTGACATCTTTGTTGGTGCCTGATTGTGGTTTGGTTTTTACAGAGCCCCCGATTTTCCATCTGTTAATCACAGTTTGAACACTGCTGACTGGCATTACCAATTCCTTGGATATCTTTTTGTATCCCTTTCCTGTTTTATACAGTTCAACGATCTTTTCCCATAGATCCGTTGACAATTCTTTTGCTTTCCCCATGACTCACAATCCAGAAACGTCATGGTTGGATGAAAGAGTCTGTCTGGATCCCAGAAACTCATTCAGCTTTTATGCGCACACACTGATTACAAGCAGACAGGTCACAGGTGAGGATGTTACCTATATTAGTCATTGAAACCCATTTGTGTCAACTTCTGTGCATGTTATCAGGCCAAAATCACCAGGGCTGTGAACTTCTGATCAGGGTCATTTGGATGATTTCGGTTGTCATTATGATTTATAAAGAGAAAACACAGTAGATCGATAATAAATGTCTTCACCCAACCACTAACCAGGAGTGGAAAACAAAGAAGAATGTGTTATCATTCATATTCTCTGAGAAAAGGCCAAGAAAGAAAAAAATCTGCCCCGGGGTGTGGAAACTTTTGAGCTCAACTGGACATATCACACTATACATGAGATCATTGGTGCTACACATCGCACTATACATGAGATCATTGCTGCTACATATCACACTATACATGAGATCATTGCTGCTACATACATTATATGCCATTATATAAACATGCTGACCTCAGTGATCCGCCTTTATCCTGCATGTGCTCAGTTTGCCTCCAGCGCCCCCACAGGAGAGATGAATTATTGCAGTCAGACCCCTAGAGGGGGTTGGTGGGCTCCTGCTGATAGGAGAGGATGGGGCCAGGGTACTGGGCTATAATCCGGGCCCCCGGTGTCACCCGTCACTGTGGTGATGGTCCTCGCTCAGACGGTCTCATCTCCTGGCATGGTGTCTCCAGCACTGACACAGTCTCTTCTCTGCAGACATGAAGTCTCCTTCACCAGACTCCGGCCCTCCCAACCCCGGGGAAGAAAAAAGTGCGGAAGCCGAAAACTCACCGGGTACAAAGGAGCAGTCACCGAGCGAAACCGAGAAGGACTCCGGGTACTCAGGTAAGCGCCAGTCTATCTACTGCACCATCACCATCTATATGTAACACAATACTCCGCACCTGCGTACCCCAACCTCCAGCATCACCTGTGCCCCAACATCCCCTGTATACAACCCCAGCATCTCCTGCATACAACAACCCAACAGCTTCTGCTGTGTACTACAACCCCCAGCATCTCCTGTGCCCCAACATCCCCTGTATACAACCCTCAGCATCTCCTGCATACAACAACCCAACAGCTTCTGCTGTGTACTACAACCACCAGCATCTCCTGTGCCCAACATCCCCTGTATACAACCCTCAGCATCTCCTGCATACTACACCCTCCAGCATCTTCTGCGTGCTACAACCCCAGTATTACCTGCATACTACAACCCCTCCAATATTTCCTGTATACAAGCCTCAGCATCTCCTGCATACAACCCAGTGTCTCCTATGTACTATAACCCCCAGCATCTCCCGTATACAACAACCCAACAGCTTCTACTGTGTACTACAACCCCCAGTGATATCTATAAACTTTACCTCGCTGCGCCCAATGGCTCCGTGACGGCCACTTTTTCAATCTTGGTCGTGAAGCACAAACCAAATGTGAACGCAGCCTTAGGGCAGAGACACACTGTACAAGCTGCATAAGTGTGTCTCATACATCTCGCATGACTCACCTAGCCAGGCCCCTGCCTCTCTGAATGGGAGCGTGGAGCTCCATAGAAACACAATCAGCTCCACACTCTCGTTCAGAGAGGCAGGCGAGTCATGCAGCTTGCATAATGGCTTTAAGGACAGAGATGCACTAACGCACCCGATGAGTCCTCGTGGAGGACGCTGGCACCTCACACCCCTCAGATGTGAAAATGGACGAAGCCAACTACAGCAACCAATCAGAGCACAGCTCTCATCTCATCAACTGCTGAGACGGTGAAACCTGGGTCCTGATTGGTTGCTATAGCCGGATGATCTGTCAGGTTACAGATCACAATACCGGACCCCTGACAGCAATGTCCTCCATATGCTGCCTGTCCGTGTTGCATTGTTCTCCCAGAGACATAACTCCGCCCACATGACCCACCATCCTGATCCCGCCCCCGCAGAGCTGCTCCAGTCAGGGACTGACTGACCTTCTCTCTACAGACAGCAGCTCAGAAAGCCTCAGCTCTGAGGATACGCCGCCATCAACAACCGCCAGAGTGACAGCTGCCACCCCGGACACCCCGCATACACAGACGGCGTATACTCCTATATACATCCTACAGAATGTCATCCTCAAACAGGTGAGTAAGAGATTAGGAGCAGCGGACACTAAGTCTGCAACCGGCTAAAGAAAAACTGTTGGATAAAACATCACCTTCTATGATGGAGTGACTTATCGACCACTCCCTGTGATGTGATGAATCTTTGTAACATACTCCATCATCTTACTTTGCTTCCATGCTGTTATAACTAGTCTGTGCTCCTTTAGAAGCTGCTTTGAACTGCTGCTCCAGAAAGAATCCATAATCAATAACCTGCTGTCTGAGCACAGGGCAGGGAAGCAGTGACCAAGGATTCTTGCTAGAGCTGCAGATCACAGCAGCTTCTAAAGGAGCATGGACAAGCAGGTTATAACAGCACTTTCAGTACCGTGCTAGGGGGAGAGCAAAATAAAAGATTAATTAGTAATATATATAAATATTTATAACCTTAAAACAGACTGGTTGATTATAATTAAACAATTTGACTTTTTCTAGGATCAAAGGGAGGATTCTCTACAGTACAGGCACTTGCCCCCTAGGCAGCGTGCTCAAAGTGCTGTTATAACCTGCTAGTTTGTGCTCCTTTAGAAGCTGCTTTGAACTGCTGCTCTAACAAGAATCCATAGTTAACCACCTACTGTCTAAGAACAGGGCAGGGAAGCAGCTTCTAAAAGAGAATGTACTAGCACAGTGATTGTCAACCTTTTGAGCTCGGTAAGTCAAAATTCACCAAAAAAAAAAAAAAAAAAAAGCATAACTCAGATGGTGTGTCACTTCGAGAAACACCCATAATTTTCTGATATTTGTAGCTGTAATAATAAAATGTTATCCTGGATATGGCCCCATTCTGGTATATAGCCCCTTATCCTGGAAATAGCCACCATACTTGTATATACCCCCCATACTGGTATGGTGCCCATTCTGGTATATAGCCCCTTACCCTGGGTATAGTTCCCCCATACTGGGATATAGCAAGCCCCCCATCCTGGATATGACCCCCATTCGGTATATAGTCCCTTATCCTGGGTATAGCACACACTCCCCACCCAGGGTAAATTACCTCCCATCCTGGATATGACCCCTATTCTGGTATATAGTGACTTATCCTGGGCATAGCCCCCCATACTGAGATATAGCATACACATCCCCATCCTGGAGATGACCTCCATTCTGGTATATAGGTCCTTATACTCCCTACTTTAATTTTCTGAGATAACGACCTTTGGGTTTTTATTGGCTGTAAGCCATAATCATCAACATTAACAGAAATAACCACATGACATAGATCCCTCTTTGTGTAATGACTCTATATAATAGATGTGCATCACTTTATGTATTGAATTACTGGAATGAATGATCTTTTTAATGATCTTCTAATTCATTGAGATGCTCCTGTGTTTTCCGCCCTGGTGGTGAATCTGCTCGTTAGGTTCAGTCTGGTAACTTTTCTTGTTTCTCCTCTTTCCAGCCTCACCTCATCCTACTCCAGCCTCCTCTCAGACGCCATCGTAAGAGATCTTCCCCTTCGTCCTTCCTTCCCATCCTGCGCTCTTATCCTAAGATTGCACCACGTGTTGCTCCTCGAGCTCAGAGTCCGTCCTCGGATACCCCCAAGGATCCGGCTCCTGCTGACTCCAGTGTGTGCCGGCGGGCCGCACCGCAGCTCCTCGACGTCTCCCTGCGCTCTCTGGCCCTGCTGCGCCGCACACGAGAGACTCAGAGATCAATTCGAGAACTGAAGGTTCATACTAGACTCTATGAGAGAGCACTGCAGGGGGAGGAAGGGGGGTGGGAGCGGCTTTGGAGGGCGATGGAGAGGAGCGGAGGGTACAGACAAATTCCACCCCCTGTCCCCGACTCAGGCAGGACGGAAGAAGAGATGGATACGAGCCAAGCTTCCGCTGCGATCAAAGACGAGCAAACTGACTCAGCAGAAACGACAGAGGAAGAAGACATGACATCACCCATGACATCAGAGGAAGCCGTGACATCACCCGAGCAAGCTGTGACATCACCAGAAGCAGCGCCATCTGCCTGTGATACGGGGGGAGCAGTATGACCGGAGTGGACACACCCTGCCCTCTCACCTTTGTACATTTCCATTTTTATAGCATATAAACTTTATTTTATTGGCGGCTTCTCTGCCGGACGTGATGACGCGCTGGTTACAATCTGTATTTGCTTTGTCTTATCATGATGTGAATTTATCAAACACTTTGTCTGGTTATTTGCTCCCATGGACATTGTCGACACCTAGTGGCCACAGCTGCTCTGCACAGTTTATTTATCCTTAATTCGGAGTGATCCCACAGTCCAAGTTGGGGGCTCAGGGCGTCTGGTCCGGGTGGGGGGGGCTCAGGGCGCCCGGTCCGGGGGAAGGGGCTCAGGGCGTCCGGTCCGGGGGAAGGGGCTCAGGGCGTCCGGTCCGGGGGAAGGGGCTCAGGGCTTCAGCATCTCCTCCTGCTTCCGTTTCTTTGCTTTTTTCTTTTTTTTGCTGCTTCCCGACATCTGCGAGTCGTCTCTATTCGCCTCTGTAACGATGGGGGCGGTGGCACCAAATGGCCGAAAACGCTGTTTCAGTCCCTGTGGTAGGGGTAATGGCGGGCGGTCAGGGACAGAGTGCAGGGCAGTGTGGTCTCCGTGAGCCTCCGACACAGTGATGACACCTTGTAATGGAGATGCCGCCACTAGCATGTCCTCTGACGGCTGCAGGAAGGCGCTCAGACGCGGCACATGGCCGGGGAGAGGACACCATGTGGTAATACTTCTTGACGCCGCCATCTTTGATTCTCTGCATCTTGTAGCCAGATAACGGGAAACGATGAGAGTTAAAGCTAAGGACAAGAAGAGAGAGATGGCGTTACTCAACGATTCCGACCCCCCCCTGCATTATTACATGCGCCCCTCTGCCAATATCTGAGATAATACAGCGACACCCGCAGGGCACAGGGGGTACAACCAAGCAATTCCTTCTTATTGTATCCTGGTTTTGACTTTTCTTTTTTGAAAGAAATTTTTATTTAATATAGATCAGATCTGATAATATCAGAATAAAACTCAGCAACTTCAATGTACTGACACTACAATCCACACAATAGAGTCAGAGACAAAAGAGCAAGGTAACTCGGGATCAGTAATGTAATGTATGTACACAGTGACTGCACCAGGAGAATAGTGAGTGCAGCTCTGGAGTATAATACAGGAGGTAACTCGGGATCAGTAATGTAATGTATGTACACAGTGACTGCACCAGGAGAATAGTGAGTGCAGCTCTGGAGTATAATACAGGAGGTAACTCAGGATCAGTAATGTAATGTATGTACACAGTGACTGCACCAGCAGAATAGTGAGTGCAGCTCTGGAGGATAATACAGGAGGTAACTCAGGATCAGTAATGTAATGTATGTACACAGTGACTCACCAGCAGAATAGTGAGTGCAGCTCTGGAGGATAATACAGGAGGTAACTCAGGATCAGTAATGTAATGTATGTACACAGTGACTGCACCAGCAGAATAGTGAGTGCAGCTCTGGAGTATAATACAGGAGGTAACTCAGGATCAGTAATGTAATGTATGTACACAGTGACTGCACCAGCAGAATAGTGAGTGCAGCTCTGGAGGATAATACAGGAGGTAACTCAGGATCAGTAATGTAATGTATGTACACAGTGACTCCACCAGCAGAATAGTGAGTGCAGCTCTGGAGGATAATACAGGAGGTAACTCAGGATCAGTAATGTAATGTATGTACACAGTGACTGCACCAGCAGAATAGTGAGTGCAGCTCTGGAGTATAATACAGGAGGTAACTCCAGATCAGTAATGTAATGTATGTACACAGTGACTGCACCAGCAGAATAGTGAGTGCAGCTCTGGAGTATAATACAGGAGGTAACTCAGGATCAGTAATGTAATGTATGTACACAGTGACTGCACCAGCAGAATAGTGAGTGCAGCTCTGGAGTATAATACAGGAGGTAACTCAGGATCAGTAATATAATGTATGTACACAGTGACTGCACCAGCAGAATAGTGAGTGCAGCTCTGGAGTATAATACAGGAGGTAACTCAGGATCAGTAATGTAATGTATGTACACAGTGACTGCACCAGCAGAATAGTGAGTGCAGCTCTGGGGTATAATACAGGAGGTAACTCAGGATCAGTAATATAATGTATGTACACAGTGACTGCACCAGCAGAATAGTGAGTGCAGCTCTGGGGTATAATACAGGAGGTGACTCGGGATCAGTAATGTAATGTATGTACACAGTGACTGCACCAGCAGAATAGTGAGTGCAGCTCTGGAGTATAATACAGGAGGTAACTCAGGATCAGTAATGTAATGTACTGTATGTACACAGTGACAGCACCAGCAGAATAGTGAGTGCAGCTCTGGAGTATAATACAGGAGGTAACTCAGGATCAGTAATGTATGTACACAGTGACTGCACCAGCAGAATAGTGAGTGCAGCTCTGGAGTATAATACAGGAGGTAACTCAGGATCAGTAATGTAATGTATGTACACAGTGACAGCACCAGCAGAATAGTGAGTGCAGCTCTGGAGTATAATACAGGAGGTAACTCAGGATCAGTAATGTAATGTATGTATACAGTGACTGCACCAGCAGAATAGTGAGTGCAGCTCTGGAGCATAATACAGGAGGTAACTCAGGATCAGTAATGTAATGTATGTACACAGTGACTGCACCAGCAGAATAGTGAGTGCAGCTCTGGAGGATAATACAGGAGGTAACTCGGGATCAGTAATGTAATGTATGTACACAGTGACTGCACCAGCAGAATAGTGAGTGCAGCTCTGGAGTATAATACAGGAGGTAACTCAGGATCAGTAATGTAATGTATGTACACAGTGACTGCACCAGCAGAATAGTGAGTGCAGCTCTGGAGGATAATACAGAAGGTAACTCAGGATCAGTAATGTAATGTATGTACACAGTGACTGCACCAGCAGAATAGTGAGTGCAGCTCTGGAGTATAATACAGGAGGTAACTCAGGATCAGTAATGTAATGTATGTACACAGTGACTTCACCAGCAGAATAGTGAGTGCAGCTCTGGAGTATAATACAGGAGGTAACTCAGGATCAGTAATGTAATGTATGTACACAGTGACTGCACCAGCAGAATAGTGAGTGCAGCTCTGGAGTATAATACAGGAGGTAACTCAGGATCAGTAATGTAATGTATGTACACAGTGACTGCACCAGCAGAATAGTGAGTGCAGCTCTGGAGTATAATACAGGAGGTAACTCAGGATCAGTAATGTAATGTATGTACACAGTGACTGCACCAGCAGAATAGTGAGTGCAGCTCTGGAGTATAATACAGGAGGTAACTCAGGATCAGTAATGTAATGTATGTACACAGTGACTGCACCAGCAGAAGAGTGAGTGCAGCTCTGGAGTAGGATACTAGATGTAATGGTGAATGAGGTGTGCTGCATTCTGCTCTATGGGACATTAAGAACAGGGATGCCTTCACACTGGCGTATTTTCATATCTGTGTGGTTCCATGAAATGTATAGTCGTGGACAGGCACAGATGTGTGCAAAATGATGTCCACGGAACATTTTTTTTTAACGGATCCGTCATCAGTCACCAGAGAGAGGTGGGAGGAGCTGGACCTCGCTTCTGAGCATGCTCAGTACAGAACAATAGATTTGTTTTACGGATCCGTCCTCCATAGATCTCTATGTTAATTTCATACGGACAAACATGGATCCGTGCCTGTCCGCGATTTTGGAGGAAGCCCAGAAATGGAACAGTTTCTGTGTACATGAAAATTGTGGACACCAATGGATCCATGAAAAACCGAAGACACAGAGAGGCCACTTTAGGACGAATCCGTGACCATAGGATAACATGGGAGGCCATGACAGATCAGTGGTTATTAGTCTCCAATCGGATGGACACAAATTTGAGAACATGCCGGTAAAGCAGCCAGTGGTCAGGATATGAGTTCTCCTGCAGGACTCCTCCATGTGGACAATCTATAAAGCTCTATCCCAGACTCAAGACTGCATATTGCTCCATACTCACCGCTCAAACTACAACCTCCATCATGCTGCTGTACAGATCAATACACTGTGACCCCACCCCCTTCTCGTTAATTAGTGCAGAGTTTCTAGACACATCCATTACACAAGAGCCTAAAATCCAGTAGTCACTGTCCAGTTGGCTTTTGACCACAAGTATACAAATTACATAGATGAAGTCACATGACCGACCCCTGGTACTGAGAATACAGGGGAATCATGGCAGTGTGTGGATTGGAAGGGTCACACAGAGGGAATACAGGCATTGCTTCTGACACTGGACAATATTACAGCTAAAGGGGAACTCTGGGGAGATAAAAAATGTCTCCTGTCCCTGTCCTCCTACATGAAGCAGAGCCGGGCACTACAGTTCTAGGATTCTTAGATGATTTCCAAGTCTTGCATGAAGCTTTCCCGATAAAATGAAGGTTGGCACCAACAGTCTGCAGTCACATACCGAGGAGCGAGCAGTCAGCCCCCCCCCCCCCTCCTCCTCCAAGGTGCAAGCCGACGGCCCCTCCCCCGAGGAGCGAGCCGATGACCCGCCGCCAGCCCCCCGAGGAGCGAGCTGACAAACCGCCGTCAGCCCCCTCTGCTCTATAGCGCCCCCATGTCGGTCTCGTGTTGGGGGTCACCGACTTCCTGCAGTCACATGTCACTGTGGTTCTCACCTCTCCGGAGAAAAGTCTGCAGGCGCCTTAATCAGCCAAAGTTCTGTGTCCGGGTCAGAAGTCACCGAACCGTCACTTTCCGCCACCGGGACAAAATCCAGCGGACACTGGAAGCCGCCACCTGAAAACACAACACTGGTCAGTGACAGGACACCCGGACTACTGCCCCCCCAACACCCCAGGACTACTGCCCCCCCCCCCTCCCAACACCCCAGGACTACCGCCCCCCCCCCCCCCCCAACACCCCCAGACTACTGCCCCCCAACACCCCAGGACTACTGCCCCCCCCCCTTCCCAACACCCCAGACTACCGCCCCCCCCCCCCCCAACACCCCCAGACTACTGCCCCCCAACACCCCAGGACTACTGCCCCCCCCCCCCCAACACCCCCAGACTACTGCCCCCCCCCCCCCCCCCCCAACACCCCCAGACTACTGCCCCCCCCCAACACCCCCAGACTACTGCCCCCACCCAAACACCCCCAGACTACTGCCCCCCAACACCCCCAGACTACTGCCCCCCAACACCCCAGACTACTGCCCCCCACACACACCCCAGACTACTGCCCCCCAACACTCCAGACTACTGCCCCCCCCAACACCCCAGACTACTGCCCCCCACACCCCCAGACTACTGCCCCCTAACATCAATCCAGAGGACACAACACCCCAGCAGCCGCATCATCACTTTCAGCTTGATCTCCCTGCACTGCGCCTCTCACACTCTCCCGTCACATGGAGCACGGGCGCAGCCATCTTACCCGCCATCACTGCACGTCTGCTGGGAGTGACGTCATATCCGTGCGACACACAGGAAACACTGATGATCGGTATAATACAGCATCAGCGCCACCTGCCGGACAAAGGCGGTAACACAGTGTAATGATCGTATAATACATCATCGCCACCTGCCGGACACAGGTGGTAACACAGTGTAATGACCGGGATAATACATCATCGCCACCTGCCGGACACAGGCGGTAATACAGTGTAATGATCGTTACAATACAGCATCAGCGCCACCTGCCGGACAAAGGCGGTAACACAGTGTAATGATCGGTATAATACATCATCGCCACCTGCCGGACAAAGGCGGTAACACAGTGTAATGATCGGTATAATACATCATCGCCACCTGCCGGACACAGGTGGTAACACAGTGTAATGATCGTTATAATACAGCATCAGCGCCACCTGCCGGACACAGGCGGTAACACAGTGTAATGACCGGGCTAATACATCATCGCCACCTGCCGGACACAGGTGGTAACACAGTGTAATGACCGGGATAATACATCATCGCCACCTGCCGGACACAGGTGGTAACACAGTGTAATGACCGGGATAATACATCATCGCCACCTGCCGGACACAGGTGGTAACACAGTGTAATGACCGGGATAATACATCATCGCCACCTGCCGGACACAGGTGGTAACACAGTGTAATGATCTGTACAATACATCATCGCCACCTGCCGGACACAGGTGGTAACACAGTGTAATGATCGGTATAATACATCATCGCCACCTGCCGGACACAGGCGGTAACACAGTGTAATGACCGGGATAATACATCATCGCCACCTGCCGGACACAGGCGGTAATACAGTGTAATGATCGTTATAATACAGCATCAGCGCCACCTGCCGGACACAGGCGGTAACACAGTGTAATGACCGGGATAATACATCATCGCCACCTGCCGGACACAGGTGGTAACACAGTGTAATGACCGGGCTATTACATCATCGCCACCTGCCGGACACAGGTGGTAACACAGTGTAATGACCGGGATAATACATCATCGCCACCTGCCGGACACAGGCGGTAACACAGTGTAATGACCGGGATAATACATCATCGCCACCTGCCGGACACAGGTGGTAACACAGTGTAATGACCGGGATAATACATCATCGCCACCTGCCGGACACAAGTGGTAGCAAAGTATAATGATCGTTATAATACAGCATTAGCGCCTCCTGCCGGACACAGGCAGTAGCACAGTGTAATGATTAGTATAATACATCAGCGCCACCTGCTGGATACAGGCGGTAACTCAGTTCCCCACTCAGTAGGTTGGCTCTTTTCTCTCTCCCAGCCCTTTATGTGGTGTGTGGTCCTTTATTTTCTCCCTGTCCTTTATGTGTAGCCAGGGGCGTAACTACAACAGGTGCAGGGGTTGCGATCGCACCCAAACCCCGGGGCCTAGGGGGGCCCCAAATGTTCCTTTGGCCTATAGGAAAAGACTATTGTTAGTAAAGATCTGTAATAACTGGGGGCCCCGTTGGAGCTTTTGCATCGGGGCCTATGACCTTCAAGTTATGCCGCTGTGTGTACCTCTGGGTCCTTTACTCTCTCCCTGCCCTTTATGTGTAACTCGGCGTCCTTTATTCTCTCCCAGCCCATTACATGTAGCTCTGGGTCCTTTACCCTCTCCCTGCCCTTTATATATAGCTCGGGTCCTTTACCCTCTCCCTGCCCTTTATATGTAGATCTGGGTTCTTTACCCTCTCCCTGACCTTTATATGTAGCTCTGGATCCTTTACTCTCTCTCAGCCCTTTATATGTAGCTCTGGGTCGTTTACCCTCTCCCTGCCCTTTATATGTAGCTCTGGGTCCTTTACCCTCTCCATGCCCTTTATATGTAGCTCAGGGTCCTTTATCCTCTCCCAACCTTTTATGTGTAGCTGTGGGCAGGGGTGCACCGAGTCCCACTGCCGCCTGAGCCGCGGCACTGATTACGGGGGGGGGGGGGGGGGGGTGCTACTGATGTCTGGGGCTACTGCCGGGTCGCCACTGCCGCCTAAGCCGCGGCAGTAATTGCTGGCCGCGGCCGTGAGTACCGGGGGGGGGGGGGGGCTACTGATGCCTGGGGCCCCTGCCGCCCCTTCTGTGCCTCTCCCCCGGCGGTCGCCGCTTACCTCCGATGCGCGGGGTGAGCGGCCGGCGCCATGACAGGGGGAGGCTGTTTGCATTCAGGCGCCGCCCCCTTCTGCACAGCCGCTCCCCCTGCCGGCTGCCGCCTGAATGACAGGGCTCACACTGTCCAATGGTCGGTGCGGCCCTGGCTGTGGGTCCTTTACCCCCTTCCTTTCCTTTTATATGTAGATCTGGGTTCTTTACCCTCTCCCTGCCCTTTATATGTAGCTCTGGCTCCTTTACCCTCTCCCTGCTCTTTATATGTAGCTCTGGGTCCTTTACCCTCTCCCAGCCCTTTATATATAGCTCGGGGTCCTTTACCCTCTCCCTGCCCTTTTATATAGTTTTGGGACTTTTACCCTCTCCCTGACCTTTATATGTAGCTCTGGATCCTTTACTCTCTCTCAGCCCTTTCTATGTAGCTCTGGGTCCTTTACCCTCTCTGCCCTTTATATGTAGCTCTGGGTCCTTTACCCTCTCTCTGTTCTTTATATGTAGCTTGGGGTCCTTTACCCTCTCCCTGCCCTTTATATATAGCTCTAGGTCCTTTACCCTCTCCCTGCCCTTTATATGTAGCTCTGGGTCCTTTACCCTCTCCCAGACCTTTATATGTAGCTCTGGGTCCTTTACTCTCTCCAAGCTCTTTATATGTAGCTCGGGGTCCTTTACCCTCTCTGCCCTCTATATGTAGCTCAGGGTCCTTTACCCTCTCCCAACCTTTTATGTGTAGCTGTGGGTCCTTTACCCCCTTCCTTTCCTTTTATATGTAGATCTGGGTTCTTTACCCTCTCCCTGACCTTTATATGTAGCTCTGGGTCCTTTACCCTCTCCCTGCCCTTTATATGTAGCTCTGGGTCCTTTACCCTCTCCCAGCCCTTTATATATAGCTCGGGGTCCTTTACCCTCTCCCTGCCCTTTATATATAGCTTTGGGACTTTTACCCTCTCCCTGCCCTTTATATGTAGCTCGGGGTCCTTTACCCTCTTCCTGTCCTTTATACGTAGTGGGGTCCTGTACCCTCTCCCTGCCCTTTATATATAGCTTGGGATCTTTTACCCTCTCCCCGCCGTTTACATATAGCTTGGGGTCTTTTACCCTCTCCCAGCCCTTTATATGCAGCTTTGGGACTTTTACCCTCTCCCTGCCCTTTATATGTAGCTCTGGGTCCTTTACCCTCTCCCAGTCCTTTATATATAGCTCGGGGTCATTTACCCTCTCCCTGCCCTTTATATATAGCTTGGGGTCTTTTACCCTCTCCCAGCCCTTTATATGTAGCTCTGGGACCTTTAATCTGTCCCAGCCCTTTATATATAGCTCTGGGTCCTTTACCCTCTCCCAGCCCTTTATATATAGCTCTGGGTCCTTTACCCTCTTCCAGCCCTTTATATATAGCTTTGGGACTTTTACCCTCTCCCAGCCCTTTATATATAGCTCTGGGTCCTTTACCCTCTCTCAGCCCTTTATATATAGCTCTGGGTCCTTTACTCTCTCCCACCCTTTATATGTAGCTCTGGTCATTTACCCTCTCCCAGCCTTTATTGTAGCTCTGGGTCCTTTACCCTCTCCCAGCCCTTTATATATAGCTCTGGGTCCTTTACCCTCTCCCAGCCCTTTATATATAGCTCTGGGTCCTTTACCCTCTCCAATCTTTTATGTGTAGCTGTGGGACCTTTACCCCCTTCCTTTCCTTTTATATGTAGATCTGGGTTTTTAAACCTCTCCAGCCCTTTATATATAGCTCTGGTCCTTTACCCTCTCCTGCCCTTTATATATAGCTCTGGGTCCTTTACCCTCTCCTGCCCTTTATATGCAGCTCTGGGTCCTTTACCCTCTCCTGCCTTTATATATAGCTCTGGGTCCTTTACCCTCTCCCAGCCCTTTATATGTAGCTCTGGGTCCTTTACCCTCTCCCAGCCCTTTATATGTAGCTCTGGGTCCTTTACCTCTCACCCTTAAGTACTCTGGTCCTTTACCCTTCCAGCCCTTTATATGTAGCTCTGGGTCCTTTACCCTCTCCCAGCCCTTTATATATAGCTCTGGGTCCTTACCCTCTCCCAGCCCTTTATATATAGCTTTGGGACTTTTACCCTCTCCCAGCCCTTTATATATAGCTCTGGTCCTTTAACCTCTCCCAGCCCTTTATATATAGCTCTGGGTCCTTTACCTCTCCCACCTTTTATATGTAGCTCTGGTCCTTTACCCTCTCCCAGCCCTTTATATGTAGCTCTGGGTCCTTTACCCTCTCCCAGCCCTTTATATATAGCTCTGGGTCCTTTACCCTCTCCCACCCTTTATTATAGCTCTGGGTCCTTTACCCTCTCCCAACCTTTTATGTGTAGCTGTGGTCTTTACCCCTTCCTCCTTTATATTAGATCTGGTTCTTTACCCTCTCCAGCCCTTTATATATAGCTCTGGGTCCTTTACCCTCTCCTGCCCTTTATATAAGCTCTGGGTCCTTTACCCTCTCCCTGCCCTTTATATGTAGCTCTGGGTCCTTTACCCTCTCCTGCCCTTTATATATAGCTCTGGGTCCTTTACCCTCTCCCAGCCCTTTATATGTAGCTCTGGGTCCTTTACCCTCTCCAGCCCTTTATATGTAGCTCTGGGTCCTTTACCCTCTCCAGCCCTTTATATGTAGCTCTGGTCCTTTACCCTCTCCCACCCTTTATATGTAGCTCTGGGTCCTTTACCCTCTCCCAGCCCTTTATATATAGCTCTGGTCCTTTACCCTCTCCCTGCCCTTTATATTAGCTCTGGTCCTTTACCCTCTCCCAGCCCTTTATATGTAGCTCTGGGACCTTTACCTTCCCAGCCCTTTATATTAGCTCTGGGTCCTTTACCCTCTCCCATCCCTTTATATTAGCTCTGGGTCCTTTACCCTCTCCCAGCCCTTTATATATAGCTCTGGTCTTTACCCTCTCCCTGCCCTTTATATTAGCTCTGGGTCCTTTACCCTCTCCCAGCCCTTTATATGTAGCTCTGGGTCCTTTACCCTCTCCCAGCCCTTTATATGTAGCTCTGGGTCCTTTACCCTCTCCCAGCCCTTTATATGTAGCTCTGGGTCCTTTACCCTCTCCCAGCCCTTTATATGTAGCTCTGGGTCCTTTACCCTCTCCCAGCCCTTTATATGTAGTCTCTGGGTCCTTTACCCTCTCCCAGCCCTTTATATATAGCTCTGGGTCCTTTACCCTCTCCCAGCCCTTTATATGTAGCTCTGGGTCCTTTACCCTCTCCAGCCCTTTATAATGTAGCTCTGGGTCCTTTACCCTCTCCCAGCCCTTTATATGTAGCTCTGGGTCCTTTACCCTCTCCCAGCCCTTTATATGTAGCTCTGGGCCTTTACCCTCGTCCCAGCCCTTTATATATTAGCTCTGGGTCCTTTACCCTCTCCCAGCCCTTTATATATAGCTCTGGGTCCTTTACCCTCTCCAGCCCTTTATATATAGCTCTGGGTCCTTTACCCTCTCCCAGCCCTTTATATATAGCTCTGGGTCCTTTACCCTCTCTCAGCCCTTTATATATAGCTCTGGGTCCTTTACCCTCTCCCAGCCCTTTATATGTAGCTCTGGGTCCTTTACCCTCTCCAGCCCTTTATATAGTAGCTCTGGGTCCTTTACCCTCTCCCAGCCCTTTATATATAGCTCTGGGTCCTTTACCCTCTCCCAGCCCTTTATATATAGCTCTGGGTCCTTTACCCTCTCCCACCTTTATTGTAGCTGGGTCCTTTACCCCTTCCCTTCCTTTATATGTAGCTCTGGGTTCCTTTACCCTCTCCCAGCCCTTTATATATAGCTCTGGGTCCTTTACCCTCTCCTGCCCTTTATATATAGCTCTGGGTCCTTTACCCTCTCCCTGCCCTTTATATGTAGCTCTGGGTCCTTTACCCTCTCCTGCCCTTTATATATAGCTCTGGGTCCTTTACCCTCTCCCAGCCCTTTATATGTAGCTCTGGGTCCTTTACCCTCTCCCAGCCCTTTATATGTAGCTCTGGGTCCTTTACCCTCTCCTAGCCCTTTATATGTAGCTCTGGGTCCTTTACCCTCTCCCAGCCCTTTATATGTAGCTCTGGGTCCTTTACCCTCTCCCAGCCCTTTATATGTAGCTCTGGGTCCTTTACCCTCTCCCAGCCCTTTATATATAGCTTTTGGGTCCTTTTACCCTCTCCCAGCCCTTTATATATAGCTCTGGGTCCTTTACCCTCTCCCAGCCCTTTATATATAGCTCTGGGTCCTTTACCCTCTCCCAGCCCTTTATATGTAGCTCTGGGTCCTTTACCCTCTCCCAGCCCTTTATATGTAGCTCTGGGTCCTTTACCCTCTCCCAGCCCTTTATATTAGCTCTGGGTCCTTTACCCTCTCCCAGCCCTTTATATATAGCTCTGGGTCCTTTACCCTCTCCCAAACCTTTATATTGTCTGGGTCCTTTACCCTCTCCCATCCTTTTATATGTAGCTCTGGGTTTCCTTTACCCTCTCCCAGCCCTTTATATGTAGCTCTGGGTCCTTTACCCTCTCCTGCCCTTTTATATATAGCTCTGGGTCCTTTACCCTCTCCCTGCCCTTTATATGTAGCTCTGGGTCCTTTACCCTCTCCCTAGCCCTTTATATGTAGCTCTGGGTCCTTTACCCTCTCCCAGCCCTTTATATGTAGCTCTGGGTCCTTTACCCTCTCCCAGCCCTTTATATGTAGCTCTGGGTCCTTTACCCTCTCCCACCCTTTATATGTAGTTCTGGGTCCTTTACCCTCTCCCAGCCCTTTATTATATATAGCTCTGGGTCCTTTACCCTCTCCCAGCCCTTTATATGTAGCTCTGGGTCCTTTACCCTCTCCTAGCCCTTTATATGTAGCTCTGGGTCCTTTACCCTCTCCCAGCCCTTTATATGTAGCTCTGGGTCCTTTACCCTCTCCTAGCCCTTTATATATAGCTCGGGGTCCTTTACCCTCTCCCAGCCCTTTATATGTAGCTCTGGGTCCTTTACCCTCTCTCAGCCCTTTATATATAGCTCTGGGTCCTTTACCCTCTCCCAGCCCTTTATATATAGCTTGGGTCAGATGATCACAGGTTCCCTGGAGAAAAATTATTAAAGTAATAAAAAATATAAAGTAAAAGCAGAAGGATGACTGTAGGTTTTTGGCTGCAGGTTTTTTGGGTGCAGTTTTTTGCTTTCTGTAACGTTTTATAAAGTCACAAACTACAAAGAAAGAGAAATCCTGATTTTCCATCACAGAAAAAATGTAAAAATGAGTAAAGAAATGTGAAATGATTGTAAACTGGAGGAAAGCCGCCCCGGCCTGACCCCGGAGCACTGCGGGAGCGGAGGTCTGCAGGGCGCGGTGGGACTTGTAGTCTCTCCCGCTCCCAGCATTGAGGAGATGCGGCAGGATCAGGACTACGAGTCCCGGCATTCCGTGCGCGGCCCCACCTGTGGTGCGGACATACCTGCAGTGCCTGGAATGGGGGGCGGGGCCTGCGCGAGACTTCACCAAGTAACGAGAGAGGAGGAAAGTCCCGAAAGTGCAAAGAAGGGGGACAGAGGCCGGAGGGCAGGTGAGAGGGGCCCCGAGAGGCCGGGGGCAGGTGAGAGGGCCCCGGGGGGCCAGAGAGGCCGGAGGGCAGGTGAGGGGCCCGATGAGCCGGGGGAGGTGAGAGGGGCCCCGGGGGGCCAGAGAGGCCGAGGGCAGGTTGAGAGGGGCCCCGGGGGGCCAGAGAGGCCGGAGGGCAGGTTGAGAGGGGCCCCGTGGGGGGCGGCAGAGGGGGCCGGGGAGGGCGAGGTGCAGGAGGGGCCCCGGGGGGGCCAGAGAGGCCGAGGCAGTAGAGGGGGGGCCCCAGAGCCAGGCAGGTGGGCCCCGGGGGGCCAGAGAGGCCGAGGGCAGGTGAGAGGGGCCCCGGGGGGCAGAGGGCGAGGGCGTGAGAGGCCCCGGGGGAGCAGTGTGATGGGGCCGGGGGGAAGAGCCGAGGGCAGGTGAGAGGGGCCCCGGGGGCCAGAGAGGCCGGGGGCAGGTAGAGGGGGCCCCGGGGGTGGCCGAGGAGGCCGAGGGCAGGTGAGAGGGGCCCGGGGGGCCAGAGAGGCCGAGGGCAGGTGAGAGGGGGCCAGAGAGGCCGGGGAGGTGAGAGGGGCGTCCCGGGGCCAGAGGGGCAGGTGAGAGGGGCCGCCGGGGGGCAGAGGAGGCCGGAGGCCAGGGGGCAGTGAGAGGGGCCCCGGGGGGCCAGAGAGGCCGGAGGCAGGTGAGAAGGGCCTTAAGAGGGCCCCGAGGTGCTGTGTGGGAGAGTGCTCTGCAGGGGGTGTCGTGTGTAGGGGGGAGTGCTCTGCAGGAGGTGTCGTGTGGTAGGGGGGGAGTGCTCTGCAGGGGGTGTCGTGTGTAGGGGGGGAGTGCTCTGCAGGGGGTGTCGTGTGTGGGGGGAGTGCTCTGCAGGGGTGTTGTGTGTAGGGGGGAGTGCTCTGCAGGGGGTGTTGTGTGTAGGGGGAGTGCTCTGCAGGGGGTGTTGTGTGTAGGGGGGGAGTGCTCTGCAGGGGGTGTCGTGAGTAGGGGGAGTGCTCTGCAGGGGGTGTCGTGTGTAGGGGGGGAGTGCTCTGCAGGGGGTGTCGTGTGTAGGGGGGAGTGCTCTGCAGGGGGTGTCGTGTGTAGGGGGGAGTGCTCTGCAGGGGGTGTTGTGTGTAGGGGGGAGTGCTCTGCAGGGGGTGTTGTGTGTAGGGGGGGAGTGCTCTGCAGGGGGTGTGTGTGTAGGGTGGGGAGGTTGGGGTCAATAGGGTCAATGACGACTATCTGGGGATGAGCCCATTCTCCCACTTCTAGAATAGGGAATTGTCTTGGGGTCGATCCGAGATTGGCCTCCGCTCTGTTGAAATCCCCCTCCCGCCGCTCTGTGCACCCCGCTTTCTTCCTTGTGTATGGCGCTGTAGTCCCTCTGCTCCCCCTCCCCCGCTCTGTTGCACCCGCTTTCTCCTTGTGTATGGCGCTGTATCCCTCTGCTCCCCCCTCCCCCGCTCTGTTGCACCCAGCTGTATGGCGCTGTATCCCTCTGCTCCCCCCGTCCCCCGCTCTGTTGCACCCCGCTTTCTTCTTGTGTATGGTGCTGTATCCCTCTGCTCCCCCTTCCCCCGCTCAGTTGCACCCCACTTTCTTCCTTGTGTATGGTGCTGTATCCCTCTGCTCCCCCCCCCCGCTCGTTGCACCCGCTTTCTTCCTTGTGTATGGTGCTGTATCCCTCTGCTCCCCCTCCCCCGCTCTGCACCCCGCTTTCTTCCTTGTGTATGGTGCTGTATCCCTCTGCTCCCCCCTCCCCCGCTCTGTTGCACCCCGCTTTCTTCCTTGTGTATGGTGCTGTATCCCTCTGCTCCCCCTCCCCCGCTCTGCACCCCGCTTTCTTCCTTGTGTATGGTGCTGTATCCCTCTGCTCCCCCTCCCCCGCTCTTGCACCCCGCTTTCTTCCTTGTGTATGGTGCTGTATCCCTCTGCTCCCCCCTCCCCCGCTCTGTTGCACCCCGCTTTCTTCCTTGTGTATGGTGCTGTATCCCTCTGCTCCCCCTCCCCCGCTCTGCACCCCGCTTTCTTCCTTGTGTATGGTGCTGTATCCCTCTGCTCCCCCCTCCCCCTCTGTTGCACCCCGCTTTCTTCCTTGTGTATGGTGCTGTATCCCTCTGCTCCCCCCTCGCCGCTCAGTTGCACCCCGCTTTCTTCCTTGTGTATGGCGCTGTATCCCCTCTCTCCCCCCTCCCTGCTCGTTGCACCCCACTTTCTTCCTTGTGTATGGTGCTGTATCCCTCTGCTCCCCCCTCCCCTGCTCTGTTGCACCCCGCTTTCTTCCTTGTGTATGGTGCTGTATCCCTCTGCTCCCCCCTTCCCCGCTCTGTTGCACCCTGCTTTCTTCCTTGTGTATGGTGCTGTATCCTCTGCTCCCTCCCTCCCCCGCTCTGTTGCACCCCGCTTTCTTCCTTGTGTATGGTGCTGTATTCCTCTGCTCCCCCCTTATCTGCTCTGTTGCACCCCGCTTTCTTCCTTGTGTATGGTGCTGTATCCCTCTGCTCCCCCCTCCCCTGCTCTGTTGCACCCCGCTTTCTTCCTTGTGTATGGTGCTGTATCCCTCTGCTCCCCCCTTCCCCGCTCTGTTGCACCCCACTTTCTTCCTTGTGTATGGTGCTGTATCCCTCTGCTCCCCCCTCCCCTGCTCTGTTGCACCCCGCTTTCTTCCTTGTGTATGGTGCTGTATCCCTCTGCTCCCCCCTCCCCCGCTCTGTTGCACCCCGCTTTCTTCCTTGTGTATGGTGCTGTATCCCTCTGCTCCCCCTCCCCCGCTCTGTTGCACCCCGCTTTCTTTTTTGTGTATGGTGCTGTATCCCTCTGCTCCCCCTCCCCCTGCTCTGTTGCACCCCGCTTTCTTCCTTGTGTATGGTGCTGTATGCCTCTGCTCCCCCTCCCCTGCTCTGTTGCACCCCGCTTTCTTCCTTGTGTATGGTGCTGTATTCCTCTGCTCCCCCCTTCCCTGCTCTGTTGCACCCCGCTTTCTTCCTTGTGTATGGTGCTGTATCCCTCTGCTCCCCCCTTCCCCGCTCTGTTGCACCCCGCTTTCTTCCTTGTGTATGGTGCTGTATCCCTCTGCTCCCCCCTCTCCCGCTCTGTTGCACCCCGCTTTCTTCCTTGTGTATGGTGCTGTATTCCTCTGCTCCCCCCTCCCCTGCTCTGTTGCACCCCGCTTTCTTCCTTGTGTATGGTGCTGTATCCCTCTGCTCCCCCCTTCCCCGCTCTGTTGCACCCCGCTTTCTTCCTTGTGTATGGCGCTGTATCCCTCTGCTCCCCCCTCCCCGCTCTGTTGCACCCCGCTTTCTTCCTTGTGTATGGTGCTGTATCCCTCTGCTCCCCCTCCCCCGCTCTGTTGCACCCCGCTTTCTTTTTTGTGTATGGTGCTGTATCCCTCTGCTCCCCCCTCCCCTGCTCTGTTGCACCCCGCTTTCTTCCTTGTGTATGGTGCTGTATGCCTCTGCTCCCCCCTCCCCTGCTCTGTTGCACCCCGCTTTCTTCCTTGTGTATGGTGCTGTATTCCTCTGCTCCCCCCTTCCCTGCTCTGTTGCACCCCGCTTTCTTCCTTGTGTATGGTGCTGTATCCCTCTGCTCCCCCCTTCCCCGCTCTGTTGCACCCCGCTTTCTTCCTTGTGTATGGTGCTGTATCCCTCTGCTCCCCCCTCTCCCGCTCTGTTGCACCCCGCTTTCTTCCTTGTGTATGGTGCTGTATCCCTCTGCTCCCCCCTCTCCCGCTCTGTTGCACCCCGCTTTCTTCCTTGTGTATGGTGCTGTATCCCTCTGCTCCCCCCTCCCCTGCTCTGTTGCACCCCGCTTTCTTCCTTGTGTATGGTGCTGTATCCCTCTGCTCCCCCCTTCCCCGCTCTGTTGCACCCCGCTTTCTTCCTTGTGTATGGCGCTGTATCCCTCTGCTCCCCCCCTCTCCCGCTCTGTTGCACCCCTCTTTCTTCCTTGTGTATGGTGCTGTATCTCTCTGCTCCCCCCTCCCCCACTCTGTTGCACCCCGCTTTCTTTCTTGTGTATGGTGCTGTATCTCTCTGCTCCCCCCTCGCCGCTCAGTTGCACCCCGCTTTCTTCCTTGTGTATGGTGCTGTATCCCTCTGCACCCCCTTCCCCCGCTCTGTTGCACCCCGCTTTCTTCCTTGTGTATGGTGCTGTATCCCTCTGCTCCCCCCTCCCCCGCTCTGTTGCACCCCGCTTTCTTCCTTGTGTATGGTGCTGTATCTCTCTGCTCCGCTCCCCCCCTCGGTGCCATTTGCCATGTTCTGACCATACAGAGATTCCGCCCAGTCTGTACAGTGCCGGCTCTCCTGTTTATAGACTGTTTTATATGTCGGGATGTTGTGAGGCTGGAGACATTGTGGAGATGTGACTGTGCTGTCACCTGTTCAGTGATTGCAGCGTCCTCTAGTGTTTATGGTCCATAGACGGCGATCGCTGAACTCAGAATGTTTTATTCTGGTTTTTCAATGTTTCTGTAAAAAAAAAAGTTCTGTGATTTTCTAGAGTTTTATATACAATCAGGACTGAAAGTGTCGGAGCCTTGATATTGTCCCAGAAAATGAAGCATTTGTCCAGAATACTCTCACAATTCCCCAGGTTTGTTATACACAGGATTATTTCCTTTGTTTGTAACAACACAGAAAAAGAGAGAAACGGCAAATAGGACAAAATTTCACACAAAACCCCCAAAACAGGCCGGACACAGCTGTTCCCTCATCCTAATATTAGTTTCCCCCTCTGGAATAATCCTGCAGTCAGTCGCCTCCTCTATATCCTCCACAAGCTTCTTCTTCTCCTGCAGTGTCTCCTCTTTATAATCTGCTCCCGGTCTCTCGTCTTCTCCCAATTTTCAGATCTCTCCACAGGGGATCAATGGGATTTAGATCCGGTCATTGCTGACACTTCAGGTCTCTCCAGAACTTTGTTTCCTCCATTTCTGGGGCTTCTTGATGTTTGGGGTCATTGTCCTGCTGGAGACCCCTGACCTAGGACGCCCCCAGCTTTCTGACCCCAGGCTCTACATTGTCACCCAAAATCCTCTGGTGTCTTCAGATTTCATGATGTCTTGTATACAGTCAAGACCCTCAGTGCCAGAGGCAGCAAAACATCTCTGACCTCCCCCATATATGACTGTAGGTCCTGTGCTCTTTTCTCTGACCTCCCCCATATGTGACTGTAGGTCCTGTGCTCTTTTCTCTGACCTCCCCCATATGTGACTGTAGGTCCTGTGCTCTTTTCTCTGACCTCCCCCATATGTGACTGTAGGTCCTGTGCTCTTTTCTCTGATCTCCCCCATATGTGACTGTAGGTCCTGTGCTCTTTTCCCTGACCTCCCCCATATGTGACTGTAGGTCCTGTGCTCTTCTCTCTGATCTCCCCATATGTGACTGTAGGTCCTGTGCTCTTTTCTCTGCCCTCCCCCATATGTGACTGTAGGTCCTGTGCTCTTTTCTGTGACCTCCCCCATATGTGACTGTAGGTCGTGCTCTTTTCTCTGACCTCCACCATATGTGACTGTAGGTCCTGTGCTCTTTTCTCTGACCTCCACCATATGTGACTGTAGGTCCTGTGATCTTTTCTCTAACCTCCTCCATATGTGACTGTAGGTCCTGTGCTCTTTTCTCTGACCTCACCCATATGTGACTGTAGGTCCTGTGCTCTTTTCTCTGACCTCCCCCATGTGTGACTGTAGGTCCTGTGTTCTTTTCTCTGACCTCCCCCATATGTGACTGTAGGTCCTGTGCTCTTTTCTTTGATCTCCCCATGTGTGACTGTAGGTCCTGTGCTCTTTTCTCTGATCTCCCCATATGTGACTGTAGGTCCTGTGTTCTTTTCTCTGACCTTCCCCATATGTGACTGTAGGTCCTGTGCTCTTTTTCTCTGATCTCCCCATATGTGACTGTAGGTCTTCTGCTCTTTTCTCTGACCTCCCCCATATGTGACTGTAGGTCCTGTGCTCTTTTCTCTCTTTCCAGAAGAATTTAAGTTACTCACGTATATTTTGGCTTTTGTCAGTCTCTATGTCAGCAGTGGGGTCCTCCTGGGTCTCCTCCATAGTGTTTCATGTCATTCACGTGTGCATGGATAGTTTGTGCTGACACTGATGCCCCATGAGCCTGCAGGACGGCTTGAATGTCTTTGGAACGTGATTGGGTCTTATCTGCCATCCAGACTATCCTGCGTTACAACCTTTCATCAATTTGTGTCTGCCCTCCACGTCCTGGGAGATTAGCTACAGTGGCATGGGGTGTAACCCTCTTCATTGTTGTGCACTGTTGACAAAGGAGCATTATTATCTCTGGAGATGGACTTGTAACCTTGAGATTGTTATTATTTCTCCACAATTTTGGCTCTCGTGTCCTCAAACTGTTCTTTTCTCTTCTTTCTGTTCTCCATGCTTAGTGTGACACACACAGACACACAATGCAAAGATTGAGACAACTTCTCCCCTTTTTATTTGGATTCAGCTGTGATTCTTATATTGTCCACACCTGTTACTTGTCACAGGTGAGTGTGAACGAGCATCACATGCTGGAAACAAAGTTTCATTTTTTTGGAGTTTTGTGTGAAATTTTGACTAATTTGCCGTTTTTTTTTGTGTGTTGTTCCAATACACAAAGGAAATAATCCTGTGTATAACAAAGCATGAGGAATTGTGATAAGTTAATGTGAGAAATACTTAATTTTCGGATCAATTTGAAGGTGCTGACTCTTTTGGCCATGACTGTACGTATCCTTAGTAAGGGACGTGTGAGGGATTTGGGGGCGGGTGGATTCCTATAATCTGAGGCACCGGTCTCAATGTCATTATATAACGCCAGGATCTGTCCTGTGTCTGGATATTATGCAACAGTTTCTGTATTAACCCAGATTGTGGCCTCGCCCCAGTGATGTCAGAGCCCAGCACTGAGGTGTGTGCACACCACAAGGGCAGTCCTATGTAACTACACAGATAATGTGGTAGATGTCACCTGAAGTCCTATGTAACGCCACAGATAACAGTGATCATTCTGAGTACAGATGATGTAGTAGATGTCACCTGCAGTCCTATGTAATACCACAGATAACACAGTGATATCTGAGTACAGATAATGGAGTAGATGTCACCTGCAGTCCTATGTAACACCACAGATAACACAGTGATATCTGAGTACAGATAATGTAGTAGATGTCACCTGCAGTCCTATGTAATACCACAGATAACACAGTGATCATTCTGAGTACAGATAATGTAGTAGATGTCACCTGCAGTCCTATGTAACACCACAGATAACAGTGATATCTGAGTACAGATAATGTAGTAGATGTCAAATGCAGTCCTATGTAATACCACAGATAACACAGTGATCATTCTGAGTACAGATAATGTAGTAGATGTCACCTGCAGTCCTATGTAACACCACAGATAACAGTGATATCTGAGTACAGATAATGTAGTAGATGTCAAATGCAGTCCTATGTAATACCACAGATAACACAGTGATCATTCTGAGTACAGATAATGTAGTAGATGTCACCTGCAGTCCTATGTAACACCACAGATAACACAGTGATATCTGAGTACATATAATGTAGTAGATGTCACCTGCAGTCCTATGTAACACCACAGATAACACAGTGATATCTCTGAGTACAGATAATGGAGTAGATGTCACCTGCAGTCCTATGTAACACCACAGATAACACAGTGATATCTCTGAGTACAGATAATGTAGATGTCACCTGCAGTCCTATGTAACCACAGATAACACAGTGATATCTCTGAGTACAGATAATGTAGTAGATGTCACCTGCAGTCCTATGTAACACCACAGATAACACAGTGATATCTCTGAGTACAGATGATATAGTAGATGTCACCTGCAGTCCTATGTAACACAGATAACAGCTTAGTAGACTATGGCCCATTGTGACAGTCTCCCCTCTGTTACATGTGTATGTATCTGTGTTTGGCGCTGTGTTGCTACATGTGTGGATGTCTCGCCCTCCCGCCCGCTCCTCCCTCTCCCAGTTTATATCTCGTACCAGTCTGGCACCTTCACATCCAGATCCTCATCACATCATGGTGCAGACGAGGCAGCCAGCGAAACTGAGACGATTTGGGAGTTTGGCGTCATTGTCTGGAGGGAAGAACCTGCGCAGATGTGTATGGTGGGTGCACAGGGACCCCTGAGCGGTCTGTACCGGGGGGCAGGGGATGGTGTGGTGGTATATGGTGTATGTAGGACTCCTAGTTTTGTCAGTACTGTAGGATACAACGTTTTAGTGGTGTGCAGGGGACCGGTGTTTGTATTGGGTGAGGAGCGTTGTCGGTGTTCCGAGGACGGATACTGGGTTACAGTTACTGGGATGAGACCTAAGGTCTGTAAGAAGTGATTCCCAACTTTATTGATCTTATCTAGATAAAAGATGAAGGATGGAAGTTTGTTCTCGTGGCTCCGTCTGCACAGCATTGGTATAATCGTAGTTAGGACTGCGCTGTGCTGTACAAAGTGCTGCCACAAAGGATTTTTTTCATGGTGGGCACCTATGGTGGACGCATGCATTGCCATCCATCCAGCCCTGCCCACTGGCCGTCAGAGGCCAGACAGGCAGAGCGCAGTGTGACATACTTTTCCAACCTCTCGTCATACAGGGCCTCCATCCCTTGTAATAATCCAGTTTCCTGAATATTCTGTATAACACGTGGAACTCAAATCTGGATCCCATATTCTAGATGTGGCTTACAAGTGGTTTATAGAAGGGGAATAAGACGTTAGATATCTGCACTTTATTTCTTTTATACACCCTAAAATCTTGTTTGCTTTTGTAGCTGCTGCCTGACATTGAGTGCTGCTGTTCAGCTTACTAACCGGTCCTTCTGTTCTGTAGTCCGAGTTTACTTCTATTTAATGTATACAGCAATAGGATTACTTTGTCCAAAGTTCATTACTTTGCATTTATCACCATTAAATCTCAATTGCCAAGTGTTTGCCCATTCAGACATCGTATCTAGACCATTTTGTAATTTTGTATGAGTTGTGACGAATCGGCCATGTGTGGACAGGGACTTACAGTATGTGGTTCAATACAATGGGATCCAGCAGACATGCTCTTGCAGTGCACATGTTGTACAGTAGGTGGCAGTGTGCACTGTGACTATTTGGTATTGATCATGGTTATATGTCTTGCTGATTCGTCCCATGGCTCCTTCTGATTTGGTGTGACCTGACAGCTGCCTCTGCTGATTTCACCCCGGTACAGAGTGTGTATAATGTCCAGACGGTAATACAGGTAACCAGATCCCAGAATTACCCCACTGCCCTTAGAGGGTCTCTGGTTCAGGCTTTACTGAGATTTTAGGGTTGAACGATGCCGGATCAGCGGTGACGTCTGAATGCACATTGGCCCATTTGCAGTGTTCTGCATTTCTGGGTTGTGGCCGGATGGGTTTTATATAACCTTTACAAATTGCTAACAGCCAGTCGTCAATTAATACCACTGTAAAGATATAAGTGCCATACAGTTACCAATGAAATACTGCTATATAAAGGCAAATAATGGCACCACATATTACCGCCTCAGAGTGACTAATCCCACCATACTGATCAGTAACAAAACACTATGACCCCATACAGTGAGCGTGCAGAGGTAGGTATCGTTCATAGACAGGAGTGCTGCAGATGTCGTGTGCACTGTAAATCCAGTGACTCAGTCACTGGTCGTAATCATTCATTTTGTATTTTTTTCTCTTTTCGGCCCAGACGCCATTATGACTTTTTCCATTTGTGACTCGTCTCTGTAGAATGTACAGACAAGACACATCATTATATTTATAGATGAACGCTCTGTGGCAAGATCGATCTTGTGCAGCCTACATAGCTGTACCAGGGTCTTCTCTTTGTCTAGATAGGTCCTCCAGGGTCTTCTTTGTCTAGATAGGTCCTCCGGGGTCTTCTCTTTGTCTAGATAGGTCCTCCGGGGTCTTCTCTTTGTCTAGATAGGTCCTCCGGGGTCTTCTCTTTGTCTAGATAGGTCCTCCGGGGTATTCTCCGCTGTTATCTTGACAGTATTAAGCCATCGGGTTGCTGGTCTTACTCTTCATCTTGTTCCTTCTATTCTTCCCACCATGATGTCTTCTCCAGTGATTGCTCTCTTCGTATGATGTGTAGACAGTCGTATCTTGGTGATCCTTACTTACAGTGACATGTCTGGCTTGATTCTTGTTCTTGCCACCCATGGTATTGATAACATCCTTCTCCAGCTCCATATTTATAAGATGTTGATTCTTTTTTTGACTTGTTTCTTTATTGTCCAGACACACCATACAGACATTCATATATTAGTATTAACATTCTCTGTTCCTCCATATAGTAACATTGACTCCCCCCCCTGTGCCTTTAGTAATATTGCCCCCCTCTGTGCCTCCATCTACTAATATTGCCCCCCCTCAGTGCCAGCATATAGTAATATTGGCCCCCTCTGTACCTCAATATAGTAATATTGACCCCCTCTGTGCCAGCATATAGTAATATTGCCCCCTCTGTGCTTGTATATAGGAATATTGCCCCCTCTGTGCCTCCATATAGCAATATTGCCCCCTCTGTGCCTCCATATAGGAATATTGTCCCCTCTGTGCCTCCATATAGTAATTCCACCCCTCTGTGCCTCCACATAGTAATATTGCCCCCTCTATGCCTCTATATAGGAATATTGCGCCCTCTGTGCCTCCATATAATAATAATAATAATAATAATAATAATGCTTTATTTATATAGCGCCAACATATTCCGCAGCGCCTTACAATGTAGGGTTAGAGTACAGAAAATATACAGTAAGCAATTAGAGTAGAGAACAAATAAAGTACAATAATTGGATACAAAACAATAGGCATAGATATATATAGTAATATTGCCCCCCTCTGTGCCTCCATATAGTAATTGCCCCCTGTCCTCATATAGTAATATTGCCCCCCTCTGTGCCTCCATATAGTAATATTGCCCCCCTCTGTGCCTCCATATAGTAATATTGCTGCCCCCCTCTGTGCCTCCATATAGTAATATTGCCCCCCTCTGTGCCTCCATATAGTAATATTGCCCCCCTCTGTGCCTCCATATAGTAATATTGCCCCCCTCTGTGCCTCCATATAGTAATATTGCCCCCCTCTGTGACTCCATATAGTAATATTGCCCCCCTCTGTGCCTCCATATAGTAATATTGCCCCCCTCTGTGCCTCCATATAGTAATATTGCCCCCCTCTGTGCCTCCATATAGTAATATTGCCCCCCTCTGTGCCTCCATATAGTAATATTGTCCCCCTCTGTGCCTCCATATAGTAATATTGCCCCCCTCTGTGCCTCCATATAGTAATATTGCCCCCCTCTGTGCCTCCATATAGTAATATTGCCCCCCTCTGTGCCTCCATATAGTAATATTGCCCCCCTCTGTGCCTCCATATAGTAATATTGCCCCGCTCTGTGACTCCATATAGTAATATTGCCCCCTCTGTGCCTCCATATAGTAATATTGCCCCCCTCTGTGCCTCCATATAGTAATATTGCCCCCCTCTGTGCCTCCATATAGTAATATTGCCCCCCTCTGTGCCTCCATATAGTAATATTGCCCCCCTCTGTGCCTCCATATAGTAATATTGCCCCCCTCTGTGCCTCCATATAGTAATATTGCCCCCCTCTGTGCCTCCATATAGTAATATTGCCCCCCTCTGTGCCTCCATATAGTAATATTGCCCCCCTCTGTGCCTCCATATAGTAATATTGCCCCCCTCTGTGCCTCCATATAGTAATATTGCCCCCCTCTGTGCCTCCATATAGTAATATTGCCCCCCTCTGTGCCTCCATATAGTAATATTGCCCCCCTCTGTGCCTCCATATAGTAATATTGCCCCCCTCTGTGCCTCCATATAGTAATATTGCCCCCCTCTGTGCCTCCATATAGTAATATTGCCCCCTCTGTGCCTCCATATAGTAATAGTGCCCCCCTCTGTGCCTCCATATAGTAATAGTGCCCCCCTCTGTGCCTCCATATAGTAATAGTGCCCCCCTCTGTGCCTCCATATAGTAATAGTGCCCCCCTCTGTGCCTCCATATAGTAATAGTGCCCCCCTCTGTGCCTCCATATAGTAATAGTGCCCCCCTCTGTGCCTCCATATAGTAATAGTGCCCCCCTCTGTGCCTCCATATAGTAATAGTGCCCCCCTCTGTGCCTCCATATAGTAATAGTGCCCCGCTCTGTGCCTCCATATAGTAATATTGCCCCCTCTGTGCCTCCATATAGTAATAGTGCCCCCCTCTGTGCCTCCATATAGTAATAGTGCCCCCCTCTGTGCCTCCATATAGTAATAGTGCCCCCCTCTGTGCCTCCATATAGCAATATTGCCCCCCTCTGTGCCTCCATATAGTAATATTGCCCCCCTCTGTGCCTCCATATAGTAATATTGCCCCCCTCTGTGCCTCCATATAGTAATATTGCCCCCCTCTGTGCCTCCATATATATTAATATTGCCCCCCTCTGTGCCTCCATATAGTAATATTGCCCCCCTCTGTGCCTCCATATAGTAATATTGCCCCCCTCTGTGCCTCCATATAGTAATACTGCCCCCCTCTGTGCCTCCATATAGTAATTCCGCCCCTCTCTGCGCCTCTATATGGTAATATTGATCCCACCCTCAGTGTCTCTATAATAATAGCGTAATCGAGAGTCTCCCTCCAATTCTCCCTTTACTCCTCCATAGTTGATGGATCTCTGCTTTGCTGCAGTCTTTAATGGTCCTGAAGACCCAGATACTGTATAAGTGGTGCGGGCCGTACGGCTCACTACTGGTTTTGGCCGTATGACATTTATCTGGTATTAGGAGGGTGATGTGCCATGGCTGCCAGCTCTGGGGGTCTTGTGTTGGGAATTTGTTCTACGCCCCCCCCCCAGTGCTGCAGGTGAAGACGCCTGTACCCTTTATCTGTTGCTATCAGGAGGAAGCTGACATACAAGGAAGATGATACCAACGTATTACAGGAGATGAGACGTCGTCCCTGTAACCCTGACCCAAATATCTTCCCGATTACATATTATTACCAGGACGGCGGTGGTAGCGTCACTCCTCCACAAGTGGTTTTCCACTGTTGTCTCTTCTCACTGGTCCGCAGACGTTGCTGGGTGCGGCCGTCCTGTCATCAGTTGATATGTATTCGGAGTTGTGTGGCGAGTGCCCACGATGCCAAGGAGGAAGCCGGGCTCCACTTTAATGTGCTGCCAACAAGGAAGCGCAGACGAGGAAGATGACACAGACTCGTTACATCAGATAAGATCCCCACCGTGTAATCCTGACCCAAATATCTGCTGATTACATAATGTGTATTATTATAGGTGCTCCGCGGGGTGTGGTCCATGGTCCCCGTTGTCTGAAGCCCCCCCATACCCATTAGATAAGAGCCGGCCGAGCTCACTGATTTCCGTGAAATTGGTCGCCCATCTAATCCGGGTTTAAGCGAAGGATACATTGTAACATGTATATGAAAAAAGTGACCGGCGACACCAGCAATGTGAACAGGTGCCAGCTGAAGACACACATACAGGAGCATCTCAATGAATCAGAAGATCATCGAAAAGTTATTTCAGTAATTCAGTACATAAAGTGAAAATACAAGATAAGGGAAATACATGAAGCTAATGTAGAATGTAACAAAGGAAATGAGGCAGCAAAACTGCTAAGGAATATCAGAATATCGAGACACTTAGCTTATGTATTGGACAATCCATGTGAGCCCGATAACCAATGACAAGGTGTTCTCCTGTATCGGGTACTTAACCTAATGCCTCTATGTGTGGCAGTTAGGAAGATGGATAAAATAAGGTGGTGGATGCACTATGGCTATGAAAAGAATATACTAACAATATGTGAAAAAATGTGTTTTTTGTTGTTGTTCTTTTTTTCAGCCGCCACCTGTTCGCATTGCTGGTGTCGCCAGTCAGTTTTTTTCTTATATTAGTAAATATTTTTTGTTACATTCTACATTAGCTTCATGTATTTGCCTTATCAAGTATAGCTCTAGAGCAGGGGTCTCAAACTCAGCTGGGTTGGTGGGCCGCACATAGGAAAACATTTATAGAGGGGGGGCCGCATCCCTTGCAGGACTAAGCGATGTTTTTAGTAATACCAGAATTTTTTGCTCAATGTAGTAAAGTACAAATCCTTATCCCCTTCTTGTAGTAATGTCTCCATCCTGTAGTAATGTCCTTTTCTAGTGATGTCCCCCATCCTGATCCCCCTTTTCTAGTGATGTCCCCCATCCTGATCCCTTTTTCTAGTGATGACCCCCATCCTGATTCCCTTTTTTAGTGATGTCCCCCATCCTGATCCCCTTTTCTAGTGATGTCCCCCATCCTGATCCCCTTTTCTAGTGATGTCCCCCATCCTGATCCCCTTTTCTAGTGATGTCCCCCATCCTGATCCCCTTTTCTAGTGATGTCCCCCATCCTGATCCCTTTTTCTAGTGATGACCCCCATCCTGATTCCCTTTTTTAGTGATGTCCCCCATCCTGATCCCCTTTTCTAGTGATGTCCCCCATCCTGATCCCCTTTTCTAGTGATGTCCCCCATCCTGATCCCCTTTTCTAGTGATGTCCCCCATCCTGATCCCCTTTTCTAGTGATGTCCCCCATCCTGATCCCCTTTTCTAGTGATGTCCCCCATCCTGATCCCCTTTTCTAGCGATGTCCCAGATCCTGGACCCCTTTTGTAGTGAGGTCCCGCATCCTGGTCCCCTTTTGTACTGATGTCCCTCATCCTGATCTACTTTTATAGTGATGCCCCCAATCCTGTTTTACCTTCTTTTTACACACGCACATTCATTCCCACTCACACACAAACACACATACACCTCACACACACCTCACACACTCTTTCTTATACACACATCCTCACTCACATACTCACACACTCAACCTTACACACACACCTTATCACACACACTCACAGTTTTCCCACTTTAATGATGCATCGCTCCAGTGCAGGGGGCCGCCGCGGTCCCCGCTGTGCTGACTTTTGGCCTCTGCTGTGCTATGACTTCCTCCAGCCACCGCTCAGACAAGCTCTGTTGCTCAGCAAGATCAATGTAATCTGCCAGCTAGAGGCCCACATGTGACGTCATATTTTGCCATCAGCTGCGGGCCTCTCATTGGCTGGCAGCTTGCATTGATCATGCTGAGTGGCAGAGCTTGTTAGTGCCGCGGACGGAAGTCATCACACAGTGGGGACTGCAGCGGCCCCCTGCACTGGGTCGATGCATCATTAAGTTGTCCAAGGTGCCGCGGGCCGCATAGTGAAGCCCCAGGGGCCGCATGCGGCCCTCGGGCCGCATGTTTGAGACCCCTGCTCTAGAGCCTGGCTTTGCCCGGGCATAGGGCTGAGTGTATGTATGTGTGTGTGTGTGTGTGTGTATGTATGTCCACACACAGCCCTGCCCCCTTCATAGCTCCACCCCTTCAAGGATGCAAATGGCTCCGCCCCTCCAGAAAATGGTTTTTTTTATGTGCAAAATAATCATTCCATTCTATTTTGTTATAACTAAGAACAATCCGTTACTATGCCCAGGTAACGGCAGGCTCTACAGCTAGTACAATATAATGCAAGCTTCATATAATATAGTGCAGACTCCATGGTCCTCCATATAATATAATGTAGCCTCAATAGTCCGCCATATAATATAATACAGACTTCTCCTGAGCTGCACCAATCCTCTGGAATGCTCTACCCCAGACTATCCAAAACTTGCATGGCTTCAGACGATCCCTAAAAACACATCTTTTTAGGGCGGCCTATCATACACCCTAATAGAAGTCCTTTGTACTGTAGACAGTGAATGGGCTATCTCTCTTGACATTACTCTTCTTCAAGCTCCACCAAACCAACAAGCTCTACACAGACTGTCTGATGACCGTCCTTGTAAGCTTATTTCTATCCCTCATTTCCTCAAGATGCCTGGACCATCAGTGCAATAAGCCCCTGTACCTTGTGCATCCCCTATCCTGTTGTAGATTGTAAGCTCTTTTGAGCAGGGTCACCTTCATTTCTTGCTTTATTTATTGTATTTTCTTTTTTACATTGATTCTATGCCTATTGTTTTGTATCCAATTCTTGTACTGTATTTGTTCTCTACTGTAGTTATTTACTGTTTTATATTTTCTGTACTTTAACCACTGTATTGTAAAGCTAAATAATGATTTATTATTATTATATATTAATGTGAGCACACAGCCCCACCCCCTTCATGCAGCCCCAACCCTCCGGTTTGCCCTGTCCCCTCAGGGGCAGGACTTTGTGGAGAGGTGGAGCTATGTAGTGGGTGGGGGCATGGCTAACTGGAGAGGACATGGCTATGTAGGGAGGTGGGCTATGAAGTGGGCATGGCTAACTGGAGGTGGTGGGGCTACATGGGCATGGCAATGTGAAGGGGTGGGACTATGACACACACTCTCAGCTTTATTTATTAGAATTTTCACAGCAGTTTTGCTGGATCATGTTCCCCTTTTTCAGTGCAACTGTATGCTTCCCTACATTGTAACATATAGACATCTGATTGTGAGCTCTTGGGGTCCAGGATGATGGCGGTGATACATTGTCCTAGTGGGCTGTGGAGATTTGATTGTGAACTCCAGGATGATGAGAGTGATACATTGTCCTGGTGGGCTGTGGAGATTTGTGATCTCCAGGGGTCTGGGATGATGAGAGTGATGCATTGTATGGGTGCACTGTGGAGATATGATTGTGAGCTCTTGGGGTCCAGGATGATGAGAGTGATACATTGTCCTGGTGGGCTGTGGAGATTTGTGATCTCCAGGGGTCTGGGATGATGGGAGCGATGCATTGTATGGGTGCACTATGGAGATTTGATTGTGAGCTCCTTGGGTCAGTGTATCACATCTTGATCCTCCTCTTCGCTCTGCAGTCTATTTGAAGGAGGTTTTTGTGTGCTTTTTGTGTGTTTACCGCCGCTCCCTTTTGCCCCTGGGGTGAGAATCCACCTCCATACTGTCCCGGCCAGGTTCACATGAATCTGTCACATTCCTGCCGTCTGTCTCCCCGCCCCGAGCCTGACTCACTCTGTACTTGATGGCTTTCTTCCCTCCTCCTGGTTCAGACACTATCCTCTCGGATTTGGCTCATGCACCCTCCTCTGCTTACATCTCCGCTTTACATCTTCTCTAATGGAAGTTCTTCTTCCTAGGACCAAGCTGCTCGGCTGGAGGGACAGGGTCTGCAAGATGGCGAGCGACAACGTCAAGTCTGCGCACTCCCTCCTGGACCTGGACTTCCAGTGTAAGTGATGACCTCCGTGTATAACCCCAGCAAATACAGAGCTGAGACGGACCCTGCGCAGGCTGTATATAGAGGGCTCTGTAGGACCCTGCGCACTCTGTATATAGAGGTCTCTGTAGGACCCTGCGCAGGCTGTATATAGAGGGCTGTGTAGGACCTTGCGCACACTGTATAGAGGTCTCTGTAGGACCCTGCGCACGCTGTATATAGAGGTCTCTGTAGGACCCTGCGCACGCTGTATATAGAGGTCTCTGTAGGACCCTGCGCAGCTGTATATAGAGGTCTCTGTAGGACCCTGTGCACGCTGTATATAGAGGTCTCTGTAGGACCCTGCACACGCTGTATATAGAGGTCTCTGTAGGACACTGCGCACGCTGTATATAGAGGTCTCTGTAGGACCCTGCACACGCTGTATATAGAGGTCTCTGTAGGACCCTGCGCACGCTGTATATAGAGGTCTCTGTAGGACCCTGCGCACGCTGTATATAGAGGTCTCTGTAGGACCCTGCGCACGCTGTATATAGAGGTCTCTGTAGGACCCTGCGCACGCTGTATATAGAGGTCTCTGTAGGACCCTGCGCACGCTGTATATAGAGGTCTCTGTAGGACCCTGCGCACGCTGTATATAGAGGTCTCTGTAGGACCCTGCGCACGCTGTATATAGAGGTCTCTGTAGGACCCTGCGCACGCTGTATATAGAGGTCTCTGTAGGACCCTGCGCACGCTGTATATAGAGGTCTCTGTAGGACCCTGCGCACGCTGTATATAGAGGTCTCTGTAGGACCCTGCGCACGCTGTATATAGAGGTCTCTGTAGGACCCTGCGCACGCTGTATATAGAGGTCTCTGTAGGACCCTGCGCACGCTGTATATAGAGGTCTCTGTAGGACCCTGCGCAGGCTGTATATACAGGTCTCTGTAGGACCCTGCGCAGGCTGTATATACAGGTCTCTGTAGGACCCTGCGCAGGCTGTATATAGAGGTCTCTGTAGGACCCTGCGCAGGCTGTATATAGAGGTCTCTGTAGGACCCTGCGCAGGCTGTATATAGAGGTCTCTGTAGGACCCTGCGCAGGCTGTATATAGAGGTCTCTGTAGGACCCTGCGCAGGCTGTATATAGAGGTCTCTGTAGGACCCTGCGCAGGCTGTATATAGTGCGTTGTAGGACCTTGCGCACGCTGTATATTGAGGGCCCTGTAGGACCCTGCACAGGCTGTATATAGAGGTCTCTGTAGGACCCTGCGCATGCTGTTTATAGAGGGCCATGTAGGACCCTGCGCTTGCTGTATATAGAGGGCTCTGTAGGACCCCGCGCATGCTGTGAGCCCTCATGGGCAGAGTCCTCTCTCCTCCTAAAATAAATAGAATTTTGGGGTTCAGCGCACTGAATATAAAAACGGCGTATAAAAATTAATCTATATTCATTAAAAATTAAAACATGGCAGCACGAGAAATCAATAAAATATTGTTTTAATTTTTAATGAATATAGATTAATTTTTATACGCCGTTTTTATATTCAGTGCGCTGAACCCCAAAATTCTATTTATTTTACGTGTAAGGGCGAGTGTCTCAGCCATAGAGGTATTCCTACACGGAGGTCCTCAGGGGTTTCCTAGCAGCACACGGACACTCAGTGGTGTATGAGCACACTACTTCGTGTCCGTCAATATCTTTACGGCCAGCTCCAGTGTCATCCTGTACATAATTAATTTAAACATTCTAATCCTCTCTCCTCCTGTTTGAGTCAGTGACATGTCTTGCTCATGATTATTGTACTTCTCTACTCCTTTTCACATGTAAAGCGCCATAGAATGAATAAACCTATAATAATGAATGAACCTATAATAATGAATGGACCTATATTAATAGTAATAATATACAGCTGTGCCTGGGTTAGTAGACTGTGTTATATATGGTCTTATATAGGTTGTGTATAAGGAGCTGTTTATGGACTAGATGGTTGCTACATAAAGAGTTACATACAGTGTCACATAGTAGGGTATACGGATCTGTATAGAGCCCAGTATGTTGTGTGGGGGGGGGGGGATCCTTAGGCTCTTGTACAGGGGTCTGGGCACATCATACACTGTATATACTGTAGTGTTTGTCATCAGCAGCGATATAATAAATACAGATGATTGCAGGGTGGAGTATTTGTACAGGGATGGGACTGGTACATTGGGCAACACAGATACTGAGCAGATCCCTCCCGTCCACCCCATGTACAGTCATGTGCCCAGAGATTGCAGAGGAGTCTCCCTGACATTTAATTCTTAATTATCTCCTTTCCTTTGATATAGTAGATATGGTAATTGGCACCAGGCTATGCTATGCGGGAGGGGAGATGTTTACCTGCGCAGCCATCTGATAGGAGGTGAACGAGGACCAGAAGTGTTGTCATGTGGACAGAGGCCGAGATGTAGGAGACGATGCACAGTACAGGACCTCGGGATGGAGCCAGTGCAGTGCATTGTGGGTATGAGGTTCAGCATTGTGTTCCTGGGCGGCCGAGTCTCCTCTTACCACAATCACTACCAGATGCGGCTTTTGCCGCGGTGCCAGGACTCTGCCCGTAGCCTGGAGGGTGAGACGTCTCGGCACGGCTCAGGTTTCTGGCTTGTGTTGGTTGATGCAGCTGTGGTTGTTGGTCCTCAGCAGATGATTTTTCCCCTTCGCCGGTGATGATGGTTTTGTTCCATTTCTCTGCAGCTTTGGCGGCTCAGGAGCTGAATATAAAACAGATGGAGCTGGACTCGGCCACAGCCAAACTGGATGAACTGAGATGGGAACTGGAGAAGGGGAGGACATCCAGTGTCCCCAGCAAGGTGGAGGTACGACTTATAGCGGGAGCATCCGCCTGTGTGTCGCTGGATCAGCAGGAAACACGATCACCGAGGTCTAACCCTTGATCTCTCTCTGTAGGTCACAGAAGTTTCCAGTTATCAGCATGTCAATCCCACCCTGTCCCCGTCCCTGATCCGCCGGTCTGCGTCCTCACAGAGCCCAACGTCGGTCAGTCTGGCATCGCCTCTGCATTCGAATAGGTCCAGACAAGAGTCTTCCCTGGCCGCCCCGATGTCTCCATCTTTGACCATGAACTCCACATCCACTGTGCCTTCCATGTCCTTCAGCTCCTCCCCAAACTTTACACGCAGGTCCTTGCCTTCTGACGGTGGCGACCCCTATATGACTGTCCCATCCCGACCATCCTGGGGCCGCCCCTCCTCTCCTCGTCTCCAGTATTATGATCGCCCCCCAACATTGTCCACCAGCTCTCGTCTGTCTTCTGGCTCCTATGATTATGGCTATGTGCCTAGGGCTGTCTCGCCTCTCCCCGATGTACCGCCCATGGGCATGTACACAGAAAGGGCTCCACCGCAGAGACCCCCTCCAGCCTACGAGACCCCTCTAGGATTCTCCCAGCCTCGCTTCTCAGGTGACTAAATAATATTTATATGTTGACAGTCTGATATGATTGGTGTCTTCCTCCATAACTACAGTCAGATGGGAGTAGTAGCCTTCTGGAGGATAGGGTCAGGACGTCTTTGGGTTGGTATCTTACGTTTGTGCTGTTCCCTCCACAGATGACGTCAGTTCTCTGCGGCGGCGCCCTCCTCACCAGCGCAGCTGGAATGAGTCTGACCTGGATAGCGTGTACGATAAGAAGACCATGCAAGACAGTGAGTGAGGCTTCATGGAAGCGGCTCGGACTCCACCAGGACGTTCTTCCCCCCCCCCCCTCATATTTTAATCTTATTTGCTTCCCACAGGGTCTGATCGAGCGTCTCTGGGTGGAGTCCCTGTAGTGAAGGCCTGGAGGGAAACCAGCCTAGACCCGACCCCGGTAAAGAGCAAGGTGAGTGGAGAAGTCGAGCAGGGCAGTAATCACCCAGCAGGGCTGGTGCAGAAACTTTAGCAACTATTCACGTTGAGTAACAGGTAATTCACACGTGCAGCTCTGGTGTAAGATGATCCCACCGGCCCGAGGCGTCCTCACATGTGATGGGATCTGGTTGGCAAATCAGCCTCAGGCCAGTTTGTCACTAGTCTGGTAACTAGTAGACTCTTGTGAGTCAATGTGTGCAGCGCCCCAAGGCTTGGGTGACACAGAATGTACTACTTAGAGGCCAAAATGTTCAAGTTATACAAAAATAGCTTCTCCTAGATACATTGTGTTAAGTCAGGGAGGGGAAGATCTTCGTCAAACTCTTTGTCGGCTTGACTCAAGGATGCAGGTTAGGGGTCATACGAGAGTGAAAATACACAGGCGGAGGGTTGTGCTGATGTTGGGGTCCCATGTAGGTGATGAGTCAGTTGGTGTAATGACTAATTAAATCTTCTCTATCCTCAGGCCGATGTCTCCGTCTCCTCTACACTCCCTCGGGGTTACAAGTTCTCCACCACAGACCGCGGTTCTCAGGGCCTGATCCTGGTTGGAAGCCTGGAGCAGGGACCTTGCCCAGATCTCTTCCCTCTCAGCAGCCAATTTCTCGCATTCCTGTCCCTCCGCCTGGAGGTCGAGGCCAGCCACACAGACCTCTGCCCCTCTCAATGATCTTCCGTCTACAGAATGCCTTCTGGGAGCACCAAGCTCCACCTCAGATGTATTCGTCTGCTCCAATGAATATGCCGCCCGTAGTGCCAGTGTCCATTCCTGTGGTGCCTGACATTCCCATTCCTGTGGCAACAGTTGTGACCCCACCTGCAAATGAAGAGGTCCCCCGGCCTCTAAGCCCCACTCGCCTTCAGCCTAATTTGCCCCCATCGTTAGCAGAGGTACAGAGGGTCCTGGAAGATATTCCTCGCCCACTGAGGAGACGAGGCTCTCAGGAGCACACTGCACAAGCAACACCTCTTCCTTCGGACCGACGACAGTACCGACAAATCATGGGGCGACTCTTTGGAAAGGCGGCTCCTAAATCCTCTTCTGTTTCAGAACAGACAAAAGCTGAGGAGAAACTTCAAGGATCTGGAAATAGGGCTGCTCCCTCCTTGGAGGAACAAGTTGCAGAGGTTGAGATTATCTCCAGAATGAACCCTATTCCTGAGGAGCCTAGGACTGAAGAGAAGCCTGAAGGAACCACTTATAAGCCTACCCCTATGCCTGAGGACCCTGTCTGCATCATCTTGGAGGCATCTGATTCCCGGGTGGGTGCTACAGCTTCAGAGGTGGAATTCAATGTTCCAGTTGTGGTCAGCGGAGGGCAAACCTTGGTAAGAGAAGGTCTAATCAGAACAAAGACCATGTTGGTTGCACGGATTGATAATGAAGACCTGAATTTTGCTTTGTTTTAGGAAATTCGTTCAGCTTTAAAAGGTCGTAATCCTCCACGAATGGCTCGGCCCCGACGTGCCCGGCTGGACCCCCTTATTCTGCTACTCGATGGAGCGCTAACTGGAGAGTTGGATGTGGTCACTCAGGCTCTGAGGGAGGTAGGTCATCAGAAGTGAGGGCAGCAGATAAGGTTGGGTTATGTTTGATAGATGACATATGTATCCTGATCGTATTTCTGGGGACAGGACATAAAGATGACTGCAGAGAAAACTGGATGGTGTCTTATGTATCTGTCCATAGTGGTTTCTCCAGAATCTGGTTAGTTAATATTAAGTCTAATGCCTCTGGTTTTGGCTTCACTTGGTTTGTTATGACTGCTGGTTATTTAGGAGCATATGTCATACATTTCTCTGTAAACATTGATGTGTGTTCCTTTGATAAGCCTCAGCAGCTCCTGAACATCATGCTAAAGTATCTCCATATGTAGCAGTTCTCCACCAGCCACATATCAGCTAGGTAAATCCATTGTAGACTTTAAGGTCCTGAGCAGAACACTCCACATACATTGGAGACTTCATTATCCCATCCACGAGCTGATACCTACATATACATTGGAGACTTCACCGTCCACTCCACGAGCTGATACCTACATATACATTGGAGACTTCACTGTCCTCTCCACGAGCTGATACCTACATATACATTGGAGACTTCACTGTCCCCTCCACGAGCTGATACCTACATATACATTGGAGACTTCACCGTCCTCTCCACGAGCTGATACCTACATATACATTGGAGACTTCACCGTTCCCTCCACTAGCTGATGCCTACATGTACACTGGAGACTTTACAGTCCTCTTCATCAGCCGACACTACATATACATTGGAGACTTCATTATCCCATCCACGAGCTGATACCTACATATACATTGGAGACTTCACCGTTCCCTCTACGAGCTGATGCCTACATGTACACTGGAGACTTTACAGTCCTCTTCATCAGCCAACACTACATATACATTGGAGACTTCACTATCCCATCCACGAGCTGATACCTACATATACATTGGAGACTTCACCGTCCTCTCCATGAGATGATACCTACATATACATTGGAGACTTCACCGTTCCCTCCACGAGCTGATACCTACATATACATTGGAAACTTCACCGTCCTCTCCATGAGATGTTACCTACATATACATTGGAAACTTCACCGTCCTCTCCATGAGATGATACCTACGTATATATTGGAGACTTCACCGTTTCCTCCACTAGCTGATACCTACATATACATTGTAGACTTAACCTTCCGGAGTAGATCCATACATATCCATTGCAGACTGTAATGTCGCCTTCAACAGTAGATCCGTCCATATACACTGGAGAGTCCAACATTATCTTCTGAAGCCGTTCCGATACTTGGGAGGTACTATCATCATCTTCAGACAAGAACCTTCCTTATAGATCAGATACTTCGTCATCCTCTCCTAGGGATGAATGTAACAATTTAAATAGGAAACTTTACCACCAACTTCTGGATGAAGATAATCTATATACATCAGAGTCCACCACCATATTCCAGAGCTAATTTAGCCATATACTTTGCAGTCTGTATCAGCATCATCTTCATAATCTCATCAATCCATATACATTGGCAACTTCACCTTCATGAGCAAAACCGTTCATATATATTGGAGACTTTCTATCATCTAAAATCTGATCTCTACATACTCATTAAAGATTTAATTATAGTCTTCAAAAGCAGATCCCACCATGTCTATTAGTGACTTCCATCTTCAGAAGTCTGTCCAGGTGTTTTTCTATCTGTTAGGTTGCAATATCCGATTTTTCACTGTATATTTGGCTTGTGACCCTTCTGGTTGGAAGTCTCGTATTCTGGTTTCTGTCTTTTTTTACTAATCTTCCATTTCTTTTATTGTCTTTTAGGTCAAAGATCCAAGTCAGCCAAATGAGGAGGGCATCACTGCTCTTCACAACGCCATCTGTGGGGCTAATTACCATATTGTTAACCTGCTCCTTAGCAATGGTGCCAACGTCAATGCAGCGGACAGCCATGGATGGTAAGATGGGGGAACAGCCAAAACCTGATGTGATGGGTCATTTAAAGTGAACAGGTGAAATAATGCACATGAACTTGATCTCCTCAGGACTCCTCTTCACTGTGCGGCTTCCTGTAATGACCTTCAGATCTGTCATGTCCTGGTACGACACGGCGCTGCCATCTTTGCTACAACTCAGAGTGATGGCAGTTTAGCTGTGGATAAATGTGATCCCTACAGGGAAGGCTACAAAGAATGTCTCACCTACCTGACAGGTAAGACTCCTGCCACAGATCCTCTGTCCTCCTCATTTTCTATGGATCATCCTCCACATGGATTTTTCTTTTCCTTCTCTCAGAGGTGGAGCATTGTATGGGAGAGACGCAGAGCGGAGTCGTCTATGCCTTGTGGGATTACACCGCCGAGTTTGCCGATGAGTTGTCGGTACGGGAGGGCGACACGGTCACTGTTCTCAGAAAAGATGGGGAAGGCGGAACCTGGTGGTGGGCAGCGCTGTGTGGCCGAGAGGGCTATGTGCCCCGGAACTACTTTGGGGTAAGCACCTAATAAGTAGTGATGCACTGAGATCAGCATAGATTCGGAAATATGTGGTGCCACCGCACTGCCATCTGGTGTAAAGCTTTGACGATGTAGAACATCTACAAATTTCATATAGAATTATCATAGTCCAACCTGTTGTAAATGGAAACATTCCGGTCCCCCCCCCATTTGTAGAGCTTGAGAATCCCTTCTTTTATGTGGTATCTTACGATCACTAATATCATATAATGTAATATCACTGTGTTCCCCAGCTGATTCATTCACCGTCGTCTTCACTTTTCTGTTGCAGATGTACCCGAGGCTTCGCCCGCAGCGCAGTCCTCTGTGAGAAGTCGGCAGAAGGTGTGTGTGTATGTGTGCATGTGTACGTATGTGTGGATATGTTTGTGTCACTTTCACCCAATTCCTCCTTTTAGAGTTTGTACAAAAAGTCCGTTTTCTAATAAAATGACGAGCAGTGAAGGTTTCTGTGGTTCCAGTCAAGTTTCGGTTATCAATTGTAAATGTTTGATTGTTCACATGACTGAAATAAATGACCTAATCCACTGCATTCGAGGAGTCCAGCCTCTGATTTACCTAGCGCTGCTTCACCCCTGCAATGCTCAAATTGATAGTCTGATAGTTAGGGTGCAGGAAGGTATTCAACATCTATGTAAACGGAGTGGAGGTCACCATAATCTTTTAAACTGGAGCCTACACATCAGGGACTTACAGCACAGTTAACACATGAATGTCCCAGCTGGGACAGCTTTAATTACTATATTGGGGGCATCACACTGGACAGTACAAATGACTTTGTGAGCTCAATCTGCTCATTCTGACCTTAAAGTATTATGGTCTATGCAGTGCTCCCCTTCTTACACCAGGGTAATGGGTGCATATGCCTGTCAGGATGGTTTTTTAGATCAGACTGAACATGAGTCAACAATGTGATGCAGCAGCAAAAAAGGCAAACACAATTCTGGGATGTATTAACAGGAGCATGCTGTCTAGATCACGTGAAGTCAATATCACTCTTTACTCTTCTGGGGTCAGACCTCATCTGGACACTGTGTCCAGTTCTGGGCTCCAAAAACTAGAGCAAGTTCAGAAAAGAGCGACTAGAATGGTGACCGGTCTGCAAACCACGTTCTATGAGGTACAGTTCTAGGATCTGGGAATGTTTAGTTTGCAAAAGAGAAGACTGATAGGAGACTTAATAGCTGTCCGCCATCTACAAATATCTCAAGGGCTGTCACACTGTAGAGCAGGGGTCCCCAACTTCAGGACTCAAAGGGCCGCAAACAGGTCATGTTTTCAGGATGTCCTTAGTATTGCCCAGGAGTTGGAATCCTCACCTGTGCAGATGGAATACATGATTAGCACCTGTGTAACACTAAGGAAATCCATAAAACCCCCACTGTTGGCGGCCCTTGAGGCCTGGAGTTGGGGACCTCTGCTGTAGAGGGATCAGCTTTATTCTCATTTGCACAAGGAAAAACTAGAAGCAGTGAGATGAATCTGAATGGGTGGCGTGACAAATAAGATATTATAAGAAACGTTTTGACAATGAGGGTGATCAACGAGTGGAACACGGGCGGCCATGAGATGTGGTGAGTTCTTCAATGGAGTCTTCACACAGAGACTGGACAGACATCTGTCTGAGAGGATTTAGTGAATCCTGCTTTGAGCAGGAGGTCCCTTCACACGATGACCCAGGAGGTCCCTTCACACGATGACCCGGGAGGTCCCTTCACACGATGACCCGGGAGGTCCCTTCACACGATGACCCGGGAGGTCCCTTCACACGATGACTCGGGAGGTCCCTTCACACGATGACCCGGGAGGTCCCTTCACACGATGACTCGGGAGGTCCCTTCACACGATGACCCAGGAGGTCCCTTCCAACTCTGCCATTCCATGATTCTGTACTGAGATCCATACCCTCAGAACACTTGTCAATGTCATGCTCTACTCATACTCTGCAATAGGAAAAGGAGCTCCTCACGTGCGCACAAAGGGAAGGTAATCTATAAGGGCCTGCCCATTATACACCCAAAAGGTCATCTAGCCAAGCAAAACTCAGAAACATGTCTATACCAAGTATCCGCATACACAAGTCAGAAACATTAACAATACTGAAATCCCCTCATACACCCATCAGAAAAGTTGTCTATGCTGAGCTTTCTTCAAACACCTGTCAGAAAGGTCCTCTTCACCGTCGTCCCCTTGTGCCTGTTTGGTTGGTAATACAGAGCCCTCTTCATTTACCTATTATGACACATTCAGTATTTGGTCTGTATTTTATATCAGTATTTGCAAGGCAAAACCAGGAGAGGAACAATCAGGGGAAAAGTATAATAGAAACACGTCACCACTTCTGTATTTATCACCCACTGCTGGATTTGGCTACAAATCCTGAGGTCAAAAACTCATGAAATGCTGACCTAATACTTAACGTGTGAACGAGGCCTTGGAAAGTTTTGTTCTATATCCAGTCCCCCTCACGCCTGTCACAAGGAGCTCCCTTACTGAGCTCTCCTCATCAACCCACTAAAAAGGTGTCCTATTACCGAGCGCTCCTCATACATCCGTCAGAAAGGTCGTCTGCGCAGTTTTCCTCAATCATCTGTGATGTCTTCTAAGCTGAGCTTCACTTATACACCCATCAGAAAGGCCTGGTATGCTGAGCTCCCCTTACACACCTGTCAGAACTGTCACCTACACAAAGTTCTATTATACGCCCATCTGAAAGGTCACCTTCACCGAGCTCCCGTCATACATCCATCAAAGGTCTTCTATGCCGAGCTCCACTCATTCACTCCACAGTCACCAACACTGATCTCTCCTACACCCACCATAAAGTCCCCTTCACTGAGCTTCCCCCACGTAACCTTCAGAACAACCTTCTGTACTTTTCTTGCCAGAAGAAGAACAATTTATATATAGCACCGACATATTCCGCACTTTATAATGAAGGGGGATATATACAGACAATACAAAGCGACACAGCTCCCCAGATACTGGAGGAGTGAGGGCCTGATCACAAGCTGCAATCTATAAGGAAATGGGGACAAGACTACACCAATCTCCCCTCATATGTCTGACAGTGAGGTCTATGCCGAGCTCCCCTCATACGTCTGACAGTGAGGTCTATGCCGAGCTCCCCTCATATGTCTGACAGTGAGGTCTATGCTGAGCTCCCCTCATACGTCTGACAGTGAGGTCTATGCCGAGCTCCCCTCATACGTCTGACAGTGAGGTCTATGCCGAGCTCCCCTCATACGTCTGACAGTGAGGTCTATGCCGAGCTCCCCTCATACGTCTGACAGTGAGGTCTATGCCGAGCTCCCCTCATACGTCTGACAGTGAGGTCTATGCTGAGCTCCCCTCATACGTCTGACAGTGAGGTCTATGCTGAGCTCCCCTCATACGTCTGACAGTGAGGTCTATGCCGAGCTCCCCTCATACGTCTGACAGTGAGGTCTATGCCGAGCTCCCCTCATATGTCTGACAGTGAGGTCTATGCTGAGCTCCCCTCATACGTCTGACAGTGAGGTCTATGCTGAGCTCCCCTCATACGTCTGACAGTGAGGTCTATGCCGAGCTCCCCTCATACGTCTGACAGTGAGGTCTATGCCGAGCTCCCCTCATACGTCTGACAGTGAGGTCTATGCTGAGCTCCCCTCATACGTCTGACAGTGAGGTCTATGCTGAGCTCCCCTCATACGTCTGACAGTGAGGTCTTCTATGCCGAGCTCCCCTCATACGTCTGACAGTGAGGTCTTCTATGCCGAGCTCCCCTCATACGTCTGACAGTGAGGTCTTCTATGCTGAGCTCCCCTCATACGTCTGACAGTGAGGTCTATGCCGAGCTCCCCTCATACGTCTGACAGTGAGGTCTATGCCGAGCTCCTCTCATACGTCTGACAGTGAGGTCTATGCTGAGCTCCCCTCATACGTCTGACAGTGAGGTCTATGCTGAGCTCCCCTCATACGTCTGACAGTGAGGTCTTCTATGCCGAGCTCCCCTCATACGTCTGACAGTGAGGTCTTCTATGCCGAGCTCCCCTCATACGTCTGACAGTGAGGTCTTCTATGCCGAGCTCCCCTCATACGTCTGACAGTGAGGTCTATGCCGAGCTCCCCTCATACGTCTGACAGTGAGGTCTATGCCGAGCTCCTCTCATACGTCTGACAGTGAGGTCTATGCTGAGCTCCCCTCATACGTCTGACAGTGAGGTCTTCTATGCCGAGCTCCCCTCATACGTCTGACAGTGAGGTCTATGCTGAGCTCCCTCATACGTCTGACAGTGAGGTCTATGCCGAGCTCCTCTCATACGTCTGACAGTGAGGTCTATGCTGAGCTCCCCTCATACGTCTGACAGTGAGGTCTTCTATGCCGAGCTCCCCTCATACGTCTGACAGTGAGGTCTTCTATGCCGAGCGCCCCTCATACGTCTGACAGTGAGGTCGTCTATGCCGAGCTCCCCTCATACGTCTGACAGTGAGGTCTATGCTGAGCTCCCCTCATACGTCTGACAGTGAGGTCTATGCTGAGCTCCCCTCATACGTCTGACAGTGAGGTCTTCTATGCCGAGCTCCCCTCATACGTCTGACAGTGAGGTCTTCTATGCTGAGCTCCCCTCATACGTCTGACAGTGAGGTCTATGCCGAGCTCCCCTCATATGTCTGACAGTGAGGTCTATGCTGAGCTCCCCTCATACGTCTGACAGTGAGGTCTATGCTGAGCTCCCCTCATACGTCTGACAGTGAGGTCTATGCCGAGCTCCCCTCATACGTCTGACAGTGAGGTCTATGCGAGCTCCCCTCATACGTCTGACAGTGAGGTCTATGCTGAGCTCCCCTCATACGTCTGACAGTGAGGTCTATGCTGAGCTCCCTCATACGTCTGACAGTGAGGTCTTCTATGCCGAGCTCCCCTCATACGTCTGACAGTGAGGTCTTCTATGCCGAGCTCCCCTCATACGTCTGACAGTGAGGTCTTCTATGCCGAGCTCCCCTCATACGTCTGACAGTGAGGTCTATGCCGAGCTCCCCTCATACGTCTGACAGTGAGGTCTATGCCGAGCTCCTCTCATACGTCTGACAGTGAGGTCTATGCTGAGCTCCCCTCATACGTCTGACAGTGAGGTCTTCTATGCCGAGCTCCCCTCATACGTCTGACAGTGAGGTCTTCTATGCCGAGCGCCCCTCATACGTCTGACAGTGAGGTCGTCTATGCCGAGCTCCCCTCATACGTCTGACAGTGAGGTCTATGCTGAGCTCCCCTCATACGTCTGACAGTGAGGTCTATGCTGAGCTCCCCTCATACGTCTGACAGTGAGGTCTTCTATGCCGAGCTCCCCTCATACGTCTGACAGTGAGGTCTTCTATGCCGAGCGCCCCTCATACGTCTGACAGTGAGGTCTTCTATGCTGAGCTCCCCTCATACGTCTGACAGTGAGGTCTATGCCGAGCTCCCCTCATACGTCTGACAGTGAGGTCTTCTATGCTGAGCTCCCCTCATACGTCTGACAGTGAGGTCTATGCCGAGCTCCCCTCATACGTCTGACAGTGAGGTCTTCTATGCTGAGCTCCCCTCATACGTCTGACAGTGAGGTCTATGCTAATCTCCCCTCATTCAGTTGAAACCAGACTTTTAATAAACATCTGCATGTTCTTCTCATTATTTGACATGAAATCAGATTAAACCTTTCCCGTTTTAGGTCTGTGAGGATTACCATCATTATTAATTTAAGCCTGAATAATAAGACAGAGAATGTTTAAAGCATTTGTATTACTTTGTGCAGTCACAAGTTTACATATATTTCATTAGTATTTGTTACCATTTCCCTTACACTATATGACTTCTCATAATGGTTGTAGGAATTTGGGCCCGTTCCTCCTGACAGAACTGGTGTAACTGAACCATGTCTGTAGGTCGTCTTGCTCATAGCCTTTTCAGCTTTGCCCATAAATTGTCAATAGGGTTGAGATCAGGGCTTTGTGGTGGCCACTCCAAAATACTGACTTTGTTATCCTTAAACCACTTTGTATCCAGTTTGGCAGTAGTTTCGGGTCATTGTCCATTTGGAAGACCCATTTCCGCCCAAACTTTACCTTCCTGGCTGATGTCTTGAGATGGTGCTTCAGTATTGCCACATAATCTTCTTTCCTCATGATGCCATCTATTTTGTGAAGTTCACCAGTCTCCCCTGCAGCAAAACATCCCCACACCATGATGCTGCCTCCTCTGTGTTTCACAGGTGGGATGGTGTTCTTAGGCTTCCAAGCTTCTCCTTTTTCCTTCAAACATAACGATGGTCATTTATGACCAAACCGTTCAATTTTAGTTTCGTCAGACCACAGGAATTCTCCAAAATTGTATGTCTTTGATCCTGTGAGCATTGGTAAACATTAATCTATCTTTTTTTCTGTTTCTTTTGGAGTAATGGCTTCTGGCAGACTGGCCTTACAGCCCATGTTAATACTGTCCTCGTTTCACTGTGGATATGTCACGGGTGGCGCGGGTGACAGGGTGGAGGCCACGCGCAGACGATCTCAGCGTTTGGCCCACCAGCCATAATGGTGGAGGATGGTCCATCTCTTTCAGGGGCATTTACCTTCTGTTTAGATGAAGAGAAGGTGTGATGAGATCTCTCTATTTTGGGGAGACGGCTGTGGAGGTCTTGTGCTCGGTCTGGTTGTATCCACCTGTATTGTAGGTCTCTAGGACCCAGCAGATTCCTTCTACCTTTATAAGGAGGTTCATTACCCTTCCTCAGTGCAGGTGATATTTCCTTGTGGACTCTTTATCCTTGCTCCAGCAGAAGCTGAGGTTGTGAGCTCGCTGTGGTCTGCTGAAAGATAAGTGTTTCTTTTCCCCAAATGTCTGTCTTCCCTGGTGTTTGTCTTTAGTTGTTAGTGGAGGGGTCTAGTGCACCTCTCCATCTGATCCTTAGATAAGATAGTGCTAGGATCAGAGAGGGACGAGGTTCGTGGTCGGCGACAGTTGAGGAGACTGTACAGGGACGTTAGGGCAGACAGGGTCAGCCCTAGTAAGTCTAGGGGTCACCGTCTCCTTCTTGTGCCCTTAGCAGTAGGGACCCCTTATTCCCCCCCCCCCCGTCGTTATCCTACGCTGGGTGTCTTCCCCACTCCCAGCGTGACATTATCACCTGCCATAACTGTAAGTGAAGGAAGGGGAGGATTCGATTTTTCTTCCTTTCCTTATGGATCCTGTGTCGGCTTTGGCCCAGCAGCTGCAGACCTTGTCTTTGGAGGTCGCGGACCTTCGGTCGGCGCTGCAGGGACCACAACCGCAAAATGGTGTCTTGGGGAATCAAGCAGTGGGTCTGGCCAGACCGGAACCTAAGGTTGCCCTCCCTGACAGGTTTTCAGGAGGCAGAGATAAATTTACGGTGTTTAAAGAGGCTTGTAAATTATACTTTAGGCTCAGGCCGTATTCCACTGGTGAGGAGCAGCAGCGTGTAGGAATCATTATATCATTGCTGCAGGGGGATCCCCAATCCTGGGCTTTCTCTTTGCCACAGGACTCTACTTGTCTCCAGTCTGTGGATGGATTTTTTGACGCCCTAGGCCTCATATATGATGACCCTGACCGTGTCTCTTTGGCTGAATCCAAATTGCGCCATCTCCACCAGGGGACTCGGTCGGCGGAATCATATTGTTCTGAGTTCCGCAGGTGGGCTATGGACACGAAGTGGAACGATCCGGCTCTCAGGAGTCATTTTTGCCAGGGTCTTTCAGAAAGGCTGAAGGATGCCCTGGCAGTGTATGAGACCCCTCCGTCCCTGGAGGCGGCTATGTCGTTGGCTATTCGTATGGATAGACGCCTCCAGGAGCGGAGGGGTAGACCTCCTGCAACTGGGAGTCCTTCTCGTGGTGGTTCCTTGTTGCCAGGTGGTCACACGGAGGGTGAGTCATTTCTCCCGAGGGGGGAGGAACCTATGCAGCTTGGAGGAGCGGCGGCCTCGAGGCTCTCCTCCGGTGCCTCCCGGGGTAGGGGGAAGGGGGTCTGTTTTTTCTGTGGGAAAGGAGACCATTTTATCGGGGCCTGTCCCTACGCTCCTAAACGGACGGGGGTGCCTGGACCTCATGTGACTATGGGGGGTGTGGGGGTAGTCGAGCGGGAGGTGTGTGTATCCTCCGTTTGTACTTCCCGTTTTCTCCTGAGTGCAGAGGTGGCGCTAGAGAGCAAAACGGAAGGCATTTCTGTGTTTGTGGATAGTGGTGCGGGGGTCAGCATGGTGGATGCTCGCTTTGTACACACTCATGGGCTTAACCGCTGTTTATTGTCTCGCCCCATCCGTATCTATGCCATCGACTCAGCACCTCTTGCTCAGGGTTGTCTCACGCATATCGTACATGACATTAAGTTGACGGTTGGACCCCAACATCAGGAGACGATATCTTGCTATGTTCTGGACGGTCTCCCCGCTCCCATCGTCCTGGGCTTGCCTTGGTTGATTAAACATAATCCCGTAGTAGATTGGCAGTCCCGGGACATTGTGGAATGGAGTGATTTTTGTTCTGAGAATTGTTTGGCTACATCCTTGTCGGTGGTGTCTGCTGCATCCCTGCCCCCATTCCTATCGGAGTATGAGGATGTGTTCTCGGAGAAGGGGTGCCGAGACTTGCCCCCTCATCGGGCATATGATTGCCCGATCAACCTTGTTCCCGGAGCTAAACTGCCCAAAGCTAGAATGTTTACTATATCCGGTCCTGAAAGACAAGCAATGAAGGACTTCATTTCCGAGAGTCTAGAGACAGGTCACATCAGGCCCTCCACGTCGCCGGTGGCAGCTGGTTTCTTTTTTGTGAAAAAGAAGGATGGGGGCCTCCGTCCTTGTTTGGATTTCCGGGAATTGAATCGGATAACTGTCCGTGATCCATACCCCCTCCCTCTGATCCCTGATTTGTTTAGTCAGGTTGTGGGTGCCAAATGGTTCTCCAAGTTGGATTTGAGGGGGGCCTACAACCTGATTAGGGTCAGAGAGGGGGATGAATGGAAAACTGCGTTTAATACCCCGGACGGCCATTTTGAAAGTCTCGTGATGCCGTTCGGGCTCACTAACGCCCCTGCGGTCTTCCAACATTTCGTCAATGATATTTTCCATCATCTGGTGGGTAGATTCGTAGTTGTTTACTTGGACGATATCTTGATCTATTCTCCCGATATGGAGACGCATCAGTCCCATGTCAAACAGGTGTTGCAGGTCTTACGGGACAACAAACTGTATGCAAAACTCGAGAAATGTGTTTTCGCCGTTCAGGAGGTTCGTTTTTTGGGGTACCTCTTGTCGCCGATGGGTTTCCGGATGGATCCGGAAAAGGTCCGGGCGGTGCTGGACTGGGAACAGCCGGACAATCTACGGGCTTTGCAACGGTTTTTGGGGTTTACCAATTTTTACCGTAAATTTATTAAGAACTATTCGGTACTTGTGACGCCTCTTACGGACATGACTAGGAAAGGGACGGATTTTTCTGAATGGTCTGATTCTGCTCGCCAGGCTTTCTCCTCCCTGAAGCGTTGTTTTGCTTCCGCGCCGGTCCTTTGCCAGCCCGATCTTTCTCAGCCCTTTATTGTAGAGGTGGATGCGTCTGAGGTGGGGGTGGGGGCTGTATTGTCGCAGGGCCCTTCGCCTGGAAGATGGGTGCCCTGCGCGTTCTTCTCCAAGAAGTTGTCGTCGGCCGAGAGGAATTATGATGTCGGTAATAGGGAGCTATTGGCTATTAAGTTGGCTTTTGAGGAATGGCGGCACTGGCTGGAGGGGGCTGTCCATCCTGTCACGGTTATTACCGACCATAAGAACCTGTCTTACCTTGAGTCCGCCAGGCGTCTCAATCCCCGGCAGGCCAGGTGGTCTTTGTTTTTTACGAGATTTAATTTTACCGTCACCTACCGTCCGGGGGTTCAGAATGTGAAGGCGGATGCATTGTCACGTAGTTTTCCGGGTGGTAGTACTCAGGAGTGTCCCGTTCCCATCTTGCAGGAGGGGGTGGTTGTTTCTGCTCTTTGTCCTGATCTAGAGGGGGAGGTGTTGAAGGTTCAGGGGGGCGCCCCTGCCTCCTGTCCTTCTGGGAGGCTTTTTGTGCCGTTCTCTTTGCGTCTCAGGGTGCTGTCAGAGCATCACGACTCTGTGCTGGCAGGGCATCCGGGCGGCAGGGCCACCTTCGATCTCTTGTCTCGACGCTTTTGGTGGCCGGGGTTGAGGAGGGACGTAGCGGAATTTGTATCCGCCTGTAGTGTGTGTGCACGTGCTAAGGTTCCGCATACCCGTCCGTCTGGGTCTCTCATGCCATTGTCTATTCCTGAGAAGCCTTGGACACATTTGTCAATGGATTTTATCACCGATCTCCCGGCGTCTGCGGGCAAGACGGTGGTACTGGTAGTAGTAGATAGGTTCAGTAAGATGGTTCGCTTTGTGGCACTGCCCGCACTTCCTAATGCTCGGACTCTGGCACAGGTGTTTGTAAGTGAGATTGTGAAGCTTCATGGGGTTCCCTCCGATGTGGTTTCTGATCGCGGTACTCAGTTTGTCTCCAAGTTTTGGAAGGCCTTTTGTACACGTTTGGGGATTACGTTGTCTTTTTCTTCTGCTTTTCATCCCCAGTCTAATGGTCAAACCGAACGTGTGAATCAGAACTTGGAGACTTACCTGAGGTGTTTTGTCTCTGACCATCAGGAGACTTGGGCAAGTTATTTGCCCTTGGCCGAATTTGCCCTTAATAATCGTCTTCAGGAGTCCACTGGCAAGTCACCGTTCTTCGGTGCATATGGGTTTCATCCTCAGTTTGGTACTTTTAGTGGTACGAGTCCTTCCGGAGTTCCGGAGGAGGACCGTTTTACCTCGTCCCTCTCCTCGGTTTGGCGGGGTGTACAGAGTAGCTTGAAGCTCTTAGGTGACAGGTACAAACGTATGGCTGACAGAAAGCGTGCGCCAGGTCCGGACCTATGTGTGAATGACTACGTGTGGTTGTCTACCAAGAATGTGAAGTTGAAGGTGCCCTCTTGGAAGTTGGGGCCCATGTTTATTGGCCCCTATAAGATAACCGCCGTGATCAATCCCGTGGCGTTTCGTCTTGCGTTGCCTCCTGCTCTTAAGATTCACGATGTGTTTCATAGGTCGCTCCTCAAGCCGTATGTGCCGTCGTCTGACCCGTCTCCTTTGCCTCCTGAGCCCATCTGTGTGGCGGGGAATTTGGAATTCGAGATCTCGAGGGTGGTTGATTCTCGCATGTCGCGCCGTTCTCTTCAGTATTTGGTGCACTGGAGGGGGTACGGTCCTGAGGAGCGGATGTGGGTGCCGGCGTCGGAGGTGTCCGCCGCTAGGCTGGTCCGCGCTTTTCACCGTTCCCATCCGGATAAGCCTGGTCCTGAGTGTCCGGGGGCCACTCGTAGAAGGGGGGGTACTGTCACGGGTGGCGCGGGTGACAGGGTGGAGGCCACGCGCAGACGATCTCAGCGTTTGGCCCACCAGCCATAATGGTGGAGGATGGTCCATCTCTTTCAGGGGCATTTACCTTCTGTTTAGATGAAGAGAAGGTGTGATGAGATCTCTCTATTTTGGGGAGACGGCTGTGGAGGTCTTGTGCTCGGTCTGGTTGTATCCACCTGTATTGTAGGTCTCTAGGACCCAGCAGATTCCTTCTACCTTTATAAGGAGGTTCATTACCCTTCCTCAGTGCAGGTGATATTTCCTTGTGGACTCTTTATCCTTGCTCCAGCAGAAGCTGAGGTTGTGAGCTCGCTGTGGTCTGCTGAAAGATAAGTGTTTCTTTTCCCCAAATGTCTGTCTTCCCTGGTGTTTGTCTTTAGTTGTTAGTGGAGGGGTCTAGTGCACCTCTCCATCTGATCCTTAGATAAGATAGTGCTAGGATCAGAGAGGGACGAGGTTCGTGGTCGGCGACAGTTGAGGAGACTGTACAGGGACGTTAGGGCAGACAGGGTCAGCCCTAGTAAGTCTAGGGGTCACCGTCTCCTTCTTGTGCCCTTAGCAGTAGGGACCCCTTATTCCCCCCCCCCCCGTCGTTATCCTACGCTGGGTGTCTTCCCCACTCCCAGCGTGACAGGATAATGACACAATCTTACCAGCTTTTGCCATCATCTTCACAAGGTCTTTTGCTTTTGTTCTTTGGTTGATATGTGCATGTCGAACCAAAGCACGATCATCTCTGGGACACAGAACCCATCTCCTTCCTGAGCGGTATGATGGCTGGACATTCACATCTTGTTTGTACTTGTACGTAATTGTTTGTACAGTCGAACAAGTCAGCTTCAGCTATTTGGAAATATTACCAAAGTATGAACCAGACTTGTGCAAGTCCACAATTCTCTTCCTGATTTCTTGGCCAATTTCTTTACTTTCCCATGATGTTGCACAAAGAAGCAGTGTGTTTCAGGTGTGCATTAAAATACATCCACATGTGTGTCTCTAATTAAATCAGATGTTGCCAATAAACCTATCAAAAGCTTCCAAACACATGACATCATCATATGGGCTGTCCCAAACTGTTTAAAGGCATAGTAATCTTAGTGTATGTAAACATGTGACTTTGCAGAAAGTAATAAAAACGCCTTAAAACATTCTCTCTCTTTATTCTGGCATTTAAAATAATTATGGTAAGCCTAATTGACCTACAACAGGAAAGGTTTATTCTAATTTCATGTCAGATCGTTGAAAAAACATGAATATGGGTCTTTTTATATACTGTATGGAAACTTCTGGTTTCAACTGTACATCCTATAGTTGGCTATATTGATCATGATACAGCTGTCAGAAAGAACTCCCATCCTATAGGCATCAGGTTGTATGAAGAAGGATATGGTTCAGGTCTGGTTGTGTAGCAGATATATGATGGGTTCTGTGGTGTAATGGAGAGGTGTACCCAGGCCCGGAGTGATAGGCGGGAAGGGCGGGACTTTTCCAGAGGGGCCGCCCGCTCCTCCTACTGCTTAAAGTCATCTCGAAATTCATGGGGCGGGGCCATTTCCCCAAAGCAGGGCCCCACTCTGACCAATCAGGATCAACAGGTCAGTCACATCCTGGGCCCACCCACCATCTTCATCATCCGTGATTCCTCCCTGAGCTGATCATGTGACCCCTGATGCCTCCCCTCCATGTGACATCATCACAGGTCCTACTACTATATGTGAGTATCATGTCTGGTCCACACTACATGCTGTATTAGTGTGCCTATATACTGTATGTAGTGAGGACCAATATACAAAGTATAGTGCTGTGTATATAAGATATTCACCAGCACTCTCAGATGTGTATACAGCGGCCAGTCTGCACTGCTCACGCAGCGGCCAGTCTGCACTGCTCACGCAGCGGCCAGTCTGCACTGCACACGCAGCAGCCAGTCTGCAATGCGCATGCAGCGGCCAGTCTGCAATGCGCATGCAGCGGCCAGTCTGCACTGTTCACGCAGCGGCCAGTCTGCAATGTGCATACGGCCCGCAATCTGTAATGTGCATACGGCCCACAGTCTGTAATGTGCATAGAGCCCACAGTCTCTAATGTGTATACAGCCTGTGGCCTGTAATGTGCATAGAGCCCAGTCTCTAATGTGTATACAGCCCACAATCTCTAATGTGTATACAGCGGGCAGTCTGTGTTGTGTGTATGGCCCGCAGTCTGTAATGTACATAGAGCCCAGTCTCTAATGTGTATACAGCAGGCAGTCTGTGTTGTGTGTATGGCCCGCAGTCTGTAATGTACATAGAGCCCAGTCTCTAATGTGTATACAGCAGGCAGTCTGTGTTGTGTGTATGGCCCGCAGTCTGTAATGTACATAGAGCCCAGTCTCTAATGTGTATACAGCAGGCAGTCTGTGTTGTATGTATGGCCCGCAGCATCAGAAAGTTTTCCTGTGGGCAGAGTTCGCTCTCTGTTCTTCTCGGTGCCTCCATGGATTCTGTTCCTCTCTGCGCCCAGAACTGAACTCTTTCTGCCGCCACCTTTCTTCTTTCTGGTTGAGTCTTGGCTATGTATATACCACAGCCTCCTATCTATATAGCACAACCTCCTGGGTATAATTCTCCTGTCCTGTATACTGGGTGTAATCCTCAGTATCTGTATTATCCTGTATATATACACGCCACAGTGCCACCTCCCCTGTCCTGTATACTGGCTGTAATCCTCAGTATCTGTATTATTCTGTATATATACACTGCACAGTACCACTTCTCCTGTCCTGTATACTGGGTGTAATCCTCAGTATCTGTATTATTCTGTATATATACACTGCACAGTACCACTTCTCCTGTCCTGTATACTGGGTGTAATCCTCAGTCTCTGTATTATTCTGTATATATACACTGCACAGTACCACTTCTCCTGTCCTGTATACTGGGTGTAATCCTCAGTATCTGTATTATTCTGTATATATACACGGCACAGTGCCACCTCCCCTGTCCTGTATACTGGCTGTAATCCTCAGTATCTGTATTATTTTGCATATACAGTTGTAACCAAAAGTATTGACACCCCTGCAATTCTGTCAGATAATCCTCAGTTTCTTCCTGAAAATGATTGCAATCATAAATTCTTTGGTATTGAAGCGACCGGTGGTAAGGCCGCGGGTGTGTGTGTGTATGATCTTTCTCAACAGAATCCCCATACTCAGATTTAACCGGTAATAACATTTCTTTACTGTAAAACATGTCTATAACACAGTCAACTGATCTAGCTGCACACATGTATATATTAGAGTCTCTGGATCTTCACTTCTTCCGGGTACGCAGCAAGCAAAGAAAAAAAACACAACAATGGAGATATCTTTCCCTAACTTTCCCTAAAATCACGTACCAGTCTATCACAGAAGAAGGTGTCGCTCCCACGTAGCAGGCCTGGGGTCTCACGATGACGGGTCCCGGTGCAGCGCTGAAGGGGGAAACTCCTCAGTTTTCTTCTGTGGTCTCCTTCCGCAGGTAACAGAATCTTTCTTTGTTAGTCTCTCCCAGTCTCAGGGCACACAGAGGAGCAGAAGGGAGCCCACAGCAGCACAGAAGTCTCTCTCAGTCTCGGGGCAAACCGATGAGCAGAAGGGAGATCACAGTAGCACAGATGGCTCCCTTATGTCAGTCACAGCCCCTGCACATGTAATCCAGTGGCAATGTCCTGAATTCCGGAGGCAATGTCCTGAATTTGAGTGGGACCCTCGGTAAGACAAGGTCCTGCAGACCGGGGGTTGCAACAGCGATCCTCACTGGGTATTTCTTCCCAAGAATCCGGCTGCAAAAGAGCCCTATGTCGGGAGACACCACACAGTCTGTCCTGACAGAGCTCTGGATCTCTAATCATCATCTCCCGCCCTTTTTCTTCCTCAGCACAAGGCTGTTGGGGGAGGGGATCAGACTGTGTAATGTTCACTGCAGTGTCCATTTGAATAACAACACAGTCAGGGCTACCCACTTCATTACATATCCCCCCACTTAAAGGTTGGCAGTCCCTGTCAACAACCGCCGGCTCCAAGGCAGTGATGACTGTAGTTGTCACAGGGGTCGGTTGAGAAGTGGGCCATACATACTGGTCCCTGTAGAACCGTCCGGGCGGGATCCCAGCAGTGGTGCGGTCAGTGCGTCGCAAGGGTCGGTTGTTCCCCTCCTCGTCACTGTCTTTACGCCCCACTCCAGTCAGTACTCCGGGAGAGGGACTGGTCTGTGTAGGTGGGTCACCGGTCTCAGAGTCGACGTGATCTCTATGTTGAGAAATGTCCGTGACGTCAGTCATGTCAGCAGCGTCACCCCCTCCGGTTACTGTGGGAGGGGAGTCAGGCCGGGAGCGGCAGGGGCGCAACATATTTCGGTGCACAGTGCGGGTGCTGTGGCTGTCTTCACCCCGCACTCGGTATACATGTCCATTGGGGTAAGGGCGTTCGATTACCCGGTAGACTTCAGTCTCCCACTTGGCTCGAAGTTTCCCTTGAGGCTTCTTAATACGGAGCAAGACTAGCTGTCCCAACTTTAAGGGTTTCTCTTGCACGGGGAGTGGGTCAGCATGTATCTGGCCCCGGATTTGTTGACTCACCAGCCGGTGTACAGTCTCCATCTTCTGGCGGTGAGCATTTAGCCAGGAGGGGTAGTTATGGCAGACATCTTCTTCTGGGCGGAATAGGTTCAGGTCATGGACCCCTTTTCCGGGGCGGCCAAAGAGAAGAGTGTGAGGGGTGTAGCCAGTCACGGAGTGGACCTGGTTGTTGTAGGCCCATACTAGATCTGGAAGGAATTGGGGCCATCGATCTTTCTTATCTTCGGCCAAGGTGCGGATCAGCTGAAGTAGGGTCCGGTTAAAGCGTTCACATGCACCGTTCCCTTGTGGATGGTAAGGAGTGGTCCTCGACTTCTGGATCCCATACATCCGATGCAGCTCCTCGTTGACTCTGCCTTCGAAACAAGCCCCCTGGTCGGAGTGTAACCTCTCCGGACACCCATAGACGTGGATGAACTGTCGACAGATGGCCTGTGCAGCCGACTCGGCCGTCTGGTCCTTGGTAGCAACAACGACGGCGAATTTTGTGAAGTGGTCCACCATGACTAGGCAGTATTGATAGCCACTGCTCGCCGTCCCGATCAGCAGATAGTCCACCATCAACAGCTCAAGAGGCCTGGAGGTTTTAATCGTCTGGACAGGTGCACGCTGTTCGGTGGACTTGTGCAGTTCACAGGTGCGACAGGTTCTGCAGACGTCTTCGACCAGCTTGCGGAGCCCTGGACAGTAGATGGACTGTTGAATCCACCGAAAGGTCTTGTCTATTCCAAAGTGACCGTTCCTTTTGTGTGCTTCGTCCACCATCTTACGAGCCAATTGGGCAGGCACCACGACTTGTGTACATTCCTCCAACATGTGGGACAGGAGAACCTTCCGATATAGTACCTCTTCTCTCAGAATTCGCCGATCCCACTGGCTGAGCAAGGTCAAGGTCCCGGTAGACAGTCGTGCCCGCGTGTCAGGGGGGGCTTCTGCCTTTGCTTCACCCATTGTTTGAGTAGAGCCCATTCAGGGTTCTGGTCCTGGAGCCTGCACAACTCTTGGGGACACAGTGTAACCCCCACTGGAGTTCCAACTTCGCCCACAACGAACTGGCAGTAATCCATCATCTGTTGGGCAAGCCTTGCAAAGTCGGGCGTCTCGTCTCCTTCTAGTTCTTCATCCCGGTCTCTGGTAAGTAAGGGGTATGACACTCTAGACAGGCTGTCCGCATTTTGATTCTCAGCCCCAGCCCTGTATTTGATCTTGTAGTTGAACTTCGAGAGTCGAGCCATCCAACGCTGTTCCATGACTCCGAGCTTTGCATTTTGTAAGTGGGCCAACGGGTTGTTATCGGTCAGGACCAGTACTTCCGCCCTGTGAGGTATCCTGCAAATTTCTCCGCCATAGCCCACGTTAGGGCCAACAGCTCCAGCCGGAACGAGCTATAATTGGTGGGGTTCTTCTCGCCCTCGTGTAGGGATCGACTGGCATAGGCTATGACACGTTCCTTGCCTTCTTGTACTTGTGAAAGTACTGCCCCTAGACCTTGTAGGCTGGCATCGGTATGTAGTTGGAAAGGGAGATTGTAGTCTGCATATGCCAGGACGGGGGGTGAAGTCAAGGCACCCTTTAGGGCTTGGAAGGATTCTTCCTGGCTGGGTCCCCAGCTGATGGGTCGTCCTCTGGGGCCGTTGGTGGTCCCTCGAAGCAATTCGTGCAAGGGTGCAGCAAGCCGGGCGAAGTTTCTCACGAACCAGCGGTAGTAACCGGCCAACCCCAGGAAGGCCCGGACCTCTCTGACGTTCGTAGGCTGTGGCCAGTCCCGCACGGCGGCTATTTTCTCCGAAGACGGCTGTACACCTTCGGCCGAGATCCGGTGACCCAGGTAATTGATCTCGGGCTGCAGAAGACGGCACTTGCTGGGTTTCAACTTCAGGCCATGTTCTCTCAACCTACGAAACACACGGCCCAGCTGTTGCAGGTGTTCTTCAAATGTGGCCGAATAGACTACGATGTCGTCCAGGTAAATGAGGGTGAAGTCGAAGTTGAAGTCCCCCAGGCAGCGCTCCATCAGTCGCTGGAAGGTCCCCGGCGCGTTGTTCAGGCCAAAGGGCATCCGGTCGAACTCATACAGGCCCATGGGTAGGATGAAAGCAGTCTTTTCTCTATCTTTCTCGTGCATAGGTACCTGCCAATAGCCGCTGGCCAGGTCCAATGACGAAAAATATTTAGCTTTCTTCAGGGCTGTCAGGGATTCTTCGATCCTTGGTAAAGGGTATGAGTCCCGGATGGTGCAAGCATTCAAACGGCGGTAGTCCACGCAGAACCTCAGGGACCCGTCTTTCTTCTTGACTATCACCACTGGTGCAGCCCAGGGGCTCTGGCTTTCTCGTACCACTCCAGCGTGTAACATGGAATTCAGGAGATTTTTCACTTCTTGGTATTGTTGGGGAGGTATTTGGCGGTACCTTTCACGGATAGGAGCGGTATCACCTGTGGGGATTTCGTGCTTGATACTGGGGGTGCATCCAAAGTCGGTGTCATGCCGGGCAAAGGACGCCTGGTGCTCTTGAAGTAACTCTTCCACCTGGGACACTTCTTGGTTGGAGTATTGGGATATGTCCAACTGGCACTTTTCTCGTAGTTCTCGCCCCGCGTTGACGTCACCCGCGACAGCGGCCATGGCAGAGACCGTCACTGTCCAATCTCCCTCTGTAGACGGTGCAAACTGGAGGGGGTTCATAGGGTTCACCTCTTCGGTTAGGGCGTAAACTCGGGCGAGTTGTGTCCCAGCCTCTAGGTCGACGCTCACGTTAGCCGTGTTACCCAGCCTGACAGGAATCCTCCCCTTTCTCACAACGGCTAGCGTTCGAGCAACTAGGGGGTTCAGCTTCCCTTCCTTCGGGGTGCGCGGCTCAATCAGCACCTCCACGCCTTCGAGCTGTCTTGTGGTGCTAAGGGGTAGCGAGATAACGGTCTCCTTCTCAGCAGGTAAAGTTATCCTAGTATGGCGGGGTACGGTGATCGTGGCTAGCGGCAGTTGTTTTTCTGTCATTCGCTGGAGATTGCAGGTCCGGACCACTTGTTGGAAGGCTCGGCGGGTGGCCCTATGTGTGGTCACTTCTTGCCAGTACTTGGGCCCCCTCTTGGTAACCAACACAAGATTCAGGTCTTTCAAGATGTTCATCCCAATAATCATGGGCGTTTCTGATCCACAGCCTTCCCTGACCACGATTATCCCTCTCTTCCCGAGATCTTGCCCACAGACTTCAGTGTTCATCCAGGCAACTCCCGTCACCGGAATGGGTAGATTATTGGCTGCTTTGATCTTGATAGTAGTATCAGGGTCACAGGCAACCCGCGGCTTCAGATACTCTTCGTAAAACTGCTCGGAGATGGTGGATACCTGAGACCCAGTATCCATTAATCCTTGCACGGCGGTCCCTTCCAATAATACTTCCAGGGTAGGGCTGTTTGATGCAAGTTTGTTCCGTGGCTGGCTCTGTTTTCCTACACCCCTCTCCTTGGCCTCCCCTGCCGAGTGAGCCTCTTTGGCAGGGGCGTCTAGTTTAAAGGTGGCCGCTGTTGTGGGGCATGACTTGCTGGTTCCGGTATATCGGCCCGTGGATGAACTTGAACGTTCTGGGGGCAACGGTTTGCTCTATGGCGGGGATCACCGCATGTCCAGCATCTTCCCATCGGCCGGCTGGGTTGTTGTCTCGCTTGCCTGTCCGCCTGTTGGTCCAGGGTGAGCTGCAACACCTGTTTCTGCAACTCTGCCACCATCTGCTTCAGTTCTTCCGTGTCACTGTTCGGGGTTCTGATACCAGTTATGGACCTGCAAGCCGCGGTATAAGTCTGGGCCTCCATGACAGGTCCTCTCGAACGTTCTATCGCTTCTTGCTTAACCTCAGCGAACGTAAGGGCCGGATTTATCCGGAGTAGATCTTGCAGTGAGCGGTTAAGGTACGGGTCTCTTAATCCAGTCACGAATTGATCTCTCAACACCAGGTCACGGGCGCCCGTACTAGCTATCTGTTCTTTTTTCCTGCAGGCTTGTTCAAGCAGTACTTGGAGGGCGTTGGCATATTGAGGGATGTCCTCCGACTCGAGTTGCGTACGCCGGAAGAACATATACCGTAATGTTCCCGCATATGTGGTCGGCCCATAGGTGTTCTTCAGCACCCGCACCAAGTCATCCAACGTACGCTGGCCCCTAACCGTCTCCAGCCTGACTGTCGTCCACGCTTCCCCCTCTAATGTTAGCATGGCCATTTCTGCTAAGGTCTTAGGATCAATGTTATACATCTCCCCCACTATCTTAAGTTGTTCGGTCCATTCAGTTACAGGATAGTTCCGTCCATGCAAATAAGGAAAGGGAGGGCACCACCAATACAAGTTTATACAAAAAATGGGGATCGCTGGGATAATGGAGATAATTATGAAGGAAAAGAAGAGAAGATCCCAAACAGCGATACGACCTCCAGAATAAGTTTCTCAATATTATCAAATTTATTTAATTAATGAAAAAAGTTCACAACAGGAAAAAACACACATCATAAAACCATTTAAAAAGCTACATTCAGCATATTACAGTTCATATGAAAGGGGTTTTTCATAAAAACCTTCAACACCCTTTGCCAGGATTGGAAACAGAGAGATTATGCAGTTCAAGTAATATATACAATATAACATGTATTGCACCGGCTCCTTATACCCCTTTGTTCATATTAATTAATTAAGGACATATACCAAAAGGACATAGTAAATTCAGTCAAATCCCCCAAATGAGTGAAGTCATATCCAACTATGAGATGAATAACCATTCAATTTGGCATAAAGATATAACAACATGATCACATATTAATAGTATCCAATAAGCAAAGCCAGTTTAACCCACACTTAGGTAAGGATAACCAGTTCAGGAGTAATTTTGAGGAACCAGAAACAAATACATGAATAGAGAAAAGGTTACATATTAGAGTAACCTGTTTACCAGTTCCTAGATAGCATAAGGGTGTGAGGGAAGGCGCTCCCCACGCGTATCGCTGCCTGCGCCTGGCAGCTTCGTCAGGGGAAGTGTCCATCCTATTGTGGAGGCAACTTTATATAGCACTAGTCCCATAATGCTGATTGTCCCCAGCTGGGTGCAGGAGGTGATCGGGTGGCCAGTCCGCCCCTCCTACATCCAGAGCGCGCAAGCGCGGACGCGCTATTGCGCATGTCAGGCTCCCGGAAAATGGCCGCCCGCATAGAGGCGACAGGTTCATGCGCGCATGCGCGAAGCGTATAGCGCGCATGTCCGGGAGATCATAATAACAAGCTCATCTCTTTTCCCCTATTCTCTCAGACAGAGAGTTATATTATGATGGAACAATAGCGTTCAGTAGTAGTATAAGTACTCTGTATATAAACCAATGATCTCATTATGTTTAATATCAAATAGGTAGTCATTAAGATTAGATCTATGATATAGTAGAGCATCACAAGAAATAATTAATGAGAGGGAATGTAGAGAGACATAAAAGGTTCAGTGAGGCAAAGGAAGATCATAAATTTGATCAATAGGAGAATAGGTGCACACAATAGGATAGTTCCGTCCGTTAAACTTCCTCACCTGATTGACAATAGATGCCGGGGGAGCTGTCCGGTTATAAGCTACTACCGGGAGGAGATTCTGTTGATCACACATCCTGCCGACTACGCCAGATGAAGCGACCGGCGGTAAGGCCGCGGGTGTGTGTGTATGATCTTTCTCAACAGAATCCCCATACTCAGATTTAACCGGTAATAACATTTCTTTACTGTAAAACATGTCTATAACACAGTCAACTGATCTAGCTGCACACATGTATATATTAGAGTCTCTGGATCTTCACTTCTTCCGGGTACGCAGCAAGCAAAGAAAAAAAACACAACAATGGAGATATCTTTCCCTAACTTTCCCTAAAATCACGTACCAGTCTATCACAGAAGAAGGTGTCGCTCCCACGTAGCAGGCCTGGGGTCTCACGATGACGGGTCCCGGTGCAGCGCTGAAGGGGGAAACTCCTCAGTTTTCTTCTGTGGTCTCCTTCCGCAGGTAACAGAATCTTTCTTTGTTAGTCTCTCCCAGTCTCAGGGCACACAGAGGAGCAGAAGGGAGCCCACAGCAGCACAGAAGTCTCTCTCAGTCTCGGGGCAAACCGATGAGCAGAAGGGAGATCACAGTAGCACAGATGGCTCCCTTATGTCAGTCACAGCCCCTGCACATGTAATCCAGTGGCAATGTCCTGAATTCCGGAGGCAATGTCCTGAATTTGAGTGGGACCCTCGGTAAGACAAGGTCCTGCAGACCGGGGGTTGCAACAGCGATCCTCACGGGGTATTTCTTCCCAAGAATCCGGCTGCAAAAGAGCCCTATGTCGGGAGACACCACACAGTCTGTCCTGACAGAGCTCTGGATCTCTAATCATCATCTCCCGCCCTTTTTCTTCCTCAGCACAAGGCTGTTGGGGGAGGGGATCAGACTGTGTAATGTTCACTGCAGTGTCCATTTGAATAACAACACAGTCAGGGCTACCCACTTCATTACAGTATTATTATCTTAATTTAATTTGTCTTCAATGAAAAAACACAAAAAGAATTGTCCTAAAGCCAAATTGGATCTAATTCCACCAAACATAAAAAGGGGGTGGACAAAAGTATTGGCACTGTTATGGTGGGTTTAGACACACCAATGTATCTGTTCAATATCTGAACCAATCTCTGGTTGCAGTGAAATCATGGATACATTGCTCCATGTTGTACACAGCCACAAAATGGAGCAATGTATCCATGATTTCACTGCAACCAGAGATTGGTTCAGATATTGAACAGATAAATTGGTGTGTGTAAACCCACCATCAGAAAAATCATGTGATGCTTCTGTAATTTGTGTAATTAACAGCACCTGTAACTTACCTGTGGCACCTAACAGGTGTTGGCAATAACTAAATCACACTTGCAGCCAGTTGACATGGATTAAAGTTGACTCAACCTCTGTCCTGTGTCCTTGTGTGTACCACATTGAGCATGGAGAAAAGAAAGACCAAAGAACTGTCTGAGGACTTGCCTCATTATCGCCGCATCACACTAGGCGACGCCCTGGTGATGGCGGCGAAAGGCCATGCCCCTGCATTGCCGCTGAAATCACCGGCGATGTCACCTAGTGTGACAGTACCCTAAGAGTTGTATGGAGTGGTTCCAGTTGTGTCAAAGAGAGCTGTACTTGAAGGGTCCGGTTGCCTGGAACACAGCTGTATACAGCGGGTCTGGTTATATCGTGGAGTGCTCAACATGATGGGTTTGCTTGTGTGGCAGAGATCTGTAAGCAGCGGGTATGGTTGTGTGTGGGAGATCTGTACATGGCAGTCCGGTTGTGTGGGGGAGAGCTGTACGCAGTGGGTCTGGTTGTGCGGTGGAGGGCTGTACGTGGCAAGTCCAGTTGCTTGGCAGAGAGCTGTACAGGGCGGGTCCAGTTGTGTAAGAGAGAGCTGTATATGTCAGGTCTGCTTGTGTGGTGGAGTGCTGTACGTGGCGGGTCTGGTTGTGTGGGGGAGATCTACTGTATATGTGGCAGGTCCATTTCTGTGGGGGAAGGTTGTACGTGGCAGGTCCGGTTGTGTGGAGAAGAGCTATGAGTAGTGGGTCTGGTTGTTTGGTGGAGAGCTGTACGTGGCGGGTCCAATTGTGTGGGGGAGGGTTGTACGCGGCAAGTCCAGGTGTGTGTGGGGGAGAGCTGTATATGGTGGGTCCAGTTGTGTGGGGGACGGCTGTACTGGGCGGGTCCAGTTGTTTTGGAGAGTCCTGCACATGGCAGGGCCGGATGTGTGTGGGAGGGCTGTACTAGGTGGGTCCGATTATGTGGGGAGGGCTGTACGTGGCGGGTCTGGTTGTGTGGAGGAGGGCTGTACGTGGCAGGTCCGGATGTGTGGGGGAGGGCTGTATTTGGCGGATTCGGTTGTGTGTGGGAGGGCTGCACATGGCGGGTCCGGTTGTGTGATGGACGGCTGCATGTGGCGGGTCCGGTTGTGTGGGGGAGGGCTGTATGTGGCAGATCCTGTTGTGTGGGGGAGGGCTGTATTTGGCAGGTTCGATTGTATGGGAGAGGGCTGTACGTGGCGGGTCCAGTTATGTGGGGGAGGGCTGTATTTGGCGGGTCCAGTTGTGTGATGGAGGGCTGCATGTTGCGGGTCCGGTTGTGTAGGGGAGGGCTGCATGTGGCGGGTCCAGTTGTGTGGGGGAGGGCTGCACGTGGCGGGTCTGGTTGTGTGGGGGAGGGCTGTATTTGGCAGGTTCGGTTGTATGGGAGAGGGCTGTACGTGGCGGGTCCAGTTATGTGGGGGAGGGCTGCATGTGACGTGTTCGGTTATGTGGGGGAGGGCTGTATGTGGCGGGTCCGGTTTGTGTGGGGGAGGGCTGCATGTGACGTGTTCAGTTATGTGGGGGAGGGCTGTATGTGGTGGGTCCGGTTGTGTGGGGGAGGGCTGCATGTGGCGGGTCCGATTGTGTGTTGTGTGGGGGAGGGCTGTACACGGCGGGGCTGTATTTGGCAGAGCTGTATATTGTGGTTATGAGTTTGAATATGACCGGAAAATGAGGCAATAAATTAACGCTTTCAACGCAGTATTGTAAATATATATATATCGAAGCTGAATCAATGCCGAAGAGTTCCCTCATAGAGACAATGTTGTGATTTTGTGTTACTCGTGGATTTTGGCGCAGACTGTGCAGATTAAGCCGGGAGCTTTGTGCACCCCCGCCATTGGATTTGGTTTAGCCCGTCGTCCCCCGCCCTTATAATCGGTTTGGCTCTGGGATCTATCATGCTTCGCAGCACAGTCGTCGCCATTTTTCTGAAGCCCTTATACTGACGCTATTTCCGGGTTACAGTTCACAGCGTCACGTGACTTCACTCTTCCAGTTTTTTTTCTTGCCAAAAACAAAAATGGCGGCCTGACAATTACTGAGCTCCACCCAGAGCGAGTCACGTGACAGTGCATGTACCAAAGTAGCCAATCAATGTACAGGACTATCGGTGGGCGTGTCCTGTGAGGTGGAGGCGGAGTCAACAGCAGCAATGAAGTAAGCGTGAAAATGCACAATGAGTAATATATACTGTATACCCCTCTATACTGCTGTGTATACACTGTATGGTACTGTATACCTCTATATACCGCTGTGTATACACTGTATGGTACTGTATACCCCTCTATACTGCTGTGTATACACTGTATTATACTGTATACCCCTCTATACCACTGTGTATACACTGTATGGTACTGTATACCCCTCTATACCACTGTGTATACACTGTATGGTACTGTATACCCTCTATACTGCTGTATATACACTGTATTATACTGTATACCCCTCTATACTGCTGTGTATACACTGTATGGTACTGTATACCCCTCTATACAGCTGTATATACACTGTATTATACTGTATACCCCTCTATACCACTGTGTATACACTGTATGGTACTGTATACCCCTCTATACCACTGTGTATACACTGTATGGTACTGTATACCCCTCTATACTGCTGTATATACACTGTATTATACTGTATACCCCTCTATACTGCTGTGTATACACTGTATGGTACTGTATACCCCTCTATACCGCTGTGTATACACTGTATTATACTGTATACCCCTCTATACTGCTGTGTATACACTGTATGGTACTGTATACCCCTCTATACTGCTGTGTATACACTGTATTATACTGTATACCCCTCTATACTGCTGTATATACACTGTATTATACTGTACACCCCTCTATACTGCTGTGTATACACTGTATTATACTGTATACCCCTCTATACCGCTGTGTATACACTGTATGGTACTGTATACCTCTATATACCGCTGTGTATATACTGTATGGTACTGTATACCCCTCTATACCGCTGTGTATACACTGTATGGTACTGTTTACCCCTCTATACTGCTGTGTATACACTGTATTATACTGTATACCCCTCTATACTGCTGTGTATACACTGTATGGTACTGTATACCCCTCTATACTGCTGTGTATACACTGTATGGTACTGTATACCCCTCTATACTGCTGTGTATACACTGTATTATACTGTATACCCCTCTATACTGCTGTATATACACTGTATTATACTGTACACCCCTCTATACTGCTGTGTATACACTGTATTATACTGTATACCCCTCTATACCGCTGTGTATACACTGTATGGTACTGTATACCCCTCTATATACTGCTGTGTATACACTGTATTATACTGTATACCTCTATATACTGCTGTGTATACACTGTATGGTACTGTATACCCCTCTATACTGCTGTGTATACACTGTATTATACTGTATACCTCTATATACTGCTGTGTATACACTGTATTATACTGTATACCCCTCTATACTGCTGTGTATATACTGTATGGTACTGTATACCCCTCTATACTGCTGTGTATACACTGTATTATACTGTATACCTCTATATACTGCTGTGTATACACTGTATTATACTGTATACCCCTCTATACTGCTGTGTATACACTGTATGATACTGTATACCCTCTATACTGCTGTGTATACACTGTATTATACTGTATACCTCTATATACTGCTGTGTATACACTGTATTATACTGTATACCCCTCTATACTGCTGTGTATATACTGTATGGTACTGTATACCCCTCTATACTGCTGTGTATACACTGTATGGTACTGTATACCCCTCTATACTGCTGTGTATACACTGTATTATACTGTATACCCCTCTATACTGCTGTGTATACACTGTATTATACTGTATACCCCTCTATACCGCTGTGTATATACTGTATGGTACTGTATACCCCTCTATACCGCTGTGTATACACTGTATGGTACTGTATACCTCTATATACCGCTGTATATACTGTACTGAGTGTTGTCCTCTCCCCAGGCTGAATATTGAGGGGCTCCTCGTTCACTTTCCCTATGAATACATCTATCCGGAGCAGTACTCCTACATGCTGGAGCTGAAGAGGACCCTGGACGCCAAGGTGATGGGGGAGGGCGGACTATGATGGCGCTATATACAGTACATACCTATATAAGGGCCCTTTCACACTGGGGTTTTTTGAAAAATGCGACAGTCGCGGTAAAAAAAAAACCGCATCTGCCGCATTTTCCGCCTAAAGGCCGCCCTTGTGTCACACTTGCGGCAAGCCTCATGCATTGTCTATGGGGCATGCGGTAAGTGTCCGGCAAGTGCAACTCCGGCAGTTGTGGCAGCGAAAAAAAAACGCGGTCAGCGGCGGTACCGCACCTGCCGCACACTTACCGCAAGCCCCATAGACAATGCATGGGGCTTACCTCAAGTGTGGCACAAGTTGGGCCCTTAGGCGGAAAATGCGGCAGATGCGTTTTTTTTACCGCGACTGACACATTTTTCAAAAACCCCATAGTGAAAGGGCCCTAATAAATAGTGGCTGTGATTGGCTGATCCAGTAATAATGTGACAGGCGCTCGCCTCACTCGTCCTATGTTTTACCTGCAGGGTCATGGAGTCCTGGAAATGCCGTCAGGGACTGGGAAGACTGTGTCACTGCTGTCACTGATTGTGGCCTATCAAATGGTCAGTCTCTATACTGTATACACTGTATACTGAGTGTATGATAGGTACTGGACCCTCCTCATCCCTCTGTATACGCTATATACTGAGTGTATGATAGGTGCCGGCCCCTCCTCATCCCTCTGTGTGTTCTATATACTGAGTGTATGATAGGTACTGGACCCTCCTCATCCTTCTGTGTGCTCTATATACTGAGTGTATGATAGGTACCGGCCCTCCTCATCCCTCTGTATACGCTATATATTGAGTGTATGATAGGTGCCGGCCCCTCCTCATCCCTCTATGCTCTATATACTGAGTGTATGATAGGTGACGGCCCCTCCTCATCCCTCTGTATACGCTATATACTGAGTGTATGATAGGTGACGGCCCCTCCTCATCCCTCTGTATACGCTATATACTGAGTGTATGATAGGTACCGGCCCCTCCTCATTCCTCTGTGTGCTCTATATACTGAGTGTATGATAGGTACCGGCCCCTCCTCATTCCTCTGTGTGCTCTATATACTGAGTGTATGATAGGTGACGGCCCCTCCTCATCCCTCTGTGTGCTCTATATACTGAGTGTATGATAGGTAGCGGCCCTTCCTCATCCCTCTATGCTCCATATACTGAGTGTATGATAGGTGACGGCCCCTCCTCATCCCTCTGTGTGCTCTATATACTGAGTGTATGATAGGTACCAGCCCCTCCTCATCCCTCTGTATATGCTATATACTGAGTGTATGATAGGTGTCAGCCCCTCCTCATCCCTCTGTGTGTTCTATATACTGAGTGTATAATAGGTAGCGGCCCTTCCTCATCCCTCTATGCTCTATATACTGAGTGTATGATAGGTACCGGCCCCTCCTCATCCCTCTGTGTGTTCTATATACTAAGTGTATGATAGGTGCTGGCCCCTCCTCATTTTTCTGTGTGCTCTATATACTGAGTGTATGATAGGTAGCAGCCCTCCTCATCCCTCTATGCTCTATATACTGAGTGTATGATAGGTAGCGGCCCCTCCTCATCCCTCTATGCTCTATATACTGAGTGTATGATAGGTACCGGCCCCTCCTCATTCCTCTGTGTGCTCTATATACTGAGTGTATGATAGGTAGCGGCCCTTCCTCATCCCTCTATGCTCTATATACTGAGTGTATGATAGGTGACGGCCCCTCCTCATCCCTCTGTGTGCTCTATATACTGAGTGTATGATAGGTACCAGCCCCTCCTCATCCCTCTGTGTGCTCTATATACTGAGTGTATGATAGGTGCTGGCCCCTCCTCATTCCTCTGTGTGCTCTATATACTGAGTGTATGATAGGTACCGGCCCCTCCTCATCCCTTTGTGTGCTCTATATACTGAGTGTATGATAGGTGACGGCCCCTCCTCAACCCTCTGTGTGCTCTTATATACTGAGTGTATGATAGGTACCGACCCCTCCTCATCCCTCTGTGTGTATGATGGGTGTCAGGACCTCCTTATCCCCTCTGTGATTTTTTTACCTTGATGTCTGATGCTTTTTTCTAGACTTATCCTTTGGAGGTGACGAAGCTGGTGTACTGCTCGCGGACCGTCCCAGAGATAGAGAAGGTGAGGTCTGCGGTGACCGCCATGCCCGGGCGGTGTTGGTCGCCTCACTCATGGTCACTGTTTGCAGGTGGTGGAGGAGCTGCGGAAGCTGATAGACTACATACAGGCGCAGACCGGGGAGAAGCTGAACTTCTTGGCTTTGGCTCTGAGCTCCAGACGTAACTTGTGTGTGAACCCGGAGGTGAGTGCTCGCTCCTGGCTCCTCCGGACGCACTTTGTCCTCGTTATTCCATGTTCCTGTCATTATAGGTCAGCGCTCTCCGATTTGGCAAAGAGATTGACGGGCGATGCCACAGCCTCACGGCCTCCTTTGTGAGGGCACAGAGGCAGCGAGACCCCAGCGTCCCCTCCTGCCGCTTCTATGAGGTAAGATGGATGATCCTAGGGTCCGTCTGGAGATGAAGTCTCGGCTCTCGTGCTGCACATTTGCACTTTTTTTGCTCTCAGGAGTTTGATGCGATCGGCAGGGAGTCTCCACTGCCTCCCGGGATTTACAATCTTGACGACCTCCGGACCCTGGGCCGGCAGCGCGGGTGGTGTCCATACTACTTGGCTCGTCATGCTGTGAGTATGTGTCCTTTCTGGCTGGCCACCTCTGCAGGTCCACTCCGGCTGGCCGCCTGTGCAGGCCCCTCCGCCTGGCCGCCTCTGCAGCCCCCACCAACCAGCAGCCTCTGTAGCCCCTTCTGGCTGGCCGCCTCTGCAAACCCCCTCCAGCTGGCCGCCTCTACAGGCCCCCTCCGGCTGGCCGCTTCTGCAGGCCCTCTCCGGCTGGCCGCCTCTGCAGCCCCCTGTGGCCTCTGCAGCCTCTGCAGCCCCCTCTAGCTGGCGCCCTGTGCAGCCCCTCCGGCCGGACCTCCGCTTATCCTCTCTGTCTCCCCTCAGCTGGCTCAGTGTAATGTCATCGTGTACAGTTATCATTACCTTCTGGACCCCAAAATCGCGGATCAGGTGTCCCGGGAGCTGGCCAAGAAATCTGTGGTTGTTTTTGATGAGGCTCATAACATCGGTGAGTCGGATCTTTTCGTCTATCTGCCTTATTGCGACCCTCATTAAACCTCCCCGTCTCCTCCATAGATAATGTCTGCATTGATTCCATGAGCGTCACCATCACACGCCGAACCCTGGAGCGCTGCCAGAACAACATCGACACCCTGAACACTGCCATCCAAAAGTGAGCGAGCGGGGGCCGCACTGCACCTGTAAAGAATAATGGCGAGGGCTAGTGTGGCGTGAGCGTGCAGGGGGTACAATGCACCTGTGAGGGGGAATGATGAGGGCTAATGTGGTGTGAGTGGGGGGCACAATGCCCCTGTGAGGGAGGATGGCGAGGGCTAGTGTGGCGTGAGGGGGGATGGCAAGGACTAATGTGGTGTGAGCGAGCGGGGGGGCACAATGCACCTGTGAGGGCTAATGTGGCGGCCGGTCATTGCGGGGTTAATGGAGCAGGTGAGGATGATGATGGGGATCTCTGAGGGTCTCTACAAGTCGCTGTTTTACATTTAGGATTAAAGAGACTGATGAGCAGAAGCTGAAGCAGGAATACGCCCGGTTGGTGGAGGGTCTGCGCGAGGCCACGGTCGCTCGTGAGACGGATGTTTACCTTGCGAATCCTGTGCTACCGGATGAGATCCTCCAGGGTGAGACGGTTGGGGGTGACTGCCGCCAGTGTATGGTGACACCACAGTGGAGGGGCAGTGTTCAATTCCTGCAAATCTATAGCCACAGTCCTATAACCTCTCACTCCTCTGACAGAGGCCGTCCCCGGCTGTATCCGCAACGCTCTGCACTTTCTGGGCTTCCTGCGCCGTCTAATCGGCTATGTGAAGTCTCGTCTGCGTTCAGGACATGTGACCCAGGAGGGCCCGGCTGCCTTCCTGCGCGACATCTATGAGAAAGTCTGCATTGAACGGAAGCCGATGAGGTGAGTCAGTCAGTTCTATCATGAATCAGGGGTCCGGCTGATCCTCCAGTCATCTGCTGTATCCCTGACCCTCCGCTGCCTGCATCCTCCCACCTGGCCCACCGTCGCTGACCCTCTGCTGTTTGGGTCCTCCGACATGGCCCTCTGTCCCTGAATCTCCGCTGACCATCCTTCCACATGGCCCTCTATATACCTTTTCTTCTGCTGGCCGCATCTTCTGCTCCTCCGACATGACTCTCTGTCCCTGACTCTCCGCTGCCTGCGTCCTCCTGCATGTCCCTCTGTCCCTGACCCTCCTGATAGTCTTTTGTCCCTGACCCTCCTGATTGTCCTCTGTCCCTGACCCCCCACTGCCTGCGTCTTCCCACATGGCCCTCTGTCCCTGACCCTCCTGATTGTCTTCTGTCCCTGACCCTCCTTATTGTCCTTTGTCCCTGAACCTCCTTATTGTCCTCTGTCGCTGACCATCCTAATTGTCTTTTGTCCCTGACCCTCCTGATTGTCCTCTGTCCCTGACCCCCCACTGCCTGCGTCTTCCCACATGGCCCTCTGTCCCTGACCCTCTTTTGCCCACGTCCTCCCACATGTCCCTCTGTCTCTAACCGTCCTCTGACTGTGTTCTCTCACATGGCCCTCTGTCCCTGACCCTCCTTATTGCCCTTTGTCCCTGACCCTCCACTGCTCGCCTCCTCCCACATTGTTGTTCCTATATTCAGCGCTGCCTCCCTTGCTGTAGGTTCTGTGCGGAGCGGCTGCGCTCTCTCACACGGACGCTGGAGATTGCAGACGTCACGGACCTGTCTCCTCTCACCCTCATCACTAATTTTGCCACACTCGTCAGCACTTACACCAAAGGTGAGGGTGTGGAGTGCCGCCGTCCTCCGGGATTTGCCTCTTCTCTGCTCCTCACATTTGGACCTTTGCCCCCCAGGTTTCATGATCATCATTGAGCCCTTTGAAGACCGGACGCCAACGATCAGTAACCCGGTGTTACACTTCAGGTGACCCCTCCAGCTGGCAGGGAGTGGGGATAGGTCGGGGGTTATTCTGGGGGTGGTCACAGGTAGAGGGTTATTCTGGGCGTGGGTACCGGTGGGGAGTTATTTTGGGTCTTGGCATCGGAGGGGGGTTATTCTGGGGGTGGGCACGGTGGGGGGATATTCTGGGAGTGGGGATTATTCTGGGGTGGGCACTGGTAGGGGGATATGCTGGGGCTGGGCACTGATGGGGGGGTTATTCTGGAGGTGGGCATCACTGGGGTGTTTTTCTGGAGGTGGACACAGGTAGGGGGATATTCTGGGTGTGGGCACCGGTGGGGGTGTTATTCTGGGGGTGGGGGTTATCCTGGGAGTGGGCACCAGTGGGGGGATATTTTGGGATATGCACCGGTGGGGGGGGGGTTATTCTGGGGGTGGGCACCGGTGGGGGGTTTATTCTGGGGGTGGGCACCACTGGGGGGGTTATTCTGGGGGTGGTGGGGATATTCTGGGGGTGGGCACCACTGGGCTGTTATTCTGGGGGTGGTGGGGATATTCTGGGGGTGGGCACCACTTGGGTGTTATTCTGGGGGAGGGCACCACTGGAGGATTATTCTGGGGGGTTATTCTGGGGTTGGTGGGGATATTCTGGGGGTGGGCACCACTCGGGGGTTATTCTGGGAGTGGGCACCACTGGGGGGTTATTCTAGGGGTGGAGGATTATTCTGGGGTGGGCACTGGTGGGTGGGATATTCTGGGGTTGGGGGAATATTCTCGTGGTGTGCACCCATGGGTAGTTATTCTAGGAGTGGGGGTTATTCTGGGGTGGGCACTACTGGGGGGTTATTCTGGGGGCGTGCACCACTGGGGGGTTATTCTGGGGGTGGTGGGGATATTCTGGGGGTGGGCACCACTGGGGGTTATTCTGGGGGTGGGCACTGGTAGGGGGTTATTCTGGGGGTGGGCACCACTGGGGGGGTTATTCTGGGGGTGGTGGGGATATTCTGGGGGTGGGCACCACTCGTGGGTTATTCTGGGGGTGGGCACCACTGGGGGTTATTCTGGGGGTGGAGTATTATTCTGAGGGTGGGCACTGGTGGGGGGGTTATTTTGGAGTTGGGGGGATATTCTCATGGTGTGCACACATGGCTAGTTATTCTAGGAGTGGGGGTTATTCTGGGGGTGGGCACTACTGGGGGGTTGTTCTGAGGGTGGGGGGTTATTCTGGGGGTGGGCACCGGTAGGGGGTTATTCTATGTCTTTTGGCTGCGTCTCTTCCTGCCCTGATCCTTGGATCTGAGCTTCCTCTGCGGCCCCCCTGTATGGTCCGGAGCCCCCCTGTATGGTCCGGAGCCCCCTTGTGTGGTCCGGCGCCCCCGTGGTCTTGCCGCTGGTGACACCTCACTCGCTGTCTCTTCTCCTCCGCAGCTGTCTGGACTCGTCGCTCGCTATAAAGCCGGTGTTCCAGAGGTTTCAGTCTGTCATCATCACATCCGGGGTAGGAGGCGCTCGCACACCTCGCTTCGCTCCCCCTCGTACGTGGCCTCACCCGTCTCCTGTTTCCACAGACCCTCTCCCCACTGGACATCTACCCTAAAATTCTGGACTTCCGGCCTGTAACCATGGCAACATTCACTATGACACTGGCCCGGGTCTGCCTGTGTCCGATGGTAAGAAGAGGTCCGAGGAGAGAGGCCCCAAGGAAGGATGGTAACCATGACAACCAGACCATAATGTGACCCTCTGCACCATCTTCACAGGTTGTCGCCCGAGGAAACGACCAAGTTGCGATGAGCTCCAAATATGAGACGAGGGAGGATCTGGGTAAGAGATTGTGTCCTGTGTCTCCATGGTGACGCTGCGTCCTGTGACTGACCTCTGACCCCACAGCCGTCATGAGGAATTATGGGAACCTTCTCCTGGAGATGTCTGCCGTGGTCCCTGATGGGATAGTGGGATTTTTCACCAGTTACCAGTATATGGAGAACATTGTGGCTTCGTGGTATGAGCAGGTACGTTACTCCTAATGTGCGGGGTCAAGAGTCGCCCCCGGGGTCAGGAGACGCTTACCTGGGGTCAGGAGACAGCCCTCAGGGTCAAGAAGCGCCCCCAGGGGTCAGAGGATGCCACTTTGGTTCAGGTAGCACCCCGGGGTCAGGAGACACCTCCCAGAGTCAGGAGACACCTCCCAGGGTCAAGATGTGCCCCCTGGGGTCAGGAGACTCCCCGCGGGGGCAGCTCACCATTATCGTCATCCATCGTGTCTTGCCAGGGAATCCTGGAGAACATCCAGAGGAACAAGCTGATCTTCATAGAGACCCAGGATGGGGCCGAGACCAGTGTGGCCCTGGAGAAGTATCAGGAGGTGAGTCTGGGGTCGGGATGGGGGCCCGAGGCTCCAGAGGGGGCCGACTTCTCACCTTTACCTATCATTTCAGGCCTGTGAGAATGGACGAGGAGCCATCTTACTGTCTGTCGCTCGGGGAAAAGTGTCTGAAGGAATCGATTTTGGTAAGTGGAGGGTGGGGGGTCACGTTGTGGCGACCTCTGTGACCTTACTTGACCCCATGTCTGCTCCTCCCCGACAGTCCACCATTATGGCCGAGCTGTGATCATGTTTGGGGTCCCATACGTATACACCCAGAGCCGGATCCTGAAGGTGGGTGCTCGAACCCTGTGGCTGATGGCGTCTCCTCCCCGCGCGGTGTAACGTCTTTTTTCCTCTCGGCGCGGTGTAACGTCTTGTCTCCTACCCATGCAGTCTAACGTCCTGTCTCCCGCGTGCTGTAATGTCTTGTCTCCTCCCCAAGCTGTGTAACATCTTGTCTCCTCCCCGCGCAGTGTAATTGTCCAGTCTTGTCTCCGCGCGGTGTAACGTCTTGTCTTCTCTCCACGCGGTGTAACGTCTTGTCTTCTCTCTGCGGGGTGTAACGTCTTGTCTTCTCTCTGCAGGGTGTAACGTCTTGTCTTCTCTCCGCGCGGTGTAATTTTGTCTCCTCTCCGCGCGGTGTAATTTTGTCTCCTCTCGGCGCGGTGTAACGTCTTGTCTCCTCTCGGCGCAGTGTAACGTCTTGTCTCCTCTCGGCGCAGTGTAACGTCTTGTCTCCTCTCGGCGCAGTGTAACGTCTTGTCTCCTCTCGGCGCAGTGTAACGTCTTGTCTCCTCTCGGCGCAGTGTAACGTCTTGTCTCCTCTCGGCGCAGTGTAACGTCTTGTCTCCTCTCGGCGCAGTGTAACGTCTTGTCTTCTCTCCACACGGTGTAACGTCGTGTCTCCTCCCCGCGTGGTATAATGTCTTGTCTTCTTCCCAATCGATGTAACGTCTTGTCTCCTCACTGCGCGGTGTTAACGTCTTGTATCTTCCCTGCGTGGTGTAACGTCTTGTCTCCCTCCCGCGCGGTGTAATGTCTTGTCTCCTCCCTGTGCGGTGTAACGTCTTGTCTCCTCCCTGTGCGGTATAATGTCCTGTCTCCTCCCGCACGGTGTAACGTCTTGTCTCCCCCCGCGCGGTGTAACGTCTTGTCTCCTCTTGGCGCGGTGTAATGTCTTGTCTTCTTTCTGCGCGGTGTAACGTCTTGTCTCCCCCTCGCGCGGTGTAATGTCCTGTCTCCTCCCCGCATGGTGTAACGTCTTGTCTTCTCTCTGTGCGGTGTAACATCTTGTCCTCTCTCTGCGCGGTGTAACGTCTTGTCTCCTCCCCGCACGATGTAACGTCTTGTCTCCCCCTCACGCGGTGTAACATCTTGTCTTCTCTATGCGCGGTGTAACGTCTTGTCTCCTCCCCACGCGGTGTAACGTCTTGTCTCCTCCCCGAGCAGTGTAACATCTTGACTCTTCCTCCAGGCTCGCCTTCAGTTCCTGCGAGATCAGTTCCACCTGCGGGAGAATGATTTCCTGACGTTTGATGCCATGAGACACGCGGCGCAGTGCGTCGGCCGAGCCATCCGTGGGAAGACGGACTATGGCATCATGCTGTTTGCCGATAAGGTAGCGTGACCCTCCCGGCTGCTGATGGATCCGATATTCCTGTGGTCTAAGCAGCGGGGAGCCAGGGTCCTGGAAGACCAATCATTAACCCCGACCTGTCTGGCAGAGGGAAGAGCACGGCGTGGACAAGGGGCAAAGACAATGATATACCATATCCCGGCCATACTGAACAATGGCATGTTATGTGGCTACTGACAGGATGCCTCCGCCAATGTGTATATGTAGTATAACTGCTGACAGGATGGCTCCGCCCACTTGTACATATGATTTATGTCTTCCTCACAGAGATACGCACGCTCTGATAAGAAGGGAAAACTTCCGCTGTGGATTCAGGAACATCTGACAGACGCCAACCTGAACCTGACGGTGGACGAGTGCATCCACCTCTCCCGACACTTCCTCAGGGACATGGCGCAGCCGTTCCGCAGGGTGAGTCATCACCTTCTAACCTTCCCTAATATCAGACCGATCACCTGAGAACTTATCACCTGATGATCAGCCTCATATGTCATCAGACTACACCAAGTGTCCCAAGGACACAGCCGCACTGTCTCTGCTCCTGTCCTCTGTCTATGGTCATCTCCTCTGTCTCTGCTCCTGTCCTCTGTCTATGGTCATCTCCTCTGTCTCTGCTCCTGTCCTCTGTCTATGGTCATCTCCTCTGTCTCTGCTCCTGTCCTCTGTCTATGGTCATCTCCTCTGTCTCTGCTCCTGTCCTCTGTCTATGGTCATCTCCTCTGTCTCTGCTCCTGTCCTCTGTATATGGTCATCTCCTCTGTCTCTGCTCCTGTCCTCTGTCTATGGTCATCTCCTCTGTCTCTGCTCCTGTCCTCTGTGTATGGTCATCTCCTCTGTCTCTGCTCCTGTCCTCTGTATATGGTCATCTCCTCTGTCTCTGCTCCTGTCCTCTGTCTATGGTCATCTCCTCTGTCTCTGTTCGTGTCTTCGCTCTCTGCTCATGTCCTCTGTCTCTTCTGTAGGAGGACCAGCTGGGTTTGTCTCTGTTGACGTTGGAGCAGCTGCAGTCTGAGGAGATGCTGCAGAAGATCCAGGACATCGCTCATCAGGTGTGACCTCCAGCCATGTGAGCTGGATGTGAGGAGCCTCGGCTGCCAGATGAGACCCGGGATCGTCCTCCAGTCCTGACTTGTGTCCAGGATGTGACCTGAGGGCGGTGGTCTCTGCGGCGGTCTCTGCAGTTGATATATAGGTTTTCATATATAGAATAAATTGCTACATTTCTTATTTCTGCACTGGTCATCATTAGGAGGCTTCTCATTGGTACGATGTGTGTAACCGATCGCATTCCACCCCAGAACTAAGGCCGTCTCCTCGTGCCCTTGGCCTCGTCCTCCATTTTCTCAGTCTCTTTCATCCCCTCGGTCTCCTCCGTCCCCTACGTCTCCCTCGTCCTTTCAGTTTCTTCTGTCCCCTCAAGTCTTCTCCGACCCCTCGGTCTCCTCAGTTCCCTCCATCCTCTCGGTCTCTTCCATCCCTTCAGTCTTCTCCGTCCCCTCCATCTCCTTCGTCCTCTCGGTCTCCTCCGTCCTCTTAGTCTCCTCCGTCCCCTCCATCTCCTTCGTCTCCTCCGTCCCCCGGTCTTCTCCATCTCATTAGCCTCCTCCGTGCCCTACACGCCGCCCACTCTACACATTTGTGTCTCTGACCCGGGATATTTTCGGTGCCGCTGGCCCCTTGTGACATGATGGCGCTGCAGCGTAACCTCCTTTGTCTGAACTGCAGGTGTTCATGAAAAGCGCTGCGCACACCGAACCCCCAGCCGAGAAAGCCCCCAGGATGTCCCAGGGTGAGTGATGATGGGAGTTGTTCTCCTTCCTGTATGGACCTGATACAGCACAGAATAACGGCGCTATTACTGATGCTCCTCAGTGCGGCACTATTACTGACAAGAAGGAAAAGGAAGGGTTACGGCACCTCCAAAATAGAATAAAAACGTATCTTCAATCTTTATTTAAGTCCACACATATGGGAGTAACATTATGCATTTGGTCCAATAATCCCGACCCCTTTCTGCCAATTGACGTCTTTTCTTTTTGGGGAAATCATTCCCTGCTGTGGTTGCAATGTCCAGTAGGTGGCAGCAGCGAGACACCGTCTTCCTCCTCCACCCCTATAATGTCACACTTGTCACTTTTCTGACACTTCTCTATACTCAGACGTCCCAATCACCGGCTCTTCTCATTCTAAAATCTGTTATTAGTGCAAAACGTCTCACCATTGTGACTTCTCACTGGTGTCATTTGTGATGTAAGGGGTTAACACATATAAATGTTGGTCAGATGTATGGGCCCTTGTAGGTTTCCTGGTATATATGGTTCTCCTCCGTGTATATATGTCCTGTTCCTGGTATATATGGTCCTCCTTCTTGTATATATGTCCATTCTCTGTCCCTAACGCATAAGTGACAACATAGCGCTCATCTGTCCTCCGCTCGCACGTCGCCCGTTGTCCTCCCGCAGGCAGCGCACAGTGGCGGCAGCTGTCATCGGAGTGCAGGGACAGGGGGTCACTCTCATGCGCGGGCCCCTGCTGCTGCACCTCCGACAGCTCACAGCCTCTGTGTGTGTGCGGGCAGCGTGTGGCACAGTGCCGGGGCCCGACAGGTGTCTGGTGCATTTCAGCTGGATCTGTGTTCACGATGCGGTCACTGATCCAGCTGACGCAGCGGGCCCCTCTAGCCCCAGGACTGGTCACCGCCACGACCCCTGTCGCTATGTCCGAGCTTGTAGGCCATGTTGCAATGCTCCTATGGGTAATTAAATACAAAAATTGCCTCTTCAGACAGTAAAGGTACCGTCACACGCGGCAATTTTGCTACCAATTTCACTGGCAATTTGCTGGTTGCAGTGAAATCATGGACACATTGTTACATTTGTACACGGCAACAAAATAGAACAATGTGTCCATGATTTCACTGCAACCAGCAAATTGCCAGTGAAATTGCAAGCAATTTTGCTGCATGTGACGGTACCTTAAGAGGACTTGAACACTAGCACCACCTATTGGAAGTAGCAATCCTAAAATTTAATATCAGTTCCTTAACGAGCCTTGTCATATACAGCAACATCAGATCTGATGCTCGTTAAAGGGGCAATATTGACTTTAGGATTGCTGCTTCCAGTAGGTGGCGCTAGAGTTCAGGTCCTTTTTTTCCTCCTTGGTGCAATGCGTGGCTCATTGTCCGACTCCTCAGTATTGGATGTGACATTACCCTTGTCCTCAGTATTGGGATGTGACATTACCCTTGTCCTCAGTATTGGATGTGACATTACCCTTGTCCTCAGTATTGGGACATGACATTACCCTTGTCCTCAGTATTGGGACGTGACATTACCCTTGTCCTCAGTATTGGGACGTGACATTACCCTTGTCCTCAGTATTGAGACGTGACATTATCCTTGTCCTCAGTATTGGGACATGACATTACCCTTGTCCTCAGTATTGAGACGTGACATTACCCTTGTCCTCAGTATTGGGATGTGACATTACCCTTGTCCTCAGTATTGGGATGTGACATTACCCTTGTACTCAGTTTTGGGATGTGACATTACCCTTGTCCTCAGTATTGGGATGTGACATGACCCTTGTCCTCAGTATTGGGATGTGACATTACCCTTGTCCTCAGTATTGGGATGTGACATTACTCTTGTCCTCACTATTGGGATGTGACATGACCCTTGTCCTCTATATTGGGACGTGACATTACTATTGTCCTCAGCTTGACGCTTCCTGCCACTTTTCACCTCTCGATGGTGCATCGCTCGTTACTGTGCCTCTTCTCATTCGTGTTCCCATTGCCCGTTGCACTGATTCCCCCTTGTCCCTGTCGTCTTGTATAACTGTCTGTTATCAGACTTTGCTGATTCCCCCCCTTGTTTTGGACACATAGTACAGGCATCGGGTCGGTATCTCTGGACTAACTACACTTGCTCCAAAACCTTGTCTGCCGTTTGGCTTCTAGGAGCATTCCAAAAATACACGAGACACATGAGCCCCGATATATCAAGGCCAGAAAACTGTTGTAAAACACTTTGAAGGGTCTGACTCCACCGTGCCCTTATCAAGACAACGCGGCTCCCAGTCATGGCTGCCTCCGGTAATCCTGGCATGTAAAGGGTGTATGTCTACATTGTATCAGGACCCACGGCTGGATACAATAAAAATGACGCAGGAATAAACACCAAGCAACTAAAAGAAGCTGTAGACAACTGGAAAGCAAGTGAGAAACAGTATATGGGGTGTCCAAGAGTCCGACACCACCGAATGGAGAGATTCCAAATCATTGGTACCGATGCTGGAAGCAGGCTCTGGACTGAATATGTCTCCTGCCCCTTCTGGCAGCTGTGGGAACTAGAGTGGAGAAGATATACTGTATGACATCCACAATGTTCACAGTATTGGAAGATAAGCACTTAGAAATATATTTCTAAATAATGGGCAGTGACCAGAGGATTGTGCACTAGAACTAGGCTCATTAAGTGGAGGTGGCTGTGCATGTGTGCCCTCCAGAGCTCACTCATTAAGTGAAGGTGGCTGAGCATGTGTGTCCTCCAGCACTCGGCTCATTCGCTGGAGGTGGCTGAGCGTGTGTGTCCTCCAGCACTCGCTCATGAGGTGGAGGTGGCTGTGCATGTGTGTCCTCCAGCACTCGCTCATTAGGTGGAGGTGGCTGAGCATGTGTGTCCTCCAGCACTCAGCTCATTCGCTGGAGGTGGATGAGAATGTGTGTCCTCCAGGGCTCACTCATGAGGTGGAGGTGGCTGTGCATGTGTGTCCTCCAGCACTCGGCTCATTAGGTGGAGGTGACTGAGCGTGTGTGTCCTCCAGCACTCTGCTCATTAGGTGGAGGTGACTGAGCATGTGTGTCTTCCAGCACCTGTCTCCTTTGGTGGAGGTGGCTGAGCATGTGTGTCCTCCAGCACCCGTCTCCTTTGGTGGAGGTGGCTGAGCATGTGTGCCCTCCAGCACCCGTCTCCTTTGGTGGAGGTGGCTGAGCATGTGTGTCCTCCAGCACCCGTCTCCTTTGGTGGAGGTGGCTGAGCATGTGTGTCCTCCAGCACCCGTCTCCTTTGGTGGAGGTGGCTGAGCAGATGTGTCCTCCTGCACCCCATCTCCTTTGGTAGAAGTGGCTGAGCATGTGTGTCCTCCAGCACCCGTCTGCTTTGGTGGAGGTGACTGAGCATGTGTGTCCTCCAGCACCCGTCTCCTTTGGTGGAGGTGGCTGAGCATGTGTGTCCTACAGCACCCGTCTGCTTTGGTGGAGGTGGCTGAGCATGTGTGTCCTCCAGATATGAAGAAGTGAATGCAGCACTCCTGGTCCTTCAATATGTCTATCTTTATTGTGCTGTCTCTTACCCCTGTGAGCTCTCTTTCCTCTGTGGGCTGTGTACAAGATGGCGGTGATATGAGTAAGTGCGCACGTAATCAGGCGGTTGCGGGTGAGGACCATGCGGCACCTCTGGCGGTACTGTACAATGTGCCAGTATTGCCAGTGGGTGCTGTATTTCTACACCCATCTCTTGCCACCGGTGCAAGATAGGAGGACAAACGGACGTTGATGACAGACGGGACAGGACAATTCTATAAGTAGATGAGGTTTTTATTCGCTGTTCCGGGTAAGATATATCTGACAATAAGAACGAAACAGCGAGTCACAGACTAAATCCTGATCAATATTAAGTGATGAGAACTAATATTCAGGGATAATAAGATGTGGCCCCCACAACAGTCTCAATCTGTCACGTGGCTCTCCTGCATTATGGGGGTCCACATCATGACACAGGACGATGGTGGTGCGTCCCCCAAAACTTCCCCTGACAGAGTATCTGTGCATTGATTTCCATGTACAGGTCTGTGGGGTGCGGGTTCCAGTGTCTATTGCATTGTTTGATGACCGGACTGGGTGAGGTTCGGGGGCAGGTGCAGGTGTAAAGGGGTAAATGCCGCCATGGGGTGCTCTAATATTTAGAATTACAGTGTAAAAAAATCCTGATCCTGTCCATCAGTGTTGCACAATTAAAAGGGGGGTGAAGACTTTTCTGCTGTGCGCGGTGCTTGTTGTGTGGGCCGTCACCGGTTGGCACCCACCGGACACTCAATACTTGGCAGAGTCAGGAGTCTAAATTAAGCCCCAAGCAGACAGATACAGATTGCAGGACTTAGAAGGAGGATCACAGCTGGAGGCTGAAGTGCAAGCTCATTGCCCCCCACATGCCCGACCTGTGCCCCCCGAGGTGTCCGAACACAACCCCAGACACATGCACAGGAGAAATCTGCACTGGTGAAACAGCGAAAAGTTATAAAGTGAGAGGAAAGGTCTGTGCAGCCCCCGCCGGTGTGCAGGATGGTAAGCCGTGTAATGGAATACGGTCTATGGGACACCATTATCATTTACAAGCTGACGAGACTCCATAGTGAAGAAGGGTCATAGACCACATAACTGCACAATGCCAGTCAGCTGCTGGGAAAGCCGGCAGGATAATATCAGGGACAAAATATTCCAACTTCAGAAAGATGAAATGGCGTCACCTCAAGAAACGTAGAAATATCTGCCCGGGGAATAAAGAATGTCTCTAGAAATGACCGGTCTTCTTTACTGTAAGAGCAGTAAATCTGCGGAGTAGTCGCCTCAAGAGCTGATCTCTATAGAGGAAGATGAGGGGATTCACTAATAAACTGTGATGGGAACTGTGGTATAATAACGCAAGAAAGACCCTTAATGTGCGGGAAATTACGGCTTTATCTATAGAAATGACCAGTGTTCTCTACAGTAAGAGCAGTGAATCTGTGGAGGAATCAACTCAGGAGTAGATTAAGTGGATCACAGACGACAGGATGATGGAATGTATAATATATATATGAGTGCTCCGTCCTGCTGGAGGAAAGAAGGTTCTGTCTCAATGATCAGTCATCTTTACTGTAAGAGCAGTGAATGTGGGATCATTACCGGAGGGATGAGAGGTCAGCAGCCATTACTCTGAGCACACATGTCATTACCGGAGGGATGAGAGGTCAGCAGCCATTACTCTGAGCACACATGTCATTACCGGAGGGATGAGAGGTCAGCAGCCATTACTCTGAGCACACATGTCATTACCGGAGGGATGAGAGGTCAGCAGCCATTACTCTGAGCACACATGTCATTACCGGAGGGATGAGAGGTCAGCAGCCATTACTCTGAGCACACATGTCCCCGTCTCTCTCCCCTCTATTCCTTTAATCCTGCTCTTTCCCCTCCATCACCGCCTTTGATTGTTGTCATCCTCTCCCTTTCTCTTTCCCCATCCTCTTGTCTTCTCTACACTCAATGCTTATCTTCCATAACCCACCATCTCAATTGCTTTCCTTTACCCCAGTCCTCTCCCCTTCATCTCTGTCCTCTCCCTCTATTATCCTGGACCTCTCCCCTTTCTCTTTCCATTCCTTTCTTCATTCTCCTTTCTGACTTCTTTACCTTCACCATCCCTCGTCCTTCACCTGTCCTCTATACTCACCATTCCTTTACCCCTGCCTTCACCCTGTCCGCATTCCTTGGTCACTCACCTTTTTTCACACAATCCCCTCAACTCTCTAGTTCATCTCCTTACACTCTTTTGTAACGCACCTCCTTTACCCTTTCATAACGCACCTCCTTTACCCATTACCCCCATTTTTCTTTGCTCCTCTTTTAAACCATTCAGTTAATGTCCTTCCTCCCACCTTCACTCCATATTCTCCTCTCCACCTTCCTTTGTCCCATCAACTTATCCTTCCACCATCACCCATGTTTCTATCTTACTCCACTCTGCTGCTCTCTCTTCCATCCATTCTTTCTCCCACTTCATTCCACCCCGTTCCTTCAACCTTGTCTTGTCCGCTATTCAGTCCTTCACCCTCTCGCCTCCATCCCCTCTCCCTCTCCTCACCTTCCTTCAACCTTTTTTTTTCCCCTTTTACACCTTCACCCTCTTGCCTCCACCTTCTCCCCCTCTCTCCTTCATTCACCCTTTTCCTCCTCTTTTCAGTTCTTCACCCTCTTGCCTCCATCCTCTTCCTCTCATCTTTCCTTCACCCTTTACCTCTCCCTTTTTCAGTCCTTCACCCTCTTGCCTCCATCCTCTTCCTTCACCCTTTACCTCTCCCTTTTTCAGTCCTTCACCCTCTTGCCTCCATCCTCTTCCTTCACCCTTTACCTCTCCCTTTTTCAGTCCTTCACCCTCTTGCCTCCATCCTCTTCCTTCACCCTTTACCTCTCCCTTTTTCAGCCCTTCACCCTCTTGCCTCCATCCTCTTCCTCTCTGCCTTCACCCTTTTCCTCTCCTTTTTTCACTCCTTCACCCTCTTGCCTTCATCCTCTTCCTTCACCCTTTTCCTCTCCTTTTTTCACTCCTTCACCCTCTTGCCTCCACCCTCTCCCCCTATTCCTCTTCTCTTTTCTCTCCTTCCCTCTATTGCCTTCCTCCCCCTTCCTTCTCTTCCTTCCTTCACCCCTGGGGTCTTGGGGAGCCGGTGTCTTTATCATCCTTACTATGTGGTTTGTTTTCCTCCTGCCCCTAATCCCATCATGTTTCTTAAAATATCACAAAAAGTGAACAACTGCAAAAAAGATCTTACTCCACAAAAAAGACCCTCTGTTAGTGAGAGCCGCCTGCCGGGGTCTACACTTATATATACACCCTTGTGTCAGTGTCTCTGCTCCTATTACTGTAGATTCTGACCTTTCACCTTCTGGATTCCGCAGTGTGACACCAGGGAGACAAAGCTCAGCGCAGCCCCATGTAAACCTACAGATAGAACACTGGGTATGGCTCAAGGCAGTGGTCAGAGAGCGGCCATTGGTGTGTCCGGTAGGGTTGAGCGGAGACCCCAGAGTGGGGCGCTCTCACACATCTGGGCAGATCTCCCCCCACCGCAGGGTCACCGCTCTGAGGCCGTGGAGTCTCAGGAGCTAACACTCCTCTATTCATGTGACCTGAGGGTCCTTCAGCTTCCGTTCTACTGGACGGACAGATAGATGAAGATGAGACTGTCCCATGGCCTCTATCTTGCTATATGACTTACGTGGCCTCTGTCATATTCTATGACCTGAACATGACTTTTGCCTTGCCCTATGACCCGGATGTAGCCTCTATCTTGCGCTATGACCCAGACGTGGACTCCATCTTGCCCTATGACCCGGATGTAGCCTCTATCTTTCGCTATGACCCAGATGTGGACTCCATCTTGCCCTATGACCCGGATGTAGCCTCTATCTTGCGCTATGACCCAGACGTGGACTCCATCTTGCTCTATGACCCAGCCATGGCCTCTATCTTGCTCTATGACCTGGATGTGACCTTTATCTTGCACTATGACCTGGGTGTAGCCTGTATCTTGCGCTATAACCTGGGTGTACCCTCTATCTTGCACTGTGACCTGGGTATGGCCCCTATCTTGCGCTATGACCTGGGTATGGCCCCTATCTTGCGCTATGACCTGGGTGTGGCCTCTATCTTACGCTATGACCTGGGTATGGCCCCTATCTTGCGCTATGACCTGGGTGTGGCCTCTATCTTGCGCTATGACCTGGGTGTGGCCTCTATTTTGCGCTGTGACCTGGGTGTGGCCTCTATTTTGCGCTATGACCTGGGTGTGGCCTCTATCTTGTGCTATGACCTGGGTGTGGCCTTTATCTTGCACTATGACCTTGGTGTGGCCTCTATCTTGTGCTATGACCTGGGTATGGCCTCTATCTTGCGCTATTATCTGGGTGTGGCCTCTATCTTGCGCTATTACCTGGGTGTGGCCTCTATCTTGTGCTATGACCTGGGTATAGCTTCTATCTTGCACTGTGACCTGGGTGTGGCCTCTATCTTGCGCTATGACCTGGGTGTGGCCTCTATCTTGCGCTATTACCTGGGTGTGGCCTCTATCTTGTGCTATGACCTGGGTGTGGCCTTTATCTTGCACTATGACCTGGGTGTAGCCTGTATCTTGCACTATAACCTGGGTGTACCCTCTATCTTGCGCTATGACCTGGGTATGGCCCCTATCTTGCACTATGACCTGGGTGTGGCTTCTATCTTGCACTATGACCTGGGTGTGGACTCTATCTTGCGCTATGACCTGGGTATGGCCCCTATCTTGCACTATGACCTGGGTGTGGACTCTATCTTGCGCTATGACCTGGGTGTGGCCTCTATCTTGCGCTATGACCTGGGTGTGGCCTCTATCTTGCGCTGTGACCTGGGTGTGGCCTTTATCTTGCACTATGACCTGGGTGTGGCCTCTATCTTGTGCTATGACCTGGGTATGGCCTCTATCCTGTGCTATGACCTGGGTATGGCCTCTATCTTGTGCTATGACCTGGGTGTGGCCTCTATCTTGTGCTATGACCTGGGTATGGCCTCTATCTTGTGCTATGACCTGGGTGTGGCCTCTATCTTGTGCTATGACCTGCGTGTGGCCTCTATCTTGTGCTATGACCTGGGTATGGCCTCTATCTTGTGCTATAACCTGGGTGTGGCCTTTATCTTGCACTATGACCTGGGTGTGGCCTCTATCTTGTGCTATGACCTGGGTGTGGCCTCTATCTTGTGCTATGACCTGGGTATGGCCTCTATCTTGTGCTATGACCTGGGTGTGGCCTTTATCTTGCGCTATGACCTGGGTGTGGCCTCTATCTTGCACTATGACCTGGGTGTGGCCTCTATCTTGTGCTATGACTTGGGTGTGGCCTCTATCTTGTGCTATGACTTGGGTATGGCCTCTATCTTGTGCTATGACCTGGGTGTGGCCTCTATCTTGCGCTATTAGTAGTATTTTATACTCAGGCACACAAAAAAAGAAGAGAGATGATGTTGCAGCATGCTGCAACATCATCTCTCTTCTTTTTTTTGTGTGCCTGAGCATAAAATACTACTACTGACTTAATTTTTCTTAACAGCACCAATTTTCCAGTGAGCCAGGTTATCCTAATATCTATAAAGAAAGAAGGAGGCGGCACTCATTGGACCGGTGAAGACAGGTGTCTTTATTCCAGTCGCGGTATTACATCAGGTGGAGGGTGCGGGGAGGGAGGTGCAGGGATGACGGAGCCCGTTTCGAGTAGTGCTTACTCTTCAACAGATCCTGTGTACCAAGAAACTTTCCCCAGTCCAATGAGTGCCGCCTTTTTCTTTCTTTTTGGATAAAAATGACTCTGTCCTGCAGATGAGCAACGCTGGACCTGGTTCTGTGCCACAATTTCAACTGCAGCAACATAAGGTCAGTGCCCGGATTTCCTTCTACATTCAAAATTATCCTAATATCTATCTTGCGCTATGACCTGGGAGTTGGCTTTGTCTTGTGCTATGACCTGGGTGTGGCCTCTATCTTGCGCTATGACCTGGGTGTGGCCTCTATCTTGTGCTATGACCTGGGTGTGGCCTCTATCTTGTGCTATGACCTGGGTGTGGCCTCTATCTTGCGCTATGACCTGGGTGTGGCCTCTATCTTGTGCTATGACCTGGGTGTGGCCTCTATCTTGCGCTATGACCTGGGTGTGGCCTCTATCTTGCGCTATGACCTGGGTGTGGCCTCTATCTTGTGCTATGACCTGGGTGTGGCCTCTATCTTGCACTATGACCTGGGTGTGGCCTCTATCTTGTGCTATGACCTGGGTGTGGCCTCTATCTTGCGCTATGACCTGGGTGTGGCCTCTATCTTGTGCTATGACCTGGGTGTGGCCTCTATCTTGCGCTATGACCTGGGTGTGGCCTCTATCTTGTGCTATGACCTGGGTGTGGCCTCTATCTTGCGCTATGACACAGAAGAGGCCTCTGTCTTGCGCTATGACCTGGGTGTGGCCATTGCCTTACGCTATGACACAGTAGAGGCCTCTGTCTTGCGCTATGACCTTGGCATAACCCCTGTCTTGCTATATGACATTCCTTGCTGGGGCCTTTATTATGCTCTACTACATGTGTGGAGTCTCCATCAAGATCTATGACCTGGGCATTCCCTGTTTCTAACTTTATGACCTAGGTGTAGCTTATTGCCTATGTGTTGCTCTATGACCTGGGTGTGGCCTCTGCCTTACTCAGTGACCTCTATTTTGCTCCATTACCTGGCGTGGCCTCCATCTTGCTATAGTCATATAGTCACTGCATAAAGGCATGATCTCTGCTTTGCTCTATGACCTGAATGTGGCATCTGCTTTGCTCTATCACCTAGGCGTGGCTTCTGCTTTGCTCTATGACATGGACATGGCTTCTGCTTTGCTCTATCACCTGGGCGTGGCTTCTGCTTTGCTCTATCACCTGGGCGTGGCTTCTGCTTTGCTCTATCACCTGGGCATGGCTTCTGCTTTGCTCTATGACCTGGACATGGCTTCTGCTTTGCTCTATCACCTGGGCATGGCTTCTGCTTTGCTCTATCACTTGGGCATGGCTTCTGCTTTGCTCTATGACCTGGCCATGACTTCTGGCTTGCTCTATAACCCGGATGTGGTTTGTCTTGCTCTATGACCTGGGCTTGTTCTCCATCTTGTGCTATGACCAGGACGTGGCTTCCATTACACTATATGACATATCTGAGAGTTGCTAGTGTATTGCTCTATGAGCTGGGTGCTGCCTTTATCTTACTCTATGACCTTGGTGTAGCTTCTGCTTTACTTTATGACCCAGATGGTCCTGTCTTGTTCTATGACCTGGACTTGGTCTGCATCTTCCTCTAAGGCTTGGGTGTGACTTGACTTCTATAAATTGGTGGTGAAATATTTCACTTCATGGAAAAAAATCATATATAATCCCGTGCTGTAATGCCTGTAACTTTTTTCCTTTCTCCCCTGCCCAGAAGATGTGGTATGAACAGACCATGGTCCTGTGCAGTCAGACACATCCATTACACAGTACACAGCAGGGACACATGTATAAGATTATCTCAGCACAGGAGATGTGGTATGATCAGATCATGTCCCTGTACGGTCAGACACATCCATTACACAGTACATAGCAGGGACACATATATAAGATTATCTCAGCACAGGAGATGTGGCATGATCAGACCATGTCCCTGTACGGTCAGACACATCCATTACACAGTACATAGCAGGGACACATATATAAGATTATCGCAGCACAGGAGCTGTGGTAGGATCAGACCATGTCCCTGTACAGTCAGACACATCCATTACAAAGTACATAGCAGGGACACATATATAAGATTATCTCAGCACAGGAAATGTATGATCAGACACCATGTTCCTGTATGGTCAGACACATCCATTACACAGTCCATAGCAGGGACACATATATAAGATTATCGCAGCACAGGAGATATGGTATGATCAGACTATGTCCCTGTATGGTCAGACACATCCATTACACAGTACATAGCAGGGACACATATATAAGATTATCTCAGCACAGGAGCTGTATGATCAGACCATGTCCCTGTATGGTCAGACACATCCATTACACAGTACATAGCAGGGACACATATATAAGATTATCTCAGCACAGGAGCTGTATGATCAGACCATGTCCCTGTATGGTCAGACACATCCATTACACAGTACATAGCAGGGACGCTTATATAAGATTATCTCAGGACTGAAACATTTTTTATACACATCCAATTGTGGAAATTATTATTATTCCAAGAACGATTGAAATAAAATCCACTTAGTTCATGGAGGAATCTCCTTTACACTAGTAAAAGCAATGTCAAGGTGAACGTGCCCTGTGTAATCCTTTCGTCATAAACCCCACCGGCCTCCTGGAGTTTCGCAGATCTGTGCACACTGCGGCCATTTCTATTTTAAGCTACGCCTTGTTCCTCACCTCGCCCCGTCTTTTATATGGGCTCACACATTAACCTAGTGAGGCCTATTAATGCTCCCTCACAGTGCACCACCGCACTCCTGTTCCTCCTGGTCCCCCTGATATTGTACAGGACCCCTCTAGGGTGGCCTCATGTAAGGAGCTGGACTGGCTCCTTTCCCTGAAGTCACCAATCGTTGTAAGGTCATGTGAATTGTGTCCTGCGTCTGTGTAAATCATATGATATGTGAATCGTTATGTAAGACGTTTTAATGTTTTCATGTATAATGTATGGCACTTGTATATGTATTTGCCAGACTGTAGGTCTAGCATTAGTTAAGTGCAGGAACTAGCCCACAGTGGGAGGGGTTAGCTTCTAGGGAGAGTGACTGTTTCCTGTGATAGGGCCCAGCGTGTGAGGGCCTATCACAGAGCAGACCTATGGTCTGAGTGGTCGTTAAGGCCGCATGCAGTGGGTGACCTATGGCAGCAAAAGGAGAGAGGAGACCGGAACGTTGAGGTAGAGACAGAGTGGCCCCAGGCAGAAGGGCCTGCATTGCTATACAGCCCACAAGACACAAGTCCACCAACCCAACCAGAACAATGACTTTCATGCAGTATGTTGGGGGATCCAGAATCATTCCCTTGACCATGACTAATGCTCCACGCTAGTCACACAAGCATCCCACTTGTCTAAGGACACACCGCCAACCACGCGGGACAACCCCCAAATTGGGACTGTCACGTTGGACGTGGGATGGGACCAGGAGACATATGGCACCTGCGGCTGCCTGGGATGGAGATGGAGCTGTTCACAGACACATCATGGAAACATAAATGACGAGGAACTCCGACCTCAGGACCATGGCGGGAGCAGGTCAGTGACACTGCGCAATTCAGAAAGTGAAAATGTTCTGCTGCCACTAAACCCCCCACCCCGCCCTAAATTAAAAATGTGAACTAGATCCATGGTGTTCTCTGAATGGCCCCTCGTACAGTACAGGAGGCTGTCACACGCTGACCCCATCCCCCGCAGGGCAGCTCAGCGCCGGTAGCAGCTGCTAGGATATAATGGATTACAGGAGACCTGGGGACACGACCGTCCAGAGGGGGGGGGGGACGGAGCTGGCAAGACTGACAGCCGCACATCTGTGTGTCAGTATAAAATATGTACTCACAAGTGCTGAGGGTATCAATGTCACAGCACCCCGTCCTTAACCCCGCAACGCCCGGACTGAACATGAAACTCAGCAATAAGGGACCGCTCCCCTATAGAATGTGAGCTCCTCTCTCCTGTAAAGTGTAAGCTCTTATGGTCAGCAGGACCACACCCACAGCTGCAAGTTTCATTCCTGAAAGTCACATGATCTTGATGCACATGTAGATTATATAACAGTATCAGTCTGCTGCTTCTATTGCCAGCAGGGTAGTCCGCATTATATTACCACTTAATAAAGCATTACTGCCGCCTCATCAAGAGTTTGTTACTCAGTTCTGGATGCCCTGGAGACGGTACACAGATAGAAAAATTCAAGATATACGATAGCAACTTGACTGATTGCAGCTGCCATTGTGGGAAGCTGCTTGTATACAGAGATACATGATAAGATCCTGTCTGCAGTTACCACTAGGGGGAGCTCCCTGTATACAGAGATACATGATAAGATCCTGTCTGCAGTTACCACTAGGGGGAGCTCCCTGTATACAGAGATACATGATAAGATCCTGTCTGCAGTCACCACTAGGGGGAGCTCCCTGTATACAGAGATACATGATAAGATCCTGTCTGCAGCCACCTCTAGGGGGAGCTCCCTGTATACATAGATACATGATAAGATCCTGTCTGCAGCCACCACTAGGGGGAGCTCCCTGTATGCAGAGATACATGATAAGATCCTGTCTGCAGTTACCACTAGGGGGAGCTCTCTGTATATAGAGGTACATGATAAGATCCTGTCTGCAGCCACCACTAGGGGGAGCTCCCTGTATACAGAGATACATGATAAGATTCTGTCTGCAGCCACCACTAGAGGGAGCTCCCTGTATACAGAGATACATGATAAGATCCTGTCTGCAGTCATCACTAGGGGGAGCTCCCTGTATACAGAGATACATGATAAGATCCTGTCTGCAGTTACCACTAGGGGGAGCTCCCTGTATACAGAGATACATGATAAGATCCTGTCTGCAGTCACCAGTAGGGGGAGCTCCCTGTATACAGAGATACATGATAAGATCCTGTCTGCAGTCACCACTAGGGGGAGCTCCCTGTATACAGAGATACATGATAAGATCCTGTCTGCAGTCACCACTAAGGGGAGGTCCCTGTATACAGAGATACATAATAATCTGCAGTCACCACTAGGGGGAGCTCCCTGTATACAGAGATACATGATAAGATTCTGTCTGCAGTTACCACTAGGGGGAGCTCCCTGTATACAGAGATACATGATAAGATCCTGTCTGCAGTTACCACTAGGGGGAGCTCCCTGTATACAGAGATACATGATAAGATCCTGTCTGCAGTTACCACTAGGGGGAGCTCCCTGTATACAGAGATACATGATAAGATCCTGTCTGCAGTTACCACTAGGGGGAGCTCCCTCTATACAGAGATACATGATAAGATCCTGTCTGCAGTCACCAGTAGGGGGAGCTCCCTGTATACAGAGATACATGATAAGATCCTGTCTGCAGTCACCACTAGGGGGAGCTCCCTGTATACAGAGATACATAATAATCTGCAGTCACCACTAGGGGGAGCTCCCTGTATACAGAGATACATGATAAGATCCTGTCTGCAGTCACCACTAGGGGGAGCTCCCTGTATACAGAGATACATGATAAGATCCTGTCTGCAGTCACCACTAAGGGGAGGTCCCTGTATACAGAGATACATAATAATCTGCAGTCACCACTAGGGGGAGCTCCCTGTATACAGAGATACATGATAAGATCTTGTCTGCAGTCACCACTAGGGGGAGCTCCCTGTATACAGAGATACATGATAAGATCCTGTCTGCAGTCACCACTAGGGGGAGGTCCCTGTATACAGAGATACATAATAATCTGCAGTCACCACTAGGGGGAGCTCTCTGTATACAGAGATACATGATAAGATCGTGTCTGCAGTCACCACTAGGGGGAGCTCCCTGTATACAGAGATACATGATAAGATTCTGTCTGCAGTCACCACTAGAGGGAGCTCCCTGTATACAGAGATACATGATAAGATCCTGTCTGCAGCCACCACTAGGGGGAGCTGCCTGTCTACAGAGATACATGATAACATCCTGTCTGCAATCCCCACTAGGGGGAGCTCATTGTATACAGAGATACATGATAACATCCTGTCTCCAGTCATCACTAGGGGGAGGTCCCTGTATACAGAGATACATAATAATCTGCAGTCACCACTAGGGAGAGCTCCCTGTATACAGAGATACATGATAAGATCCTGTCTGCAATCCCCACTAGGGGGAGCTCCCTGTATACAGAGATACATGATAAGATCCTGTCTGCAGTCACCACTAGGGGGAGCTCCCTGTATACAGAGATACATGATAAGATCCTGTCTGCAGTCACCACTAGGGGGAGCTCCCTGTATACAGAGATACATGATAAGATCCTGTCTGCAGCCACCACTAGGGGGAGCTGCCTGTCTACAGAGATACATGATAACATCCTGTCTGCAATCCCCACTAGGGGAGCTCCCTGTATACAGAGATACATGATAACATCCTGTCTCCAGTCATCACTAGGGGGAGGTCCCTGTATACAGAGATACATAATAATCTGCAGTCACCACTAGGGAGAGCTCCCTGTATACAGAGATATATGATAAGATCCTGTCTGCAGTCACCACTAGGGGGAGCTCCCTGTATACAGAGATACATGATAAGATCCTGTCTGCAGTCAACACTAGGAGGAGCTCCCTGTATACAGAGATACATGATAATATCCTGTCTGCAGTCACCACTAGGGGGAGCTCCCTGTATACAGAGATACATGATAAGATCCTGTGTGCAGTCACCAGTAGGGGGAGCTCCCTGTATACAGAGATACATGATAAGATCCTGTCTGCAGTCACCACTAGGGGGAGCTCCCTGTATACAGAGATACATGATAAGATCCTGTCTGCAGCCACCACTAGGGGGAGCTCCCTGTATACAGAGATACATGATAAGATCCTGTCTGCAGCCACCACTAGGGGGAGCTCCCTGTATACAGAGATACATGATAATATCCTGTCTGCAGTCACCACTAGGGGGAGCTCCCTGTATACAGAGATACATGATAGGCTAAAATGCTATAACTTTATGTGATGAAGCAGATGGAGTTCATAGTTCGGTCCCCGCCCTCACATTCTAATGTGAAGTTTCTCTGATCTATGATAGTAAGGGGGAATTATGTGGCCCTTCAGGGTGAAGGTGTTTAGGGACACACTGTTAGAGGTGTTACTTGGAGCTGCCTGCAGTATTGTTATCAGAGTGCACAGACCTCTTGTAGATTGTCAGCTCTTTGGGTCGGCATCATGCCAGTTCCATTGGTAATCTCAATGATATTTGCATGGATTCTTTCTGCTCGCAGTTATCAGCCCCCCAGTGCCCCCGGTCTTCTGTACCCCTGCAAGGTGACAGGGTGGGCATCCTCTGTGCAGAATATCACCCTGCAGGGGAGTCCCCCCCCCACGTCCCCTCTAATAATAACTATGTAAGCTGAGCTCTTCTCCTCCAGATAAAGGCATCTTCACAGACTGAGCAGCAGCCAATCAGCACGCGGCCGACCTGATGACATCATCGTGACGTGTTTCACACCTCTCAGCTGTGGCCAATAGGACGGCTCTGACCATTATATATTGGGGGATTTGGGGACAGAAGACGGGTCACCCTGAAGTTTGCTCCGTCTCTACAGCAGGTAATGCATCTTAACCCCTTTCTTGCCAGTGACGCCCGCCACTTATCGCTTTTCGGATGAAGAGAACACTGGGAGCTGCAGAACTTTACTATTATTTTATTGCAAAATTAATGGGGATTTTTAAAGTAAGAGGGATCCCCGGGCGTTCTGCAGCCCGAGCACTGAGGAACGCTCTCTTCTGTCCACTGACTGCAGAATGAGCCTTCTATCATTAACCCCAACATTGAGTGCACAGCTATCCCCTGCACTGCAATCCCCTGCACAGCTATCCTCTGCACTGCAATCCCCTGTGCAGCTATCCCCTGCACAGCCATCCCCTGCACTGCAATCCCCTGCACAGCCATCCCCTGCACAGCCATCCCCTGCACTGCAATCCCCTGCACAGCTATCCCTTGCACAGCTATCCCTTGCACAGCAATCCCATGCACAGCAATCCCATGCACAGCAATCCCTTGCACAGCTATCCCATGCACAGCAATCTCCTGCACAGCAATCCCCTGCACAGCTATCCCCTGCACAGCAATCCCCTGCACAGGTTGCAGAGGTAACCGTGCACTGACGCCAACTCCAAAACTGACATTGTCACATATTGCAGAGCTTATTATGCATAAATCACTGCACTCATAATAAACCCAGCAAAACTATCACCTGCACAGCTATCACCTGCACAGCCTTAACCCTCCTCTGACCCGACCACCACCCTCTAGTAAAGGCTACAGAGGTAACACTGCCTCAGCACCCCCAAACTGAAGTCAACTGCTGCACGAAACCCTACATTGATGTTAACCACTGACCCAATGTCAAACTCCAATATCAACCCCAACAATAGCTGCAGAGCTAAATCTGCACCAACACTAATCCATCCATCAACAGTAACTCCGTCACTTACCCTGGCACAAACCCACACTCTGGCCACAGAGCTGACGCTCCACTAGACCCTGCTTCAAGAGTAAACTCCAAATTACCCCCTACATCATCTGCCGTGAAACCCACTGGCCAGCACTTCCCTGCAGAGTATCTTGCCCCACTGCAGAGCATTGTTCCCCCCACCGCAGGGCTCGTCACCCCCACTGCCGAGCATTGTGCCCCCCACCGCAAGGCTCGTCACCCCCACTGCCGAGCATTGCTCCCTCCACCACAGGGTTTGTCACCGTCACTGCAGAGCATTGTTCCCCCCACCACAGGGCTCGTCACCCTCGCTGCAGAGCATTGTTCCCTCACCGCAAGGCTCGTCACCCCCGCTGCAGAGAATTGTTCCCCCCACTGCAGGGCTCGTCACCCCCGCTGCAGAGCCTTATTCCCCCCACCACAGGCTTGTCACCCCCGCTGCAGAGCATTGTTCCCCCACCTCAGGGCTCGTTACCCCTACTGCAGAGTATTGTTCCCCCCACTGCAGAGCATTGTTCCCCCACCGCAGGGCTCATCACCCCCGCTGCAGAGCATTGTTCCCCCCACCACAGAGCTTGTCACCCCCGCTGCAGAGCATTGTTCCCCCCACCACAGAGCTTGTCATCCCCGCTGCAGAGCATTGTTCCCCCACCTCAGGGCTCATTACCCCTACTGCAGAGTATTGATCCCCCCACTGCAGAGCATTGTTCCCCCACTGCAGGGCTTGTCACCCCCGCTGCAGAGCATTGTTCCCCCCACCACAGAGCTTGCCACCCCGCTGCAGAGCATTGTTCCCCCCACTTCAGGGCTCGTTACCCCCACTGCAGAGCATGTTCTGCTTATGGCATGAGACTCCTCCATCTCAATAGAGTTCCAGCTGCCTCTTATGGGACGGGAGTATTGATAAGTTGGGGGAGTATCCGGTTCCCACCCCAAACCACTTGCTGTTTACTACTATTTGACTGACCCTCTTACACCCCCACCCACCCTGAGACCATCCTCTCCTGCCCATCACATGTCACGAGCTGCCGCCACCTGTCAGCCGGCTGTGAGATCTATATATACTGAGAATGTGCTGTCCCTGCACTGACACTTTATCACTTCTGGGGGGACTCACGCACTAGGTGACACCCTACACCACAACTGTTACATAACATGGCCCTCCGGCTACTACAAAGAGTGAGGGGTCTCACGTACACATGTGCAGCTGCCAGGAGGAGGGCGCCAGGTGCCCAAAATGCATCAGGTCCGTGGACGCCTATGGATCCCATCACCCATATCCCATCCCTTGCCCTGGTGTCTTCCGTGCACTGACCCTTCTTTTCCGCAGGTCCAGCCCGAACCTTCACCATGCCTTTCGGAAACACCCACAACAACTACAAGCTGAATTTCTCAAATGATGAGGAATTTCCCGACCTCAGCAAACACAACAACCACATGGCCAAAGTCCTGACTCCTGATATCTACAAGAAGCTCAGAGACAAGCAGACACCCAGCGGCTTCACCCTGGACGATGTCATCCAGACTGGTGTGGACAACCCCGGTAAGTCATACTGTTCTGCTCCCTCCCACATGGTGCAGGCCGAGAGCGATCAGAAGGGTCCTCAACCCAAAGACCAAGGACCTTCAAGGGCTCCTAGACCTTACATCATGAGGGACAGAGATATTACTGCTGTCTCCCACATAGTACAGGGTCAAGAGCAATCAGAAGGGTCCTCAACCCAAAGACCAAGGACCTTCAAGGGCTCCTAGACCTTACATCATGAGGGACAGAGATATTACTGCTGTCTCCACATGGTACAGGGTCAAGAGCAATCAGAAGGGTCCTCAACCCAAAGACCAAGGACCTTCAAGGGCTCCTAGACCTTACATCATGAGGGACAGAGATATTACTGCTGTCTCCCACATGGTACAGGGCAAGAGCAATCAGAAGGGTCCTCAACCCAAAGACCAAGGACCTTCAAAGGCTCCTAGATTTTACATCATGAGGGACAGAGATATTACTGCTATCTCCCACATGGTGCAGAGCCAGAGAGCAATCAGAAGGGTCCTCAATCCAAGACCAAGGACCTTCAAGGGCTCCTAGACCTTACATCATGAGGGACAGAGATATTACTGCTATCTCCCACATGGTGCAGGGCCAAGAGAAATCAGAAGGGTCCTCAACCCAAAGACCAAGGACCTTCAAGGGCTCCTAGACCTTACATCATGAGGGACAGAGATTATTACTGCTGTCTCCCACATGGTACAGGGTCAAGAGCAATCAGAAGGGTCCTCAACCCAAAGACCAAGGACCTTCAAGGGCTCCTAGACCTTACATCATTAGGGACAGAGATATTACTGCTGTCTCCCACATGGTACAGGGTCAAGAGCAATCAGAAGGGTCCTCAATCCAAAGACCAAGGACCTTCAAGGGCTCCTAGACCTTACATCATGAGGGACACAGATATTACTGCTCCCTCCCACATGGTGCAGGGCCAAGAGTAATCAGAAGGGTCCTCAACCCAAAGACCAAGGACCTTCAAGGGCTCCTAGACCTTACATCATGAGGGACAGAGATATTAATGCTGTCTTTTACTTGGACCAGAGCAGGCAAAACATGGACCATCATCAAGCACAATGGTGCTCACAAACTAAGAGATTTAGGTCATCTTGCTAGATAAGATGGAGACTTTTTATTTTCTTATGCCACCCTTGGTTGGGCAACAGATTCAGTGCTACTTTACACCCAAAGACTTTGCATGTCCCACCACCCTCACTAGTGATTGACTTGGCTAGACCCAACCATTAATCACAAATAAGGAAGGTGCTGGGTCACCAAAAGTCTACCAATTCCCGAAGTGTCCGTAAAAATCGGGCGCTTTTTTGCCCTGCTCAATGAATGGGTGGAATTGTGTGGAATGATGAGGGTGCACCGACACAAACCCTTTAGGCCCTTAAATTATGCCCCTTTTTGTAGACCCAAATGTGTGTTGACCCTAATAAATCTGAAGCAAGACGGGTACGCCGGTCTTTTGCTTTATAAATCTCCGCATGGCTTCCATGCTTCTTGAGTTACATCAGGTCTTCTACTCCAGTCACATCCACAGCTGCCGTCACAATACTAAAGATTACGTCTTTGGTTGTGAATGGAGCATAAGACAACACAACAATAGAGGCCATCATTTAAGATGTAAGATCCTTCTACAGCAAAGTAATATCTTCCTCCAAGTTTTCATCCAGGACGAGCCCCCAAGTCAGCAGCAGATTAGGATCTCACACCCCTGACTCTTCCCTCTTTAGGACACCCTTTCATCATGACCGTCGGCTGCGTTGCCGGAGATGAGGAATGCTATGAAGTGTTCAAGGATCTGTTGGACCCAGTCATTGAGGATCGTCACAATGGCTACAAGCCCACAGACAAGCACAAGACCGACCTGAACTTCGCCAACCTGAAGGTAAGAAGCGGGTGCAGCACAATACAAGGCGTCTCACTCCGGGGGGTTTATCTTAGAATGTGTCAGCACAGGACATTTAGGATATTGCACCCCCAAAAATTGCCTAATTTTGTCAAGGCCCATTGATGGAGAAGTTGAGGACAGGCCACAAACTGAACCCGTTTTCTTGCAGGGAGGTGATGATCTGGACCCAGCCTACGTCCTGAGCAGCCGTGTGAGGACTGGCCGCAGCATCAAGGGGTACACCCTGCCCCCCCACTGCAGCCGTGGTGAACGCCGCGCCATTGAGAAGCTGTCCATCCAGGGTAAGTGGTCAGGGGACGGCGGTGCACACGGCTACCATGTGGGGCACCTAAATGATGACAATCTCTCTTTGCAGCCCTCAACAGCCTGTCAGGAGAATTCAAGGGCAAATACTACCCCCTGAAGGACATGACCGACGCCGAGCAGCAGCAGCTCATCGATGACCACTTTCTGTTTGACAAGCCTGTGTCCCCCCTGCTCCTGGCTGCCGGCATGGCCCGTGACTGGCCCGATGGTCGCGGTATCTGGTACGTGACGGCACACCCGGGTCTTTGTCAGGAGCTGTTTGGCGGCGGCTCATAGTCATAATGCCCCATAGTGAAGGTTTCCAGATCCATAGAGATGCATCGCCCACCTTGTCCTGGACATCTGTGCCCCGGATAATAGGAGCACTTGTCACCTAACATTGTACAATATTGTGACACCTCACATTTCCCTCATTGGCCATTCTATAGTTCAGAGGTCCCCAACAGTGCAGGTTTTCAGGATTTCCTTAGCAGTGGACAGTTGGTAATTCAATATTCTGCACAGGTGATGATTCCAACTGTCAAATGCTAAGGAAATCCTGAAAACCTGCACGGTTGGTGGGCCTTGAGGACTTCTGCTATAGGTGACCCGTCAGATCAAGTAAAACTTGTGGACACAAAGGCTCATATTTATCTCTTCTCTTCCAGGCACAACGACAACAAGACTTTCTTGGTCTGGGTGAATGAAGAGGATCATCTGAGAGTCATTTCCATGCAGAAGGGCGGTAACATGAAGGAAGTCTTCCAGCGCTTCTGTGTTGGTCTGCAAAAGGTAAGAGCTCCCCGGGCCACGACGCCCAGTCTCCCTACAAAAACATTGTCTATGGCCTCAGTTCTGACTTGTGGTTACCCATCACAGATTGAGGAGATCTTCAAGGCTGCTGGACATCCCTTCAGCTGGAGGAGCATCTCGGCTACATCCTGACCTGCCCATCCAACTTGGGCACAGGTCTCAGGGGTGGTGTCCACGTCAAACTCCCCAACCTCAGCAAGCACGCCAAATTTGAGGAGATCCTGACCAGACTCCGTCTACAGAAGAGAGGCACTGGTGAGTCTGGACCTTGCAAATACTGCCCAGTCATTCTCAACACGGGTTCATAGAGGGGCCCATACATTTATACAGAGAAGATGGGGCTCTATACAGGTACATAGAGAGGATGGGGCTCTATACAGGTACATACAGAGAAGATGGGGCTCTATACAGGTGCATACACAGAGGATGGGGCTCTATACAGGTGCATACACAGAGGATGGGGCTCTATACAGGTGCATACACAGAGGATGGGGCTCTATACAGGTGCATACACAGAGGATGGGGCTCTATACAGGTACATACACAAGGATGGGGCTCTATACAGGTACATAGAGAGGATGGGGCTCTATACAGTGCACATACAGAGGATGGGGCTCTATACAGGTGCATACACAGAGGATGGGGCTCTATACAGCGTACATACAGAGGATGGGGCTCTATATAGGTTCATACACAGAGGATGGGGCTCTATACAGGTCATACAGAGGATGGGATCTATACAGGTTCATACAGAGAAGATGGGCTCTGTACAGTACATAAGAGGAAGGGGCTCTATACAGGTACATACACGAGAAGATGGGGCTCTATACAGGTACATACACAGAGGATGGGGCTCTATACAGTTACATAAGAGGATGGGGCTCTATACAGTTACATATAGAGGATGGGGCTCTATACAGGTACATAAAGAAGGGCTGGGCTCTATACAGGTTACATACAGAGGATGGGGCTCTATACAGGTACAACACGAGGATGGGGCTCTATACAGGTACATATAGAGGATGGGGCTCTATACAGGTACATAAGAGGATGGGGCTCTATACAGGTACATACACTAGAGGATGGGGCTCTATACAGGTACATACACAGAGGATGGGGCTCTATACAGGTTACATACCAGAGGATGGGGCTCTATACAGGTACATACACAAGAGGATGGGGCTCTATACAGATGCATACACAGAGACAGGGCTCTGTACAGTTACATACACAGAGAAGATGGGGCTCTATCAGGTGACATACACGGAGATGGGGCTCTATACAGGTACATACACAGAGAGGATGGGGCTCTATACAGGTACATACACAGAGAGATGGGGCTCTATACAGGTACATACACAAGAGGATGGGGCTCTATACAGTTACATACAGAGGATGGGGCTCTATACAGGTGCATACACAGAGGATGGGGCTCTATACAGGTCATACACAAGAGGATGGGGCTCTATACAGGTGCATACACAGAGGATGGGGCTCTATACAGGTACATACAGAGGATGGGGCTCTATACAGGTGCATACACAGAGGATGGGGCTCTATACAGGTGCATACACAGAGGATGGGGCTCTATACAGGTGCATACACGGAGATGGGGCTCTATACAGGTACATACACGGAGATGGGGCTCTATACAGGTACATACAGAGAAGATGGGGCTCTATACAGGTACATACAGAGAAGATGGGGCTCTAACAGGTACATACACATAGAGGATGGGGCTCTATACAGGTGCATACACAGAGGATGGGGCTCTATACAGGTACATACACGGAGATGGGGCTCTATACAGGTACATACACGGAGATGGGGCTCTATACAGGTACATACACAGAGGATGGGGCTCTATACAGGTACATACACGGAGATGGGGCTCTATACAGGTACATACACGGAGATGGGGCTCTATACAGGTACATACAGGAAGATGGGGCTCTATACAGGTACATACAGGAGAAGATGGGGCTCTATACAGGTACATACACATAGAGGATGGGGCTCTATACAGGTACATACAGAGAAGATGGGGCTCTATACAGGTACATACACAGAGAGGATGGGGCTCTATACAGGTACATACACAGAAGGATGGGGCTCTATACAGGTACATACACAGGGGTGGACGGGTGGGGTGCTATACTACATCTATAACTCCAGCCATGTGTGCAGTGATGAAGCAGAGCTGACTGTGTCTGTGGTGTGTTGGAATCAGGCTCTCACCCCCATCCTCTCCTCACAGGTGGAGTGGACACCGCTGCCGTCGGAGGCACCTTTGACATTTCCAATGCTGACAGACTGGGCTTCTCCGAGGTGGACCAGGTCCAGATGGTGGTGGATGGTGTGAAGCTGATGATTGAGATGGAGAAGAAGCTGGAGAAGGGAGGATCCATTGATGACTTGATTCCAGCACAGAAGTAAAGCACACAACAGAGACAGAGCCCTACAGGTCCCCGCACCACCGGAGGGGCCCAGGAGACCCCACTGAGATCATTAGAGGTTGGGAGACGTCTTCATAGGAAGGCATTATAAATGGGGGAGAGAGAGGGAATCACCGGCCGCAGCACGGCCCCTCCATGTGCGGCATCACATCCTGATGGTTTCATTGTATATATTGTAAAACAGAAGGTCCCCCCCATTTACTATGTGCCCCCCGATATCAGCAGAAGGCAATAAAGGAGAATTTCACCTCTGATTTGTCTGTGTGTGATGGTAAAGTGAACGGGAGAGATGGATGTATGTGTGATGGGGCTGATACACCTCCAAGGTGCACTATACCCGAGTGTTACATATAGAGGGCGCGCTGTACCAGGGTGACACCTGTAGAGGGTGCGCTGTGCCAAGGTATAACCTGAAGAAGGCATACTCTGCCAGGGTGATACCTGTTTATGGCACGCGATGCCAGATGACACCTGAAGAAGGTACACTATACCAGGGTGACACCTGTAGAAGGTACACTATACCAGGGTGACACCTGTAGAAGGTACACTATACCAGGGTGACACCTGTAGAGGGTACACTATACCAGGGTGACACCTCTAGAGAGCACATGATGCCATGGTGACACCTGAAGAAGGTACACTATACCAGGGTGACACCTGTAGAGGGCATGCGATGCCAGGGTGAGACCTGTAGAGGGCACGCGATGCCAGGGTAACACCTGTAGAGGATACACTATACCGGGGTGACACCTCTAGAGAGCACATGATGCCATGGTGACACCTGTAGAGGGCACGCTGTGCCAGGGTGACACCTGTAGAGGGCACGCGATGCCAGGGTGACACCTGTAGAGGGCACGCGATGCCAGGGTGACACCTGTAGAGGATACACTATACCGGGGTGACACCTCTAGAGAGCACATGATGCCATGGTGACACCTGTAGAGGGCACGCTGTGCCAGGGTGACACCTGTAGAGGGCACGCTGTGCCAGGGTGACACCTGTAGAGGGCACGCGATGCCAGGGTGACACCTGTAGAGGGTACACTATACCGGGGTGACACCTCTAGAGAGCACATGATGCCAGGGTGACACCTGTAGAGAGCACATGATGCCAGGGTGACACCTGTAGAGGGCACGCTGTGCCAGAGTGACACCTGTAGAGGGCACGCAATGCAAGGGTGACACCTGTAGAGGGTACACTATACCGGGGTGACACCTCTAGAGAGCACATGATGCCAGGGTGACACCTGTAGAGGGTACACTATACCGGGGTGACACCTGTAGAGGGTACACTATACCTGGGTGACACCTGTAGAGGGCACGCGATGCCAGGGTGACACCTGTAGAGGGTACACTATACCGGGGTGACACCTGTAGAGGGCACGCGATGCCAGGGTGACACCTGTAGAGAGCACGCTATGTCAGGGTGACACTTGTAGAGAGCACGCTGTGCCAGGTTGATGGTTCAGTGTGCACGTTGATGGTGCCTATATGAACATTTCACTTTTGAGTCTCACTCCGCACCCGGTCACCCTCCCATCTCCCAGTCACGCACCAACATCCCAGTCTCCCACTGATCTCCCAGTCACTCACGCACCTCCTGGTCACCGACCCACCTCTTGGTCGACCTCTCACTTCCTGGTCGCCCATCCAACTCTCGTTGGTCCTCCCACCTCCCGGTCGCCCGCCCATCTCCTGTCCATCACCCGATCGCCTTCCCACCTCCCGGTCGCCCGCCGATCTCCTGTCCATCTCCCGGTTGCCTTCCCACCTCCCGGTTGCAAGCAGATCACCCGATCGCCTTCCCACTTCCTGCTCGCCCGTCCATCTTCCACCGGTCAACCAACCATCTCTTGGTTGCCCGTCCATCTCCTGATCACCCTCCCATTTCCAGGGCGCCCCCCCACCCCATCTCCCGGTCGCCGGCCTGCACAATACACACACAATGATTGGGCTTCATAGGGTGATTTTAATAAATAGTTTTGGGGTACATTGTCGGGGAGGAGGGTTCACTGCTGACGTTCTACACTACGAGCGTGTGTGCTGGGTACATGACACCGCCTGTGCTCTGGCTTCTCGTTTCGGCACTGTGTGGTTGTCAGGAGCTCCAGGACCCCGTTCTGAATACTGTAGTTGTTGGACTGTGACCCCATCATTGTGTGACATCGGAGAGGTTCAGAGTAATAACATGACGAGGCGCCTGCAGATCATCTCCGCAGAGAGGAGGTGACGGCAACATTATAGTGTAGACTCGGAATGAAATATTTACAGCGGCTCCCAGGTGGCACTTTACTGCAATCATGCGGATTAGATGGGGCTGGGACCGGTTCAGGGTACAGCAGTTTCGGGTGTGGGGTGTAGTGTAGATGGGGTCGGGGGCTGCAGTGATGATGATGAGGAGTAGGGTGCAGTGATGAGGAGGAGGGTGCAGTGCAGCAGTTTCAGGTGTGGGGGTGTGGATGGTGTCGGGGGCTGCAGTGATGATGATGATGATGAGGAGGGTGCAGCGCAGCAGTGTGGGGTGTGGATGGTGTCGGGGGCTGCAGTGATGATGATGATGATGAGGAGGGTGCAGCGCAGCAGTGTGGGGTGTGGATGGTGTCGGGGGCTGCAGTGATGATGATGATGATGAGGAGGGTGCAGCGCGTCAGTGTCGGGTGTGGGGTGTGGATGGTGTCGGGGGCTGCAGTGATGATGATGATGAGGAGAGGAGGAGGGTGCAGTGCAGCAGTGTCGGGTGTGGGGTGTGGATGGTGTCGGGGCTGCAGTGATGATGATGATGATGATGAGGGTGCAGTGCAGCAGTTTCGGGTGTGGATGGTGTCGGGGGCTGCAGTGATGATGATGATGATGAGGAGGGTGCAGTGCAGCAGTTTCGGATGTGGATGGTGTCAGGGGCTGCAGTAATGATGATGATGATGAGGAGGGTGCAGTGCAGCAGTTTCGGGTGTGGGTATGGATGGTGTCGGGGGCTGCAGTGATGATGATGATGAGGAGGGTGCAGTGCAGCAGTTTCGGGTGTGGGACGTAGATGGCGTCGGGGGCTGCAGTGATAATGATGATGGAGAGGAGGAGGGTGCAGTGCAGCAGTGTCGAGTGTGGGGTGTAGATAGTGTCGGGGACTGGCTGCAGTGATGATGATGATGAGGAGGGTGCAGTGCAGCAGTTTGGTGTAGGATGTGGATGGTGTCGGGGGCTGCAGTGATGATGAGGAGGGTGCAGTGCAGCAGTTTTGGGTGTGGGGGTAGTGTTGGGGGCTGATGATGATGATGATGAGGGGTGCAGTGCAGCAGTTTCGGGTGGGATGTGGATGGTGTCAGGGGCTGCAGTGATGATGATGGTAGGGTGCAGTGATGATGAGGAGGAGGGTGCAGTGCAGCAGTTTTGGGTGTGGGGTGTAGATGGTGTCGGGGCTGCAGTGATGATGATGATGATGATGAGTGAGGGTGCAGTGCAGCAGTGTTGGGTGTGGGGTGTAGGTGGTGTCGGGGGCTGCAGTGATGATGAGGAGGGTGCAGTGCAGCAGTTTCGGGTGTGGATGTGGATGGTGTCGGGCTGCAGTGATGATGATGAGGAGGGTGCAGTGCAGCAGTTTTGGGTGTGGGGTGTAGATGGTGTCGGGGGCTGCAGTGATGATGATGAGGAGGAGAGGGTGCAGTGCAGCAGTGTTGGGTGTGGGGTGTAGGTGGTGTCGGGGCTGCAGTGATGATGAGGAGGGTGCAGTGCAGCAGTTTCGGGTGTGGGGTGTGGATGGTGTCGGGGCTGCAGTGATGATGATGATGAGGAGGAGGAGGAGGTGCAGTGCAGCAGTTTCGGGTGTGGGATGTGGATGGTGTCGGGAGCTGCAGTGATGATGATGATGATGAGGAGGGTGCAGTGCAGCAGTTTCGGGTGTGGGTGTAGATGGTGTCGGGGGCTGCAGTGATGATGATGAGGAGGAGGGTGCAGTGCAGCAGTTTTGGGTGTGGGGTGTAGTGTCGGGGGCTGCAGTGATGATGATGATGATGAGGAGGTGCAGTGCAGCAGTTTCGGGTGTGGGATGTGGATGGGGTCGGGGGCTGCAGTGATGATGATGATGATGAGGAGGGTGCAGTGCAGCAGTTTCGGGTGTGGGATGTGGATGGTGTCGGGGGCTGCAGTGATGATGAGGAGGAGGAGGGTGCAGCGCAGCAGTGTCGGGGGTTGCAGTGATGATGAGGAGGGTGCGGAACAGCAGTTTTGGGTGTGGGATGTGGATGGTGTCAGGGGCTGCAGTGATGATGATGATGAGGAGGAGGGTGCAGCGCAGCAGTGTCGGGTGTGGATGGTGTTGGAGGCTCCAGTGATGATGATGATGATGAGGAGGGTGCGGAGCAGCAGTTTCAGGTGTGTGGTGTAGATGGTGTCGGGGGCTGCAGTGATGATGATGATGAGGAGGAGGAGGGTGCAGTGCAGCAGTGTCGGGTGTGGATGGTGTCGGGGGCTGCAGTGATGATGATGATGAGGAGGTTGCAGTGCAGCAGTTTCAGGTGTGTGGTGTAGATGGTGTTGGGGGCTGCAGTGATGATGATGATGATGAGGAGGGTGCAGTGCAGCAGTTTCGGGTGTGGGGTGTGGATGGTGTCGGGGGCTGAAGTGATGAGGAGGAGGGTGCAGTGCAGCAGTTTTGGGTGTGGGATGTGGATGGTGTCGGGGGCTGCAGTGATGATGATGAGGAGGAGGGTGCAGTGCAGCAGTGTTGGGTGTGTGGTGTAGATGGTGTTGGGGGCTGCAGTGATGATGATGATGAGGAGGAGGAGGAGGGTGCGGAGCAGCAGTTTCAGGTGTGGGCTGTAAGCGGAGCCTTTGCAGTAATGGCAGTGCAGTGATATTTTAAGGATAGCAGCTGGTTTTGCAGCAGTGATGAAGATGCAGTAAAGCGAGTGGGCTTTAGATGGCACCACGTCTTGTTGCAGTGATGAGGAGGGTGCAGAACAATCATGGGCACCACGCCAAGCGATAATATATGTGAAGGGGCAGCACCCAAATAACACCTCCCCCCACCAGGAATCTGCGTGACCTGCACATATCATTATATACACACCGCCCTCCGGTGACGGGCGGTCTATGAGCGCAAGGGGAGGAGCTTCTGATTTATCAGGGGTAGCGGGAAGCAGATGGGTGGTCCGCGGGTTGGGGGGGGGGACGCCATGACAGAGTGCGGGGCTGGGATGTGTCATGGAGAACTGGATAACATAGCACATATGTGGGGGAGGGGGCTAATATAATGTCCGTCAATTGACTGGGCGGAGAGAATTTGGGAAGGAAATTGTTAATAAGGTCTCGGATCCGGCATCTGGTCCGCACTGCGCAGAACCCCGAGTAAAAATCACCGCCCCTCCCCCGCCATGGATGGCACGGCTCTCAGTACGTGAGTGGGCATGGCACGTCCAGAGGGGGCGTCTCATGGGTGGAGTGGACGTCGTCCTCCGGCTTCGGCCACAGATCCTCAGACAAATCCCTACAGGAGCAACAATCCAGACCAGGAGGCGTCCGTCTTAAAGGCACAGCGTCCCAACAGTACAGGAGGGGGTGGCTGCCCCAGACTAGTCGTGCTTCACCCCCGATGGGGCTTGTCCCAGCTTCAAAAAGCTACAGCAGCATCCTAGAGGACTCCACGGAACCAATATATCCCCTTCTTAAAGTCCCAGCGTCCCAACGGTGACAAGTGGGCGGAGCTTGCCTGGTAAGGGCCGAGGTCTTCCCACTGGGTAAGATTCACTGGGAGCAGTCGAGGGGGCTGGCGAATTCAAGGGGGGGCGCCGGGTGGATTTCGTCACATCCCCGGAAGGTCGGAGCAGGCCGGAGTGGGCCGACGCTTTATACCAAGGTATATAGCTACTGTAGAAAGAGAAGAAAGGGAAGTGAATAGAAGAGAGCACAGAAGGGGGAAACAGCTCAATGGTGGAGGCCGCGTCATCCCCGACCTCACTACTGCTCCATGGTGGAGGCCGCGTCATCCCCGACCTCACTACTGCTCCATGGTGGAGGCCGCATCATCCCCCAAGCTCACTACTGCTCCATGGTGGAGGCCGCGTCATCTCCTGACCTCACTACTGCTCCATGGTGGAGGCCGCGTCATCTCCTGACCTCACTACTGCTCCATGGTGGAGGCCGCGTCATCTCCTGACCTCACTACTGCTCCACGGAGGAGGCCGCATCATCTCTTGACCTCACTACTGCTCCATGGTGGAGGCCACGTCATCTCCTGACCTCACTACTGCTCCATGGTGGAGGCCGTGTCATCCCCTGTCCTCACTACTGCTCCATGGTGGAGGCCGCGTCATCCCCGACCTCACTACTGCTCCATTGTGGAGGCCGCGTCATCCCCGACCTCACTACTGCTCCATGGTGGAGGCCGCGTCATCTCCTGACCTCACTACTGCTCCATTGTGGAGGCCGCGTCATCTCCTGACCTCCCTACTGCTCCATGGTGGAGGCCGCGTCATCTCCTGATCTCACTACTGCTCCATGGTGGAGGCTGCGTCATCTCCTGATCTCACTACTGCTCCATGGTGGAGGCCGCGTCATCTCCTGACCTCACTAATGCTCCATGGTGGAGGCCGCGTCATCTCCTGACCTCCCTACTGCTCCATGGTGGAGGCCGCGTCATCTCCTGACCTCACTACTGCTCCATGGTGGAGGCCACGTCATCTCCTGACCTCACTACTGCTCCATGGTGGAGGCCGCGTCATCTCCTGACCTCACTACTGCTCCATGGTGGAGGCCGCGTCATCTCCTGACCTCACTACTGCTCCATAGAGGAGGCTGCGTCATCTCCTGACCTCACTACTGCTCCATGGTGGAGCCGCGTCATCTCCTGACCTCACTACTGCTCCATGGTGGAGGCCGCATCATCTCCTGACCTCACTACTGCTCCATGGTGGAGGCCGCATCATCTCCTGACCTCACTACTGCTCCATGGTGGAAGCCGCATCATCTCCTGACCTCACTACTGCTCTATGGTGGAAGCCGCGTCATCGCCTGACCTCACTACTGCTCCATGGTGGAGGCTGCGCCATCTCCTGACCTCACTACTGCTCCATGGTGGAAGCCGCATCATCCCCTGTCCTCACTATTGCTCCATGGTGGAGGCCACGTCATCCCCCGACCTCACTACTGCTCCATGGTGCAGACCATCATCTCCTGACCTCACTATTGCTTCATAGAGGAGGCTGCATCATCTCTGGACCTCACTACTGCTCCATGGTGGAGGCCGCGTCATCTCCTGACCTCACTACTGCTCCATGGTGGAGGCCGCGTCATCTCCTGACCTCACTACTGCTCCATGGTGGAGGGTGCGTCATCTCCGGACCTCACTATTGATTGCTCTATGGTGGAGGCTGCGTCATCTCCGGACCTCACTATTGCTCCATGGTGGAGGCCACCTCATCCCCCAACCTCACTACTGCTCCATGGTGCAGACCATCATCTCCTGACCTCACTATTTCTTCATAGAGGAGGCTGCATCATCTCTGGACCTCACTACTGCTCCATGGTAGAGGCCGCGTCATCTCCTGACCTCACTACTGCTCCATGGTAGAGGCCGCGTCATCTCCTGACCTCACTACTGCTCCATGGTGGAGGCCACGTCATCTCCTGACCTCACTACTGCTCCGTGGTGGAGGCTGCGTCATCTCCTGACCTCACTACTGCTCCATGGTGGAGGCTGCGCCATCTGACCTCACTACATGAGATAATGGGGGTGGTAGTAAGGAATAGATGAGTACTTGCCTTGTGACCTCAGGTCTCCGGACTCTCTCAGATTCGTCTGTGACCCTGGAAATAAAAGTGATGATACCATGAAGAGTTAGAAAAGGTGAATGGAGCCGTTCTACAGCTCGATCCTCGCACTGAGCTGTTATACAGGGTGATGAAGGCAGAGGGACCGCGGGACCTAGGAAACCAATTGTGACACCGTCATCCTCCATACCAGACCGGTCCACAGTGTCACCTTCACACGTCATCAATGCCATCCACAGCACCCATCATGGGATTTATCACCTCTAACGTGGAGCATGAGGGCAAACATACAGAAGAACCAAAAGGATCGTCCCAAATTCACCAAGAGCAACCTGATCAACACTCACAGTGTAATGGTGACATCATGGTGCAGGAAGGAGAAGAAGGAGGTGTGATAGTATAATGGTGCAGGAAGGAGGAGGAGGTGTGATAGTATAATGGTGCAGGAAGGAGGAGGAAGTGTGATAGTATAATGGTGCAGGAGGGAGGAGGTGTGATAGTATAATGGTGCAGGAAGGAAGAGGAGGTGTGATAGTATAATGGTGCAGGGAGGAGGAGGTGTGATAGTATAATGGTGCAGGAAGGAGGAGGAGATGTGATAGTATAATGGTGCAGGAAGGAAGAGGAGGAGGTGTGATAGTATAATGGTGCAGGAAGGAGGAGGAGGTGTGATAGTATAATGGTGCAGGAAGGAGGAGGAGGTGTGATAGTATAATGGTGCAGGGAGGAGGAGGAGGTGTGATAGTAAAGATGGTGCAGGAGGGAGGAGGAGGTGTGATAGTATAATGGTGCAGGAAGGAGAAGGAGGGGGGTGTGATAGTATAATGGTGCAGGAGGGAGGGGGTGTGATAGTATAATGGTGCAGGAGGGAGGAGGAGGTGTGATAGTATAATGGTGCAGGGAGGAGGAGGTGTGATAGTAAGATGGTGCAGGAGGGAGGAGGAGGTGTGATAGTATAATGGTGCAGGAAGGAGAAGGAGGAGGTGTGATAGTATAATGGTGCAGGAGGGAGGAGGTGTGATAGTATAATGGTGCAGGAAGGAGGAGGAGGTGTGATAGTATAATGGTGCAGGGAGGAGGTGTGATAGTATAATGGTGCAGGGAGGAGGAGGAGGAGAAGGTGTGATAGTAGAATGGTGCAGGAAGGAAGAGGAGGAGGTGTGATAGTATAATGGTGCAGGGAGAAGGAGGAGGTCTGATAGTATAATGGTGCAGGAAGGAGAAGGAGGAGGTGTGATAGCATAATGGTGCAGGGAGGAGGTGTGATAGTATAATGGTGCAGGGAGGAGGAGGAGGAGAAGGTGTGATAGTAGAATGGTGCAGGAAGGAAGAGGAGGAGGTGTGATAGTATAATGGTGCAGGAAGGAGGAGGAGGTGTGATAGTATAATGGTGCAGGAGGGAGGAGGTGTGATAGTATAATGGTGCAGGAAGGAGGAGGAGGTGTGATAGTATAATGGTGCAGGAAAGAGGAGGAGGTGTGATAGTATAATGGTGCAGGGAGGAGGAGGTGTGATAGTATAACAGTGCAGGGAGGAGGAGGAGGTGTGATAGTATAACGGTGCAGGAAGGAGGAGGAGGTGTGATAGTAAGATGGTGAAGGGAGAAGGAGGAGGTGTGATACTATAATGGTGCAGGAAGGAGGAGGAGGTGTGATAGTATAACGTTGCAGGAAGGAGGAGGAGGAGGAGTGATAGTATAATGGTGCAGGAAGGAAGAGGAGGTGTGATAGTATAATGGTGCAGGGAGGAGGAGGAGGTGTGATAGTAAGATGGTGCAGGAGGGAGGAGGAGGTGTGATAGTATAATGGTGCAGGAAGGAGAAGGAGGGGGGTGTGATAGTATAATGGTGCAGGAGGGAGGGGGTGTGATAGTATAATGGTGCAGGAGGGAGGAGGAGGTGTGATAGTATAATGGTGCAGGAGGAGGAGGTGTGATAGTAAGATGGTGCAGGAGGGAGGAGGAGGTGTGATAGTATAATGGTGCAGGAAGGAGAAGGAGGAGGTGTGATAGTATAATGGTGCAGGAGGGAGGAGGTGTGATAGTATAATGGTGCAGGAAGGAGGAGGAGGTGTGATAGTATAATGGTGCAGGAAGGAGGAGGAGGTGTGATAGTATAATGGTGCAGGGAGAAGGAGGAGGTCTGATAGTATAATGGTGCAGGAAGGAGAAGGAGGAGGTGTGATAGTATAATGGTGCAGGGAGGAGGTGTGATAGTATAATGGTGCAGGGAGGAGGAGGAGGAGAAGGTGTGATAGTAGAATGGTGCAGAGAGGAGAAGCAGATGTGGTAGTATAATGGTGCAGGGAGGAGGAGGAGGAGGTGTGATAGTAAGATGGTGCAGGGAGGAGAAGGAGGTGTGATAGCAAGATGGTGCAGGGAGGAGAAGGAGGTGTGATAGTAAGATGGTGCAGGGAGGACGTTGTGTGATTTTGCATTATGTGGATGCTGGAAGGTAGTGGAGCAGTTGGTGTAATGGTGCAGGAAGGCTGTACAAGTAGAAATGTGGTGGTGCAGGCAATGAGGGCGGTCGTGCTGTGATGGATCATCATTCCCATCTAATACCTGTAAGAACCAGACCTGGCATTGAACACAAGGCCGGATACCACTAATACCTTTAAGAACCAAACTCAGGCACTGACCACAAGGCCAGATACCAATAATACCTGTAAGAACCAGATCTGGGCCCTGACCACAAGGTCAGACACCACTAATACCTGTAAGAACCAGACCTGGGCACTGACCACAAGGCCAGATACCAATAATACCTGTAAGAACCAGACCCGGGCACTGACCACAAGCCGGACACCACTAATACCAGTAAGAACCAGACCCGGGCACTGACCACAAGGCCAGACACCACTAATACCTGTAAGAACCAGACCCGGGCACTGATCACAAGGCCAGACACCACTAATACCTGTAAGAACCAGACCTGGGCACTGACCACAAGGCCAGACACCACTAATACCTGTAAGAACCAGACCCGGGCACTGATCACAAGGCCAGACACCACTAATACCTGTAAGAACCAGACCTGGGCACTGACCACAAGGCCGGACACCACTAATACCTGTAAGGACCAGACTCGGGCACTGACCCCACTAATACCGTTAAGAACCAGACCCGGGCACTGATCACAAGGTCGGACACCACTAATACCTGTAAGAACGAGACCCGGGCACTGATCACAAGGTCAGACACCACTAATACCTGTAAAGACCAGACCCGGGCACTGACCACAGGACCCCACAGCATCAGACCACACACATGATGGATTCCAGGCACAGACCTGGCGTTCCCTCCTCACTGCCCATCACCCAGTTACTATATTGTGACTCGAAACAACCACTACAACCCTCAGGAGGTTGAAGTTGCACTTTTTATATCAGGAGGTTGTCACATGGCTGCAGGACAATGGCGTCCATCACACGGACGGCTCGCCCCACACGTTATTACAGAGAGACACTTACTGATCTTGCTGTCCTGAGGGAGAGACACTCCAGACACACAGCGGTGAGACGCCTGTCTCTTAGAGGGGTCAAGAGCGACCCTGGAGAGAAAGCCAGAAAAAGAAAGGGGAGAGAGACAGAGGGGAGAAAAACTATCAGAAGACGGGTGACAGGAAAGGAGGAAAGCAGAAAGGGAGCACTGACCACTACAGTCCACTAGTGTCCCCCAACTGTGTCACCCACCCCAAGATACAGAGAAGTCAATGCACCTGAGAGGAGCGGGTACAACACACATGAAAGCGGGAAAACGCAAGCTGAGCACAGAGGGTACCATGCAGCTGAGCAAAGCAGGTACAATTCAGCAGAGCACATCGGGTACAATAAACCTGAGCACAGTGGGTACAATGCACCTGAGCAAAGCAGGTACTATGCAGAAGAGCACAGCGGGTACCATGCAGCAGAGCACAGTGGGTACAATGCAACTAGGAGGAGCAGGCATAGCACAACTGAAAATAGGTAAAATGCAACTGAGCACAGCAGGTACCAGTCACCTGAGCACAGAGAGTACCATGCACCTGAGTGCAGCAGGTACCATGCAACTGAGCGCAGTAGGTACATGCAACTGAGTCACAGTGGGTACATGCAACTGAGCACAGGTGGTACAATGCAACTGAGCACAGCGGGTACAATGCAACTGAGGAAAGCGGGTACATGCAACTGAGCGCAGCAGGGTACCAATGCAACTGAGGCAGCAGGTACCATGCAACTGAGGCAGCAGGTACCATGCACTGAGCAAGACATGAGCTGGCACAGCGGGTACAATGCAACTGAGCACAGGGGTACAATGCAACTGAGCACAGCGGGTACAATGCAACTGAGCACAGCGGGTACAATGCAACTGAGCACAGCGGGTACAATGCAACTGAGCACAGCGGGTACAATGCAACTGAGTGCAGTGGGTACCATGCACCTGAGCACAGTGGGTACCATGCACCTGAGCACAATGGGTATCATGCACCTGAGCACAGTGGGTACCATGCACCTGAGCACAGTGGGTACAATGCAACTGAGCATAGTGAGTACAATGCACCTGAGCACAGTGGATACAATGCAACTGAGCGTAACAAGTACAATGCAAATGAGCACTGTGGGTACCATGCAACTGAGCACAGTGGGTACGAGCACCTGAGCACAGTGGGTACCATGCAGCAAAGCACAGTGGGTACAATGCAACTAGGAGGAGGAGCAGGCACAGCACAACTGAAAATGGGTAAAATGCAACTGAGTGCAGATGGTACAGTGCACCTGAGCACAGTGGGTACAATGCAACTGAGCACAGAGAGTACCATGCACCTGAGTGCAGCAGGTACCATGCAACTGAGCACAGCGGGTACAATGCAACTGAGCAAGCGGGTACAAGCAACTGAGCAAGGGTACAATGCAACTGAGCACAGCGGGTACAATGCACCTGAGCACAGTGAGTACAGTGCACCTGAGCACAGCGAGTACAGTGCACCTGAGCACAATGGGTATCATGCACCTGAGCACAGTGGGTACCATGCACCTGAGCACAGTGGGTACAATCCAACGGAGCATAGTGGGTACAATGCACCTGAGCACAGTGGATACAATGCAACTGAGCGTAACAAGTACAATGCAAATGAGCACTGTGGGTACCATGCAACTGAGCACAGTGGGTACGATGCACCTGAGACAGTGGGTACCATGCACTGAGCACAGTGGGTACCATACACTGAGCACAGTGGGTACCAATGCAAAGAGCACATGGGTCAATGCACCTGAGACAGTGGGTACAATGACTACCAGTGGTACAATGCACTGTGCCAGTGGGTACAATACACCTGAGCACATTGGGTACAATGCAATGAGCACAGTGGGTACCATGTACCGAGCAAGTGGGTAACATGCATCTGAGCATCAGAGGGGAACCATGCACCTGTGCACAGTGGGTACAATGCAACTGTGCCCAGTGGGTACAATACACCTGAGCACATTGGGTACAGTGCAATTGAGCACAGAGGGGAACCATGTACCTAAGCACAGAGGGGAACCATGCATCTGAGCACAGAGGGGAACCATGCACCTGTGCACAGTGGGTACAATGCAGTGATTGCAGTGGGTACCATGTACCTGAATACAGTGGATATAATGCATCTGAAAGCAACTAAGCAAAGTGGGTACAATGCAACTGAGCACAGCAGGTAGAACCAAACTGACAACAGCAGGCACAACCAAGCTGAGTGTTGTGCTTATAATGTAACTGAGCGCAGCAAGTACAATGCAACTAGAAGTGGCAGGTACAACTGACAGCAGTGGGTGCAATGTCCAGCTGTTCTGATAAGTTTACACGCCCCTGGCAAAATGTGTACCATTATTGAGAACTCATCTTGAGATCCCGTAATCCCCTTCCGCTTACGCCTGATATTGTGCGTCACTCGGAAACTGAATTCTCGCACAATTAATTTTCGTTTTTAAATTCTGAACATTTTAAAAACATTTTTTTTGTTGCCACTAAGTAACTTATTCATTTTTCCGCTTGTTTCTTACTATACATTTTTTTTTATCGGGACAATTTTGGGGAACATATGACTTTTTGATTGACAAATCCCATCTCTGGCGTTCATTAGCTGTTTATTGTGATGACACAGCCTTTTTCATTGCCTGGAGTGGGTTAATATTCTTAATTAGGCCAGACATATTGTTCTGTTGTTTGTTTGACTCATGTTTGATAGGGCATTGTTTCTTATCAGACTGCTTGGAGCCTCCATGGTACTAGTGTGTGGATTGCTAATTAAATGTAAATTCCCTCTGCCCCCTTTCTACATTATTCAGAGGAGAATTGTGCAGTCGGATTGCAATGCCATCCAATCAGAAACAATATTACAATATACCCTGAGGTGAGGGCTTGAGATATAAAAAGGACTGATTCAGTCACCAGGAGTTCATATGCTTTGTGTCCTCAGTCTAGGGACTTCGATCCCGGCTAGAAGTACAGCAGAACTGGATTATATTCTGCAGGAATTCAGCCTAGGATTCTAGAATTTGGCTGGTAGATCAGAGACTACTTAAGGAATCCAGGTTGGGAAAATCTGGTCACCTGACTACAGATTTTGCTATACTTGGCCAGCTTCCTAAGCTTGTTGCTATTCCTCTCTCAGTGTGTGCCCGCCAAAAGCGGGTGCTGCTGGATTGGAGTAACTGGCCCTGGAAGCCCTGAAGTCACGAACATTCTGATCCCTGGTGAGCCAGCGGAAGGTGAGACTCTGTTGCCTATTACATTGTGTGTTTTGCTCGGTTATGTGTTATATGCCTTTGACTGATGAAGGATCCATAAAGTCTTACCATTGTTTTGTTCCCTCACCTTGTGCTGTCTGATTAGTGTTCTGCCCTCGGTTAAAGAGTTTGGGCGTTCAGTTAGAACGAGCCCTGGTCCATGTAGTTTTTCTAATGGTGGCCAGGCCAGTGGACGAGAACACCCACTGATTCCCCCCCCGTGTCTCCACAGAGGAGAGCACCCACTGACCCCCGTGTCTCCACAGAGGAGAGCACCCACTGACCCCCGTGTCTCCACAGAGGAGAGCACCCACTGACCCCCGTGTCTCCACAGAGGAGAGCACCCACTGGCCCCCGTGTCTCCACAGAGGAGAGCCCCACTGACCCCCGTGTCTCCACAGAGGAAGAGCACCCACTGACCCCCGTGTCTCACAGAGGAGAGCACCCACTGACCCCCGTGTCTCCACAGAGGAAAGCACCCCTGACCCCCGTGTCTCCACAGAGGAGAGCACCCACTGACCCCGTGTCTCCACAGAGGAGAGCAACCACTGACCCCCGTGTCTCCACAGAGGAGAGCACCCACTGACCCCCGTTGTCTCCACAGAGGAGAGCAACCACTGACCCCCGTGTCTCCACAGAGGAGAGCACTACTGACCCCCGTGTCTCCACAGAGGAGAGCACCCACGACCCCCGTGTCTCCACAGAGGAGAGCACCCACCTGACCCCCGTGTCTCTCACAGAGGAGAGCACCCACTGACCCCCGTGTCTCCACAGAGGAGAGCACCCACTGACCCCCGTGTCTCCACAGAGGAGAGTCACCCACTGACCCCCGTGTCTCCACAGAGGAGAGCACCCACTGACCCCCGTGTCTCCACAGAGGAGAGCACCCACTGACCCCCGTGTCTCCACAGAGGAGAGCACCACTGACCCCCGTGTCTCCACAGAGGAGAGCACCCACTGACCCCCGTGTCTCCACAAAGGAGAGCCCCCACTGACCCCCGTGTCTCCACAGAGGAGAGCGCCCACTGACCCCTGTGTCTCCACAGAGGAGAGCACCCACTGATCCCCGTGTCTCCACAGAGGAGAGCCCTCACTGACCCCCGTGTCTCCACAGAGGAGAGCACCCACTGACCCTCGTGTCTCCACAGAGGAGAGCACCCACTGACCCCCCGTGTCTCCACAGAGGAGAGCACCCACTGACCCCCGTGTCTCCACAGAGGAGAGCACCCACTGACCCCCGTGTCTCCACAGAGGAGAGCACCCACTGACCCCCGTGTCTCCACAGAGGAGAGCCCCACTGACCCCCGTGTCTCCACAGAGGAGAGCCCCACTGACCCCCGTGTCTCCACAGAGGAGAACACCCACTGACCCCTGTGTCTCCACAGAGGAGAGCCCCACTGACCCCCGTGTCTCCACAGAGGAGAGCACCCACTGACCCCCGTGTCTCCACAGAGGAGAGCACCCACTGACCCCCGTGTCTCCACAGAGGAAGTTACCCATGAACACACCGGTGTCTCCACAGAGGAAAGGGACCACTGACTTCCGTGTCTCCACAGAGGTGAAGCGCCCACTGACCCCGTGTATCCACAGAGAAAGCACCCACTACCCCCGTGTCTCCACAGAGGAGAGCGCCCACTGACCCCCGTGTCTCCACAGAGGAGAGCGCCCACTGACCCCCGTGTCTTCACAATTATGTCACTTTATTCATTGAAAGTTTGGAATTTCTGGGGGAACGAACGACACTAAATGGGAATTTTTGTTTTTTAATTTTTGGATTAGGAAAAGGGACGAGTTGAACATTAAGGACAGGAGGTGATAAACTGAGGAGGTGTAAAGTCAGGAGAACATCTGTACCTGAATGCCACAGACACCACCAAATATTTGCCGTTCCCGTCCGGTCGCGGTCAGGTCTGCCCCAGTGGTCGCCATGTTTAGCAAGATGCGGCCTACGCTCACCGATACTACCAACATGCAGGGATGGGCGTCTACACTCACGCGTCTCCCATTTCCCGGGGGTCAGTCTGTCAGGGTCACCCGGGCCCTGCATATTCTGTCAGGGTCACCTGGGCCCCTGTGTATGTTCTGTCAGGTCTTCCCGGGCCCCTGAGTATTCTGTCAGTGTCTCCCGGCCCCTGCGTATTCTGTCAGTGTTCCGGGCCTCACTGCAGGTCCGGGCCGTGAGTATTCTGTCAGGGTCTCCCGGGCCCCTGCGTATTCTGTCAGGGTCTCCCGGGCCCGTGTGTATTCTGTCAGGGTCTCCCGGGCCCCTGTGTATTCTGTCAGGGTCTCCCGGGCCCCTGTGTATTCTGTCAGGGTCTACCGGGCCCTTGGTATTCTGTCAGGGTCTCCCGGGCCCCTGTGTATTCTCAGTTCCCGGCCTGTGATTCTTCAGTGTCTCCGGGCCGCTATCTTCGTGTTCCAGCCTGGTATTCTGTCAGTGTCTCCCGGGCCCCTGCGTATTCTGTCAGGGTCTCCCGGGCCCCTGCGTATTCTGTCAGTGTCTCCGGGCCCCTGCGTATTCTGTCAGGGTCTCCAGGCCTGCTATTCTGTCAGTGTCTCCGGGCCCCTGCATATTCTGTCAGTGTCTCCAGGCCCTGCGTATCTGTCATGTCTCGGCCCTGCATGTATTCTGGTCAGAGTGTCTCCCGGGCCCCTGCAGTTTATTCTGTCAGGGTCTCCGGCCTGGTATCTGTCGTGTCTCCGGGCCCCTTTTGCCGTATTCTGTCAGGGTCTCCCGGGCCCCTGCGTATTCTGTCAGTGTCTCCTGGGCCCCTGCGTATTCTGTCAGGGTCTCAGCCCGTCGGGCTCCTGCCTGCGTATTTGTCAGGGTCTCCCGGGCCCCTGCGTATTCAGTCACGGTCTGCCGGGCCCTTGCGTATTCTGTCAGGGTCTCTCAGGCCCCTGCGTATTCTATTTCTGGCTGCTTACCTGCGGGTCAGTTTGGAGGTCAGCTTGCTGAACAGGTTGGAGGTGGCTCGGGACCGGCTCTGGTTTAGCCCCTCGTGGGGGTGCGTTGGGGAGCTGGGCGGTGGATTCTGACCCCTCCGATCTCGGACGTGGCCGCCATGGAAAGTGCTGCGGACATTGGATCCTCGGGAGAGGCAGCTGCGCTCTGCGATGCTCTGCGTTGAGGGCGACGGTGCGGGTGGGCGAGAAGGAGTGGAGCTGAGTGACAAGACAGAGCTGGTGGTCAGAGGGAGCGGCGTCATCTGGTCACATCCCGGCAGCCCAACACTTACCTGTTCTCCTTTCCATTATGGAGCAGGGAGTGGCGCTCTGAAGCGTGGCGGTCTGTGCACACGTACGTGTTCCTGCGCCCCATCACACCCGGAGGAGTGTTCATCTGTCAGACAGAGAGAAATCAGCACATGCCACAGGCAGAGAACCTGCCCAGAGCTGCTCACAGCTGATGGTTTGTTACAATGTGTCTACACAATCCCTGGTGAGCTGGATCCTGCACTGATACATTGTAGCAAACCATAAACTGGATAAGGTCAGGGCGAGTTTCAGGCAGCAAGCAGAGAACTTAAAGATGGTGGAAGTGAGCGGAGTCGTCTCCTTACAGTTGTGGGTGGAGCCTCTTTTCGCGACTCTGGAATTTCCGCCTTGTTCGGGTTGTGGGCGTGGCTAACCATGGGGCTGGAGGGAGGGGGAGGCCGGCTACCCCCACTCACAGATCCACTGCCCCTCCTGGGGGCAAGACGCTCTCCAACTGTGCCATCATCAACTGCCCCAGGAGGACTGCGCTTGGCTTGGGAGGGAGTGGGCGCAGGACCACCTATGGACGAAAGATGACATCAGCACAAGGGAAGCTCCACCCATCAAACATGGCGGCTGTGATCGGATCGACCCAAGTGTCAGTGTCATTATCCTGTACCCCAGTGTCATTATCCTGTACCCCAGTGTCATTATCCTGTACCCCCAGTGTCATTATCCTGTACCCTAGTGTCATTATCCTGTACCCCAGTGTCATTATCCTGTACCCCCAGTGTCATTATCCTGTACCCCCAGTGTCATTATCCTGTACCCCAGTGTCAATATCCTGTACCCCCAGTGTCATTATCCTGTACCCCCAGTGTCGTCATCCTGTACCCCCAGTGTCATTATCCTGTACCCCCAGTGTCATTATCCTGTACCCCCAGTGTCATTATCCTGTACCCCCAGTGTCATTATCCTGTACCCCAGTGTCATTATCCTGTACCCCTAGTGTCATTATCCTGTACCTCCAGTGTCATTACCCTGTACCCCAGTGTCATTATCCTGCACCCCAGTGTTATTATCCTGTACCCCAGTGACATTATCCTGTACCCCCAGTGTCATTATCCTGTACCCCAGTGTCATTATCCTGTACCCCAGTGTCATTATCCTGTACTCCAGTGTCATTATCCTGTACCCCCAGTATCATTATCCTGTACCTCCAGTGTCATCATCCTGTACCCCAGTGTCATTATCGTGTACCCCAGTGTCATTATCCTGTACCCCCAGTGTCATTATCCTGTACCCCCAGTGTCATTATCCTGTACCCCCAGTGATATTATCCTGTCCCCCCAGTGTCATTATCCTGTACCCCCAGTGTCATTATCCTGTACCTCCAGTGTCATCATCCTGTACCCCAGTGTCATTACCCTGTACCCCCAGTGTCAGTGAGTTGAAGCGTGACCCTTTTTTCTGTGTCTCCCCTGTATCTAGGTGGCCATTCCCCCCTTGTGTGGGTACTCACAGAAGTCGCTGTGCCTCCGCTGCCTCTGGTAGCCTCGCTGGTTCTTACTGTGGGAGGTTGATGATGTCTTGGTGGCACCATTGGTGACATCTGAGGTGACCCGGCTGCGAGACAGTGAGAGCGTGCTGTCCGAGCGAGACTCCCCTCCTTCGTTCTGCAGGATACAGAGTGGAGATGTCAGCGCTGTCACCAGGCATCGCCTGGCAGGACGGCGCCACTGCCCGGTCTCACCTCAGCTTTCCGCCCCAGCAGCAGGTAGGTCGCCATCACTTCATTGTACTTATTAGAGTTTAAAGCGTCTTTGATCTCCTCCCTGGAATATCCCATCTCCAGCATAATCTCTGAGGAAGACGAGGACACAGAGGATTGACACTAGTTCTGTGCCAGGGGATGCACCAAATCAGCCCACCCATAGAAAGTCCCAGGGGTGAGCGGTGGGGGGCTTCACAGGGCAGGAACCCTTTATATTCAATGTCATATAAGATAATGGGAGGAGTAGTCGCCTATCATTGTGGGTCATTAGTAAGTGGGGGAGACATGTTATGGACAGTGTTTGGGTACGGTGCCCTCACCAATGCGCTTGGGATCGGCGTGGTCCTCCTCCGGCTCCTTGTATGGCTTCAGATCGTCACTATCAAACCCGATATTCATCCATTTATCATTCATTATTTGCTGAGAAAAAAAAAAAGGTTAAAAAAAAAAGTCAGTGGATAGTTAAACAAGGACAGGACGGGGGTGCGAGGCGGCAGCGGTGTGATCACCTCTAGGGTGCAGCGTTTGGTGGGGTTCAATACCAGGAACCTGCGCAGGACACTCTCACAGTCTGTGCTCATGTAGAACGGGACCCTGTATTTACCACGGAGGACGCGTTCCCTCAGCTCCTGCCGGACAAAGGGAAGAAACATGACAGTCTGGACAACAAATCATTCATCAGGACCGACATAATGGGAGCTGGACACCAGGGGCCAATGTGCCACAACCCATCAAACCAGCGAGCAGCATCTGAGGACCCAGAACCAAGAGACCAACAAGCAGCATCTGAGGACCCAGAACCAAGAGACCAACAAGCAGCATCTGAGGACCCAGAACCAAGAGACAAACAAGCAGCATCTGAGGACCTAGACCCAAGAGACCAACAAGCAGCATCTGAGGACCCAGAACAAGAGACCAACAAGCAGCAACTGAGGACCCAGAACCAAGAGACCAACAAGCAGCATCTGAGGACCCAGAACCAAGAGACCAACAAGCAGCAATTGAGGACCCAGAACCAAGAGACCAACAAGCAGCATCTGAGGACCCAGAACCAAGAGACCAACAAGCAGCAACTGAGGACCCAGAACCAAGAGACCAACAAGCAGCATCTGAGGACCCAGAACCAAGAGACCAACAAGCAGCATCTGAGGACCCAGAACCAAGAGACCAACAAGCAGCATCTGAGGACTCAGACCCAAGAGACCAACAAGCAGCATCTGGGGACCCAGAACCAAGAGACCAACCAGCAGCATCTGAGGACCCGCACCCAAGAGACCAACCAGCAGCATCTGAGGACCCGCACCCAAGAGACCAACAAGCAGCATCAGAGGACCCCGAACCAAGAGACCAACAAGCAGCATCTGAGGACCCAGAACCAAGAGACCAATAAGCAGCATCTGAGGACCCAGAACCAAGAGACCAACAAGCAGCATCTGAGGACCCAGAACCAAGAGACCAATAAGCAGCATCTGAGGACCCAGAACCAAGAGACCAACAAGCAGCAACTGAGGACCCAGAACCAAGAGACCAACAAGCAGCATCTGAGGACCCAGAACCAAGAGACCAACAAGCAGCAATTGAGGACCCAGAACCAAGAGACCAACAAGCAGCATCTGAGGACCCAGAACCAAGAGACCAACAAGCAGCAACTGAGGACCCAGAACCAAGAGACCAACAAGCAGCATCTGAGGACCCAGAACCAAGAGACCAACAAGCAGCATCTGAGGACCCAGAACCAAGAGACCAACAAGCAGCATCTGAGGACTCAGACCCAAGAGACCAACAAGCAGCATCTGGGGACCCAGAACCAAGAGACCAACCAGCAGCATCTGAGGACCCGCACCCAAGAGACCAACCAGCAGCATCTGAGGACCCGCACCCAAGAGACCAACAAGCAGCAACTGAGGACCCAGAACCAAGAGACCAACAAGCAGCATCTGAGGACCCAGAACCAAGAGACCAACAAGCAGCATCTGAGGACCGAGGACCAAGAGACCAACAAGCAGCATCACCAATGAAGAGCATCCGAGGACCGGCACCCAAGAGACCAACAAGCAGCATCTGAGGACCCGCACCCAAGAGACCAACAAGCAGCAACTGAGGACCCAGAACCAAGAGACCAACAAGCAGCATCTGAGGACCTGCACCCAAGAGACCAACAAGCAGCATCTGAGGACCCAGAACCAAGAGACCAACAAGCACCATCTGAGGACCCAGAACCAAGAGACCAACAAGCAGCATCTGGGGACCCAGAACCAAGAGACCAACAAGCAGCATCTGAGGACCCGCACCCAAGAGACCAACCTGCAGCATCTAAGGACCCAGAACCAAGAGACAAACAAGCAGCATCTGAGGACCTGCACCCAAGAGACCAACAAGCAGCATTTGAGGACCCAGAACCTAGAGACCAACAAGCAGCATCACCAATGAAGAGCATCCGAGGACCGGCACCCAAGAGACCAACAAGCAGCATCTGAGGACCCGCACCCAAGAGACCAACAAGCAGCAACTGAGGACCCAGAACCAAGAGACCAACAAGCAGCATCTGAGGACCTGCACCCAAGAGACCAACAAGCAGCATCTGAGGACCCAGAACCAAGAGACCAACAAGCACCATCTGAGGACCCAGAACCAAGAGACCAACAAGCAGCATCTGGGGACCCAGAACCAAGAGACCAACAAGCAGCATCTGAGGACCCGCACCCAAGAGACCAACCAGCAGCATCTGAGGACCCAGAACCAAGAGACAAACAAGCAGCATCTGAGGACCTGCACCCAAGAGACCAACAAGCAGCATTTGAGGACCCAGAACCTAGAGACCAACAAGCAGCATCTGAGGACCCAGAAGCAAGAGACCAACAAGCAGCATCTGAGGACCCAGAAGCAAGAGACCAACAAGCAGCATCTGAGGACCCAGAACCAAGAGACCAACAAGCAGCATCTGAGGACCCGCACCCAAGAGACCAACAAGCAGCATCCAAGGACCTGCACCCAAGAGACCAACAAGCAGCATCTGAGGACCCGCACCCAAGAGACCAACAAGCAGCAACTGAGGACCCAGAACCAAGAGACCAACAAGCAGCATCTGAGGACCCAGAACCAAGAGACCAACAAGCAGCATCTGAGGACCCAGAACCAAGAGACCAACAAGCAGCATCACCAATGAAGAGCATCCGAGGACCGGCACCCAAGAGACCAACAAGCAGCATCTGAGGATCCAGAACCAAGAGACCAACAAGCAGCTTCTGAGGATCCAGAACCAAGAGACCAACAAGCAGCATCCAAGTACCCAGAACCAAGAGACCAACAAGCAGCATCACCAATGAAGAGCATCCGAGGACCGGCACCCAAGAGTCCAATGAAGAGCATCCGGGGACCTGAACCAAAGAACCCTATGAGCAGCATCCGAGGGCTGCATCCCAAGAGACCAATAAAGAGCACCCAAGAACTCACACCCAAGAGACCAATGAAGAGCATCCGAGGACCTGCACCCAAGAGACCAGCAAGTAGCATTCATGGACCCGCATCCTAGAGATCAATGAAAAGCATCTGAGGACCCACACCCAAGAGACCAATGAGCAGCATCTGAGGACCCGCATCCAAGAGACCAACCAGCAGCATCTGAGGACCCAGAACCAAGAGACAAACAAGCAGCATCTGAGGACCTGCACCCAAGAGACCAACAAGCAGCATCTGAGGACCCAGAACCTAGAGACCAACAAGCAGCATCTGAGGACCCAGAAGCAAGAGACCAACAAGCAGCATCTGAGGACCCAGAACCAAGAGACCAACAAGCAGCATCTGAGGACCCAGAACCAAGAGACCAACAAGCAGCATCTGAGGACCGGCACCCAAGAGACCAACAAGCAGCATCTGAGGACCCGCACCCAAGAGACCAACAAGCAGCAACTGAGGACCCAGAACCTAGAGACCAACAAGCAGCTTCTGAGGATCCAGAACCAAGAGACCAACAAGCAGCATCCAAGTACCCAGAACCAAGAGACCAACAAGCAGCATCACCAATGAAGAGCATCCGAGGACCGGCACCCAAGAGTCCAATGAAGAGCATCCGGGGACCTGAACCAAAGAACCCTATGAGCAGCATCCGAGGGCTGCATCCCAAGAGACCAATGAAGAGCACCCAAGAACTCACACCCAAGAGACCAATGAAGAGCATCCGAGGACCTGCACCCAAGAGACCAGCAAGTAGCATTCATGGACCCGCATCCTAGAGATCAATGAAAAGCATCTGAGGACCCGCACCCAAGAGACCAATGAGCAGCATCTGAGGACCCGCATCCAAGAGACCAACGAGCAGCATCCAAGCACCTGCATCCAAGAGACCAACGAGCAGCATCCGAGGACCCGCACCCTAGAGACCAATGAAGAACATCCGAGGACCCGCACCCAAGAGACCAATGAAGAACATCCGAGGACCTGCACCCAAGAGACCAATGAAGAACATCCGAGGACCTGCACCCAAGAGACCAATGAAGAACATCTGAGGACCCACACCCAAGATACCAACAAGCAGCATCCAAGGACCTGCACTCAAGAAACCAATAGGCAGCATCAGAGTACCTGCAGCCAAGACACCAATGAACAGCATCCAAGGACCCTCACCCAAAAGATCAAAGGGCAGCATCTGAGGACCCTCACCCAAGAGATCAACAAACAACATACAAGGACCTGCACTCAAGACATCAATGAACAGCATCTAAGGACCTGCACCCAAGAGACCAATGATCCAAGCCCAAGAGACTAAAGAGCAACAATTGAGGCCCCGAACCCAAGAAAACAATGAGCAGAATCCGAGAACCAGCACCCAAGGGACCAACGGGCAAAATCCGAGGACCCACACCCCAAAAAACAGGAGCAGCATCCAAGTGCCTGCATCCAATAGACTAAGAAGCAGCACCGAGGAGCCGTACCCAAATTACCAACAAGCAGTATCTGAGGAACCACACAGAAGTGACCAATAAAGAGCATCCGAGGAACCGAACCCCAAGAGACCAACAAGCAGCATCTAAGGGCCCGCACCCCAAGAGACCAATGAAGAGCATCCATGGTTCGCACAGAGAAGACCAACAAACAGCATTTGAGGACCTACAGCCCAAGTAATGAAGATGCGGGAGCCGCACCCCAGGGTCTTAAAGTGCTGCACCCCAGTAAACCAATGAGCAGTGTAAGAGGTGATACATTGCAAGACACTATAAAACAGTTCCCCATAGTTGGGCCATGCTCATATTTGCAAAATGTCTCTTATTCTCCCCCTACATTTGACCTTATACACACACAACATAAACCCTTACCTTAAGGTTCTGTCCATCAAATGGCAGGGACCCGCTGACCAGCGTGTAGAGGATGACCCCCAGGCTCCACACATCCACCTCAGGACCATTGTACCTCTTGCCCTGGAATAATTCAGGTGCAGCATATGGGGGACTTCCACAGAACGTGTCCAGTTTTCCTCCAGGAGTAAATTCATTACTAAATCCAAAGTCTGCAATCTTTATATTAGCCTCAGCGTCGAGCAGGAGATTCTCAGCCTAAAAGAACAAGTGGGAAGAGAGGGATAAGACACACGGGTGGAGAAAGTCAGTGTAGACCTGGGGTCTGGGAGGAGAGGGACAAGACACACGGGTGGAGAAAGTCGGTGCAGACCTGGGGTCCGGGAGGAGAGGGATAAGACACACGGGTGGAGACAGTCGGTGCAGACCTGGGGTCTGGGAGGAGAGGGATAACACACACAGGTGGAAATAGTCTGTGCAGACCTGGGGTCTGGGAGGAGAGGGATAACACACACACACACAGGTGGAAATAGTCTGTGCAGACCTGGGGTCTGGGAGGAGAGGAATAAGACACATGTGTGGAGACAGTCGGTGCAGACCTGGGGTCTGGGAGGAGAGGGATAACACACACACACAGGTGGAAATAGTCGGTGCAGACCTGGGGTCTGGGAGGAGAGGGTAACACACACAGGTGGAAATAGTCTGTGCAGACCTGGGGTCTGGCAGGAGAGGGAAAACACACACGGGTGAAGACAGTCGGTGCAGACCTGGGGTCTGGGAGGAGAGGAATAAGACACATGTGTGGAGACAGTCGGTGCAGACCTCGGGTCTGGGAGGACAAGGATAAGACACATGTGTGGAGACAGTCAGTGCAGACCTGAGGTCTGGGAGGACAGGAAAAAGACACGTGTGGAGACAGTCAGTGCAGACCTGGGGTCTGGGAGGACAGGAATAAGACACATGTATGGAGACAGTCGGTGCAGACCTGGGGTCTGGGAGGACAGGGATAAGACACATGTGTGGAGACAGTCGGTGCAGACCTGAGGTCTGGGAGGACAGGGATAAGACACGTGTGGAGACAGTCAGTGCAGACCTGGGGTCTGGGAAGATAGGGATAAGACACGTGTGGAGACAGTCGGTGCGGACCTGAGGTCTGGGAGGACAAGGATAAGACACGTGTGGAGACAGTCAGTGCAGACCTGGGGTCTGGGAGGACAGGGATAAGACACATGTGTGGAGACAGTCGGTGCAGACCTGGGGTCTGGGAGGACAGGAATAAGACACATGTATGGAGACAGTCGGTGCAGACCTGGGGTCTGGGAAGATAAGGCTAAGACACATGTGTGGAGACAGTCGGTGCAGACCAGGGGTCTGGGAAACCTTCTCACCTTGAGATCTCGATGAACGATGTTCTTCTGGTGACAGTAGTGGACGGCGGATACAATCTGCGCGGAGAAGAGACATCGGTCACTATTATTCATTACAGAAGCCTCCACCAAACTCCCATACAACAACATTGCCCCGGTGGAGTCTGGACACTCTGACGCTCTCTGTAAGTAAGTACACCGTGGCTCAGCGGCCACTTCTAGCCTGCAGGCTTGTTTAGTGCCCAATTTGCCAGTAATCAGACACTCCATTAGCTTTGCTGCTAGTTGCAAATGTGCTAGCCACAGACTGGCCACGATCTGGAGGAGTAGCTGGGATTGCCTAGAGGTGTGGAAGACGAATGGTCGGGGTAGGGACACACTTGGTGGTGACAGTGCGGATGAATCTGCGCCCGTCTGTGCTATTGTAGTAGGCAGAGTTTGGGCTACGTGCCGCCAGCCGCACCATTTGACCATTCCCTAAATGTAAGAGAATCTCATTGAATATACTCCTTATTGAAAACCCTATTGATCACTGGGGCACGACTGCTGCGACCACTAGACATCGCATGAACCCTGAATGGAGCAGAGAACAAATATGCACAAATCCACTCCATTCATTGTCTATGGGAATAGATGAAAGGGGTGAGCGGAAGAAGTGGAGAATCGTCCTCATGAAAGGATCAGAGAAGAAAGTGAAGAATCGTTCTGGTGGAAGGATCAGAGGAGGATTGACAAATCGTTCAAGTGAAAGGATCAGAGGAGGAAGTAATGAATCGTTCTGGTGAAAGGATCAGAGTAGGATGTGATGAATTGTTCCATAAAGGGTTAGAAGAAATGAAGGATTATTGTGATAAAAGGATCAGAGGAGGATTGACAAAGCATTCTGGTGAAAAGATCAGAGGAAGATATAAAGAATGATTTTGATGAAAGGATCAGAGGAGGATGTTAAGAATCATTTTGACAAAAAGATCAGAGGAGGATGTGATGATTTGTTCTATGAAAGGGTTAGAAGAGGAGGTGAAGAATCATTGTGATAAAAGGATCAGAGGAGGAAGTGATGAATCATTCTGCTGAAAGGATCAGAGTAGGATGTTAAGAATGATTTTGATGAAAGGATCAGAGGAGAAAGTGAAGAACCCTTCTGGTGAAAGGATCAGAGGAGGATGTTAAGAATCATTTTCACAAAAGATCAGAGGAGGATGAAAGGTTAGAAGAGGAGGTGAACAGTCATTTTTAGGAAAGGATCAGAGGAGGATGTGAGGAATTGTTTCATGAAAGGATCAGAGGAGGAGGTGAGGAGTCATTCTTATGAACAGCCTGCAGCTGGACAGGAAACTGCCGCCCCAATAATGTGTCTAAATGCAGAAGTCATCATTGTCCAGCACAGACGGGTGATAACAGCGGAGGACATTGCTAGCTCCATTACAAGAATCAGAGCACTGATCCCTTCCTGTCAGGCTGGCGGAGGTGCAGTAATGGGGTGGACGGATAACTTGGTGCTCCTCTCATATAACATTGGGACTGTGAGGAGCTGCCATGAACTAATGACTATCGGACTGGTTACATCTATGTTATTTTTGTGTTTTATGAGAGATTTGCTTGCCAGTCAGTTTTAAGGTCGCTTGTCTGTACACAATTGGAAAGAGGGACAGAATTGTAACAGTGTGTCATCCTAGTCAGCCTTCATGGCCACAAAGTAACCATGCCTACATTAACATTCATTGTCTTACATCTGGCGGGGGCATCTGTGTCTTTGTTTCTCTAGGCCGGGGTTAAGGAGGTTGGGTGTACTTATCTTTGCCCAACTAGGGGGCCGATTCCAAAATGAGGAGAATAGAAGAAAACACAAACTTGGGGAGGTTAGTTGGTGCTGGGAATTGGAAGCAATAGGATCTGTGCTGAGGCCAGGTCAAGAGCTTATGAATGGTCTATAAAGTTTAGAGTTGGATACATGTGCTTCAGTCATGATATCTACTATCCGGATTTAAGGAACTATTCTAAGGACAATTTTGGCGCTGGATACAAGCGTTTTGGTCATGATATCCGTCATCTGGAGGAACTTAACATCTGTTGTCATTGGCTGGTTTGGATCCCGTGGACTGGGCGCATTGCAGTGTGGTCATCTACCTGGAGTTGCAGTAATACCGTGTACAGATACAAATAAAACTTGTTGCATCGTTATCCTGCCTAGTTGATTATTACAACCCACTGTGACGACACAGCCTTTTTCAATGCGTGTCATGGGTTAACGTTCTTAATTTGGCCAGATGTATTGTTTGTTTGTCAACTCATGTTTATTAAGTCATTGTTTCTTGGCAGACTACTCAGAGCCCCATTGTATTGGTTTGTGCATTGCTAACGAAATGTAATTTACCTAATTTCCCTACGGTCTACATCATTTAGATAAAAATTAAGCAGTTGGATTGCAATGCCAACCAATAAGAGGACAGCCTTATTCCACCAATCCTGTAAGACCACAATACCCTTAGAGGAGAGCTCAGGTTATATAAAAAGGGCCAGTAGGTATTTTGCTATGTGGCCTCAGTCTAGGGATATCAGTCCCGGCTAGAGGATCACATTGCGTCTTTATGACTTCGATCTGGGAGTTGCGGTTCTAACTGGAGGAGCACCAAAACTGGATTATATTCTGCAGGAGTTCAGCCTGGGATTCTAGGATTCAACTGGAAGATCAGAGACTAATTAAGGAACCCAGGTTGGGACAATTCGGTCACCCGGCTACAGACTTTGCTGTGCTCGGTCAGCTTCCTAAGCTTGTAGATATTCCTTTCTCGGTGGGTGCCCGCCAAAAGCAGGGGGCTGCTGGATTGGAGTGGTTGACCCTAGAATCCCCGAAGATTCCTATCCCTGGTGAGCCAGCAGAGGGTGAGACTCTGTTACCTGTTACATTGTGCATTTTGCTTGGTTAGGTGTTCTATGCCTTTGACTGTTGAGGACCCAATAAAGTCTTACCATTGTGTGGTTCCCTCTGTCTGAGTAGTGTTCGGGCGTTCAGATGGGATGAGCCCTGGTCCATACGGTCTTTCTAAAGGTGGCCGGGCCAGCGGACGAGAGCACCCACTGACCCCCGTGTCTCAACAAAGAACACCCACTGACCCCCGTATCTCCATACCCACAACTTCAGATCCTTGCAGGGGCTTATCAAACTATTGTGATCGTTCCTTTCTTCTTGTCGGCTGCCTCCCCTACAGCACAGAAGGATGCCTCCAGGATCATATAGTCATGGATTGCTTCCAGGAACATGGAGTTTTCCTTACAGTCCTACAAGGTAGAAGGGGTCGATCCCATCATGTCTGTTCCGTCAACTAATAACCTGTCCATATGGGCCAATATTCCTGCAGAACGACTCCCTATCCGAGTACAGCCTCTACCACCAGGTATCCTGCGCCCTGCAGGACGGGGGTCTCCAATATAGAGGTTGTTCTGTGTAGAAACAGCGGGGATACCCCTACTTACCTGACGAAATTTGGCACGAGCTTCCTTCTCCTTCATCCGACCATGAGACACCAGGTAATCAAACACTTCACCTATGGGGGGAGGAAGATGATTACATGATAAGTGGGGACCGAGGGCATCCGTGGGAGAAGGAAGGACAAAATAAGCCCCCGTACCTCCACTGGCGTACTCCATGATCAGGTAGAGCGTCTTCTCCGTCTCAATCACCTCAAAGAGTTTTACTGTAAGAGACAGGACAATGAGGGATGGACGTGGATAGAGGGCGACGGCGGCCTCTCGTGGGGCCAACACTCACCAATATTAGGGTGGTTCAGTCCCTTCATGATTCGAACTTCACGGAAAAGCTGCAAAGACACAAAATGGAAATAAAATTACACAAAAATTATCTCCAATAACAGAAGATCTCGTGGGGCGGCCAGAGGAAAACGATCACTGAGGACAGGCCAAATGTATGTGATCTCGTAAGATGGGTCAGAAATGTTTGATCTGGTAAGACCGGCCAGAAGTATGTGATCTTATAAGATGGGTCAGAAGTACGTGATCTCGTAAGATGGGCCAGAAGTACGTGATCTCGTAAGATGGGTCAAAAGTATGTGATCTCGTAAGATGGGTCAGAAGTACGTGATCTCGTAAGACGGGCCAGAAGTACGTGATCTCGTAAGATGGGTGATAAGTACGTGATCTCATGAGAAGGGTCAGAAGTACGTGATCTCGTAAGATGGGTCAGAAGTACGTGATCTCGTAAGACGGGCCAGAAGTACGTGATCTCGTAAGATGGGTGATAAGTACGTGATCTCGTAAGATGGGCCAGAAGCACGTGATCTCATGAGATGGACCAGACGCACATGATCTCGTAAGACGGGCCAGAAGTACGTGATCTCATGAGATGGACCAGACGCACATGATCTCGTAAGACGGGCCAGAAGTACGTGATCTCATGAGATGGGCCAGAAGTATGTGATCTCGTAAGATGGGTGAGAAGTACGTGATCTCATGAGATGGGCCAGAAGTATGTGATCTTGTAAGATGGGCCAGAAGTACGTGATCTCGTAAGATGGGCCAGAAGTATGTGATCTTGTAAGATGGGCCAGAAGTACGTGATCTCGTAAGATGGGCCAGAAGTATGTGATCTTATAAGATGGGTCAGACGCATGTGATCTCGTAAGACGGGCCAGAAGTATGTGATCTCGTAAGATGGGCCAGAAGCACGTGATCTCGTAAGACGGGCCAGAAGTACGTGATCTCATGAGATGGGCCAGAAGCACGTGATCTCGTAAGACGGGCCAGAAGTACGTGATCTCATGAGATGGGCCAGAAGCACGTGATCTCGTAAGACGGGCCAGAAGTACGTGATCTCGTAAGATGGGTGAGAAGTACGTGATCTCGTAAGACGGGCCAGAAGTATGTGATCTTATAAGATGGGTCAGACGCATGTGATCTCGTAAGACGGGCCAGAAGTACATGATCTCGTAAGACGGGCCAGAAGTACGTGATCTCGTAAGATGGGTGAGAAGTACATGATCTCGTAAGACGGGCCAGAAGTACGTGATCTCGTAAGATGGGTGAGAAGTACATGATCTTGTAAGACGGGCCAGAAGTACGTGATCTCGTAAGATGGGTGAGAAGTACATGATCTCGTAAGACGGGCCAGAAGCACGTGATCTCGTAAGACGGGCCAGAAGTACATGATCTCGTAAGATGGGTGAGAAGTACGTGATCTCGTAAGACGGGCCAGAAGTACGTGATCTCGTAAGACGGGCCAGAAGTACGTGATCTCGTAAGATGGGTGAGAAGTACGTGATCTTGTAAGATGGGCCAGAAGTGCGTGATCTCGTAAGATGGACCAGGCACACGTGATCTCATGAGATGGGCCAGAAGTACGTGATCTCGTAAGATGGACCAGACGTACATGATCTCGTAAGATGGACCAGGCACACGTGATCTCATGAGATGGGCCAGAAGTACGTGATCTCGTAACATGGACCAGACGCACATGATCTCATGAGAAGGGTCAGAAGTACGTGATCTCATGAAGTGGGTCAGAAGTATGTGATCCCGTAAGATGGACCAGATGCACGTGATCTCATGAGAAGGGTCAGAAGTATGTGATCTCATGAAATGGGTCAGAAGTACGTGATCTCATGAAGTGGGTCAGAAGTACGTGATCTCGTAAGATGGACCAGATGCAAGTGAACTTGTAAGATGGGTCAGATGCATGTGATCTTGTAGAAGAGGGCAGACATATGCGATCTCGTGCCAGATTTTACATACATGATCACATATAACATGCAGGGTCTGCATACAGAACAGAGCTATCTCTACATAGGTGATCCCATATATCATGCACAAGTCCATATGTTGCACAGTCACATGTAACAACCAGGATCCTCATAGATGATCTGAAATAATGGGCTGTTCTTTACACACACGGTCTCATATCAGACCTTACTATACATACCATCCAAAATAACAAAGGAAAATACATACAGTGAATATAACATTTCTACACACCCCTATTAAGAGATCTAGTTTTTGTCATGTAAAAGAAGAATCATTCCAGACCTTTTCCCCCTTTGATGTCGCCCATAATCTCTACAAATCTATTGAGAAACAAACTGAAATCACTTTGAGGGTGAAAATAAAAAATAACAAAACCACAGGGACGAGGCTGCGTAAGTGCTCACGCCCTCCTATAACGGGGGCTGTGGTTGTGCTCAGAATCGGCCGATCACATTTCCCCTCATGTTACATAGTTAACACTGGAGGATTTTCTTAGTTACATTTTACAGTACAATCCGGTCTGTAAACAGCTGACAACACAGCAAGGGGATCACATTGTGGAAAGTTATCAGAAGGGGACAAAAACATTCTCAAGCATTAGATCTACCATGGAGCTGTTATGGTGGACTAATTGGGTGTTTGGCTACAGTGTGTGACAATGGTGTCCGGCGCACTACATAAAACAACTGACAGGGAGACACCAGAGGGGACAAATACAGCGGAGGGCCCGGCTCATAGGGAAAGGGGAAGAGGACCTCCTCTACTCACCTGCGTTTGAGCCCTGATCTCCCTACCATCCCTATACGGGTTCTTTCAAACCGTCGCCGAGCACGATATCTAGTTCCTCACTGGCCTAGATGTTAACCCTCAATAGGGAGATCGCCGGCATGAGCACTAGTCCCAACCACTGCGATAACAACAACATGAGGGAAGGGGAGACAGACAGGGGAACAACAAACAACTTCACGCCTGCTGCCACACTCCTTGACAGCAGACGGCTTAGCAGTAGTCAGCTTTCCAGAGAACCTCCTTCACCTCTGGAAGCTTGGCCAGGATAGAGCTCAATCACCAGAAAAGGATGCTGGAACCATGTGACCATTTAAAGGGGATGGGAGTGATCACAGAGTGTCCACACCTGGTAAGGAAACTAAGGAGCCTGATAGCAGCACAACTGACATTAACTCCTGAACTATCAAAGGAAAGAAACACGTTTACAAAGAAATCTAAATAAAGGAATTAGACAGAGGGCCCAAACCTGTCACAAGTCTCCAAAGTAAGAGACACCATCAACAGGATCAGAGAAGATATCCCCAGTAAAGGACTGAAATTTGGCACAACAGTGACATTACCAAGAACTGGACGTCCCTCAAACATTAATAAATACACAGGAAAAAAAGTGGTCCGTGAGGTCGACAACAGCATTAAAGGAGCTGCAGGAATTTCTGGTTGAGTGCTGCAAGTGACAGCAATCACTCATATTCTTCATATGTCCAGGCTGTGGGGTCGGACGGTAAGATGTAAGTCTTACACAAGGAAAAACATTCATCCCAAAACCTGCATAAAATCTGATAAAACGAGTGTTGTGTCCGGTTGGGTCACACAGGACACAACCTTAAAAGTCCTGCAGCTCCTTTAATGTTGCGATCAGCCTCTTTGCAGCTTCCCAAACCAAATTTGTGTATTCATTAATGTATGAAGGACGTCCAGTTCTAGGTAATGTCACTGTTGTGCTCAATTTAAGTCACTTATGTGTTAGGTCTGATGGGACTTTTTGGCCGTAATTCCAATAGGTGCAGAGCGGACACCGCTCATCACCAGATCACTTCATTTTACTTCTTTATTTTTCTTTTTCCACTCAAAAACATTTTAGTTTGTCTTTCAATGGCTTCGTACAGATATTAAAGAAGGAAAAACTTCTGAAATGATTCTTCTTGGTAGGATTTTTTCACATGATAAAAGTCTGCTATTATATCAGGGGTGTGTAGACTTTTTATATTCACTGTACATGATGACATGAGAAATCACACGCTACATCCGTGATTTAATATAACAGAACAGACTCTACCATGAGTAGATGCACCAGGGACTGGCATGATGTGATGACTGATATAATGACCAGCAGAATGTGTATCACTCAGAGATCTAAAAGGACCGATAGGGACATCATGCACCATACAGGAGCCGGCAGTGACCTTACACATTATACAGGAGCCGGCAGTGGCCTCACATGTCATACAAGAGCCTGAAGTGACATCACGCACCATACAAGAGCCTGCAGTGACCTTACACGTTATACAAGAGCCGGAAGTGGCCTCACATGTCATACAAGAGCCAGCAGTGACCTCACATGTCATACAAGAGTCGGCAGTGACCTCACATGTCATACAAGAGTCGGCAGTGACCTCACATGTCATACAAGAGTCGGCAGTGGCCTCACATGTCATACGAGAGACGGCAGTGACCTTACACGTCATACAAGATCCTGCCATGACATCACCAACCATACAAGAGCCAGCAGTGACATCACTCGTCATACAAGAGTCTGCAGTGACCTTACGCGTCATACAAGAGCTGGCAGTGACATCACGCACCATACAAGAGCCTGCAGTGACCTTACATGTCATACAAGACCCTGCCGTGACATCACCAACCATACAAGAGCCGGCAGTGACATCACCAACCATACAAGACCCAGCAGTGACATCACCAACCATACAAGAGCCAGCAGACACATCACGCTTCATACAAGAGCCTGCAGTGACATCACTCATCATGCAAGAGGCGGCAGTGACATCACTCATCATACAAGAGCCGGCAGTGACATCACATTCTAAATAAGAGCCGGCAGTGACATCACTCATCATAAAAGAAACGGCAGTGACATCACCAACCATACAAGAGCCTGCAGTGACATCATTCGTCATACAAGAACCGGCAGTGACATCACCAACCATACAAGAGCCAGCAGACACATCACGCTTCATACAAGAGCCGGCAGTGACATCACGCACCATACAAGAGTCGGCAGTGAAATCACTCATCATAGAAGAGCTTGCAGTGGCATCACGCACCATTCAAGAGCCGGCAGTGACATCACATTCTAAATAATAAGAGCCGGCAGTGACATCACTCATCATAGAAGAGCTTGCAGGGACATCATGCACCATACAAGAGCTGGCAGTGACATCACTCATCATACAAGAGCCGGCAGTGACATCACATTCTAAATAAGAGCCGGCAGTGACATCACTCATCATAAAAGAACCAGCAGTGACATCACCAACCATGCAAGAGCCTGCAGTGACATCACTCATCATACAAGAGCCAGCAGACCCATCACGCTTCATACAAGAGCTGGCAGTGACATCACGTACCATACAAGAGCCTGCAGTGATATCACTCATCATACAAGAGCCAGCAGTGAAATCACTCATCATACAAGAGCCGGCAGTGACATCACGCACCATACAAGAGTCGGCAGTGACATCACTCATCATACAAGAGCTCGCAGTGACATCACTCATCATACAAGAGCCGGCAGTGACATCACATTCTAAATAAGAGCTGGCAGTGACATCACTCATCATACAAGAGCTGGCAGTGACATCACGTACCATACAAGAGCCTGCAGTGATATCACTCATCATACAAGAGCCTGCAGTGATATCACTCATCATACATAAGCCAGCAGACACATCACACTTCATACAAGAGCCGGCAGTGACATCACTCATCATACAAGAACCTGCAGTGACATCAAAAGTCAAACAAGAGTCAGAAGTGACATCACATTCTAAATAAACCGGCAGTGACATCACCAACCATACAAGAGGCAGCAGTGACATCGCTCATCATATAGGAGCCAGCAGTGACATCACACACCATAAAAGAGGCGGCAGTGAAATCACCATCATACAAAAGTCGGCAGTGACATCACGCACCATACAAGAGCCGGCAGTGACATCACGCACCATACAAGAGCCGGCAGTGACATCACGCACCATACAAGAGCCGGCAGTGACATCACGCACCATACAAGAGCCGGCAGTGACATCACGCACCATATAAGAGCCGGCAGTGACATCACGCACCATACAAGAGCCGGCAGTGGCATCACATTCTAAATAAGAGCCGGCAGTGAAATCAGTCATCATACAAGGGTCGGCAGTGACATCACGCACCATACAAGAGCTGGCAGTGACATCACTCATCATACAAGAGCCGGTAGTGACATCACGCACCATACAAGAGCCGGCAGTGACCTTACACATCATACAAGAGCCGGCAGTGACATCACATTCTAAATAAAAGCTGGCAGTGACATCACCAACCATACAAGAGCTGGCAGTGACATCACCAACCATACAAGAGCTGGCAGTGACATCACACACCATACAAGAGCCTGCAGTGACATCTCACATCACACAAATGCCGGCAGTGACATCACTATTCTTACAAGTGCAACAGTGTCATCACACGCCATGCAAAACCAGGCAGTGATATCACACGTCATACAAGAGTCAGATGTAATGTCTCACAGGAGATACAATTACATCAGAAATGAGACAGGAACCAGCTATGGGTTCAGGCATGAGACGGGAGATGGCAATGACATCAGATACTATAGACGGTGATGTTAAAATCAGACTGAAATGTCCTGGATGAGCGGTCCATGAAGGTGCCCTCAATGAGCGCTCCCAGTAGATGGCCTCGATGAACGCTCCCAGTAGATGGCCTCGATGAACGCTCCCAGTAGATGGCCTCGATGAACGCTCCCAGTAGATGGCCTCGATGAACGCTCCCAGTGGATGGCCTCGATGAACGCTCCCAGTGGATGGCCTCGATGAACGCTCCCAGTGGATGGCCTCGATGAACGCTCCCAGTGGATGGCCTCGATGAACGCTCCCAGTGGATGGCCTCGATGAACGCTCCCAGTGGATGGCCTCGATGAACGCTCCCAGTGGATGGCCTCGATGAACGCTCCCAGTAGATGGCCTCGATGAACGCTCCCAGTAGATGGCCTCGATGAACGCTCCCAGTGGATGCCTCGATGAACGCTCCCAGTGGATGCCTCGATGAACGCTCCCAGTGGATGGCCTCGATGAACGCTCCCAGTAGATGGCCTTGATGAACGCTCCCAGTAGATGGCCTCGATGAACGCTCCCAGTAGATGGCCTCGATGAACGCTCCCAGTAGATGGCCTCGATGAACGCTCCCAGTGGATGGCCTCGATGAACGCTCCCAGTGGATGGCCTCTATGAACGCTCCCAGTGGATGGCCTCGATGAACACTCCCAGTGGATGGCCTCGATGAGCACTCCGAGTGGATGGCCTCGATGAACGCTCCCAGTGGATGGCCTCGATGAACGCTCCCAGTGGATGGCCTCTATGAACACTCCCAGTAGATGGCCTTGATGAACGCTCTCAGTGGATGGCCTCGATGAACGCTCCCAGTGGATGGCCTCGATGAACGCTTCCAGTAGATGGCCTCGATGAACGCTCCCAGTGGATGGCCTCTATGAACACTCCCAGTAGATGGCCTTGATGAACGCTCTCAGTGGATGGCCTCGATGAACGCTCCCAGTGGATGGCCTCGATGAACGCTCCCAGTGGATGGCCTCGATGAACGCTTCCAGTAGATGGCCTCGATGAACGCTCCCAGTGGATGGCCTCGATGAGCACTCCCAGTAGATGGCCTCGATGAACGCTCCCAGTGGATGGCCTCGATGAGCACTCCGAGTGGATGGCCTCGATGAACGCTCCCAGTGGATGGCCTCTATGAACGCTCCCAGTAGATGGCCTTGATGAACGCTCTCAGTGGATGGCCTCGATGAACGCTCCCAGTGGATGGCCTCGATGAACGCTCCCAGTAGATGGCCTCTATGAACGCTCCCAGTAGATGGCCTTGATGAACGCTCTCAGTGGATGGCCTCGATGAACGCTCCCAGTGGATGGCCTCGATGAACGCTTCCAGTAGATGGCCTCGATGAACGCTCCCAGTAGATGGCCTCGATGAACGCTCCCAGTGGATGGCCTCGATGAACGCTCCCAGTGGATGGCCTCGATGAACGCTCCCAGTGGATGGCCTCTATGAACGCTCCCAGTAGATGGCCTCGATGAACGCTCCCAGTGGATGGCCTCGATGAACGCTCCCAGTGGATGGCCTCGATGAACGCTTCCAGTAGATGGACTCGATGAACGCTCCCAGTGGATGGCCTCGATGAACGCTCCCAGTAGATGGCCTCGATGAACGCTCCCAGTGGATGGCCTCGATGAACGCTCCCAATGGATGGCCTCGATGAACGCTCCCAGTAGATAGCCTCGATGAACGCTCCCAGTGGATGGCCTCGATGAACACTCCCAGTGGATGGCCTCGATGAGCACTCCGAGTGGATGGCCTCGATGAACGCTCCCAGTGGATGGCCTCTATGAACACTCCCAGTAGATGGCCTTGATGAACGCTCTCAGTGGATGGCCTCGATGAACGCTCCCAGTGGATGGCCTCGATGAACGCTTCCAGTAGATGGCCTCGATGAACGCTCCCAGTGGATGGCCTCTATGAACACTCCCAGTAGATGGCCTTGATGAACGCTCTCAGTGGATGGCCTCGATGAACGCTCCCAGTGGATGGCCTCGATGAACGCTTCCAGTAGATGGCCTCGATGAACGCTCCCAGTGGATGGCCTCGATGAGCACTCCCAGTAGATGGCCTCGATGAACGCTCCCAGTGGATGGCCTCGATGAGCACTCCGAGTGGATGGCCTCGATGAACGCTCCCAGTGGATGGCCTCTATGAACGCTCCCAGTAGATGGCCTCGATGAACGCTCTCAGTGGATGGCCTCGATGAACGCTCCCAGTGGATGGCCTCGATGAACGCTCCCAGTAGATGGCCTTATGAACGCTCCCAGTAGATGGCCTTGATGAACGCTCTCAGTGGATGGCCTCGATGAACGCTCCCAGTGGATGGCCTCGATGAACGCTTCCAGTAGATGGCCTCGATGAACGCTCCCAGTAGATGGCCTCGATGAACGCTCCCAGTGGATGGCCTCGATGAACGCTCCCAGTGGATGGCCTCGATGAACGCTCCCAGTGGATGGCCTCTATGAACGCTCCCAGTAGATGGCCTCGATGAACGCTCCCAGTGGATGGCCTCGATGAACGCTCCCAGTGGATGGCCTCGATGAACGCTTCCAGTAGATGGACTCGATGAACGCTCCCAGTGGATGGCCTCGATGAACGCTCCCAGTAGATGGCCTCGATGAACGCTCCCAGTGGATGGCCTCGATGAACGCTCCCAATGGATGGCCTCGATGAACGCTCCCAGTAGATGGCCTCGATGAACGCTCCCAGTGGATGGCCTCGATGAACGCTCCCAGTGGATGGCCTCGATGAACGCTCCAGTAGATGGCCTCGATGAACGCTCCCAGTAGATGGCCTCGATGAACGCTCCCAGTGGATGGCCTCGATGAACGCTCCCAGTGGATGGCCTCGATGAACGCTCCCAGTGGATGTCCAGGATGAGCAGTCCCTGTAGATATCCTGGATGAACGGTCCTGGTAGATATCCTGGATGAACGGTCCTGGTAGATGTCCTGGATGAACGGTCCTGTAGATATCCTGGATGAACGGTCCTGGTAGATGTCCTGGATGAACGGTCCTGGTAGATGTCCTAGATGAACGGTCCTGGTAGATGTCCTGGATGAACGGTCCTGGTAGATGTCCTGGATGAACGGTCCTGGTAGATATCCTGGATGAACGTGTCTGGTAGATGTCCTGGATGAACGGTCCTGGTAGATGTCCTGGATGAACGGTCCTGGTAGATGTCCTGGATGAACGGTCCTGGTAGATATCCTGGATGAACGTGTCTGGTAGATGTCCTGGATGAACGGTCCTGGTAGATGTCCTGGATGAACGGTCCTGGTAGATGTCCTGGATGAACGTGTCTGGTAGATGTCCTGGATGAACGGTCCTGGTAGATGTCCTGGATGAACGTGTCTGGTAGATATCCTGGATGAACGGTCCTGGTAGATGTCCTGGATGAACGGTCCTAGTAGATGTCCTGGATGAACGGTCCTAGTAGATGTCCTGGATGAACGTGTCTGGTAGATATCCTGGATGAACGGTCCTAGTAGATGTCCTGGATGAACGGTCCTGGTAGATGTCCTGGATGAACGGTCCTGGTAGATGTCCTGGATGAACGGTCCTGGTAGATGTCCTGGATGAACGGTCCTAGTAGATGTCCTGGATGAACGGTCCTAGTAGATGTCCTGGATGAACGGTCCTGGTAGATGTCCTGGATGAACGGTCCTGGTAGATGTCCTGGATGAACGGTCCTGGTAGATGTCCTGGATGAACGGTCCTGGTAGATGTCCTGGATGAACGGTCCTAGTAGATGTCCTGGATGAACGGTCCTAGTAGATGTCCTGGATGAACGGTCCTGGTAGATGTACTGGATGAGTGTTCCTGGTTGATGTTCTTCTTGAGCGGTGTTGGTGCATATCCTGGATGAACGGTTTTGGTAAATTTCCTGAATGAACGTCCTGGTAGATGCCTAGTGTTATTGGTCCTGACTTCTTCACCCCATACTGTCCTCTCAGTTGAGCTTGATCAATGCACCTGTTTTGCTATGGATGATGAACATTTGGGCCTGCTAAATATGAGGTGGTGCACTTACTTCAAGCAATAAGCTATTTAGATAACAGCGACCACTAACAAGCGGTGTAGGAAGTTCAGGCCAGGTGCGGGATCAATGACTACCGGTGGTGTGTGTGGATTGATAACCATCCTAGCGCGGTGGTGGTGAGGGATCAAGACTCTGCCAGTGGTGGTGCATCATTGATTCTTGTCAGTGGTGGTGGGGGATCATTGACTCTACTGGTGGTAAGAATCATTGACCCTGCTGGTGGTGGTGGATCACTGATTCAGTTGGTGGGGGAATCATCGACTCTAAGGGTACCTTACAGCGGCACTTCTAGGAATTCACTAGCAATTACTGTTGCAGTGAAATCATGGACCATTGTTCTATTTGTTGCTGTGTACAAATGTAACATGTTCATTATTTCACTGCAACCGTAATTGCTATGAATTCTAGAAAGTTCCGGTGTAAGGGTACCTTAATGGTGGTAATGAAGGGGGGATCAAGGATTCTGTCCAGTGGTGGTGGGAGTCAACTGATCTGTTGGTGGTTGTTGGTGTAGGTGCAGTTAGGCTCTGCGATGGTGGTGGAGGATTATGATCTTGCTGGTGGTGGGAATCATTGACTTCGCTGGTGTGGTGAGATTATGACTCATGCCGTGGTGGTGGGTATTCAGATTTTTGGTGAGGGTGGGGGATCATGATTTCGGTGGTAGTGGGAGGATCATTGATCATGCAGTGGGGTGGGGTATCAGGGCTCTGCCAGTGATGGTGGTGGGGGGTCATTGATTTGCGGTGGTGTGGGGATCATTGATCTGCGGTGGAGGTGGGGTATCACGGGCTCTGCCAGTGATGGTGGTGGGGGATCATTGATTTTGCTGGTAGTGTGGGGAATCATTGATTCTGGCAGTGGAGGTGGGGTATCAGGGCTCTGCCAGTGATGGTGGTGGGAGGGTCATTGATTCTGCCGGTGGGGGTGGGATCATTGACTCTGCCGTGGAGGTGGGGTATCAGTGCTTTCTGCCAGTGATGGTGGTGGGGGATCATTGATTCTGATGTGGAGGTGGGGGATCATTGACTCTGCCAGGTGGTGGTGGGGATCATTGGTTTCTGCCAGTGATGGTGGTGGGGGATCATTGATTCTGCGGTGGTGGGGATCATTGATTCGGGCTAGGTGGTGGGGGAATCATTGATTCTGGCGGTGGGGTGGGGGATCATTGATTCTGCATGGTGGTGTTGGGGATCATTGATTCTGCTGGTGTGGTGGTGGATCATTGATTCTGCTAAGGTGGTGGGGGATCATTGATTCTGCGTGGGCTTGTTCTGGTGGTGGTGGGGATCATTGATTCTGCTGGTGGTGTTGTGGATCATTGATTCTGCTGGTGGTGTGTGGTTGATCAGTATTGATTCTGCTGGTGGTGTGGGGATCATTGATTCTGCCGGTGGGGGGGATCATTGATTCTGCGGTGGTGGTTGGGGTCATTGATTCCATGTGGTGGTGGTTTGAGGTCATTGATTCTGCCGGTGGTGGTTGGGGGGGTTCATTGATTCTATCGTGTGGGGGGGTCATTGATTCTACCGGTAGTGGTGGGGATCATTGATTCTGCCGGTGGTGGTGGGGGATCATTGATTCTGACGGTGGTGGTGGGGGGGGGTCATTGATTCTGCCAGTGGTGGTGGTGGTGGGGAGGTCATTGATTCTGCCGGTGGTGGTGGCGGGGTCATGGATTCTATCGGTGGTGGTGGGGGGTCATTGATTCTACTGGTGGTGTTGGGGGTTATCAGGGGCTCTGCCAGTGATGGTGGTGGGGGATCACTGACACTGCTGATGAGGATGGGGGATGACTTCGATCTGCCTTGCTTGGGGGGGAAAGCCCCTGCATGATTTATTCATTGTACAGCGGGCTCCATCCGTGCACCCGCAGGTGATCCATAAATAAGTGATGAAGCAGAAGCAATAAAAAAAAGAGACTGGCAAGAAGCGGAAAGTTCAGCCTACATGTCCCACCCCATGACACCTGGCACACTGCCGGCCGAGTCTACACCTACGACTGGAGCAGAAAACTAAAAAGAAAGATCCTGCAAGAGATGGAGCCAGGGTGTCCACACTTGTGCAACCCACTCCATGAGTCTCCTTGTCCCCATACCACCCATCATCCTGCAATCACTACCAATCCCACCAGCTCCGGAATGTGGTGCCTTATTTGTAGGCTGCATGTGGACACGCAGGTTACATCTGATGAGTGAACATCTAGTCTACACGTTCTTCCATTAATCAATACACAGCAATTAATGATGGTGAATTCCAGGCTCTCATTTATTTCGGGGGGATACATGAGCCTCAGAGCTTCACCTCTGTGTGCCCCGTGCTGTAACACAACATGTCAGAGCCGCAGCCTCTAATCACAGAACAGAGAACAAGACCTTGACCTAAATATCCTCAGTAAATATCCGTCCCAGATATTCACAACTGATGTTCAATAAAGCAAACAGTGTCCGAGCCAGAGACAATCAGCAATGATGAAACAGGCGACACATTACAATCCACAAAACCCTAAAGCGACAAGAGCGAAAGGAGATGGGATAAAACTGACCCCAACATCGGCAGACCACCAGGGACACAACCAACCCCCATCATCTATCTACCAGCAGGGACCAAACTAACCAACCTCAATCATCTACCCGCCACCAGGGACACAACTATCCAATCAGATCATGTAACCGCCACAGGGTACACAACTATTCAACCTCATCAACTATCTGCACCAGGGACACAATTATCCATCCCCCATCAATATATGCACTGGAGACACAAGTATCAAACCCGATCATCTACCTGCACCAGGGACACAATTATCCAATCCCCATCAACTATCTGCACCAGGGACACAGCTGTCCAGCCCTCATCAATTACCTGCACCGTGGACACATCTATCCATCCCACATCACCTAATTGTACCAGGAACACAACTATCCATTTTCCATCAACTATCTGCACCAGAGACACAATTGTCCGAGCTCCATTACCTCTCTGCACCAGATCCACAACTTTCCAACCTGATCAACTACCCTCCAACAGAGACACAACTATCCAGCCCCCAACCCGATCATTTACCTGCACCAGGGACACAACTATCCCACCCCCATCAACTATTTGCACCAGGGAATCAACTATTGAACCCCCGATTGACGATCTGTACCATGGACAGAACTATCCTACCTACATCAACTATTTTCACCATGGACACAACTATCCAACCCCCAGCAACTATCAGCACCATGGACACAACTATCCAACCCCCATCAACTATCTGCACCATGGACACAACTATCCGTCCCCCATCAACTATCTGCACCATGGACACAACTATCCAACTCCCATCAACTATCTGCACCAGGGACACAACTATCCGTCCCCCATCAACTATCTGCATCAGAGACACAGCTATCCAACTCCCATCAACTATCTGCACCAGTGACACAGCTATCCATCCCCCATCAACTATCTGCACCATGGACGCAACAATCCATCCCCCATCAACTATATGCAGCAGGATCACAACTATCAAACCCCATCAACTATCTGTACCATGGACACAACTATCGAACCCCCATTAAATACCTGCACCAGAAACACAGCTATCCATCCTCCATAAACTATCTGTACCATAAACAACTATCCAACCCCCATAAACTATATGCACCAGAGACACAACTATCCAACCCGAACATCTAACTGCACCAGGGACGCAAGTATCCAACCCCCATTAACTATCTGCACCAGGGGCACAAGTATCCAACACGATCATCTAACTACCACAGGGTACACAACTATCCAACCTCCATCAACTATTTGCACTAGGGAAACAACTATCCAACTCCCGTCACCTATCTGCACTAGGGACAAAACTATCCATTCCCCATCAACTATATGCACCAGGGACACACTTTACCAACCCACTCATCTACCTGCACCATGGACACAACTATCCAACCCCCATGAGCTATATGCACCAGAGACACACTTATCCAAACCAATCATCTACCTACACCAGGGACACAACTATCCAACCCCCATCAACTATCTGCACCAGGGATACAACTATCCAATTACCAACAGCTATCTGCACCAGGAATACAACTATCCAACTACCATCAACTATCTGCACCAGGAACACAGCTATCCAACTCCCATCAACTATATGCACCAGGGACACAGCTATCTATCCCCCATCATCTATCTGCACCAGAGACACAACTATCTAGCCACCATCAACTATCCTGTGTAGTATCTATAGACCCCTATGGGGCGGTGTATCCAGTACAGTATCTTATAGACCTCTATGGGGCGGTGTATCCAGTACAGTATCTTATAGACCTCTATAGGGCAGTGTATCCTGTACAGTGTCTATAGACCTTTATGGGGAAGTGTATCCTGTACAGTATTTATAGACCTCTATGGGGCGGTGTATCCTGTACAGTATCTATAGATCTCTATGGGGCAGTGTATCTTGTACACTATAGTATCTATAGATCTCTATGGGGCGGAGTATCCAGTACAGTATCTTATAGACCTCTATGGGGCGGTGTATCCTGTACAGTGTCTATAGACCTTTATGGGGAAGTGTATCCTGTACAGTATGTATAGACCTCTATGGGGCGGTGTATCCTGTACAGTATCTATAGACCTCTATGGGGCAGTGTATCCTGTACAGTATCTATAGATCTCTATGGGGCAGTGTATCTTGTACACTACAGTATCTATAGATCTCTATGGGGCGGAGTATCCTGTACATTATCTATAGACCTGTATGGGGAGGTGTATCCTGTGCAGTATCTATAGATCTCTATGAGGCAGTGTATTCTGTACAGTATCTATAGATCTCTATGGGGCAGTGTATTCTGTACAGTATCTATAGACCTGTATGGGGCGGTGTATCCTTTACAGTATCTATAGATCTGTATGGGGTGGTGTATCCTGCACAGTAACTATAGACCTCTATGGGGTGGTGTATTCTGCGCAGTATCTATAGACCTGTATGGGGCGGTGAATCCTGTGCAGTATCTATAGACCTCTATGGGACGGTGTATCCTGTACAGTATCTATAGACTTGTATGGGAAGGTGTATCCTGTACAATATCTATAGACCTCTATGGGGCGGTGAATCCTGTGCAGTATCTATAGACCTCTATGGGACGGTGTATCCTGTACAGTATCTATAGACTTGTATGGGACGGTGTTTCCTGTACAGTATCTAGAGACCTCTATGGGGTGGTGTATCCTGTGTAGTATCTACAGACCTCTATGGAGCAGCGTATCCTATGCATTATCTACAGACCTCTATGGGGCAGTGTATCATGTACATTATCTATAGACCTCTATGGGGCGGTGTATCCTGTACAGTATCTATAGACCTCTATGGGACGGTGTATCAGGTACAGTATCTATAAACCTCTATGGGGCAGTGTATCCTGTACAGTTTCTATAGACCTCTATGGGGCGATGTATCCTGTGCAGTATCTAAAGACCTCTATGGGGCAGTGTATCCTGTACAGTATCTATAGACCTCTATGGGGCGGTGTATCCTGTACAGTATCTATAGACCTCTATGGGGCAGTGTATCCTGTACAGTATCTATAGACCTCTATGGGGCAGTGTATCCTGTACAGTATCTATAGACCTCTATGGGGCAGTGTATTCTGTACAGTATCTATAGATCTCTATGGGGCAGTGTATCCTGTACAGTATCTATAGACCTCTATGGGGCGGAGTATCCTGTACAGTATCTATAGACCTCTATTGGGCAGTGTATCCCGTACAGTATCTATAGACCTCTATGGGGCAGTGTATCCAGTACAGTATCTATAGACCTCTATGGGGCAGTGTATCCTGTACAGTATCTATAGACCTCTATGGGGCGGTGTATCCTGTACAGTATCTATAGACCTTTATGGGGAAGTGTATCCTGTACAGTATCTATAGACCTCTATGGGGCAGTGTATCCTGTACAGTATCTATAGACCTCTAGGGGGCAGTGTATCCTGTACAGTATCTATAGATCTCTATGGGGCAGTGCATCCTGTACAGTATCTATAGACCTCTATGGGGCGGTGTATCCTGTACAGTATCTATAGACCTCTTGGGCAGGTGTATCCTGTACAGTATCTATAGACCTTATGGGGAAGTGTATCCTGTACAGTATCTATAGACCTCTATGGGGCAGTGTATCCTGTACAGTATCTATAGACCTCTATGGGGCAGTGTATCCTGTACAGTATCTATAGATCTCTATGGGGCAGTGTATCCTGTACAGTATCTATAGATCTCTATGGGGCGGGTATCCTGTACAGTATCTATAGACCTGTATGGGGCGGTGTATCCTTTACAGTATCTATAGACCTCTGTGGGACGGTGTATCCTGTACAGTATCTATAGACTTGTATGGGACGGTGTTCCTGTACAGTATCTATAGACCTCTATGGGGTGGTGTATCCTGTGCATATCTACAGACCTCTATGGAGCAGGTGTATCCTGTGCATTATCTACAGACCTCTATGGGGCAGTGTATCATGTACAGTATCTATAAAACTCTATGGGGCAGTGTATCCTGTACAGTTTCTATAGACCTCTATGGGGCGGTGTATCCTGTGCAGTATTCTATAGACCTCTATGGGGCAGTGTATCCTGTACAGTATCTATGACTCTATGGGGCAGTGTATCCTGTACAGTATCTATAGATCTCTATGGGGCGTGTATCCTGTACAGTATCTATAGACCTCTATGGGGCGGATGTATCCTGTACAGTATCTATAGACCTCTATGGGGCAGTGTATCCGTACAGTATCTATAGATCCTCTATGGGGCAGTGTATCCTGTACAGTATCTATAGATCTCTATGGAGCAGTGTATCCTGTACAGTATCTATAGACCTCTATGGGGCGTGTATCCTGGTACAGTATCTATAGACCTTATGGGGCGGTGTATCCTGTACAGTATCTATAGACCTTATGGGGCGGTGTATCCTGTAGTATCTATAGACTCTATGGGCAGTGTATCTGCATGTACTCGGTGTTTCCTGTACAGTATCTATAGAATGCATCCTATGGGGCAGTGTATCCTGCACAGTATCTATAGGACCTCTATGGGCGGTGTTCTGTCAGATTATAGACCTTCTGTACGAGATATCTATAGATCCTCTATGGGCCGGTGTATCTCTGTGCAGTATCTATAAACCTCTATGGGGCGTGTATCGTGTGCAGTATCTATAGACCTCTATGGAGCAGTGTATCCTGTACATTATCTATAGACCTCTATGGGGTGGTGTATCCTGTACAGTATCTATAGACCTGTATGGGGCGGTGTATTTTGTACATTAGATAATGTACAAGATACACGCCCCTACAGGTCTATAGATACTGTACGGATACACCGCCCCATAGAGGTCTATAGATATAGACCTCTACGGGGCGGTGTATCCTGTACATTATCTATAGACCTCTATGGGGCAGTAGTATCCTGTGCATTATCTATAACCTCTATGGGGCGGTGTATCCTGTACAGTATCTATAAACCTCTATGGGGCGGTGTATCCTGTACAGTATCTATAGACCTGTATGGGGCGGTGTATCCTGTACAGTATCTATAGACCTGTATGGGGCGGTGTATCCTGTACAGTATCTATAGACCTTATGGGGCGGTGTATCCTGTACAGTATCTATAGACCTGTATGGGGCGGTGTATCCTGTACAGTATCTATAGACCTGTATGGGGCGGTGTATCCTGTACAGTATCTATAGACCTCTATGGGGCGGTGTATCCTGTACAGTATCTATAGACCGCTATGGGGCGGTGTATCCTGTACAGTATCTATAGACCTGTATGGGGCAATGTATCCTGTGCAGTATCTATAGACCTCTATGGGGCAGTGTATCCTGTATAGTATCTATAGATCTCTATGGGGCGAGTGATCCGTACAGTATTTATAGTTCTTATGGGGCGGAGTATCCTGTACCTGTACAGTATCTATAGACCTCTATGGGGCGGTTGTATCCTGTGCATTATCTATAAACCTCTATGGGGCGGTGTATCCTGTACAGTATCTATAGACCTGTATGGGGCGGGGTGTATCCTGTACAGTATCTATAGACCTGTATGGGGCGGTGTGTATCCTGTACAGTATCTATAGACCTGTATGGGGCGGTGTATCCTGTACAGTATCTATAGACCTGTATGGGGCGGTGTATCTTGTACATTATCTATAGACCTCTATAGGGCAGTGTATTCCTGTACAGTATCTATAGACCTCTATGGGGCAGTGTATCCTGTCAGTATCTATAGACCTCTATGGGGCAGTGTATCCTGTACAGTATCTATAGACCTCTATGGGGCAGTGTATCCTGTACAGTATCTATAGACCTCTATGGCGCAGTGTATCCGTGTGCAGTATCTATAGACCTCTATGGGGCGGTGTATCGTGTGAAGTATCTATAGACCTCTATGGGGCGATGTATCCTGTACAGTATCTATAGACCTCTATGGGGCAGTGTATCCTGTGCAGTATCTATAGACCTCTATGGGGCAGTGTATCATGTACAGTATCTATAGACCTCTATGGGGCGGTGTATCGTGTGCAGTATCTATAGACCTCTATGGGGTGGTGTATCCTGTACAGTATCTATAGACCTCTATGGGGCAGTGTATCATGTACAGTATCTATAGACCTCTATGGGGCGGTGTATCGTGTGCAGTATCTATAGACCTCTATGGGGCGGTGTATCAGCCATGTCTTCTTTCTCCCATCTATAAGTGAATGTCTATAGGAGACTGATGCCCATCCAGGATGTATGTAGGAAGGGCTGGAAGGTTTCTACAATATTGATAGCAGAAGAGTGGAAGACAATGACCGGCGCACAGAGCACTTCCTGTCAGGGATGTCAATGAAGAACACTTCCTGTAGAGAATCGCTCGCGCCAATCCAGCACTCTCCCACTTATCCGGGTATTATGGGCACTGTGCTAAGCTGTAGTACTACAACGTCCAGCATGATTTGTCAGGTGAAGTATCTCGTCACCAATATTACTGAGCACATCCCGGGGACCTAATGGGTCAGGGAAAGCAACCAATCAGAGCCCTCCTTATAAAGTGCGACAAAAAACAAAATAGGGTTATGATAGGTGGTGCTGCCTGATCCACGTGACGCTCCTGCAATGATCCACGAGGCACCATACACTGATCCGCGAGGCGCCCCGCACTGATCTATGAAGCGCTCTGCACTGATCCATGAAGCACCCTGCACTGATCCGCATGGCGCCCCGCACTGATCCGTGAGAAGCCCCGCACTGATACGCGAGGCGTCCTGCATTGATCTACAAAGCACCTTGCACTGATCCGCGGGGCGCCCCGCACTGATCCACGAGACACCTGCACTGATCTATGAAGCGCTCTGCACTGATTCATGAAGCACCTGCACTGATCCGCATGGCGCCCCGCACTGATCCGTGAGAAGCCCCGCACTGATCCGCGAGAAGCCCCGCACTGATACGCGAGACGTCCTGCATTGATCTACAAAGCACCTTACACTGATCCGCGAGGCGCCCCGCACTGATCCACGAGACGCCCTGCACTGATCCGCAAGACGCCCTGCACTGATCCGCAAGACGCCCTGCACTGATCCGCAAGACGCCCTGCACTGATCCGCAAGACGCCCTGCACTGATCCGCAAGACTCCCTGCACTGATCCGCGAGGCGCCCTTCTGCGATCCATGAAACGCCCTGCACTGATCCGCGAGGCACCCTGCACTAATCCGCGAGGCACCCTGCACTGATCCGCGAGGCACCCTGCACTGATCCGCGAGGCACCCTGCACTGATCCGCGAGGCACTCTGCACTGATCCGCGAGGCACTCTGCACTGATCCGCGAGGCACTCTGCACTGATCTGATCTGCGAGGCACCCTGCACTGATCGTGAGGCACCCTGCACTCATCCGTGAGGCACTCTGCACTCATCCATGAGGCGCCCTTCGCTCATCCGCGAGGCGTCTTGCACTGATCCACAAAGCGTCCTGCACCGATCCGCAAGGTGCCTGTTCTGATCCGCGAGGCGCCCTGCACTCATCCGCGAGGCGCCCTGCACTGATCTGCGAGGCGCCCTGCACTCATCCGTGAGGCGCCCTGCACTCATCCGCGAGGCACCCTGCACTCATCCGCGAGGCGCCCTGCACTGATCTGCGAGGCGCCCTGCACTCATCCGCGAGACGCCCTGCACTCATCCGCGAGGCACCCTGCAGTAACCGCCCTCAGCTTCTCGCACCTCAGAACTCGCATCTCACCTTTTGGAGGCTGCTGGGGTTCAGCTGTGTCTTATCGATGATCTTTATAGCCACCTGAAAGCAAAAGAAGTTAGAGATTAAAAATCACATGACGCACTAAACCGCCGTGTAGCTGGCGGCACACCTCGGGACTCTCACCTCTCGCCCGGTCAGGACATGTCTCCCCAGCTTCACTTTTGCAAAGTTTCCTTTTCCGATGGTCCTCAGGAGTCTGTAATTGCCGACATGAGGCTCCTCGGGGGCGGAGCTCCGGGATCGAGCTCCTGGGGGGCGGGATGGCCAGGAGGCGGAGGAGGAAGAGGTGGTGGAACCTTTCTCGGAGCGGGCAGAGCCAGTCTGAAAGACAAAAATAAAAAAATAATCATCAGCTATGAATGGAGCCGCTATAAATAAGACACTGAATTAAAACTTCCGTTCACAAATTATCCTCCCCCGGGCGCTGACAGGCGAGCTCCTCCGCCGCCGATTATTAATTAACTGAGCCTCCCCCTCACAAAATGTTCATTGAATTGTGTAATGGAGGCGCCGCCATATGGGGGACCCCCGGTGACAGCGAGGCCTACGACCAGGAGAATGGGGGGACAGTATATATATATATTAGACCCCAATGTGGAACAAGCCCCCGCCCCGACGACAGATCACCTGCATCAGGAAAACACAGTGCTGCAACACACCGGCCGGGCACACCGGCACCATGGACCGATCACACCCACCGCACCGCGCACCAGGCCCAGATGTCTCACCGGGGACCAGACGCCAACACTCACCGTCTCATTGATCCGCTCGCTGCCCGTGGAAGCACGAGACATGTTCAGGCCACAAGAGACAGCTCCAGCCCAGGGTCAATGAGACATCCTGCCCCTCTCACAGCATTCCTCTGCACCCAACAGGGGCGGTGAGGAGGATGGGGGTGAGGATGGGGAGGATGGGGGTGAGGATGATGGGGGTGAGGATGAGGAGGATGGGGGTGAGGGCAGAGAGGAGGATGAGGAGGATGGGGGTGGCCTTCTCAGGAGCAGGAGCTCTCCCATCATCTCCAGGCTCTGCGCTCCTTTATGCTCTCGGCCTCAGCTCTCCTCCTGCCTCACTCCTGCCTGTCTCTCGGCGTCACTCTCCTGACTGTCCCTGCCTCTGGCAGCTGTCTCTCTGGGCGGGGTCAGCTCTCTGACTGCCCCCTCCCCTCCTGCCTCTTAAACAGACAGTCCACCCACACTACAGTGACAATGGCAGGAGAGGAGGACCCATCTGACACAACACTGTTGCGGCACAGGAGGGTTAATCCTCCACACACAGGGCCTGGCACAGGAGAGGTTAATCTCCACACACAGGGCCTGGCACAGGAGGGTTAATCCCTCCACACAACACACAGGGCCTGGCACAGGAGGGGTTAATCTCCACACACAGGGACCTGGCACAGGAGGGGTTAATCCCTCCACACACAAGGGCCTGGCACAGGAGGGGTTAATCTCCACACACAGGGCCTGGCACAGGAGGGGTTAATCCCTCCACACACAGGGCCTGGCACAGGAGGGGTTAATCTCCACACACAGGGCCTGGCACAGGAGGGGTTAATCTCCCACACACAGGGCCTGGCACAGGAGGGGTTAATCTCCACACACAGGGCCTGGCACAGGAGGGGTTAATCCCTCCACACACAGGGCCTGGCACAGGAGGGGTTAATCCCTCCACACACAGGGCCTGGCACAGGAGGGGTTAATCCCTCCACACACAGGGCCTGGCACAGGAGGGGTTAATTCTCCACACACAGGGCCTGGCACAGGAGGGTTAATCCCTCCACACACAGGGCCTGGCACAGGAGGGGTTAATCTCCACACACAGGGCCTGGCACAGGAGGGGTTAATCCCTCCACACACAGGGCCTGGCACAGGAGGGGTTAATCTCCACACACAGGGCCTGGCACAGGAGGGGTTAATCCCTCCCACACAGGGCCTGGCACAGGAGGGGTTAATCTCCACACACAGGGCCTGGCACAGGAGGGGTTAATCTCCACACACAGGGCCTGGCACAGGAGGGGTTAATCCTCACTACACAGGGCCTGGCACAGGAGGGGTTAATCTCCACATACACAGGGCCTGGCACAGGAGGGGTTAATCCCTCCACACACAGGGCCTGGCACAGGAGGGGTTAATCTCCTCCACACACAGGGCCTGGCACAGGAGGGGTTAATCTCCACACACAGGGCCTGGCACAGGAGGGGTTAATCTCTCCACACACAGGGCCTGGCACAGGAGGGGTTAATCTCCACACACAGGGCCTGGCACAGGAGGGGTTAATCTCCACACACAGGGCCTGGCACAGGAGGGGTTAATCTCCACACACAGGGCCTGGCACAGGAGGGGTTAATCTCCCACACACACAGGGCCTGGCAAGGAGGGGTTAATCTCCACACACAGGGCCTGGCACAGGAGGGGTTAATCTCTCCACACACAGGGCCTGGCACAGGAGGGGTTAATCTCCACACAAAAGGGCCTGGCACAGGAGGGGTTAATTTCCACACACAGGGCCTGGCACAGGAGGGGTTAATCTCCACACACAGGGCCTGGCACAGGAGGGGTTAATCCCCCCCACACAGGGCCTGGCACAGGAGGGGTTAATCTCTCCACACACAGGGCCTGGCACAGGAGGGGTTAATCCCCACCCACACAGGCCTGGCACAGGAGGGGTTAATCTCTCCACACACAGGGCCTGGCACAGGAGGGGTTAATCTCTCACACACAGGGCCTGGCACAGGAGGGGTTAATCTCCACACACAGGGCCTGGCACAGGAGGGGTTAATCCCTCCAACACAGGGCCTGGCACAGGAGGGGTTAATCTCCACACACACAGGGCCTGGCACAGGAGGGGTTAATCTCCACACACAGGCCTGGCACAGGGGGTTAATCCTCCACACACAGGGCCTGGCACAGGAGGGGTTAATCTCCACACACAGGGCTGGCACAGGAGGGGTTAATCTCCACACACAGGGCCTGGCACAGGAGGGGTTAATCCTCCACACACAGGGCCTGGCACAGGAGGGGTTAATCTCCACACACAGGGCCTGGCACAGGAGGGGTTAATCTCCACACACAGGCCTGGCACAGGAGGGGTTAATCTCTCCACACACACAGGGCCTGGCACAGGAGGGGTTAATCCCTACACACAGGGCCTGGCACAGGAGGGGTTAATCTCCACACACAGGGCCTGGCACAGGAGGGGTTAATCCTCCACACACAGGGCCTGGCACAGGAGGGGTTAATCTCCACACACAGGGCCTGGCACAGGAGGGGTTAATCCCTCACACACAGGGCCTGGCACAGGAGGGGTTAATCTCCACACACAGGGCCTGGCACAGGAGGGTTAATCCCTCCACACACAGGGCCTGGCACAGGAGGGGTTAATCTCCACACACAGGGCCTGGCACAGGAGGGGTTAATCTCCACACACAGGGCCTGGCACAGGAGGGGTTAATCCTCCACAACACACAGGGCCTGGCACAGGAGGGGTTAACTCTCCACACACAGGGCCTGGCACAGGAGGGGTTAATCTCCACTACACACAGGGCCTGGCACAGGAGGGGTTAATCTCTCCACACACAGGGCCTGGCACAGGAGGGGTTAATCTCCACAACACAGGGCCTGGCACAGGAGGGGTTAATCTCCACACACAGGGCCTGGCACAGGAGGGGTTAATCTCCACACACAGGGCCTGGCACAGGAGGGGTTAATCTCTCCACACACACACAGGGCCTGGCACAGGAGGGGTTACTGTGACTGTTACTCCGGCAGTGAATTGGTTACCATAGCGTCGGGTCAAGTCATCTTGATGTGGGAGGGTCAGAGGCAGCTGTGGTCTGGGATTGGTTACAGGATGGTCCTAGCGACAACCTTTGACCCAATCAACAACAGTAGGCGGGGCTAGGCCGTTCGAAACCTCTGAGTGAGTGACAGCTTGTAACCCCGCCCACAGGGGGGCGGAGTCATTTTTGATCAAACGTAAAATCAATGAGTAATTGATGCTTGTTAGGCAGAGCGGCTCCCCCCGCTTATATCACTTGGAATCACCCTAGAAAATGTGGGTATTGAAGAGCTGCTGCAAAGTGGGAAATACCATGACAGAGTGAGGGGTGTGTGATCCTCCCTACTGAGCTCTGTCATGTGTGGTACATTCCTCTGAGCTGAAGTTGGTTTCTTTATTCGGCTATTTTCTGTTTTTTCAATAACAATAAACCATTCTCAGTATATAACACTGTGCAGTCTGTGCCTGCTGTGAATACACACAGAAACAGATACAACAATGTATCTGCCCCCGCCCAGGAGAGACGTATCTGCCCTCGCCCCAGGAGAGACGTATCTGCCCCCGCCCAGGAGAGACGTATCTGCCCCCGCCCAGGAGAGACGTATCTGCCCCCCGCCCAGGAGAGAAGTATCTGCCCTCACCCCAGGAGAGACGTATCTGCCCTCGCCCCAGGAGAGAAGTATCTGCCCCCGCCCAGGAGAGAAGTATCTGCCCCCGCCCAGGAGAGACGTATCTGGCCCCGCCCAGGAGAGACGTATCTGCCCTCGCCCAGGAGAGAAGTATCTGCCCCCCCCAGGAGAGAAGTATCTGCCCCCGCCCAGGAGAGAAGTATCTGCCCCCGCCCAGGAGAGAACGTATCTGGCCCCGCCCAGGAGAGAAGTATCTGCCCCCCTCCAAGGAGAGAAGTATCTGCTACCCACACACTTCCACCTCCACGGGCTTCTCTGACGCAGGGGCTCTGTGGTGTTGGATGGGCTGGGGTCCGGGCTCTGTGGTGTTGGATGGGGCTGAGGTCTCCGGGCTATCTGTAGGTGTTGGATGGGGCTGAGGTCCAGGGCTCTGTGGTGTTATGTTGGGATGGGGCTGAGGTCCGGGCTCTGTGGTGTTTGGATGGGGCTGAGGTCTGGGCTCTGTGGTGTTGGATGGGGCTGAGGTCCGGGCTCTGTGGTGTTGGATGGGGCTGAGGTCTGGGCTCTGTGGTGTTGGATGGGGCTGATGGTCTGGGCTCTGTGGTGTTGGATGGGGCTGAGGTCCGGGCTCTGTGGTGTTGGATGGGGCTGAGGTCCGGGCTCTGTGGTGTTGAATGGGCACTGAGATCCGGGCTCTGTGGTGTTGGATGGGGCTAAGGTCTGGGCTCTGTGGTGTTGGATGGGGCTGAGGTCCGGGCTCTGTGGTGTTGGATGGGCTGAGGTCTGGGCTCTGTGGTGTTGGATGGGGCTGAGTCTGGGCTCTGTGGTGTTGGATGGGGCTGAGGTCTGGGCTCTGTGGTGTTGGATGGGGCTAGGTCTGGGCTCTGTGGTGTTGGATGGGGCTGAGGTCTGGGCTCTGTGGTGTTGGATGCAGCCAGAGGTCCGTGGGGAGTCGCTCTGTGATGTTGGATGGGGCTGAGGTCGGGCTCTGTGATGTTGGATGGGGCTGAGGTCCGGGCTCTGTGGTGTTGGATGGGGCTGAGGTCCTGGCTCTCTGGTGTTGGATGGGCTGAGGTCTGGGCTCTGTGGTGTTGGATGGGGCTGAGGTCCGGGCTCTGTGGTATTGGATGGGGCTGAGGTCCGGGCTCTGTGGTGTTGGATGGGGCTGAGATCCGGGCTCTGTGGTGTTGGATGGGGCTAAGGTCGGGCTCTGTGGTGTTGGATGGGGCTGAGGTCCGGGCTCTGTGGTGTTGGATGGGGCTGAGGTCTGGGCTCTGTGGTGTTGGATGGGGCTGAGGTCTGGGCTCTGTGGTGTTGGATGGGCTGAGGTCTGGGCTTCTGTGGTGTTGGATGGGCTAAGGTCCTGGGCTCTGTGGTGTTGGATGGGGCTGAGGTCTGGGCTCTGTGGTGTTGGATGAGCCAGAGGTCCGGGCTCTGTGATGTTGGATGGGGCTGAGGTCGGGCTCTGTGATGTTGGATGAGGCTGGGGTCTGGGCTCTGTGGTGTTGGATGGGGCTGAGGTCCGGGCTCTGTGTGTTGGATGGGGCTGAGGTCCAGGCTCTGTGGTGTTGGATGGGGCTGAGGTCCTGGTACTGGGTGTTGGATGGGCTGAGGTCTGGGCTCTGTGGTGTTGGATGGGGCTGAGGTCCGGGCTCTGTGGTATTGGATGGGGCTGAGGTCCGGGCTCTGTGGTGTTGGATGGGCTGAGGCCCGGGCTCTATGGTGTTGGATGGGGCTGAGGTCCGGCCTCTGTGGTGTTGGATGAGGGCTGAGGTCCGGGCTCTGTGGTGTTGGATGGGGCTGAGGTCCGGCCTCTGTGGTGTTGGATGGGGCTATGGTCCGGGTTCTGCGGTGTTCAATGGGGCTGAGTGTGGGCTCTGTGGTGTTGGATGGTGCTGAGGTCCGGGCTCTGTGGTGTTGGATGGGGCTGAGGTCCGGCTCTGTGGTGTTGGATGGGGCTATGGTCCGGGTTCTGTGGTGTTGGATGGGGCTGAGATCTGGCTCTGTGGTGTTGGATGGGGCTAGGTCCGGGTTCTGTGGTGTTGGATGGGTGGTGTCCGGGCTCTGTGGTGTTGGATGAGGCTGAGGTCTGGGCTCTTGGTGTTGGATGGGGCTGGTGTCCGGGCTCTGTGGTGTTGGATGGGGCTATGGTTCGGGCTCTGTGGTGTTGGATGGGGCTGAGGTCCTGGGCTCTGTGGTGTTGAATGGGGCTAGGTCGGGCTCTGTGGTGTTGATGGGGCTATGGTTCGGGCTCTGTGGTGTTGGATGGGGCTGAGGTTCAGGCTCTGTGATGTTGGATGGGGCTGGGGTCTGGGTTCTGTGGTGTTGGATGGGGCTATGGTCCGGGCTCTGTGATGTTGGATGGGGCTGAGGTCCGGGCTCTGTGATGTTGGATGGGGCTGGGGTCTGGGCTCTGTGGTGTTGGATGGGGCTGAGGTCCGGGCTCTGTGGTGTTGGATGGGGCTGAGGTCCGGGCTCTGTGGTGTTGGATGGGGCTGAGGTCCGGGCTCTGTGGTGTTGGATGGGGCTGAGGTCCAGGCTCTGTGATGTTGGATGGGGCTGAGGTCCAGGCTCTGTGGTGTTGGATGGGCTGAGGTCCAGGCTCTGTGGTGTTGGATGAGTCTGAGGTCCAGGCTCTGTGGTGTTGGATGGGGCTGGTGTCCTGGCTCTGTGGTGTTGGATGGGGCTGAGGTCCGGACTCTGTGGTGGTGGATGTGCTTATGTTACCAGAGGAGGTCTGTACTCTGCAGTTATGGGGTCATCAGAGCGGTGGGGTCTTTTCTGTCCTCCGCTCCTCAGTTCTCGGCCCCCCGCTCTGTAACGTTGCAGGGTCTGAGTTGCTGCGGTTCCTTCCGCTTCTCAGTAATATCTCTCACAGGTGATGGGGAAGATTCAGGAGGAAGAAATGTCATGAAGGAACCTGTTCCCCCTGAAGTTCTTATTACAGGACGCGCTGGGATCAGTGAGCTCTGACACATGGCGGCGGGCCCGAGGTTACACCCCAACGATTAGTGCACAATATACAGAGCCGGACCTCCATAGCTCCGCACATTATGCATTGGTTGTTTCTGACTGCTGTATCTCAGCTCCTGTTACAGTGAATAGGAGCCGAGTCCTATAATGGCTCCGTACATTGTGAATTGTCAGCTGTCGGGTCTGGTGCCAGGTGCGGGACCATAACGTGGCGATCTGATATTGATGACCTTTCCTAAGGACGGGCGATCAATATCTTAGTCATGGAAACCCCTTTAAATCTGATTTGCTACTAACAAGAGACGCCTGGGACACCGGGGCTTGTGCCACATCCCAAATCCAAGGAAAGTCATTTTGTTGAACATCTTCAATCATATATAGACTCAATCATTCCTGATCAAACTTAGAGCTTTGTCCTCGAGCATCAAGATGCAGCAGCTGCTATCACCCGACCGGAAGGAGGACATGTATTTTTAGGCCTTCAAAAATTGTATTTCCTCAAATCGAATTCTCATTCAGTCCCACCGATGTCACGCCGCGGACTAGAAGCGTCCGGATAGTGGCGCACAGACCAACAATGTCCGCACACTATACACAACAATAGATTGGGGGACAAATACAACAGGGGAGCCTGCTCGTAGGGAACAGGGGAAAGGAGACTTCCTGCACTCACCTGCCCTGATCTCCCTACCATCCCTATACTGGTTCTTTCACCTTGTCACCGAGCAGGATACCTAGTCCCTCGCTCACCCTGATGTTAGCCCTCAACAGGGAATGGCCGGCGGGAGCACTATTCCCAACCACTGCACTAATAATAACAAGAGGGGAAGGGGAGACAAACAGGGAAACAACAACTTGACGCCTGCTGCCACGCTCCAAGGCAGAAGACGGCTTGGCAACGGTCAGCTTCTCCTTCACCTAAGGTAGACAGCCAAGAAATAGAGTTCAATCAACATCAAGGAATGCTGGACCATGTGATCATATAAAGAATATGGGGGTGATCACAAAGTAGCCACGCCTGGGAAAAGAACTAAGCAGCATTGCAGCAACAGAAACTGACATTAACTCCTACACTGCCAAAGGAAAGTAATACATTTAAAATGAAGTCTCAATACAGGAATGAGACAGGGGTCCCAAACCTGTCACAAGTCTCCAAAGGAAGAGAGACCATAATGACGACCCACCATCGGGGATCCGCATGCAAGAATGAAAAGATTTGACCTTCCTGACCCCATAAACCAAATAATTCCAGTGGGGTCAAGATCTATCTTATATATTTCCAGCCCTGAGTAATAATTATGATCATTATATATTTATATAGCACCATTAGATTCTGTGGCGCCCCTGCGTCCAGGAGGCCACAAAGGGAACTGCAGCCAGGCAGGTAGGAACGACAGTTGAACCCCAACACCCTCACAGCCCACACAACCCACATACCAGTAGAGGGCAGCACCCAACCCGGAGCCTGGAACTCTAGGCAGGCAAGGGTGGTGGGTTTAGAGACAGTGGGTGGGCAAACACGTAATCAGGTGACAGAAGGTAGAAATAGTGAAGGGGGAGGAGAAAGGAGTCAGTAGGCCCAGGGTGCTGAGCAGCATAGACACAGACCAGCAGAGGGCTGAGGAGCACGGCACAGGCCGAGAGACAGCAGTAGGCCGAGGTAGGCTGAGATGCAAAGACAGAAGCACGTGTCCTGGAAGAGTGGGGTGGAAGGAGCGCAGAATCTGGAGATCCAGTGTGAGCCACAGAGAGAAAGCCCATCCGGAGCCAGCACCCCAGGAGTGTGAGGGACGAGAGGGCCAGTGATACTGGGTCCTGGAAACACAGCTGAGATGGCAGACTGCAGGCGGGGTAGCCTTCCTATTGAACCCAAAGACACGGTTAGAAGGAGCCTGGTAGAGCCTCACCCTGGAGGACTATTGGAGGCTAGGCTAGGAGTAGAGTCTCGGCTCTAGAGGGGACCATTGCTTCACCCGGCATCCCCAGACAACCGACGGGGAACTCTAGCTACACGTTAGGGTCCCTACCCCAAAGGACATGCAGCTCAGTGACACACAGGAGGACACACAGGGGCCTGAGCCACCGCCTTACTGTCCGGAGACGCACAACAAGCGAGAGAGAGAATCAGAGCCTGGAAAGGACAGAGAACGAGTGAGGGGTCATAGAAAGGAGCAACCTGGCTGCAGAGAGTAAAGAGACCCGGAGGGGAGAGTTATGTCGGTGTAAAGACTGTAAACTGTGACTGTGAACTGAGAAACTGAGAAGTAAACACGGTGAACCCTGACTCTGACTCCCTCGCATGTTTCCACTGCACATGATTCCCTCCAAACAGGTCTGCAGAAGATCCCCACCTGGAGAGCCACAGCTTGTCAGCTGAAACTGAAGGAAGGATTTCTGCAGCATCAGGACATAAGTGCATTGCACCAAGCACAGGCCTGCACCATACCCTACACCATAGACTTTATCATCACTGCCCCGGGGAACCTAGTTCTACCCGCGGAGAACTATTCCTTCTTAGCTGCCATTACATCATCCCCGGAGGTTCTGCAGCAGCAGTGGTCCCATTACTGACCACAAGCCATGGGTGGCGTCACGACTGACATTATCCCCTGTAAATATTCCTTTTTCACTGTCAGGCCAGGGACACGGTCCGGACCAGGACCACCCGTGACATCCCCAGTAGCAGACCCGGTCCGGTACCGAGTGCCCCGTCCCGAGGGGCTCGACAATTCCATGGCGCTTTACACATGGAGAGGGCAGACGAAGACAAGTACGGTATACACTGTGTGCAGAACTATTGGGCAAATGAGTATTGTGATCCCATGATACTTTTTATCCATGTTGTCCTCCTCCAAGCTGTATAGGCTGAGAGCCAACTACCAATGAAGTAAATCAGGTGATGGCATCTCTGTAATGAAAAGGGGTGTGGTGTAATGACATCAACCCCCTATATAAGGTGTGCTTAATTATTAGGCAAATGCCTTTCCTTAGGCAAAATGGGTCAGAAGAGGTGTGACGGCTCTGAAGAGTCCACAATTGTGAGATGTCTTGCAGAGGGATGCCACAGTCTGGAAATTGCCAAACATGTGAAGTCTGATCACCGAACAATCAAGAGTTTCATGGCAAATAGCCAACAGGTCGCAAGAAGCGTGAGGTTACAAAAGGTGCAAAATAACTGCCCATGAATTGAGGAAAATCAAGCGTGAAGCTGCCAAGATGCCATTTGCCACCAGTTTTGCCATATTTCAGAGCCGCAACGTTACTGGAGTATCAGAAAGCACAAGGTGTGCCATACTCAGGGACATGGCCAAGGTAAGGAAGGATGAAAGACCACCACCTCTGAACAAGAAACACAAGATAAAACCACCACCTCTGAACAAGAAACATAAGATAAAACCACCACCTCTGAACAAGAAACATAAGATAAAACCACCACCTCTGAACAAGAAACATAAGATAAAACGCCAAGACTGGGCCAAGATATATCTGAAGACTGATTCTTCAAAGGTTTTATGGCCTGATGAAATGAGAGTGACTCTTGATGGGCAGATGGATGGGCCAGAGGCCGGATCAGTAAAGGGCAGAGAGCTCCACTCCGACTCAGACGCCAGCAAGGTGGAGGTGGGGTACTGGTATAGGCTGGGATCATCAAAGATCAACTTGTGGGACTTTTTCAGGTTGAGGATGGAGTGAAGCTCAACTCCTGTACCTACTGCCAGTTTCTGGAAGACAACTTCTTCAAGCAGTGGTACATGAAGAAGTCGGGATCGTTCAAGAAAAACATGATTTTCATGCAGGACAATGCTCCATCACATGCATCCAACTACTCCACAGCGTGGCTGGCCAGTAAAGGCCTAAAAGAAGACAAAATAATGACATGACCCCCTTCTCACCTGATCTGAACCCCATAGAGAACCTGTGGTCCCTCCTAAAATGTGAGATCTACAGGGAGGGAAAACAGTACACCTCTGGGAACAGTGTCTGGGAGGGAAAAACAGCACACCTCTGGGGACAGTGTCTGGAGGGAAAAACAGTACACCTCTGGGGACAGTGTCTGGAGGGAAAAACAGTACACCTCTGGGGACAGTGGAGGGAAAACAGTTACACCTCTGGGAACAGGTGTCTGGGAGGGAAAAACAGCACACCTCTGGGAACAGTGTCTTGGGAGGGAATGCAGTACACCTCTGGGAACAGTGTCTGGGAGGGAATACAGTACACCTCTGGGGACAGTGTCTGGGGGCTGTGGTGGCTGCTGCACGCAATGAGGATGGTAAACAGATCAAGCAACTGACAGAATCTATGGATGGAGGCTGCTGAGTGTCATCATAAAGAAAGGGGTGATATTGGGCACTCAATGACTAATGACCGAAACGCGTAGACTAATAAATCAATATTATATTCACCCTCTGATGTCTCGTGGAATACGGCAGCGTGGTTCTTAACCTTTCATAGGAGTTAAGCCCTTAATCCATAATCATCAACATTAACATAAATAAACACATGAAATAGATCCCTCTGTGTGTAATGACTCTATATAATAGATGTGGTCACTTTATGTATTGAATGACTGAAATAAATGATCTTTTTGATAATATTCTAATAATTCATGGAGATTCTCCTGTATAAGAAGAAAAAGATGCAAGAGGAAAGAAAGAAAACAACTGAAAAGGAAGAAAGTTCAGGAGAAAAAAGAAAGGAAGAATAGAACCATAGAAAAAAGAAGGACGGCTGACAAGTGTAGGAAGAAGAGTATGAAGGAGAACTGGAGAGTGATACAATACAATGGATGGAAGGATAAAAAAAGAAGGGAAGTGAAGGAAGGATGGAACGAATGAAAGTGGGAAAATAAAATGAAGAGCTGGAACAAGAAAAAGAAATGAAATAAAATCAGGAAACGAACGGAAAAGAAGAAAGAAAAGGGAAATAAGAAAATGGGAAAGAATCAAAAGAAGGAACAGTACAAATGATGAAAGGATGGAAAGAAGAAAACAAATGAGGTAAAGAAGAGGTAAAAAAGAAGAACATAGGAAGCAGAAACAAGTAACAAAGGGAAAAAGTAATGAGAGGAAAGAACAAGAAAGAAAGAAAACTAAATGAAAAGCAAAGAAATAGAAGGAAAAATCCGAAAGAAAAGAACATAAAGGAGGAGAAGAGAAAGAAGGAAAGACAATAGGAGAAAAGGATAAGGCAATAGGAAGAGAGTAAAGAGCAGCTGGAAGATGAAGAAAAGAAGAAGGAAGAAAGGAAAAAATAAAGGAAAAAGGTGAATGAAATCAGAATAAGAAGGATAAAAACAAGGAAAAACAGTGAAAGAAAAAATGAAAAGCAAGAAATGTCAGAAAGGAACAAAGCAAAGGGAAGGTATAACAGGAAAAGAAGGAATAGATGGAAGATGGGAAAGAAGAAAAAGGGGAATAAACAAGTGTAAAGAGAACTGAAGCGACGGAAAGAAAAAAAAGTAAAAAATGGGGAAAAGCAGCAAAGTAAAAGAAGGAAACTGAAAAGAAGCGTCAGAGTGTGAAAGAAAAACAGCAAAAGAAGAGAAACTAATGTAAGAGCTGTGGACACTCTGCTGCCGCTGCAGTACCACCAAATGTCCAGACAGGGGCAGCAGAGCCATGAGAGCGGAGGCGTCTGTGACGTCACAAGTGTCATCAGTGCAAACTATCATCACCACAACCAGAGCACAAATATAATCACTGTCTACTAACACAAGGCATCAGCACCAGTATACACCTCCTCCTGGGTATTCTGTGCTGCCATCAGACATTCATATACTACAGTACCAACCTGTATAATGTGTGAGGAGTCAGCCCCGCCCCCTGGTGGTGACATCACTGATATGACATCACACATGAGGCCACACCCTTATACTACAGCACCAGCTCCTCATCTATTACTGCTGACACCAGCCTGTATACATGTGAGGAGTCAGCCCCCCCCCTGGTGATGACATCACACATGAGACCACACCCCTATACTACAGCACCAGCTCCTTATCTATTACTGCTGACACCAGCCTGTATACATGTGAGGAGTCAGCCCCGCCCCCTGGTGATGACATCACACATGAGGCCACACCCCTTATACTACAGCACCAGCTCCTCATCTATAAGGCCACGTGCACACATTGAGTATCTGGTGAGTTTTTGACCTCAGGATTTGTAGCCAGATCCAGGAATGGGTGATAAATACAGAAGTGGGGACGTGTTTCTACTATTCTTTTCCCCTGATTGCTCCTCTCCTGGTTTTGTCTACAAATCCTGAGGTAAAAACCTCATCAAATACTCTGTGTGTGCACGTGGCCTTACTGCTGACACCAGCCTCGGCCTCCACAGTGAAGTATATGCCCCAGCCTCCATAGTGAGGTATATGCCCCCAGCTTCAGGCCTCCCCACTGAGGTATATGCCCCAGCCTCCACAGTGAGGTATATGCCCCAGCCTCCACAGTGAGGTATATGCCCCAGCCTCCACAGTGAGGTATATGCCCCAGCCTCCATAGTGAGGTATATGCCCCCAGCCTCGGCCTCCCCACTGAGGTATATGCCCTAGCCTCCCCAGTGAGGTATATGCTCCAGCCTCGGCCTCCCCACTGAGGTATATGCCCCAGCCTCCACAGTGAGGTATATGCCCCAGCCTCCCCAGTGAGGTGTATGCCCCAGACTCGGCCTCCACAGTGAGGTATAAGCTCCAGCCTCGGCTTCCCCAGTGAGGTGTATGCCCCAGCCTCCACAGTGAGGTGTATGCCCCAGACTCGGCCTCCACAGTGAGGTATAAGCTCCAGCCTCGGCCTCCCCAGTGAGGTGTATGCCCCAGCCTCCACAGTGAGGTGTATGCCCCAGACTCGGTCTCCACAGTGAGGTATATTCTCCAGCCTCGGCCTCCCCTGTGAGGTATATGCTCCAGCCTCCACAGTGAGGTGTATGCCCCAGACTGGGTCTCCACAGTGAGGTATATTCTCCAGCCTCGGCCTCCCCTGTGAGGTATATGCCCCAGCCTCCACAGTGAGGTATATGCCCCAGCCTCCCCAGTGAGGTGTATGCCCCAGACTCGGCCTCCACAGTGAGGTATAAGCTCCAGCCTCGGCCTCCCAGTGAGGTGTATGCCCCAGCCTCAACAGTGAGGTGTATGCCCCAGACTCGGTCTCCACAGTGAGGTATATTCTCCAGCCTCGGCCTCCCCTGTGAGGTATATGCTCCAGCCTCCACAGTGAGGTATATGCCCCAGCCTCGGCCTCCCCAGTGAGGTATATGCTCCAGGCTCGGCCTCCCCAGTGAGGTATATGCCCCAGCCTCCACAGTGAGGTATATGCTCCAGCCTCGTCCTCCTGAGGTATATGCCCCAGCCTCCCCAGTGAGGTGTATGCCCCAGACTCAGCCTCCACAGTGAGGTATATTCTCCAGCCTCGGCCTCTCCCTGTGAGGTATATGCTCCAGCCTCCACAGTGAGGTATATTCTCCAGCCTCGTCCTCCCCTGTGAGGTATATGCTCCAGCCTCCACAGTGAGGTGTATGCCCCAGACTCAGCCTCCACAGTGAGGTATATTCTCCAGCCTAGGCCTCCCCTGTGAGGTATATGCTCCAGCCTCCACAGTGAGGTGTATGCCCCAGACTCGGTCTCCACAGTGAGGTATATTCTCCAGCCTCGGACTCCCCTGTGAGGTATATGCTCCAGCCTCCACAGTGAGGTATATGCCCCAGCCTCCCCAGTGAGGTATATGCTCCAGGCTCGGCCTCCCCAGTGAGGTATATGCCCCAGCCTCCACAGTGAGGTATATGCTCCAGCCTCGTCCTCCCCACTGAGGTATATGCCCCAGCCTCCCCAGTGAGGTGTATGCCCCAGACTCAGCCTCCACAGTGAGGTATATTCTCCAGCCTCGGCCTCCCCTGTGAGGTATATGCTCCAGCCTCCACAGTGAGGTATATTCTCCAGCCTCGTCCTCCCCTGTGAGGTATATGCTCCAGCCTCCATAGTGAGGTGTATGCCCCAGACTCAGCCTCCACAGTGAGGTATATTCTCCAGCCTCGTCCTCCCCTGTGAGGTATATGCTCCAGCCTCCATAGTGAGGTGTATGCCCCAGACTCAGCCTCCACAGTGAGGTATATTCTCCAGCCTAGGCCTCCCCTGTGAGGTATATGCTCCAGCCTCCACAGTGAGGTATATTCTCCAGCCTCGTCCTCCCCTGTGAGGTATATGCTCCAGCCTCCACAGTGAGGTGTATGCCCGAGACTCAGCCTCCACAGTGAGGTATATTCTCCAGCCTCGTCCTCCCCTGTGAGGTATATGCTCCAGCCTCCACAGTGAGGTGTATGCCCCAGACTCAGCCTCCACAGTGAGGTATATTCTCCAGCCTAGGCCTCCCCTGTGAGGTATATGCTCCAGCCTCCACAGTGAGGTGTATGCCCCAGACTCGGTCTCCACAGTGAGGTATATTCTCCAGCCTCGGCCTCCACAGTGAGGTATATGCCTCAGCCTCGGCCTCCACAGTGAGGTATATTCTCCAGCCTCGTCCTCCCCTGTGAGGTATATGCTCCAGCCTCCACAGTGAGGTGTATGCCCCAGACTCAGCCTCCACAGTGAGGTATATTCTCCAGCCTAGGCCTCCCCTGTGAGGTATATGCTCCAGCCTCCACAGTGAGGTGTATGCCCCAGACTCGGTCTCCACAGTGAGGTATATTCTCCAGCCTCGGCCTCCACAGTGAGGTATATGCCTCAGCCTCGGCCTCCACAGTGAGGTATATTCTCCAGCCTCGTCCTCCCCTGTGAGGTATATGCTCCAGCCTCCACAGTGAGGTGTATGCCCCAGACTCAGCCTCCACAGTGAGGTATATTCTCCAGCCTAGGCCTCCCCTGTGAGGTATATGCTCCAGCCTCCACAGTGAGGTGTATGCCCCAGACTCGGTCTCCACAGTGAGGTATATTCTCCAGCCTCGGCCTCCACAGTGAGGTATATGCCTCAGCCTCGGCCTCCACAGTGAGGTATATTCTCCAGCCTCGTCCTCCCCTGTGAGGTATATGCTCCAGCCTCCACAGTGAGGTGTATGCCCCAGACTCAGCCTCCACAGTGAGGTATATTCTCCAGCCTAGGCCTCCCCTGTGAGGTATATGCCTCAGCCTCCACAGTGAGGTGTATGCCCCAGACTCGGTCTCCACAGTGAGGTATATTCTCCAGCCTCGGCCTCCACAGTGAGGTATATGCCCCATCCTCCCCAGTGATGTATATGCCTCAGCCTCGGCCTCCCCAGTGAGATATATGCTGCAGCCTCAGCCTCCCCTGCAGGCCCGGCGCCAGCACTCGGCATACCTGGGCAGGTGCCGGGGCCCTGAAGCAGTGAGAGGGCCCACAGCTGTGTGTGAGGGAAGCAGAGGAGACCTGATCACACACACTGCCCTGTCTCTCTCTCCTGCTCTGATCTATGTGATCTGTACACAGCAGGAGAGAAAGACCCGGGAGTTGAACAGAGGCTGCAGGACCTGCCATTTCCAGTCATGTGACTGATCACATGACTGAAAGCAATGTCCTAGAAGAACCTGCATCAGCTCAACCTCTGCAGCCTCTGTGCAGCTCCCAGTGTCTCCTCTCTCCTGCTGATCAAGAAAAGCTGGATGAGGTCATGTGTGTCTGTATATGTGTGTGTGTGTGTATATCTGTGTGTGTGTGTGTATACCTGTATGTGTCTGTATATCTGTATATGTCTGCATATCTGTGTGTGTATATCTGTATGTGTGTATATCTGTATGTGTGTGTGTCATATCAGTGTCTGTGTGTATATCTGAGTGTCATATCTGCATATGTGTCTGTATATTTGTATGTGTGTGTGTATATCTGTATATGTGTCTGTATATCTGTATGTGTGTGTATATCTGCATGTGTGTAAATCTGTATGTGTGTATATCTGTATGTGTGTGTGCCTGTGTATATCTGTGTGTATGTCTGTGTATATCTGTATGGGTATCTGTATGTGCATGTATTGTACATGTAGCAGAGCTGTATGTTTGTATGTGCATAAAACAGAGCTTTGTGTGTGTTTGTATGTGCATGTATTGTACATGTAGCAGAGCTGGGTATGTAGTGTTCATGTAGCAGAGCTTTGTGTGTCATTTTCAAGTTGATAATTTTGTACGGCCGGCGAAAGATTGTAGAAATTTCCAAATGGCAGAAAAATGGTTCTAGGCAGCAATGGATATAATTGTGACGGTTGCACACTTGCTATTGTCCAGCAGAGGGCGCACATTCTCAGCTCTTGTATGTGGCCTATAGCGGTTGCCTGTGATCCGCCATAGTTCGGTTCAGCGTTTCCTGATGTTTGTTCTTGTTTTTCTCTGAGATTTTCCTGTGTGACCTCCGTGGTCCTGACCCCACTTGATCCGGGCGGACGCTCTGTTATGGGGGATCTGTGGATGACGCCCTGTTATGGGGGATCTGTGGGTGACGCTCTGTTATGGGGGATCTGTGGGTGACGCTCTGTTATGGGGGATCTGTGGATGACGCTCTGTTATGGGGGATCTGTGGATGACGCTCTGTTATGGAGGATCTGTGGGTGACGCTCTGTTATGGGGGATCTGTGGATGACGCTCTGTTATGGGGGATCTGTGGGTGACGCTCTGTTATGGGGGATCTGTGGGTGACGCTCTGTTATGGGGGATCTGTGGGTGACTCTCCGTTATGGGGGATCTGTGGGTGACGCTCTGTTATGTAGGATCTGTGGATGACGCTCTGTTATAGGGGATCTGTGGATGACGCTCTGTTATGGGGGATCTGTGGGTGACGCTCTGTTATGGGGGATCTGTGGATGACGCTATGTTATGGGGGATCTGTGGATGACGCTCTGTTATGGGGGATCTGTGGATGACGCTCTGTTATGGGGGATCTGGGGATGACGCTCTGTTATGGGGGATCTGTGGGTGACGCTCTGTTATGGGGGATCTGTGGGTGACGCTCTGTTATGGGGGATCTGTGGATGACGCTCTGTTATGGGGGATCTGTGGATGACGCTCTGTTATGGGGGATCTGTGGATGACGCTATGTTATGGGGGATCTGTGGATGACGCTCTGTTATGGGGGATCTGTGGATGACGCTCTGTTATGGGGGATCTGTGGATGACGCTATGTTATGGGGGATCTGTGGATGACGCTCTGTTATGGGGGATCTGTGGATGACGCTCTGTTATGGGGGATCTGTGGATGACGCTCTGTTATGGGGGATCTGTGGGTGACGCTCTGTTATGGGGGATCTGTGGGTGACGCTCTGTTATGGGGGATCTGTGGATGACGCTATGTTATGGGGGATCTGTGGATGACGCTCTGTTATGGGGGATCTGTGGATGACGCTCTGTTATGGGGGATCTGTGGGTGACGCTCTGTTATGGGGGATCTGTGGGTGACGCTCTGTTATGGGGGATCTGTGGATGACGCTATGTTATGGGGGATCTGTGGATGACGCTCTGTTATGGGGGATCTGTGGATGACGCTATGTTATGGGGGATCTGTGGATGACGCTATGTTATGGGGGATCTGTGGATGACGCTCTGTTATGGGGGATCTGTGGATGACGCTCTGTTATGGGGGATCTGTGGGTGACGCTCTGTTATGGGGGATCTGTGGATGACGCTCTGTTATGGGGGATCTGTGGGTGACGCTCTGTTATGGGGAATCTGTGGGTGACGCTCTGTTATGGGGAATCTGTGGGTGACGCTCTGTTATGGGGGATCTGTGGGTGACGCTCTGTTATGGGGGATCTGTGCGTGACGCTCTGTTATGGGGGATCTGTGGGTGACGCTCTGTTATGGGGGATCTGTGCGTGACGCTCTGTTATGGGGGATCTGTGCGTGACGCTCTGTTATGGGGGATCTGTGGGTGACGCTCTGTTATGGGGGATCTGTGGGTGACGCTCTGTTATGGGGGATCTGTGGGTGACTCTCTGTTATGGGGGATCTGTGGATGATGATCTGTTATGGGGGATCTGTGGGTGACGATCTGTTATGGGGGATCTGTGGATGACGCTCTGTTATGGGGGATCTGTGGATGACGCTCTGTTATGGGGGATCTGTGGATGATCTGTTATGGAGGATCTGTGGATGACGCTCTGTTATGGGGGATCTGTGGGTGACGCTCTGTTATGGGGGATCTGTGGGTGACGCTCTGTTATGGGGGATCTGTGGGTGACGCTCTGTTATGGGGGATCTGTGGATGACGCTCTGTTATGGGGGATCTGTGGATGACGCTCTGTTATGGGGGATCTGTGGATGACGCTCTGTTATGGGGGATCTGTGGATGACGCTCTGTTATGGGGATCTGTGGGGGACGCTCTGTTATGGGGGATCTGTGTGTGACGCTCTGTTATGGGGGATCTGTGGGTGACGCTCTGTTATGGGGGATCTGTGGATGACGCTCTGTTATGGGGAATCTGTGGGTGACGCTCTGTTATGGGGGATCTGTGGATGACGCTCTGTTATGGGGGATCTGTGGATGACGCTCTGTTATGGGGGATCTGTGGGTGACGCTCTGTTATGGGGGATCTGTGGAGGACGCTCTGTTATGGGGGATCTGTGGATGACTCTCTGTTATGGGGGATCTGTGGGTGACGCTCTGTTATGGGGGATCTGTGGATCTGGAATCCCAGGTTGGAGATTTCTTAGTGTTGGAGATGACATTTCCGGATCCTTCTGCCTTCTATTTGCCGGTTCTGTATATATAATGCATTTGCCCGTTCTATATCTCCATAGTGAAGTGCTGGGGGAGGGGGGAGCTTCCTGTGACTTCTCGGAGTGCGGTGGGTGGATGATTTTTGCTCTATAATTACCCATCGCCCCTCAAACAATTACAGCTAAACATATGTTACCCTAATTAGATTTCTTGTGAGTGGGATCCGTGTGCGAGGAGCAGACGGTCTACGGTGGAGTCCATGTATCCGCTCTGCTCTCTCCAATACTTACATTATTCACCCCCAGGGTATGGGGGCACACGTGGTTGGTAAAGTCATAGTTGGACTGTTGAGTTAAAGCAGAATTCTTACAATGAAAAATTATCCCCCATACATAGGATCGAGGAAAATATTTCTTGGTGGTCCGACTGCTCAGACCATCCGAAAACTGTGTTCTGCAAATCTCTATCTGTAAGAAGCTGAGGTCAATTATGGACATCTCTGCCACATCCAGGCACAGCCCTAGAGACCCCCAATGTGTAGACACGGGGGTCAGTGGGTGCTCTCCTCTGTGGAGACACGGGGGTCAGTGGGTGTTCTCTTCTGTGGAGACACGGGGGTCAGTGGGTGCTCTCCTCTGTGGAGACACGGGGGTCAGTGGGGGCTCTCCTCTGTGGAGACACGGGGGTCAGTGGGGGCTCTCCTCTGTGGAGACACGGGGGTCAGTGGGGGCTCTCCTCTGTGGAGATACGGGGGTCAGTGGGTGCTCTCCTCTGTGGAGACACGGGGGTCAGTGGGGGCTCTCCTCTGTGGAGACACGGGGGTCAGTGGGTGCTCTCCTCTGTGGAGACACGGGGGTCAGTGGGTGCTCTCCTCTGTGGAGACACGGGGGTCAGTGGGTGCTCTCCTCTGTGGAGACACGGGGGTCATGGGGTGATCTCCTCTGTGGAGACACGGGGGTCAGTGGGTGCTCTCCTCTGTGGAGACACGGGGGTCAGTGGGGGCTCTCCTCTGTGGAGACACGGGGGTCAGTGGGTGATCTCCTCTGTGGAGACACGGGGGTCAGTGGGTGCTCTCCTCTGTGGAGACACGGGGGTCAGTGGGTGCTCTCCTCTGTGGAGACACGGAGGTCAGTGGGTGATCTCCTCTGTGGAGACACGGGGGTCAGTGGGTGCTCTCCTCTGTGGATACACGGGGGTCAGTGGGTGCTCTCCTCTGTGGAGACACGGGGGTCAGTGGGTGCTCTCCTCTGTGGAGACACGGGGGTCAGTGGGTGCTCTCCTCTGTGGAGACACAGGGGTCAGTGGGTGCTCTCCTCTGCGGAGACACCGGGGGTCAGTGGTGGCTCTCCTCTGTGGAGACACGGGGGTCAGTGGGTGCTCTCCTCTGTGGAGACACGGGGGTCAATGGGTGCTCTCCTCTGTGGAGACACGAGGGTCAGTGGGTGCTCTCCTCTGTGGAGACACGGGGTCAGTGGGGGCTCTCCTCTGTGGAGACACAGGGGTCAGTGGGTGCTCTCCTCTGTGGAGACACAGGGGTCAGTGGGGGCTCTCCTCTGTGGAGACACGGGGGTCAGTGGGTGCTCTCCTCTGTGGAGACACGGGGGTCAGTGGGTGCTCTCCTCTGTGGAGACATGGGGGTCAGTGGGTGCTCTCCTCTGTGGAGACACGGGGGTCAGTGGGTGCTCTCCTCTGTGGAGACACGGGGGTCAGTGGGTGATCTCATCCGCTGGCCCGGCAACCATTAAAAAGACCGCATGGACCAGGGCTCATCCCCACTAAACGCCTGAACTTCTCACCCATGGTAGAACTCTACTCAGACAACACAGGATGAAGGAACCACGCAATGGTAAGACTTTATTGGATCCCCAACACTCAAGGTCATATAAGATATAACCGAGCACAACACATAATCTAACAGGCAACAGAGTCTCACCTTCCACTGGCTCACCAGGGATTAGAATATTTGTGCCTTCGAGGCTTCCAGGGCCAGTTACTCCAATCCAGCAGCACCCTGCTTTTGGGGGGCACCCACTGAGAGAGGAATAGCTGCAAGATTAGGAAGCTGACCGAGCACAGCAAAGTCCAGATGACCAAATTGTCCCAAAATGGGTATCTTCCTTGCTAGATAGATCCACCAGAGTCTTCTTCTAGCCTAGATAGGTCCACCAGGGTCTTCTGCAAGCCTTGATAGGTCCAACAGGATCTTCTCTAAGCCTTGATAGGTCCAACAGGATCTTCTCCAAGCCTAGATAGGTCCAACAGGATCTTCTCCAAGTGTAGATAGGTCCAGCAGGGTCTTTTCCAAGCCTGCATAGGTCCACCGGGGTCTTCTCCAAGCCTTGATATGCCCAACAGGGTCTTCTCCATACTTAAATCGGTCCAGCAGAGTCTTCTCCAAGCCTACTTGGGTCCACCAGGGTCTTTTACAAGCCTAGATGGGTCCACCCGTGTCTTTTGCAAGCCTAGATGGGTCCACCAGGGTCTTCTCTGCCGTTTTCTTGATAGTATCCAGCCATGAGGTTGCTGGTCTTTGTCTTCACCTTGTTCCCACCATGATGTCCTTCTCCAGTGATTGCTCTCTTCGTATGATGTGTAGACAGGTCCTACCTTGCTGATCCTTCCAGTGACCCGTCCGGCTTGATTTGTTCCACAATTGATTTATTTGAAGCCTCCACTGCAGAATGTCAGGGAAATGGCGTGTTGTGCTGGCGATATCATGTGTACACAGACGTCTAATGTCGGACATTTACATGTCGTTGGCCTCTTTCTCGCCTGTAGACCGACGTTCATATTCCTGGTTTTGTTTTCCCGTGTTATGTTAGCGTGTCCCGGTGACATGGCGTGCAAGGGCCGAGGTCGCAGCATTGTCCCATAGAGTTCACGGCTGTCAGCGCTGGAAGATTTAGTATTATTCTAAACACTCGGTGTTCGGCCGCTTCCCCTGGGAGGAGATCGCTCTTCTCCAGAGGAAACTTCCATTAGGTTGGAGGCAGATATTATTTTTCTCCTCTTTCGGAGGGGATATTACAGATTGGGAAGTTTAGAAATGAACATATACAGAAAAGCCAAAGGGTCACGGCGTTCTGCCAACAATGAGGTTATGAGTTCACAGATTTAATCTGCTGAGATTAGGCCGTGTAACAATGCTCCGGTCACCGACCACGGGGCGCGGGGTCTGTCAGCCGCTCTCACGACTCCACTGTTAGGAACCTGCTGATATTGGTGGGAGCTGGGCGACCGTCGAATGTGAATTACCTGATTGGCCTGAGTTTGAAAAATGAAGTATTGGACATGTTGAGGATTTAACATGCGCGATCCTCTTGTGCACAGGTGAGAGGTCAGCCCCATCCGGTGGATCTCGTGGGAATGAAAGAAAGATCTGCGTCCATTATAACCCTGAGACAGCGAGTCTGCAGTCATGGAAGAGTAACACATGGACACGGCTATGTCAGGTAAGGTGGTTACTGCAAGGGGGAAACAGATTCCATTTCAGGCACAGGAAGATCATGGTTTTAGATGCAAATTGCCTCTTTAAAGTGGACTAGACCTCCAGTGCCACCTATTGGTAGTAGCAATCCTAAAAGTTAATACTGACCTTTAACGAGTGCACATGACTAAGGATATAAGCAAATCATATTCTCAATTTGCAGACAGGTAGGTGTTCTGGGTGTAGGTCATGTAGATTTCTGGTGTGGTGTCTGTGGTCTGGGTGTCTGTGGTCTGGTGTTCTGGGTGTAGGTGTTCTGTGTGTTCTGGGTGTGGTGGTTGGTGTTCTGGGTGTTGGTGGTCTGTGTGTCTGGTGTGGTGGTCTGTGTGTTCTGGGTGTAGGGTGGTCTGTGTGTGGTGGTTCTGTGTTCTGGGTGTAGGTGGTCTGGGTGTGGTGTCTGTGTTTCTGGGTGTGGTGGTTGGGTGTTCTGGGTGTAGGTGTTCTTGTTGGTGTAGGTGTGGTTCGGGTGGTGTTCGGGGTGTAGGTGGTCTGTGTGTTCTGGGTGTAGGTGGTCTGTGTGTGTTCTGGGTGTAGGTGGTCTGGGTGTTCTGGGTGTAGGTGTTCTGGGTGTAGTGGTCTGTGGTGTTCTGGGTGTAGGTGGTCTGTGTGTTCTGGGTGTAGGGTCTGGGTGTAGGGGTCTGGTGTTCTGGTGTGTAGGTGGTCTGTGTTTCTGGTGAGGTGTCTGTGTGTTCTGGGTGTAGGTTGTGTTCGGTGTAGGTGGTCTGTGTGTTCTGGTGTAGGCGGTCTGGTGTAGTGTGTAGGTGTTCGGGTAGGTGGTCTGTGTGTGTTCTGGGTGTAGGCGGTCTGTGTGTTCTGGGTGTAGGTGGTCTGTGTGTCTGGGTGTCGGTGTGTTCTGGGTGTAGGTGGTCTGTGTGTTCTGGTGTAGGTGGTCTGTGTGTAGGTGTAGGTCTGTGTGTTCTGGGTGTAGGTGTCGGGTGTGGCGTGTGTGTTCTGGGTGTAGGTGGTCTGTGTGTTCTGGGTGTAGGTGGTCTGTGTGTTCTGGGTGTAGGTGGTCTGGTGTTCTGTGTTAGGGGTGTGTTCTGGGTGTAGGGTGGTGGTGTTTCTGGGTGTAGGCTGGTCTGTGTATTCTGGGTGTAGGGGTCTGGTGTTCTGGGTGTAGGTGGTCTGTGTATTCTGGGTAGGTGGTCTGTGTGTTCTGGGTGTGCAGCCTCATCAGGGCATCTCCAAGTGTCTTACTTTATGATTTGCGCTAAATAAGAAAGGAGACTGGAGACGGGACTGGCGATGTGCTGTAATTCTTTACTGTTGTTGGGTGTTAATGCATGGGTGTAAAGATTTCTATTTGTGCATTATATAGGGGTGTCTGAAAAGGGCGACAGATATTAATAGAGAAGGAAGGAAGGTTGTGGTCAGAGAACGTCAGAGGAGAGTTAGTAAAGTCAGAAGCTGGAGTGTAGTCAGAAAGATTATGACAGTATAACACCCACCATTACTTTCCCCGATGTTATTATATCAAGCCTATTGGGTCCGGGCCCCGGGATATAACATCCAATCTTATTTCCTCCGGTGTATTAAAACAAAATCTGACAGTGTTGCCCCCGGTGTATAACATCCATCCCCTTTCCTTGTGTAAGTCATCCTGCCTCATTGCCCCAGCGTATAACATCTGTCCCCATCGTCTCAGTATGTATCCATCACCCCCAATACTTCTCAGTGTACAACATCTGACTCTGTTTCCCCCCACCCGGCCCTCCGCCTTACCATCTGCCTTTACTGCCATGTGTCAGAGCGGCCGGTGGCGTGGAGCTCGCTTATGCCAGTGCGTCCTGTAATAGGAGCCACCGGGGGGAACAAGCCCGTCCATGACATTCTCCCTCCTGAATCTTCCCCATCACCTGTCAGAGTTATTATGAGAGTGGAACGAACCGCACAACTCAGACCTGAGACTTTACAGAGCGGGAAGCCAAGTGCTGAGATGAGAGTGACAGAAAAGACCCCCACACCAGCTCTGCCGACCCATACTGCAGAGTCCAGACCTCCCCTGCAACATCAGCACAAACACTGCACCCCCAGGAGCTCAATGACCCGAGCAGCTGCAGCCATACACCACCAAGCACAATGCCGAGCAGCTGCAGCATACATCACCAAGCACAATGCCGAGCAGTCTGCAGCCGTACATCACCAAGCACAATGCCGAGCAGCTGCAGCCGTACATCACCAAGCACAATGCCGAGCAGCTGAAGCCATACATCACATGCCGAGCCTTGTATGGAGCGGTGTAAAGCCACCACCACTGGATTCTGTAGATGTGTTCTTTGCAGACCGTACATCACCAAGCACAATGCTGACAGCTGCAGCCATACATTACCAAGTCAATGCCGAACAGCTGCAGCCGTACATTACCAAGTACAATGCCGAGCAGCTGCAGCCATACATTACCAAGGTCAAAGCTGAGCAGCTGCAGCCATACATTACCAAGTCAAAGCGAGCAGCTGCAGCCATACATTCACCAAGGTCAATGCCGAGCAGCTGCAGCCGTACATCACCAAGCAATGCCGAGCAGCTGCAGCTGTACATCACCAAGCAATTCCGAGCTGCAGGTATAAGCGTGATGGATGACGGTGTAGAGCCGCCACCACTGGACTCTGGAGGAGACGTGTTCTGTGCTGTGAGGGATCACATTGCTCTATCTGCGTCTGATGGCCCTTTTCTCTTGCCCATGACTGTTCCCAGTGCACAAGGTCCATGCAGACACGATTGGGGGAGTTTTGAGGAAGAACCTGACCAATCGCACAGAGCCCGGACCTCAGCACCTTCCGGATGACCAATAATGGCTGTGAACCCGACATCTCTCAACATCAGAGTCTCCTCACCACTGACCTTCTGGGTGAAGACTTTCCCAGTGGAGCGGACCATTATATCTGCCATATTGATGCCCATGCATTGATGGTGGGGAGGTCAGTAGACCTCCTGGCGGGGGCACATACTGTTCTCCATGCCGTGTAGCCATATCCCATACACACCTTATTTATCTGATATATATCGGGCCTGTTGGGCGCTGCCCGGTCTCTCCAGCACAGGGTGGGATAATGGATGTCCTATTACTTCTTGGCAATAAAACAAGAGACTGTGAGCGACAGGGAAGACATCGGTCACCGTCCCCTGATAATAGCCAAGGCCAGACCTCCTGTTCTATATATACCTGCTGTATACTGACACAGACGGCTTCCCGCGCTTCATCCCCTCCCTGTCGCCTGCCAATTTCACTACATAAACAAGAAACAAGCACTTTCCGGAGAAAAACCATCAACAGCTCCGGCGCAGCAGGAGTGGATATTCATACTAATTATATCGCCAGCCAAAATCACCGAACCCCCCCCCATAGGCAGGAAACGGTTTATTCCAGGAATCAGGTCTGGGAACTTCTGAGTTAACCCTTCAGTCACTAGCCGGGCCTCTGTCGGGACGGTCGATGCCCATTGCTGATGTTTGGATGGAAGATCCCCAACATGGAGATCATGGTGTCAGGATGCAACTGTTACATCTAATGATCGTCGGTAGGGTTGCGTTATGCGTGTGGGCAGACTGGCAGTTGCCAGGCCCAATTTGTTAAAGCGGCCCTGGTTGCGATCTATCACCCACAACTTGACCAGCCAATGAGAAGTGTAAAAAGGGTAGGGATCGATGGCTAGTCTCTTAGTCCACCTATGGAATAGTAGCAGAGTTCTTCAGTCCATAAGAACACAGACACCAGAGGTTTCTTGAACGATTAAGAACTGTTACTCCATATTGAATGCAAAGTTGACAGTACATTTAATGAACTCTCCCCCTCTTTAGCTCTGAGAGTGTCTTAGGGATCTGTAATTAGCTTTACATTGGTTGCATTATCAGGTTTTGCTATATACCAGTCCTACCTCTGCTTGGTATCCGCACTGTAGCATAAACTCTGCATTTTTCAAAGTTCTTGTATAAAGTGCAGCCTTTCTATTCTTTACCGCTAGTAATCGCTGGAGGACAGAGCGAACAGGTATGCATTTCTCCTAAGACACAGCGCTCGCATCATCACATTGTGTCCTCACTCTGCGCTCCAGCAGCTACACTCAACTTTGACCAATAGAAAGTGTAGTTTAGAGAAAGGCCAGCAGAGGCATGTGGGATTAGACAGCTACCACTCTCAGAGCTAAAGTGCAGGAGTTACAAACATTACATGGTATAGTCTGGTCACTACGTGGACCCCAATGCAAAATCTTTAACTGGGCTGCTAAGTATAGTGATAGACTTTTCATACTGGGGCCTACATGCAATGGCAACCCCTGAACCCACAATCCTCATAATAATGGTGCCACACGGTTGACTTATGACTGCAGCCCCTTCACCGCGCTCCTGGTCTTCAACTTTTCCATAAATTGCAAAACTTCATTTATTCACTGCACCTCTCTGGATCAATGGAGGTTCCGGCAAACCAATACGGGTGCTAATATGGAGTTCCTTTCTGTTGTGCATTTCACCAGATTTTGGAGTTTGTCTGACATCATTTGTGGTCTCGGCATTCATGTTGGGAGAGAATTTCTGGCTCCCATAAATGGGGTCCGGTGCAAATTTTGCAAGGCTTTTTGGAGCTTTCAGTGCGCAGCGAGAGGCCTTCCCTGAGTGTTGACTGTATTGTGTAACCCTCCACTGGGAATAAGAGGCTGAACCCTGAAATGTTGCATTATACCATCATTCCTCCACCACATTTTTCAGTAGGCATTATACATGCCAGTAGCATCTCCAAAATCAGAGCGGAAAATGGAGAAATAAAAGCAATAAGAAATAATAAGTTGAGATGCCAGCTGGGATAATCATCCAGATGTGGCTGGCACTGCAGGAGACGAGGAGTAGCAGTGAAGATGTTAAACCTTCCCACCTAGGGCTGGCTCCCAGGATATGATGAGGGTAGTGGTGGTAATGAGGTATAGAGGAGGAAAGGAGGCAGACAGTCTCTTTGCTTTACCTTTTACTGTAGTTGCTCAAGCAGGTCTAGGGTTTACAAACACTATTAGGCACGTGGTCTGGCCAGTTTGGGAAGAACCGTAGTCCGCTCTGCTGGCTGAGTATAATGGCTTACTCGCTGACTTGTCTTTGGTATAGGTTTCTAGGTGCCTATGAGCTGTCTTTTACTCCCTCTGGTTACTGTGAGTTACCTCCAGCCAGACGGGGAATGCTCCAGACTGTGAGTACCCATGCTCCACTCAGAGCGGTTCACTGGCCCTCTGTATTACTGGTGCCATGGAAGGTCCCACTTAAGTGGCTATTGAGCATGGAACTCACTAGCCTCCAGTTTCTGTCACTAGACCTTGAAAGCTTAGCAACCTAGGGCCTGGAACCCTGTTCTGCAGCTTGTCCCTCAGGGTTTGCCCTTGACTGAACATATCCTGTTGCCTAACTCAACCTTACTACCCTAACCCCTCCCTTCAACCAGAGTCTGTCACAGCCCAAACCAGGCATTTTAGTGCTCAACCTCCTGGTTGGAGATCAGTATTGTGTTGGATGCTTCACATTTCCAGCAGTGTATGTGTCTGCAGTGACATCATCCCTATGTGTATGCCTGCAAAGTGACATCATCCCTATGTGTATGCCTGCAAAGTGACATCATCCCTATGTGTATGCCTGCAAAGTGACATCATCCCTATGTGTATGCCTGCAGAGTTACATCATCCCTATGTGTATGCCTGCAAAGTGACATCATCCCTATGTGTATGCCTGCAAAGTGACATCATCCCTATGTGTGTACCTGCAGAGTTACATCATCCTTGACTGTGTCTCTGTAATGTGATATCAGTGGTCCACCATTTTTAACCCGTTATATCTGTGTCTGAGTTGCCCTCTTTGATGACCTCTTTGTTGCCCTGTTTGAAGCCCTCTTTGTTGTCCTCTTTGTTGTCCTGTTTGACACCTTCATTGTTACCCTGTTTAATGCCCTCTTTGATGCCCTCTCTCTTGTCCTCTTTGATGCCCTTTTCGATGCCCTCATTGTTGTCCTCTTTGATGCCCTTTTTCGATGCCCTCATTGTTGTCCTCTTTGATACCCTTTTTGTTGCCCTCATTGTTGTCCTCTTTGATACCCTTTTTGTTGCCCTCATTGTTGTCCTCTTTGATGCCCTTTTCAAAGCCCTCTTTGATGCCTTTTTGATGCCCTCATTGTTGCCCTCTTTGATGCCCTTTTCGATACCCTCTTTGATGCCCTCTTTGTCCCTTTGCACCATCACAGTATAATATGAAGCAGAGGGCAAAAATCTGCCATCGGCGCCGGCTGAGGCGGTTGTGCGCTGATGGCGTCCATTCTTCAGCAGTCATGTCATGTCTCTCAGGAATACGATACATTTCCAGAATTGTTAGACGTCTCTAAGCTTTGATGATTACAATGAGACACGCGGAGGTGACGGCGGCACGATGACACCCACACAGCTATATATATATACATACCAGCCTATATTTAGCTTTTCCACCCAATAAAGAACGTTGTGTTTTATGATCTTTCTATGTCGCCGTCTCCCTCCTACATCACCAGTGTACAGTCATCATCATCCCTCCTCTATAGCTACAGAATATCAAAAAGAGGAAAAGCGCTAAGGATCAGCTACACCTCCGAAATAAAACACAATGGAAGACTTTATTATGTAACAAAAGCCAAGAAAAACCACCACTGAGCAAGAGAACAAGGTGTTCAGAGCTCAGAGACACGGCCGAGGTGAGGAGGCTGAGCCCGACCACCACTGAGCAAGAGAAGAACAAGGTGTTCAGTGCTCAGAGACACGGCCGAGGTGAGGAGGCTGAGCCCGACCACCACTGAGGAGAAACACAGAAGAACAAGGTGTTCAGTGCTCAGAGACACGGCCGAGGTGAGGAAGCTGAGCCCGACCACCACTGAGCAAGACACAGAAGAACAAGGTGTTCAGAGCTCAGAGACACAGCCGAGGTGAGGAGGCTGAGCCCGACCACCACTGAGCAAGACACAGAAGAACAAGGTGTTCAGTGCTCAGAGACACGACCGAGGTGAGGAGGCTGAGCCCGACCACCACTGAGCAAGACACAGAAGAACAAGGTGTTCAGTGCTCAGAGACACAGCCGAGGTGAGGAGGGTGAGCCTGACCACCACTGAGCAAGACACAGAAGAACAAGGTGTTCAGAGCTCAGAGACACAGCCGAGGTGAGGAGGCTGAGCCCGACCACCACTGAGCAAGACACAGAAGAAGGTGTTCAGAGCTCAGAGACACGGCCGAGGTGAGGAGGCTGAGCCCGACCACCACTGAGCAAGACACAGAAGAACAAGGTGTTCAGAGCTCAGAGACACAGCCGAGGTGAGGAGGCTGAGCCCGACCACCACTGAGCAAGACACAGAAGAACAAGGTGTTCAGTGCTCAGAGACACGGCCGAGGTGAGGAGGCTGAGCCCGACCACCACTGAGCAAGACACAGAAGAACAAGGTGTTCAGAGCTCAGAGACACAGCCGAGGTGAGGAGGCTGAGCCCGACCATCACTGAGCAAGACATAGAAGAACAAGGTGTTCAGAGCTCAGAGACGGCCGAGGTGAGGAGGCTGAGCCCGACCACCACTGAGCAAGACACAGAAGAACAAGGTGTTCAGAGCTCAGAGACACAGCCGAGGTGAGGAGGCTGAGACCGACCACCACTGAGCAAGACACAGAAGAACAAGGTGTTCAGTGCTCAGAGACACGGCCGAGGTGAGGAGGCTGAGCCCGACCACCACTGAGCAAGACACAGAAGAACAAGGTGTTCAGAGCTCAGAGACACAGCCGAGGTGAGGAGGCTGAGCCCGACCACCACTGAGCAAGAGAAGAACAAGGTGTTCAGTGCTCAGAGACACAGCCGAGGTGAGGAGGCTGAGCCCGACCATCACTGAGCAAGACATAGAAGAACAAGGTGTTCAGAGCTCAGAGACGGCCGAGGTGAGGAGGCTGAGCCCGACCACCACTGAGCAAGACACAGAAGAACAAGGTGTTCAGTGCTCAGAGACACGGCCAAGGTGAGGAGGCTGAGCCCGACCACCACTGAGCAAGAGAAGAACAAGGTGTTCAGTGCTCAGAGACACGGCCGAGGTGAGGAGGCTGAGCCCGACCACCACTGAACAAGACACAGAAGAACAAGGTGTTCAGTGCTCAGAGACACGGCCGAGGTGAGGAGGCTGAGCCCGACCACCACTGAGCAAGACACAGAAGAACAAGGTGTTCAGAGCTCAGAGACATGGCCGAGGTGAGGAGGCTGAGCCTGACCACCGCTGAGCAACACACAGAAGAACAAGGTGTTCAGTGCTCAGAGACACAACCGAGGTGAGGAGGCTGAGCCCGACCACCACTGAGCAAGAGACAGAAGAACAAGGTGTTCAGAGCTCAGAGACATGGCCGAGGTGAGGAGGCTGAGCCCGACCACCACTGAGCAACACACAGAAGAACAAGGTGTTCAGTGCTCAGAGACACGGCCGAGGTGAGGAGGCTGAGCCCGACCATCACTGAACAAGATACAGAAGAACAAGGTGTTCAGTGCTCAGAGACACGGCCGAGGTGAGGAAGCTGAGCCCGACCACCACTGAACAAGACACAGAAGAACAAGGTGTTCAGTGCTCAGAGACACGGCCAGGTGAGGAGGCTGAGCCCGACCACCACTGAGCAAGAGAAGAACAAGGTGTTCAGTGCTCAGAGACACGGCCGAGGTGAGGAGGCTGAGTCCGACCACCACTGAGCAAGACACAGAAGAACAAGGTGTTCAGTGCTCAGAGACACGGCCGAGTGAGGAGGCTGAGCCCGACCACCACTGAGCAAGACACAGAAGAACAAGGTGTTCAGAGCTCAGAGACATGGCCGAGGTGAGGAGGCTGAGCCCGACCACCACTGAGCAACACACAGAAGAACAAGGTGTTCAGTGCTCAGAGACACGGCCGAGGTGAGGAGGCTGAGCCCGACCACCACTGAGCAAGACACAGAAGAACAAGGTGTCAGAGCTCAGAGACATGGCCGGGTGAGGAGGCTGAGCCCGACCACCATGAGCAAGAGAAGAACAAGGTGTTCAGTGCTCAGAGACACGGCCGAGGTGAGGAGGCTGAGTCCGACCACACTGAGCAAGACACAGAAGAACAAGGTGTTCAGTGCTCAGAGACACGGCCGAGGTGAGGAGGCTGAGTCCGACCACCACTGAGCAAGACACAGAAGAACAAGGTGTTCAGTGCTCAGAGACAGGCCGAGGTGAGGAGGCTTAGCCCGACCACCACTGAGCAAGACACAGAAGAACAAGGTGTTCAGAGCTCAGAGACACAGCCGAGGGTGAGGAGGCTGAGCCGACCACCACTGAGCAAGACACAGAAGAACAAGGTGTTCAGTGCTCAGAGACACGGCCGAGGTGAGGAGGCTGAGCCCGACCACCACTGAGCAAGACACAGAAGAACAAGGTGTTCAGTGCTCGAGAGACACGGCCGAGGTGAGGAGGCTGAGCCCGACCACCACTGAGCAAGACACAGAAGAACAAGGTGTTCAGTGCTCAGAGACACGGCCGAGGTGAGGAGGCTGAGCCCGACCACCACTGAGCAAGACACAGAGAACAAGGTGTTCAGAGCTCAGAGACACGGCCGAGGTGAGGAGGCTGAGCCCGACCACCACTGAGCAAGACACAGAAGAACAAGGTGTTCAGTGCTCAGAGACACGCCGAGGTGAGGAGGCTGAGCCCGACCACCACTGAGCAAGACACAGAAGAACAAGGTGTTCAGTGCTCAGAGACACGAGCCGAGGTGAGGAGGCTGAGCCCGACCACCACTGAGCAAGACACAGAAGAACAAGGTGTTCAGGCTCAGAGACACGGCCGAGGTGAGGAGGCTGAGCCCGACCACCACTGAGCAAGACACAGAAGAACAAGGTGTTCAGTGCTCAGAGACACGGCCGAGGTGAGGAGGCTGAGCCCGACCACCACTGAGCAAGACACAGAAGAACAAGGTGTTCAGAGCTCAGAGACACGCCGAGGTGAGGAGCTGAGCCCGACCACCACTGAGCAAGACACAGAGAACAAGGTGTTCAGTGCTCAGAGACACGCCGAGGTGAGGAGGCTGAGCCGACCACCACTGAGCAGACACAGAAGAACAAGGTGTTCAGTGCTCAGAGACACGGCCGAGGTGAGGAGGCTGAGCCCGACCACCACTGAGCAAGACAAGAAGAACAAGGTGTTCAGGCTCAGAGACACGCCGAGGTGAGGAGGCTGAGCCCGACCACCACTGAGCAAGACACAGAAGAACAAGGTGTTCAGTGCTCAGAGACACGGCCGAGGTGAGGAGGCTGAGCCGACCCACTGAGCAAGACACAGAAGAACAAGGTGTTCAGTGTCAGAGACAGGCCGAGGTGAGGAGGCTGAGCCCGACCACCACTGAGCAAGACACAGAAGAACAAGGTGTTCAGTGCTCAGAGACACGGCCGAGGTGAGGAGGCTGAGCCCGACCACCACTGAGCAAGACACAGAAGAAAAGGTGTTCAGTGCTCAGAGACACGCCGAGGTGAGGAGGCTGAGCCCGACCACCACTGAGCAAGACAGAAGAACAAGGTGTTCAGTGCTCAGAGACACGCCGAGGTGAGGAGGCTGAGCCCGACCACCACTGAGCAGACACAGAAGAACAAGGTGTTCAGTGCTCAGAGACACGGCCGAGGTGAGGAGGCTGAGCCCGACCACCACTGAGCAAGACACAGAAGAACAAGGTGTTCAGTGCTCAGAGACACGCGAGGTGAGGAGGCTGAGCCCGACCACCACTGAGCAAGACAAGAAGAACAAGGTGTTCAGTGCTCAGAGACACGGCGAGGTGAGGAGGCTGAGCCCGACCACCACTGAGCAAGACACAGAAGAACAAGGTGTTCAGTGCTCAGAGACACAGCCGAGGTGAGGAGGTGAGCCCGACCACCACTGAGAACACAGAAGAACAAGGTGTTCAGTGCTCAGAGACAAGCCGAGGTGAGGAGGCTGAGCCCGACCACACTGAGCACACAGAAGACAGGTGTTCAGTGCTCAGAGACACGGCCGAGGTGAGGAGGCTGAGCCCGACCCACTGAGCAGGACAAGAAGAACAGGTGTTCAGAGCTCAGAGACACGCCGAGGTGAGGAGGTGAGCCGACCACACTGAGCAGACACAGAAGAACAAGGTGTTCAGTGCTCAGAGACACGGCCGAGGTGAGGAGGCTGAGGCCCGACCACCACTGAGCAAGCACAGAAGAACAAGGTGTTCAGTGCTCAGAGACACAGCCGAGGTGAGGAGGCTGAGCCCGACCACCACTGAGCAAGACAGAAGAACAGGTGTTCAGTGCTCAGAGACACGGCCGAGGTGAGGAGGCTGAGCCCGACCACCACTGAGCAAGACACAGAAGAACAAGGTGTTCAGTGCTCAGAGACACGCCGAGGTGAGGAGGCTGACCCGACCACCACTGAGAGACACAGAAGAACAAGGTGTTCAGTGCTCAGAGACACGGCCGAGGTGAGGAGGCTGAGCCCGACCACCACTGAGCAAGACACAGAAGAACAAGGTGTTCAGTGCTCAGAGACCAGGCCGAGGTGAGGAGGCTGAGCCCGACCACCACTGAGCAAGACCACAGAAGACAAGGTGTTCAGTGCTCAGAGACACGCCGAGGTGAGGAGGCTGAGCCCGACCATCCACTGAGCAAGACACAGAAGAACAAGGTGTTCAGTGCTCAGAGACACGCCGAGGTGAGGAGGCTGAGCCGACCACCACTGAGCAAGACACAGAAGAACAAGGTGTTCAGTGCTCAGAGACACGCCGAGGTGAGGAGGCTGAGCCGACCACCCCTGAGCAAGACACAGAAGAACAAGGTGTTCAGTGCTCAAGACACGCGAGGTGAGGAGGCTGAGCCTGCTCTCATGAGAGCAACACAGAAGAAAAGTGTTCAGTGCTCAGAGACACAGCCAGTATGGGCTGACCCTGACCACCACTGAGTGAAGGACACAGAAGAACACGGTGTTCAGTGCTCAGGACACGGCCGAGGTGAGGAGGCTGAGCCCGACCACCACTGAGCAAGACACAGAAGAACAAGGTGTTCAGTGCTCAGAGACAGCGATGCTGAGGAGCTGAGCCGACCACATGAAGACCAGAAGAACAGGTGTTCATGCTCAGAGAATGCGAGGTCAGTGAGTGAGCCGATCACCCTGAGCCACATGAACAGGTGTTCAGTGTCAGAGACGATGAGTACGACCATCACGGCAAAACGAAGAACAAGGTGTAGTGCTCAGAACTACCGAGGTACGAGCTTGCACCTGCACACACTAGTGCTACACAGAAATACAATACTCTTATTCTCAAAGAACTCCGAGTGTGCACCATCACGCTGGGCCCCACCAAATGTCAAGACTAAAACCCTTATCAACCTCTCAATCCACTCAGCCTGGTGAGTGAAGTGATCCTGAACATCCACTGATACCTATCCCAAATTAAGGTGTGCTCAAATCAACATATTTTAGGTAGGCCTCGACCACCACTACAACTCCCGTTAACAGTTTCAGATGCTCAGAGCAGGGGGTGAGGGTCGGGAAACCATGAGGAGGCAAAGGATTCAGGGGGAGCTAATCTGACCATATACTAGCGGAGGAGGTCCCTGGCTCGACCTGACCTGAGGTACCTGAAGGAGGCAGGTCTGAGTCGCCAACCTTCCAAGCTCTGAAAGCCAGCTGAGAGGCTACCGACACCCTGGCAAGACACAAAAAGGTACATGTGCTCACAGACATCGCGAGGTCATAGATTAGAATGAACTGACTCTGCAACATCTGGTGGAAGGAAGCAGAACTACTTAAGGCTGAGGGGGTGGAGAGCGGAAGGCTCAGACACACCCCTCAACCTCCAGCTGAGCTATGACTCCCTCCCCACCTGCAGAGCCACACAATACACATTCAGCAACTGCAGCAGACTAAGGAAAAAAAGGCTCAATGAAATGACACAGCAGCAACAATCCAGGACTGCAAAGATGGTCAATACGTGATGCTACTTTTGTCTCCATATCCTCCATGCACCCAATGGCTCCTATTAACTGCACTTAGATCCTGGCTGATGACGGATCCTGCAGTTTTATATGAAAACCCCTATTTATTATAATGATGGCCGGACGGCACATGACATGACGGTGGTAAATGGCACTATCGTCCATCTAGTCCTCTGCATTTTCCTTTCAAATGAATATATTTTTCAGTTTTTTTCTGGTTTTTACTATTATTTCTGTTCAAGTTACCAGACATGCACCTGACCTTTGAGATAACACTCTAAGGCTGCGTTCACACGCTGCGTATTTGTCACGTTTTTTTACGCGCGTATTTTTAAGGGGAAAAACACCCGTAAAAAAAAGCACGAGACAACAACTTCAATTCAACTTCAATTGCGCTTTTTTACGCGCGTTTCTTCCAGTGCTTATAATGAGGCCTATGGAAAAAACGCACGTAAAAAACTGGAAAAAATTGACGTGTTCATTCTTTTTACCTGCGCCTTTTTTGCTCCAAAAACGCTGCGTAAAATTACGCGACGTCTGAATGGCACAAAGTGAATGTCCATTCACTTTGCTGGGAAACACAGACGCACATGCGTTTTTGGGGCAAATACACGCGTAAAAAAACGCGGCAAATACGCAGCGTGTGAACACAGCCTAAGTTTCACTTTAGAAGGATTACAGACCTTTGTAAAGCTCATTAGATTCTGCTCAATATTTCTATATAGATAAGAGATGTGCGCTCATACATGACAGCTGCCCCATATGTAAATGTTCGTTTGCATTTTGTCCAATTGTTTAGCAGATTGAAAAAACACCAATCAGTAGTGAAATGCTCCCGACCAATGAGATGCTTGTTTCATATCTGATGTTTTGCATCTTGTCTCTTTATTCCGCATAAAGACATTCTGTATAAACAGTATCTACCTCCACCAATAAGTGGGGAATTGTGGTCATATGTAGGCTGCCGGTGTGTGACCTTTCCTCCTTCCATCGACGACATTCATCTGTGACACGAGGTTGATCCCAGTCGATGGAAGCTGCGACAATGACCAGAACGTTCTACCTATTGTGTCTCCCCCTTTTCCTTATGGATTGTAGCTTGTGATCAGGTCCCTCATTCCTTATGTAACCGATGAGCTATAGGTTACTTTGTATTGTGTTTATTGTCTGTATATGTCCTCACTTTATTGTTAAGTGCTGAGGAATATGTTGACTTGGGGTAAAAGGGCAACCGGGGCACCTGATCTACACCTCAAGCTAGGGAGCCCTGAACTCACCCTATCGCAGGGGTACTCCTGATGGTGGAGAGGCCTAGGTCTCCACCTTAGCCCTGTTCCTGCTCAGCCCTGAACTATCCCTATCTCAGGGGTACTCCTGATGGTGGAGAGTTCTGAGTCTCCACCCTAGCCCTGTTCCTGCTCAGCCCTAATCTCACCCTATCTCAGGGTACTCCTGATGGTGGAGAGGCCTGAGTCTCCACCCTAGCCCTGCTCCTCCTCAGCCCTGATCTCACCCTATCTCAGGGGTACTCCTGATGGTGGAGAGGCCTAGGTCTCCACCTTAGCCCTGTTCCTGCTCAGCCCTGAACTATCCCTATCTCAGGGGTACTCCTGATGGTGGAGAGGCCTAAGTCTCCACCCTAGCCCTGCTCCTGCTCAGCCCTGAACTATCCCTATCTCAGGGGTACTCCTGATGGTGGAGAGGTCTGAGTCTCCACCCTGGCCCTACTCCTGGTCAGCTCTGAGCTGATTCCCACTCCCTCTTCCCCAGAGCAGGTAAGTAATTAAACCCACAGACAAAGGCAGACAGGGGGAAATAAAACACAAGCTCTCAGCACTGACACACAGGGAGAATACAATATGGGATTTGGGAGAAAACAAATACAAGCAGGAGATAAAAATGCAACAAGGAGGTTTACACCATTCACCAAACAAGTTACAACTGTTTCCCGGAAACTGGAAGATCACAGCACAGACCGGAATCACTGGAGCAAAGCTGAAGCTATAATCGGCACAGGAGACTGGACTCCACCATACTTAAAGGGTGCAGACGGCTGTGATAGGACAGAAGCAGCCTGACACTCCAGCAGCACATTACCAGCCATCAGAGAGTTAACTCCTACAAGACTGATGAGCAGTGAGCACAAAACAGTCAATGCCCAAACCCAGACCCAGACCCAAACCCAGACCCAAACCCAGACCCAGGCTGAGCAAGAAAGAAGCACAAGGAGCTAATCAGACCCTACAGTGTGAACAGAGTCAGAGGATGGCAAACCTGAAATGTGTGCAGAGCGGAACAGAACATGACATATGTTGTATAAAGTTTATTAAAGTGAACCTGACAGCTGGTACATGGAAAGTCATCCCCGGGCCGCAGTATGGGGCTCCGGCTGTATGATCACAGACAGGTATGTTTACAATCTGAAATGTTGCGGGGTCCTATAACAGTCACTGGAGACCGAGGCTGAAGTGACCGGACTCTCACTGTGTGTATATGGAAAAAATAAGGTTTGGTATCGCGTTATCCAGGTGAATGAAGATTGATTGTTCTCAGTGGGAGAAACTAAATGATAATCTTGTAGTTGTCAGACCTTTTAATGGCAACAGAAATAAAATAAATTATGTCACAAAGCGAGCTCTCGAGACTGCTTACGTGTCTTCATCAGGCATGATATCATAGTATCATTGATCCTATGCCTGATGGAGAGACAGAAGCAGTCTCAAAAGCTTTTTTTATTATACCATGCCTGATGAAGACACGTAAGCAGTATCGAAAGCTTGTTTTGTTATACTATGCCTGGTGAAGAGACGTAAGCAGTATCGAAAGCTTGTTTTGTTATACCATGCCTGATGAAGACACGTAAGCAGTCTCAAAAGCTTGTTTTGTTATACTATGGCTGGTGAAGTGACGTAAGCAGTCTCAAAAGCTTGTTTTGTTATACCATGCCTGATGAAGACACGTAAGCAGTATCGAAAGCTTGTTTTGTTATAGCATGCCTGATGAAGTGACGTAAGCAGTCTGGAAAGCTTGTTTTGTAACACCTCGCCTGATGAAGAGACAGCAGCAGTCTCGAGAGCTCGCTTATTTTTGTTAACCAATTAAAGGTATCACAACTACAAGATTATTATTTTGTTCCTCCCACTGAGAGCAATCAATGTGTATATGGAGAGACCTCCGGGGATTAGTCTGATTAGTGTCACCGTAACATTTCGGAGTCTAACATCATACCGCCGGTGTCTGACACATGCCGCCATATATCAGCTCTCAGGTTCCCTTTCTCCTTGGATTGACAATAGCACTACAATTGTTCAATAATAAAATTAATCATCACAACTAATAATTGTGCCCTCAGTGTGGAGAGTAAAATCATAGTGATCTCCCCTGGGGATCCCCGGTGCTCACTACAGTCCTGTGGGTCCCGGGGCAATCTTTGGACCTGGTCGCCCCCGCCGCTATGTGGATCAGATGTGTGGGGATCTAGGGTTATATTTCCTGCTTCTTCTTCACACGTTCCTTGGATTACTTTTATTTTCTTATTGTGCTGGGGTTAAGTCCGTGCACATGGCCACCGTCCTATCAGCCGCCATCTATACAGGATGCGATGGTGACCTCTGCCGCCTGTTCCCTCCGGTATCCTGTTTATTTTGCTGTATCCCCTCATTGACACTTCCCTGTCACTTTGAGAAGAACATTCCAGGACCCATAAAAGTTTGTCATTTCCAGGACCCCTCCTTGACCCGCTGATGAGTAAGAGCCCTCCTGAAGTATCTGGCTCTTCTAGGGACTATTGGAGTCTCCGGAGGGACATAATCCCTGACAGGAAGCCATTGTAGGGTATGGAGGCCGCTATAGAGGTGCAGAGGTGGAGAGGTAGCATCTGCCCCGGAGCATGGTGAGGCCCCAAGCTCTGAAAATGGGTGTCCTGCCCATCACTTTGTATAGGGGCCCAGGAGCATCCATATTCAACCTTGGGTAGCCTCTTGTCGACTTATATTGCATAAATAAAACAAAATATAGAGTAATCTGAGTGTTTATTAAAGGAAATCTGTCACCAGATTTTTGCCATCCTATGAGACTGGTATAATATAGAGGTAGAGACCCTGATTCCAGCGATGTGTCAGTTGTTGAGCTGCTTGCTGCCATTTTGATAAAATGAATGTTTCCACTGCTGCAGATTTAGCAGCAATATGCAGGACTAGCTGTAGCAAGCCAGGTAGTCCTCTAATGATAATCTCCATCTGATTGCACAGGGATTATACTGAGCAGCTCAGTAAGTGACACATCGTTGGAATCAGGATCTCTGGCCCTTCATTAGGCTGCTCTCAGAGTAGGTGATAAAAACCTCTTAATCCAGAATATCTAATAATCCAGCATTACTTCCATATTACCAGCTTTTGGATATTTGATGGTTTGTATCTTGAGAGAAATGACGAGCACAATATGAACTGTTAAATTAATCTTTATTACATTGACTTTTTAGAATATATATTATATGTACATAGGTGACATCTTCTGGCAGTCTGAGACTTACTAGCCTCCGTGGCACAAAGAATGGTGGAGTGTCCCTCAAGACCTTTACTCTGCTGGGGTGCGAGGAGGAGGACAGGGCTGCCACCATCGCCCATGACAATCTGACGTACCAAGACGTCTCACGTCCATCAATCTTGTATCTCCAGCTTTTATCCATGACGTCTATAGCTGCGTGTCCTCTTCTCCATTACCTGAACCACCACCAGCAGGGCTTGAAATGTTCATCCTCCGGCGGCTCAGCCGATTGAGAGTCCTGCGACCAAACTGGGAGACCCGAGAGAGATTGATATTTACGCAGCGGGTGTCTCGTGTGAAGTTAATGTCAGTGAAAAAGCCGGCGGCGCCCCGACACAGAGGGAACGCGTCTGCACCTTCTAAGTCATGGAGGACACCCAAGATCTGCTGTCTGGAGCTTGGATCCCAAAGGCCGCGAACATCAAGTAGAGAAGACAGATGGCGTTTCCTGATAGAAGAACATGGAACAGTCATCAGGGAGGACATATAATGATGGTGGATGAGACGGGCAAAAGGGGGACCAGATACACAGAAACACAATACAGGAGCCTCTCAGTGAATTAGAAGATCATCAAAATGTTAATTTCAGTAATTGAATACATAAAGTGACACACATCTATTATATAGAGTCATTACACACAGAGGGATCTATTCCATGTGTTTATTTATGTTAATGTTGATGATTAATGAAAACACAAAGGTCATTATCTCAGAAAATTAAAGTAGGGAGGATGAAGGGTTAAAAACCACGCTGCCGTATTCCACGAATATAATACTGATTTATTGGTCATTGTGTTTCAGGGCTCCCAGAATATATGGCAATATGATATTGATTTGTTCTGAGGAAGAGGCCAGGGAGCCCTGAAACACGTTGACTAATAAATCAATGTTATATTCACCTTTTGATGTCTAGTGGAATACGGCAGCGCGGTGTTTAACCCTTCATCCTCCCTACTCTATATGCACCACGCTGGGGACTGCAGCAGCCGTGATCTGCTTTTATAGTGGTTGTGACTCTCACAACCACACAAGGTGAAGCCTCTGATACCTATTTAGGTCATATTTTATCTCTCAGACCTTTCATCCTCCCTACTTTAATTCTCTGAGATAATGACCTTTGGGTTCTCATTAATCATCAACATTAACATAAATAAACCCATGACATAGATCCCTCTGTGTGTAATGACTCTATATAATAGATGTGTGTCACTTTATGTATTGAATCACTGCAAAAAGTCACTTTTTGATAATATTATATATATAGTGAGATGCACCTGTAAGTAAGGAGGTGCTCAGGACAGGGCCGGCTCCAGGTTTTTGTGGCCCCGGGCGAAACAGTCTCAGTGGGCCCCTTTAACACAGACCATGATTAATGAATATAATATAGAAGCTGCAGGAGGCTGGGCTGTATATATAATATAGAGGATGTTTAGGGCTGTATAAATAATATGGAGACTGCTGGACTATATATATAATATGGAGACTGCTGAGCTGTATATGTAATATAAAGGCTGCGAGCTGTATATATTATTTGAAGGTTGTGCTAGGCTATATATATATATTATTTGGAGGCTGTGCTGGTATGTACATATCATTTGGAGGCTGTGCTGGGCTCTGTATATTATTTGGAGGCTGTGCCAGGCTGTATATAATATTTGGAAGCTGTGGCAACCCAGCAGAAGCCTCCAAACAATATATACAGCCCAGCACAGCCTCCATATTATATATACAGCACAGCCTCCATATACCCAGCACAGCCTCTATATACAGATAGGACAGCCTCTATATACAGCCAGGACAGCCTCTATATACAGCCAGCACAGCCTCCATATACAGCCAGTACAGCCTCTATATACAGCAAGCACAGACCTCCATATACAGCCAGTGCAGCCTCTATATACAGCCAGCGCAGCCTCCATATACAGCCAGCACAGCCTCTATATACAGCCAGTACAGCCTCTACAGCCAGCACAGCCTCCATATACAGCCAGCACAGCCTCTATATACAGCCAGCACACCTCATACAGCAGCAGCCTCCATATACAGCCAGCAAAGCCTCTATATACCCCAGCACAGCCTCTATATACAGCCAGCACAGCCTCCAGATAATATATAATATGGTGGTTCTCCTGCTGGTATATATGTCCCCAACCTGGCCTCACAGTAAAAGAAAAACGATTATGCTCACCTTTCCTCTGCTCCCCGGGGCTGTGTCCTTTTCTGCAGATGCTTTCCCCACGCAACCTTGCAGAAGGCTCCAGTCTGTGCTTCCTCCTTATTGCCTGCTGCAGTGTGATGAGGTCCCAGGGTGATGACTCATCACTGCTGCAGTGTGATGAGGTCGCAGGGTGATGACTCATCACTGCTGCAGTGTGATGAGGTCGCAGGGTGATGACTCATCACTGCTGCAGTGTGATGAGGTCGCAGGGTGATGACTCATCACTGCTGCAGTGTGATGAGGTCGCAGGGTGATGACTCATCACTGCTGCAGTGTGATGAGGTCGCAGGATGATGACTCATCACTGCTGCAGTCAGCAGAGGAGGAAGCTCCACACCCCCAGGAGCCTGCACTTGGCTAATCTGCATTGCATGCAAATTAGTCATGTGCACTGACACTGTGGAAGCACTCAGCTACTTACCGAGTGTTCCAGTTGGCCCCTCATTGACAGGGCTGTCTGTCCCTAATGGGCCCCTGGCTGTCAGGGCTACCTGTCCCTGATAGCCAGTGGGCCCAAACAGCTGTTCAGGGCCCCGGCACTTGCCCGGTATGCCGGGTGCTGATGCCGGCCCTGGCTCAGGACCATTCACTCACCTGAAATCCGGGAAGTCGGACACCAGCATCCCAACTTCCATCTGGATAGACGCTGTGTCCTCAAGCACAAGGATCTCTGTGAGACGGGGAATGACCTGGTCCAGGATGGTCTCGGGAGATTCCTATAGAGAGAATGGAGACATGATCCAGTGTTGGGTTTGGGCTTCGTTTGGGGACTTCAGCTCCGGATCTGCACATTGGTCTCTTACCAGCCGGCTGAAGATCTGCCCCAGCTGCTTGGACTCTTCCCTCAGCTTGGAGGCCACTTTCCTCCTGGTCTTTGACGTTGTGCAGGACATTTTGCCTTGTATCAGAGGGCGCACCAGCTCCAGCAAGATCCTGCGGTGCAGCTCCGATATGGCGGCCTGCAGAGAAGTGCAGACATCATCAATCTCCATACAACATCTAGGAGCCGTAGACATGGCCGTGCTGAGGACACGTACCTGGTATGGTCCAGGGCTGAGCTTGCGGAGGGCGGCTGTTCGCTCTCCCAGGATGGACACAATCCCATCACAAGCCTCGGAATTGTTCAGCCAGCGCCGGCCCAGGAGCTTCTTGGAAAATGGCTGTTATAAGAACAGATAGAGACCCTCAGTCGGGATGATGATTACTGCGGGAGTGCCTGCACGCACAGCACAACTGTCCGCGACATGCCAGGGTCATACATCTGCTGCAAAGAGACTGTGGGCACCGGAGTCATTGACCAACAACCCAAGTGTGATGTGACCCGAGACCGTGTTACAGGACCGTACCTTTATGTCAAGCAGAATCAGGTCGGAGATGGCCCTTGTGGCAAGAGCGGTGATCCGCCCGAGGGATCCCTCAGCCTGACTCTTAACATCTGCTCCATCTCCCTTCGCGATCTGCGCCATGCGGCCGGCGAATTCCCTGTGAAGGAAGATTAAACACTTCGATGCTGCAGGATCTCAATGATTATAATCTATAAACAATACATGAATGATTGATAAAAAATGGAGTTTATAGAAAAGGTGCGTTCAATGCAAAGAAATCCAGCTGGCAAGGTGTGTGGGTTATTTACATAAGCTCGGTGGCTCAGTGGTTAGCACTGTACTATATATACGGTGGCTCAGTGGTTAGCACTGTGATAATATATAAGGTGGCTCAGTGGTTAGCACTGTACTATATATAAGGTGGCTCAGTGGTTAGCACTGTGATATATATAAGGTGGATCAGTGGTTAGCACTGTACTATATATAAGGTGGATCAGTGGTTAGCACTGTGATATATATAAGGTGGATCAGTGGTTCACACTGTACTATATATAACGGTGGCTCAGTGGTTAGCACTGTACTATATATAAGGTGGATCAGTGGTTCGCACTGTACTATATATAAGGTGGATCAGTGGTTAGCACTGTATTATATATAAGGTGGATCAGTGGTTAGCACTGTACTATATATACGGTGGCTCAGTGGTTAGCATGTACTATATATAAGGTGGATCAGTGGTTAGCACTGTACTATATATACGGTGGCTCAGTGGTTAGCACTGTACTATATATAAGGTGGATCAGTGGTTCACACTGTACTATATATAAGGTGGATCAGTGGTTAGCACTGTACTATATATAAGGTGGCTCAGTGGTTAGCACTGTACTATATATAAGGTGGCTCAGTGGTTAGCACTGTACTATATATAAGGTGGCTCAGTGGTTAGCACTGTACTATATATAAGGTGCTCAGTGGTTAGCACTGTACTATATATAACGGTGGCTCAGTGGTTAGCACTGTATATATATAAGGTGGATCAGTTGGTTAGCACTGTGAGTATATATAAGGTGGCTCAGTGGTTAGCACTGTAACTATATATAAGGTGGATCAGTGGTTAGCACTGTACTATATATAAGGTGGCTCAGTGGTTAGCACTGTACTATATATAAGGTGGCTCAGTGGTTAGCACTGTACTATATATAAGGTGCATCAGTGGTTAGCACTGTACTATATATAAGGTGGACTCAGTGGTTAGCACTGTACTATATATAAGGTGGCTCAGCTGGTTAGCACTGCACTATATATAAGGTGGCTCAGTGGTTAGCACTGTACTATATATAAGGTGGCTCAGTGTTTAGCACTGTACTATATATAAGGTGGCTCAGTGTTTAGCGCTGTACTATATATAAGGTGGCTCAGTGGTTAGCACTGTACTATATATAAGGTGGCTCAGTGGTTAGCACTGTATGATGGCTGAGTGGTTAGGCGTACTATATATAGGTGGCTCAGTGGTTAGCACTGTACATATATATAAGGTGGATCAGTGGTTAGCACTGTACTATATATAAGGTGGCTCAGTGGTTAGCACTGTACTATATATAAGGTGGCTCAGTGGTTAGCACTGACTATATATAAGGTGGATCAGTGGTTAGTACTTATATATAAAGGTGGCTCAGTGGTTAGCACTGTACTATATATAAGGTGGATCAGTGGTTAGCACTGTACTATATATAAGGTGGATCAGTGGTTAGCACTGTGATATATATATAATGTGGCTCAGTGGTTAGCACTGTACTATATATAAGGTGGATCAGTGGTTAGCACTGTGATATATATAATGTGGCTCAGTGGTTAGCACTGTATATATATAAGGTGGCTCAGTGGTTAGCACTGTACTATATATAAGGTGGATCAGTGGTTAGCACTGTACTATATATAAGGTGGCTCAGTGGTTAGCACTGTACTATATATAAGGTGGCTCAGTGGTTAGCACTGTACTATATATAAGGTGGATCAGTGGTTAGCACTGTACTATATAGGTGTCAGTGGTTAGCACGTATATATATAAGGTGGTCAGTGTGCATGTACATATAAGGGGTCAGTGTTAGACTGTATATATATAAGGTGGATCAGTGGTTCAGCACTTTGGTTCACTTATATATATAAGGTGGTCAGTGGTTAGCACTGTACTATATATAAGGTGGCTCAGTGTTAGCATGTTTTATGCAGTGTGACTGTACTATATATAAGGTGGATCAGTGGTTAGCACTGTACTATATATAAGGTGGATCAGTGGTTAGCACTGTACTATATATAAGGTGGATCAGTGGTTAGCACTGTACTATATATAAGGTGGATCAGTGGTTAGCACTGTACTATATATAAGGTGGCTCAGTGGTTAGCACTGTACTATATATAAGGTGGATCAGTGGTTAGCACTGTACTATATATAAGGTGGATCAGTGGTTAGCACTGTACTATATATAAGGTGGATCAGTGGTTAGCACTGTACTATATATAAGGTGGCTCAGTGGTTAGCACTGTGATATATATAAGGTGGTCAGTGGTTAGCACTGTACTATATATAAGGTGGATCAGTGGTTAGCACTGTACTATATATAAGGTGGATCAGTGGTTGCACTGTATATATATAAGGTGGCTCAGTGGTTACACTGTACTATATATAAGGTGGATCAGTGGTTCACACTGTACTATATATAAGGTGGATCAGTGGTTAGCACTGTACTATATAAGGTGGATCAGTGGTTAGCACTGACATATATAAGGTGATCATGTTCACACTTATATATATAGGTGGATCAGTGTTACACTGTACTATAATGTGGTCAGTGTGCACTGTCATAATAAGTGATCAGTGGTTAGCACTGTACTATAATAGGTGGCTCAGTGGTTACATGTATATTTAGGTGGTCATGGGTTGCACGACTATATAGTGATCATGTTAGCTGTATTATATAAGATCAGTGGTTACACTTGCTTAATTGGATCATGCTTCATTTAGTCTCTGGTGCTTATACAATATAGGGATATTTGCAGTCCAATGGGGACAGGGTGAGTCTAAAAGCATTGGAATTGTCTATTTATGAATATAATGAAAAAAGTAAGTTTATGCCCCTTTTATCAATAGGTGGCGCTGTACATCCTCTATATGTTCTATGTTAGTTGTATTGCTCATCAGTAGGTGGCGCTGTACATCCTCTATATCTGTGAGGTTCTATGTTAGTAGTATTGCTCCTCTTATCAGTAGGTGGCGCTGTACATCCTCAATATCTGTGATGTTCTATGTTAGTAGTATTGCTCCTCTCATCAGTAGGTGGCGCTGTACATCTTCAATATCTGTGATGTTCTATGTTAGTAGTATTGCTCCTCTCATCAGTAGGTGGCGCTATACATCCTCTATAATATCTGTGATGTTCTATGTTAGTAGTATTGCTCCTCATCAGTAGGTGGCGCTGTACATCCTCTATATCGTGGGATACATTATGGCTGTCATCTGCTCATCTGGCCATTAGGCGGCGCTGTGCTGCATGTTGTCTATATTGTCCATACAATCAAGTTATGGTCATGAATATTTTCTTTTGTTGTTTTTTTCTCCTATTAGAGGAATGTAATTACATGCGAGTAACAGAGAGATTAAGGGTCACTCACTGGAATGGGGGCAGCAGTTGACGATACTGATGATCCGGTAGATGAAGGCCTCGGTCGTCTCCGTCAGTCCTTCCTGCTCCAAATAAAATCTCTCCACGGACTTGTGGAATCTGGTAAAAAGGAGAAGGAGTGAAGAGGAAACCTTGTGGACTGTGATCCCCCGGGAGCAGGGATCCGCTCCGTACCGTCAGTCATTCATGTAGTTCATGTGTAGTGTACCTGTTACCTGCTTTAATCACAGTTATGTATTATTTTTCATGTACATCTGGAATTATTTGGAACTATAAAAATAGTGATTGTTAATGACCTGTGACCTCTCATCATGACCTGTGACCTCTCATCAAGACCTAAGGTCCAGAGCCATGTTCTGCTTCTGGCCTTACAATGACTGCCCCAAATATTTGTCTACTGGAAAATACCTGCAGAGGAAATCGGAGAAGCAGCAAAGGCAGGTGAGAGCCAACATCAGCCCGAAACCTTCACTGATCAGCGGTGCTCGGTCAATGTGCGGCTTCATGATCTAATAAGAAGAGGAACATCAGTCAGAGATCAGATAGTGAACCAAGAGGTCGGAGAACAGATAATGGGCCGAGAGATCAAGGAACAGGTAATGGACCGAAAGGTCGGAAACAGATAATGGACCGAGAGGTCAGAGAACAGATAATGGACCGAGAGGTCGGAGAACAGATAATGGACCGAAAGGTCGGAGAACAGATAATGGACCGAGAGGTCAGAGAACAGATAATGGACCGAGAGGTCAGAGAACAGATAATGGACCGAGAGGTCAGAGAACAGATAATGGACCGAGAGGTCGGAGAACAGATAATGGACCGAGAGGTCGGAGAACAGATAATGGACCGAGAGGTCGGAGAACAGATAATGGACTGAGAGGTCGGAGAACAGATAATGGACCGAGAGCTCGGAGATCAGATAATGGACCGAGAGGTCGGAGAACAGATAATGGACCGAGAGGTCGGAGATCAGATAATGGACCGAGAGGTCGGAGAACAGATAATGGACCGAGAGATCGGAGAACAGATAATGGACCGAGAGGTCAGAGAACAGATAATGGACCGAGAGGTCGGAGAACAGATAATGGACCGAGAGGTCGGAGAACAGATAATGGACCGAGAGGTCAGAGATCAGATAATGGACCGAGAGGTCGGAGAACAGATAATGGACCGAGAGGTCGGAGATCAGATAATGGACCGAGAGGTCAGAGAACAGATAATGGACCGAGAGGTCAGAGAACAGATAATGGACCGAGAGGTCGGAGATCAGATAATGGACCGAGAGGTCGGAGAACAGATAATGGACCGAGAGGTCGGAGAACAGATAATGGACCGAGAGGTCGGAGAACAGATAATGGACCGAGAGGTCGGAGAACAGATAATGGACCGAGAGGTCGGAGAACAGATAATGGACCGAGAGGTCGGAGAACAGATAATGGACCGAGAGGTCGGAGATCAGATAATGGACCGAGAGGTCGGAGAACAGATAATGGACCAAGAGGTCAGAGGACAGATAATGGACCGAGAGGTTGGAGAACAGATAATGGACCGAGAGCTTGGAGAACAGATAATGGACCGAGAGGTCAGAGGACAGATAATGGACCGAGAGGTCGGAGAACAGATAATGGACCGAGAGGTCAGAGAACAGATAATGGACCGAGAGGTCGGAGAACAGATAATGGACCGAGAGGTCGGAGAACAGATAATGGACCGAGAGGTCGGAGAACAGATAATGGACCGAGAGGTCGGAGAACACAGATGATGGACCGAGAGGTCGGAGATCAGATAATGGACCGAGAGGTCGGAGAACAAGATAATGGACCGAGAGGTCGGAGATCAGATAATGGACCGAGAGGTCAGAGAACAGATAATGGACCGAGAGGTCGGAGATCAGATAATGGACCGAGAGGTCAGAGAACAGATAATGGACCGAGAGGTCGGAGAACAGATAATGGACCGAGAGGTCGGAGAACAGATAATGGACCGAGAGGTCGGAGAACAGATAATGGACCGAGAGGTCGGAGAACAGATAATGGACCGAGAGGTCAGAGAACAGATAATGGACCGAGAGGTCAGAGAACAGATAATGGACCGAGAGGTCGGAGATCAGATAATGGACCGAGAGGTCAGAGGACAGATAATGGACCGAGAGGTTAGAGGACAGATAATGGACCGAGAGGTCGGAGAACAGATAATGGACCGAGAGATTGGAGAACAGATAATGGACCGAGAGGTCAGAGGACAGATAATGGACCGAGAGGTCGGGAGAACAGATAATGGACCGAGAGGTCGGAGAACAGATAATGGACCGAGAGGTCGGAGAACAGATAATGGACCGAGAGGTCGGAGAACAGATAATGGACCGAGAGGTCGGAGAACAGATAATGGACCGAGAGGTCGGAGAACAGATAATGGACCGAGAGGTCGGAGAACAGATAATGGACCGAGAGGTTGGAGAACAGATAATGGACCGAGAGGTCGGAGAACAGATAATGGACCGAGAGGTCGGAGAACAGATAATGGACCGAGAGGTTGGAGAACAGATAATGGACCGAGAGGTCGGAGAACAGATAATGGACCGAGAGGTCAGAGAACAGATAATGGACCGAGAGGTCGGAGATCAGATAATGGACCGAGAGGTTGGAGAACAGATAATGGACCGAGAGGTCGGAGAACAGATAATGGACCGAGAGGTCAGAGAACAGACAATGGACCGAGAGGTCGGAGATCAGATAATGGACCGAGAGGTCAGAGGACATATAATAGACAGTGGACAAGAGAACAGGTAATGGACTTAGTGGTTGCACAACAGATGATGGACTGAGATCGGGAAACAGATAATGGACAGAGTTCAGAGTAAAGATGCTGGACAGCAGATGGAAAACAGATTTTGGACAGCGGTCGGAGAACATAACATGCAGAGTGGTCGTGGAATGGAGAATGGACATACATAAGAGACAAGAGAATGGGTGGTGATCATAAATGGAGTCTCTACCTGTATGACCCTCCCGCTGAAGCCGGACAGCAGATCCTCATTCCTCATCATCTGGATCCAGCGATCCTGCTCCACCTTCAGTTCCTCCTCCAGTCGGTGGGAGACGCGCTGCTGGATGAGGCTGACGTACTGCTGCTCCAGCATGGTCCGGGTGTCACTGGTCAGCAGGGGCCCAGCTCATAGGGGTTGATGAGTGGGGAGATCTCTGGTCTGGACAGGATATCTCTGTATAGAGAGGCCTCGGTCATCCCTTATATCCAGCATGTTCCCGTCACCCCCCATCATCATACCTGTGCCGCACCTCACCTGCAGTACACATTACTGTTCCAGTCTAGAATGAAGTAGATGTCATTGGTTTCCAGATCGCGTTGGGCCGCCGCACTGAGCCACTCCGATACTACTCGATGGTAGGCAGAAAGGTAGATCCGGAAAACCTCAAAGTCCCTAGGATATGAGCAAACCTGCCGAAAGAAGACTGGTGTCATCTCCCACACATCAAACACCTCACGTCCATTACATGATGAAGAGCCGCAGATGCCCCGCTCCCTCCATGTCTAGGAGTCCTGACAGTGCGCTCCTCGCCCCTACACGGACCCAACCCAAAAGAAGTCAGACTAAAAGCTCCAACCATTGTAAAAGCAGCCAGTGACATCATAACGGGCAGAGATGTGAAAGTCTCATGTTACTGCTAATCTGTAGGGCAATTATTAGCACAGTGCAACCTATCACAGTCTAAATAAAGGATAACTACATACATCTGTATAGACAGGTACAATCATCCATAAAAACAGGTACAATCATCCATGTAGACAGGTACAATCATCATGTAGACAGGTACAATCATCCATGTAGATAGGTACAATCATCCATGTAGACAGGCACAATCATCCATGTAGACAGGTACAATCATCCATGTAGACAGGCACAATCATCCATGTAGACAGGTACAATCATCCGTGTAGACAGGTACAATCATCCATGTAGACAGGTACAATCATCCATGTAGACAGGTACAATCATTCATAAAAACAGGCACAATCATCCATAAAAACAGGTACAATCATTCATGTAGACAGGTACAATCATCATGTAGACAGGTACAATCATCCATAAAAACAGGTACAATCATCCATGTAGAAGGATACAATCATCATGTAGACAGGCACAATCATCCATGTAGAAAAGTACAATCATCCATGTAGACAGGTACAATCATCCATAAAAACAGATACAATCATCCATGTAGACAGGCACAATCATCCATGTAGACAGGCACAATCATCCATGTAGACAGGCACAATCATCCATAAAAACAGGTACAATCATCCATGTAGACAGGCACAATAATCCATGTAGACAGGTACAATCATCCATGTAGACAGGCACAATAATCCATGTAGACAGGTACAATCATCCATGTAGACAGGTATCATCCATAAAAACAGGCACAATCATCTATGTAGAAAAGTACAATCATCCATGTAGACAGGTACAATCATCCATAAAAACAGATACAATCATCCATGTAGACAGGTACAATCATCCATGTAGACAGGCACAATCATCCATGTAGACAGGCACAATCATCCATGTAGACAGGCACAATCATCCATGTAGACAGGTACAATCATCCATGTAGACAGGCACAATCATCCATGTACACAGGTATAATCATCCATAAAAACAGATACAATCATCCATATAGACAGGCACAATCATCCATAAAAACAGGTACAATCATTCATAAAAACAGGTACAATCATCCATGTAGACAGGTATAATCATCCATGTAGACAGGTACAATCATCCATGTAGACAGGTACAATCATCCATGTAGACAGGCACAATCATCCATGTAGACAGGTACAATCATCCATGTAGACAGGCACAATCATCCATAAAAACAGATACAATCATCCATGTAGACAGGTACAATCATCCATGTAGACAGGTATAATCATCCATAAAAACAGGCACAATCATCTATGTAGAAAAGTACAATCATCCATGTAGACAGGTACAATCATCCATAAAAACAGATACAATCATCCATGTAGACAGGTACAATCATCCATAAAAACAGATACAATCATCCATGTAGACAGGTACAATCATCCATGTAGACAGGCACAATCATCCATAAAAACAGGTACAATCATCCATGTAGACAGGCACAATCATCCATAAAAACAGGTACAATCATTCATAAAAACAGGTACAATCATCCATGTAGACAGGCACAATCATCCATGTAGACAGGCACAATCATCCATAAAAACAGATACAATCATCCATGTAGACAGGTACAATCATCCATGTAGACAGGTATAATCATCCATAAAAACAGGCACAATCATCTATGTAGAAAAGTACAATCATCCATGTAGACAGGTACAATCATCCATAAAAACAGATACAATCATCCATGTAGACAGGTACAATCATCCATGTAGACAGGTATAATCATCCATGTAGACAGGCACAATCATCCATGTAGACAGGTACAATCATCCATGTAGACAGGTACAATCATCCATGTAGACAGGCCCAATCATCCATGTAGACAGGTACAATCATCCATAAAAACAGGTACAATCATCCATGTAGACAGGCACAATCATCCATGTAGACAGGTATAATCATCCATGTAGACAGGCACAATCATCCATGTAGACAGGTACAATCATCCATGTAGACAGGTACAATCATCCATGTAGACAGGCACAATCATCCATGTAGACAGGTACAATCATCCATAAAAACAGATACAATCATCCATATAGACAGGCACAATCATCCATAAAAACAGGTACAATCATTCATAAAAACAGGTACAATCATCCATGTAGACAGGCACAATCATCCATGTAGACAGGTATAATCATCCATGTAGACAGGCACAATCATCCATGTAGACAGGTACAATCATCCATGTAGACAGGTACAATCATCCATGTAGACAGGCACAATCATCCATGTAGACAGGTACAATCATCCATGTAGACAGGCACAATCATCCATAAAAACAGGTACAATCATCCATGTAGACAGGTACAATCATCCATGTAGACAGGTACAATCATCCATAAAAACAGGTACAATCATCCATGTAGACAGGTACAATCATCCATGTAGACAGGTATAATCATCCATAAAAACAGGTACAATCATTCATAAAAACAGGTACAATCATCCATGTAGACAGGCACAATCATCCATGTAAACAGGTACAATCATCCATGTAGACAGGTATGATCAACCATGTAGATAGGTACAATCATCCATGTAGACAGGTACAATCATCCGTGTAGAAGGGTACAATCATCCATATAAACCAGTACAATCCTCCATGTAGAAGGGTACAATCATCCATGTAGAAGGATACAATCATCCATGTAGAAGGGTACAATCATCATGTGGACAGGTACAATTATCCGTGTAGAAGGGTACAATCATCCATGTAGACAGGTACAATCATCCATGTAGACAGGTACAATTATCCATGTAGAAGGGTACAATCATCCATGTAGACAGGTATAATCATCCATATAGACAGGTACAATCATCCGTGTAGAAGGGTACACTCATCCATATAAACCAGTACAATCCTCCATGTAGACAAGTACAATCATCCATGTAGAAGGATACAATCATCCATGTAGAAGGGTACAATCATCCATGTGGACAGGTACAATTATCCGTGTAGAAGGGTACACTCATCCATGTAGAAGGGTACACTCATCCATGTAGAAGGGTACACTCATCCATGTAGAAGGGTACACTCATCCATGTAGAAGGGTACACTTATCCATGTAGAAGGGTACAATCATCCATGTAGAAGGGTACACTCATCCATGTAGAAGGGTACACTCATCCATGTAGAAGGGTACAATCATCCATGTAGAAGGGTACAATCATCCATGTAGAAGGGTACACTCATCCTTGTAGAAGGGTACAATCATCCATGTAGAAGGGTACACTCATCCATGTAGAAGGGTACACTCATCCATGTAAAAGGGTACACTCATCCATGTAGAAGGGTACACTCATCCATGTAGAAGGGTACAATCATCCGTGTAAACCGGTACATTTATTCACTTACCAAATAGTTCTTGACGGAGGTGAGGTCTTCCACCACAATCCTCTTCACCCGGTCAGCCTGAGATGGCAGAGAGCCCATTTTGCCCTCCAGGTTGCTCTTTAACCTCTGTTTCACGCTCCTCTGGACGGCCTCCACCCAATGTGCCCTCATGTCCTTGTTGGCTGTAGGGTTTTCCCGCGCCTCCTCTTGTTGGATGACACCGATGACCTCGTTGAGTTTCAGATGTTTCCCCTTGTTGTTGAGCGACTCTTCCACCACTGACCACATCTCCTTCATCAGCGCCTCGTACAGCAGAGTCACGTCTTTGGCCTGGCGGCCCGGACTCTTCAGACTCACCGGACTCAGCTCCGCGTCACATTCAGCCTCCAGTTCTATAATATGTTGGTCGGCCGATCGTAGCTCCCGGTGCTGGATGAGCTGCAGGATCTCCAGCACTAGATCAAGGGAAAAGTAAGATTACGTAGCACAATCAGTTCTCCTGCATCAACCTCACGTTGCGTAAAAGTCGATCTCTGCCCATAAACGAGCGCGGAACGATTATAGAAGAGGATCAGCACTTGTTTAATGGCCGATTTGTGCTGCCGACTACGACCATTTTTACGCCCACAAGCACAGTCCAATCAGCTAACCAACATGTGGGAATGAACCTACTCGCCCATAAACATGGGCCTGAAGGATCTATAGACACTAGTGCATGTGACCTGAAAATGTTTCATCACAATGTTTGCACCATTTGGCTTTCTATCTTGCACCTTGTTGGCTGTAGAATGAGGTAACCGAGCACCCATCAGTGAGCTCGTTCTAATCGAGAGTTTGATGGATCTCAGTAGGGAAAACAAAATAATAATCTTGTAGTTGTGATAACTTTTAATGGCTAACACAAATATAATTAATGATGTTACAAGGCGAGCTCTCGAGACTGCTTACGTCTCTTCATCAGGCATGGAAAAACTAAATATATGTATCAGCAGAGCAGAGGCCTGGGATAATAGAGGACATTTAAATAAACACTGAGCTTAGAGAGAGAATCCTTCTTCAGCTTAGATTAGTATTGGGAGAGTTTTGTGGCCTCTGCTCTGGCTGTGTATATATTTTGTGTTTCTTCAAATATTCTGTTATACCTTTTGAAGAGACGTAAGCAGTCTCGAAAGCTCGTTTTGTAACACCATGCTTAATGAAGAGGCCTTAATCTTGAAAGCTTATTTTGTTACTAGATAGGAGCCCGATGCTATCACATCGGTGTGGGCAGTGACGTCACAATTGTGGCGGGTTCTATGGCGCTGGGGGCAGCAGCCCTCACTCCCCCCTGTGCTGTCTCTCCCCTATCCGCTGGTTTTTCCCCTCGCTCTCTGCTCCTCCTGTGCTCGCTCTCTGCCCCCTGCTCTGTGCTCCCACTCATGTGGCAGCAACGGATGGTGGCGTGAGGAACTGGCCTCGTTCCACTGACTGTGGGTTGAGTGGAGTGAGTACAGGTTGAGCAGGCAGGGTGAGTGCGGGGGCAGAGTGAGTGCAAGGTGAGTGAGTGAAGGGTGTGTGAGTGCAGGGTGAGTGAGTGAGGGCAGGGTGAGTGAGAGGGCAGGGTGAGTGTGAGGGCAGGGTGAGTGTGAGGCAGGGTGAGTGTGAGGGCAGGGTGTGTGTGAGGGCAGGGTGTGTGTGAGGGCAGGGTGTGTGTGAGGGCAGGGTGAGTGTGAGGGCAGGGTGAGTGTGAGGGCAGGTGAGTGTGAGGGCAGGGTGAGTGTGAGGGCAGGGTGTGTGAGGGCAGGGTGAGTGTGAGCAGGGTGAGTGTGAGGCAGGGTGAGTGTGAGGGCAGGGTGAGTGTGAGGGCAAGGTGAGTGTGTGAGGGCAGGTGGTGTGAGGGCAGGTTGTGTGAGGCAGGGTGAGTGTGAGGGCAGGGTGAGTGTGAGGGCAGGGTGAGTGTGAGGGCAGGGTGTGGTGTGAGGGCAGGGTGAGTGTGGTGCAGGGTGAGTGTGAGGGCAGGGTGAGTGTGAGGCAGGGTGAGTGTGAGGGCAGGGTGAGTGTGAGGGCAGGTGAGTGTGAGGGCAGGGTGAGTGTGAGGGCAGGATTTGTGTGCATGCAGGGTGAGTGTGAGGGCAGGATTGTGTGTGAGTGGCAGGGTGAGTGTGAGGGCAGGGTGAGTGTGAGGGCAGGGTGTGTGTGAGGGTGTGTGAGGCAGGGTGATGTGACAGTGAGGGCAGGGTGTGTGTGAGGGCAGGGTGGTTGAGGAGGTGAGTGTGAGGCAGGTGAGTGTGAGGGCAGGGTGAGTGTGAGGGCAAGGTGAGTGTGAGGGCATGGTGTGTGTGAGGGCAGGTGATGTGTGCATGCAGGGTGAGTGTGAGGGCAGGGTGAGTGTGAGGGCAGGTGGTGTGAGGGCAGGGTGGTGAGCAGGGTGTGTGTGAGTGCAGGGTGAGTGTGACGGCAGGGTGAGTGTGAGGGCAGGGTGAGTGTGAGGGCAGGGTGAGTGTTGAGGGCAGGGTGTGTGTGAGGGCAGGGTGTGTGTGAGGGCAGGGTGTGTCAGGGCAGGGTGAGTGTGAGGGCAGGGTGAGTGTGAGGGCAGGGTGAGTGTGAGGGCAGGGTGAGTGTGGAGGGCAGGGTGTGTGTGTGAGGGCAGGGTGAGTGTGAGGGCAGGGTGAGTGTGAGGGCAGGGTGAGTGTGAGGGCAGGGTGTGTGTGAGGGCAGGGTGTGTGTGAGGGCAGGTGTGTGTGAGGTCAGGGTGAGTGTGAGGGCAGGGTGAGTGTGAGGGCAGGGTGAGTGTGAGGGCAGGGTGAGTGTGAGGGCAGGGTGTGTGTGAGGGCAGGGTGAGTGTGGTGTGAACTGCAGCTACATTACCTGCCTCCTCTTTGCTCTTCCATCTGATCATCTCTTCAATGCTGAAGATCCTGTGGTGACATCTTGATCATGTGACCTGGCTCCGCCCATGATCCTGACGTCACCACAGGTCTTCTTAGCCCCATGTTATTGGCGCTGGCGGGGGAGTGCGGCATCGGGTAAGTGGGGGGGACTGCAGGGACAGGGCGGGGGCTCACCGGGGGGACTGCTAGGGGCGGCGGGGGGAGCAGCGGCCGCCATATTTCCATACCCATCACTTGGGTGTGCTAATATGGAGGCCGGAAGTGACATAGGCGACATCGGGACGGAAGTGGAGGAGACACAAGGCAATTATATAGATACCAGGCCTGATGAAAGATCTTGTTATATTTACATCAGGCCTGATGAAGTTCACTTTGTATCATCACTTATTTTAGTTTTTTGTCAGCCATTTGGTCTCATAACGACAAGATTATAATTGTGTTCCTCCCACTGAGAGCCATCAGTCTTTTGTCACCTGGATATCGCAATACAAACCTTATTTTCTTCAAATGAAGACTTTTGTAACACTTTGTGGCAATATCATCTCATGATGGACTCTCAGTTTACTCATTCTACAGCCGGCAATGTGAATGTGAGGCTCCCCTGTGCTGGACGCTGTGTACACCAGTCATAGAGGGAGTTTCGGACTATGGGACCTTCTGTATAAGGGTCCATATACATGGACTAACCACAGTCACCAGAGGTGAGGAGCAAAGAGTAATGCACCGCCCTAATTCTCCATTGTGTCCCTGTGACTAGTAACAGGGGCTCCATCAAGGGACACATCACAGGGCCACACCACAGGGCCACATCACAGGGGCCACATCACAGGGCCACACACAGGGGCCACATCACAGGGGCCACACCACAGGGGCCACACCACAGGGGCCACATCACAGGGGCCACTCTGGGGACTCACCAGACAGCGGCTCTCGGGGTTTCTCTGCTTCTCGGATGACCTCGTTGTGTTCAGGGACCACCTCCACCATAGACTCCCTCTGTGACCGGTTCCCCGAGCTTCCTCCACTGCCACCCAGCCATAGAAAGGAGAGGCGCTTGACTCCCCCACCCGGACCACCGCCCTCTTCATCTCCAGCATCCTTTTTGCGACCAAGAGACAAGATACTGACATCCTCCGACTTCCTCCTCCCCCGCCTCTTCTCAGGGGCTCCTCGCACCCCTAAAAGACCTTTCCCTCCTTTCCAAAATGGTGAAAGTCCAACAATTTTCTCAAGTGTTCCTCGACGCTTTGCATCGATCCCAAAGGTTCCCTCTTATTCTCCACTTCAAAATCAAAGAAAGGGTTACCCCCCTCAGGGGCCGGACGGTCCAGGGGTCTCTCCTCGTCAAACGGATTGGGGGTGGTGACTGGCATGGCCTCAGTTCTGGAGAAAAACACAACGTCAAGGACCATCAAACGTCTGATCTCCAATGATAAAGTATAAAAGCTGAATAAAGAGTTTCTGCAAAAAAAATGCCCAGGTTATACCGGCTGTAATATTAATTATATACAGGAGATGCCAGGTTATACCGGCTGTACATATATAATTATATACAGGAGATGCCCAGGTTATACCGGCTGTCAATATAATATATACAGGAGATGTCCAGGTTATACGGCTGTAAATATAATTATATACAGGAGATGCCCAGGTTATACCGGCTGTACATATATAATTATATACAGGAGATGCCCAGGTTATACCGGCTGTACATATTATAATTATATACAGGAGATGTCCAGGTTATACCAGCTGTACATATATAATTTATACAGGAGATGCCCAGGTTATACCGCTGTACATATATAATTATATACAGGAGATGCCAGGTTATACCGCTGTACATATATAATTATATACAGGAGATGCCCAGGTTATACCAGCTGTACATATATAATTATATACAGGAGATGTCCAGGTTATACCAGCTGTACATATATAATTATATACAGGAGATGTCCAGGTTATACCGGCTGTACATATATAATTATATACAGGAGATGCCCAGGTTATACCGCTGTACATATATAATTATATACAGGAGATTCCAGGTTATACCGGCTGTACATATATAATTATATACAGGAGATGCCCAGGTTATACCAGCTGTACATATATAATTATATACAGGAGATGTCCAGGTTATATCCGGCTGTACATATATAATTATATACAGGAGATGTCCAGGTTATACCGGCTGTACATATATAATTATATACAGGAGATGCCCAGGTTATACGCTGTACATATATAATTATATACAGGAGATGTCCAGGTTATACCGCTGTACATATATAATTATATACAGGAGATGTCCAGGTTATACCGGCTGTAACATATATAATTATATACAGGAGATGCCCAGGTTATACCAGCTGTACATATATAATTATATACAGGAGATGTCCAGGTTATAACCAGCTGTACATATATAATTATATACAGGAGATGTCCAGGTTATACCGGCTGTACAATATATAATTATATACAGGAGATGCCCAGGTTATACCGGCTGTACATATATAATTATATACAGGAGATGTCCAGGTTATACCGGCTGTACATATATAATTATATACAGGAGATGCCAGGTTATACCGGCTGTACATATATAATTATATACAGGAGATGTCCAGGTATATACCGGCTGTACATATATAATTATATACAGGAGATGTCCAGGTTATACCTGCTGTACATATATAATTATATACAGGAGATGTCCAGGTTATACCGATGCTGTACATATATAATTATATACAGGAGATGCCCAGGTTATACCGCTGTACATATATAATTATATACAGGAGATGTCCAGGTTATACCGGCTGTACATATATAATTATATACAGGAGATGCCAGGTTATACCGCTGTACATATATAATTATATACAGGAGATGCCAGGTTATACCGGCTGTTAATAATATATAGAAATTATATAAGGAGATGTCCCAGGTTACACGCTGTACATATATAATTATATACAGGAGATGTCCAGGTTATACCAGCTGTACATATATAATTATATACAGGAGATGTCCAGGTTATACCGGCTGTACATAATAATTATATACAGGAGATGCCCAGGTTATACCGGCTGTACATATATAAATTATATACAGGAGATGCCCAGGTTATACCGGCTGTACATATATAATTATATACAGGAGATCCAGGTTATACCGGCTGTACATATATAATTATATACAGGAGATGCCCAGGTTATACCGGCTGTACATATATAATTATATACAGGAGATGTCCAGGTTATACGGCTGTACATATAATAATTATATACAGGAGATGTCCAGGTTATACCTGCTGTACATATATAATTATATACAGGAGATGTCCAGGTTATACCAGCTGTACATATATAATTATATACAGGAGATGCCCAGGTTATACCGCTGTACATATATAATTATATACAGGAGATGTCCAGGTTATACCGGCTGTACATATATAATTATATACAGGAGATGTCCAGGTTATACCGGCTGTACATATATAATTATATACAGGAGATGCCAGGTTATACCGCTGTACATATATAATTATATACAGGAGATGCCCAGGTTACACCGGCTGTACATATATAATTATATACAGGAGATGCTCCAGGTTATACCAGGCTGTACATATATAATTATATACAGGAGATGTCCAGGTTATACCGGCTGTACATATATAATTATATACAGGAGATGCCCAGGTTATACCGGCTGTACATATATAATTATATACAGGAGATGCCCAGGTTATACCGGCTGTACATATATAATTATATACAGGAGATGCCCAGGTTATACCGGCTGTACATATATAATTATATACAGGAGATGTCCAGGTTATACCAGCTGTACATATATAATTATATACAGGAGATGCCCAGGTTATACCATCTGTACATATATAATTATATACAGGAGATGTCCAGGTTATACCAGCTGTACATATATAATTATATACAGGAGATGCCCAGGTTATACCCGCTGTACATATATAATTATATACAGGAGATGCCCAGGTTATACCAGCTGTACATATATAATTATATACAGGAGATGCCCAGGTTATACCGGCTGTACATATATAATTATATACAGGACATGTCCAGGTTATACTGGCTGTACATATATAATTATATACAGGAGATGTCCAGGTTATACCGGCTGTACATATATAATTATATACAGGAGATGTCCAGGCTATACCAGCTGTATATATAATTATATACAGGAGATGCCCAGGTTATACCAGCTTTACATATATAATTATACACAGGAGGTGTCCAGGTTATACTAGCTGTACATATATAATTATATACAGGAGATGCCTAGATTATACCGGCTGTACATATATAATTATATACAGGAGATACCCAGGTTATATCAGCTATACATATATAATTATATACAGGAGATGTCCAGGTTATACCAGCTGTACATATATAATTATACACAGGAGATGCCTAGATTTATACCGTATACCAGCTGTACATATATAATTATATACAGGAGATGCCCAGGTTATACTGGCTGTACATATATAATTATATACAGGAGATACCCAGGTTATACCAGCTGTACATATATAATTATATACAGGAGATGTCCAGGTTATACCGGCTGTACATATATAATTATATACAGGAGATGCCTAGGTTATACCAGCTATACATATATAATTATATACAGGAGATGTCCAGGTTATACCGGCTATACATATATAATTATATACAGGAGATGTCCAGGTTATACCAGCTATACATACATAATTATATACAGGAGATGACTAGATTATACCGTATACCGGCTGTACATATATAATTATATACAGGAGATACCCAGGTTATACCAGCTATACATATATAATTATATACAGGAGATGTCCAGGTTATACCAGCTGTACATATATAATTATATACAGGAGATGCCCAGGTTATACCAGCTATATATATATATAATTATATACAGGAGATGCCAAGATTATACCGTATACTGGCTGTACATATATAATTATGTACAGGAGACGCGCAGGTTATACCGGCTGCACATATATAATTATATACAGGAGATGCCCAGGTTATACCGGCTGTACATATATAATTATATACAGGAGATGCCCAGGTTATACCAGCTGTACATATATAATTATATACAGGAGATGCCCAGGTTATACCGGCTGTACATATATAATTATATACAGGAGATGCCCAGGTTATACTGGCTGTACATATATAATTATATACAGGAGATGCCCAGGTTATACCGGCTGCACATATATAATTATATACAGGAGATGCCCAGGTTATACCGGCTGTACATATATAATTATATACAGGAGATGCCCAGGTTATACCAGCTGTACATATATAATTATATACAGGAGATGCCCAGGTTATACCGGCTATACATATATAATTATATACAGGAGATGCCCAGGTTATACCGGCTGTACATATATAATTATATACAGGAGATGTCCAGGTTATACCAGCTGTACATATATAATTATTTACAGGAGATGTCCAGGTTATACCGGCTGTACATATATAATTATATACAGGCGATGCCCAGGTTATACCAGCTGTACATATATAATTATATACAGGCGATGCCCAGGTTATACCGCCTGTATATATATATATATATAGTTATATACCCCTGTAGCCGCTGCGTGTTTGGGGTATTCTTGCTCTGATCTGCAGTGATTTTCCTGCTCTTTGTGGCGGGGTGATGTTGTCTCTCGCCGCCTCCATTGTGATGTCTGGACTCTCCACCTCGTCCTATAAGACAACACAGCGGTGTGGAGGCCCTATGAGGCCGCATCGCCTGAGGGATGGAGTCCCGGCCGGCGTCACACACGGCACCACATACATGGACGCTCACTCACCAGCTGACACCGGCCGGCCGACGTCCTGACCTGATCCTACTGCATCTCGCGCCTGTTCCTGCGTGTGCTCAAGTGTGAGGGATATAAATGGAGACAGGAAATCTCCCTTCCCATCCCATCCCATTCCTGTCACCTCTCTCCCCTCCCAATCTACAGGAAACCTTGGCCAGTCTCAAGGAAATGCCAAGGTCTCTTGACCTGGTGGCCGCCATCTTTAAATACAACCCGGAGGAAATGAGAGGAATTCGAAGCCATGAAAAACACATTCAGAAATGAAAACACAGAAAGTGATTGTTTTCCGTTCCTGACGAGAATTCACTGCACATCGGGCCCCGGGTCCCCATATGTCTTATCCTGGTGCCATCCTACCCGTCAGGTCATTGTGGGCATGTCACCGCTATGTCCTACAGGATGAGGAGGAATCATGTGGATCAGGATCTGATGAAGAGGGAACTGTAGATCTACCAGACCCGCCATCCCCATAGACATTAATATGGAGGAAAGTATGTATTCCCCCCCCATAGTCACCTCCCCGAGATGCAGACCCCCCACCCTACCAAGTGTTGGCCCTAAAAGTATTGACACCCCTGCATTCTGTCCGATAATCCTCAGTTTCTTCCTGAAATGATTGCAATCACAAATTCTTTGCTATTATTATCTTCTTTGTAATTTGTCTTCAATGAAAAAAACACAAAAAGAATTGTCCTAAAGCCAAATTGGATCTAATTCCACCAAACATAAAAAAGGGGGTGGACAAAAGTATTGTCACTGTTAGAAAAATCATGTGATGCTTCTTAATTTGTGTAATTAACAGCACCTGTAACTTACCTGTGGCACCTAACAGGTGTTGGAAATAACTAAATCACACTTGCAGCCAGTTGACATGGATTAAAGTTGACTCCACCTCTGTCCTGTGCCCTTGTGTGTACCACATTGAGCATGGAGAAAAGAAAGAAGACCAAAGAACTGTCTGAGGACTTGATAAATCAAATTGTGAGGAAGCATGAGCAATCTCAAGGCTACAAGTCCATCTCCAAAGACCTGAATGTTCCTGTGTCTACCGTGCGCAGTGTCATCAAGAAGTGTAAAGCCCATGGCACTGTGGCTAACCTCCCTAGATGTGGACGGAAAAGAAAAATTGACAAGAGATTTCAACGCAAGATTGTGTGGATGGTGAGATAAAGAACCTCGACTAACATCCAAACAAGTTCAAGCTGCCCTGCAGTCCGAGGGTACAACAGTGTCACCCCGTACTATCGTCATCGATCTGAATGAAAAGGGACTGTATGGTAGGAGACCCAGGAAAACCCCACTTCTTACCCCGAGACATAAAAAAGCCAGGCTGGAGTTTGCCAAAACTTACCTGAGAAAGCCTACAAACGTTTTGGAAGAATGTTCTCTGGTCAGATGAGACAAAGTAGAGATTAGGGCAAAGGCATCAACATAGAGTTTACAGGAGAAAAAAAGAGGCATTCAAAGAAAAGAACACGGTCCCTACAGTCAGACATGGCGGAGGCTCCCTGATGTTTTGGGGTTGCTTTGCTGCCTCTGGCACTGGACTGCTTGACCGTGTGCATGGCATTATGAAGTCTGAAGACTACCAACACATTGTGCAGCATAATGTAGGGCCCAGTGTGAGAAAGCTGGGTCTCCCTCAGAGGTCATGGGTCTTCCACAGGACAATGACCCAAAACACACTTCAAAAAGCTCTAGAAAATGGTTGAGAGAAAGCACTGGAGACTTCTAAGGTGACAGCAATGAGTCCAGACCTGAATCCCATAGATCACCTGTGGAGAGATCTAACAATGGCAGTTTGGAGAAGGCGCCTTCACATATCAGGGACCTGGAGCAGTTTGCCAAAGAAGAATGGTCTAAAATTCCAGCAGAGCATTGTAAGAAACTCATTGATGGTTACCGGAAGCGGTCTGATCGCAGTTATTTTGGCTAAAGGTTGTGCAACCAAGTATTAGGCTGAGGGGCCAATACTTTTGTCCGGCTCCATTTTTGGAGTTTTGTGTGAAATGATCAATGTTTTGCTTTTTGCTTCATTCTCTTTTGTGTTTTTTCATTGAAGACAAATTAAATGAAGATAATAATAGCAAAGAATTTGTGATTGCAATCATTGTCAGGAAGAAACTGAGTATTATCTGACAATTGCAGGGGTGTCAATACTTTTGGCCAACACTGTATGTCCATATACAATAATATGGAGGAAAGTATGTGCCCCCCATATCCACCTCTCCAAGCTTTCCAGACCCGCTATCCTCCTAATATGGAGGAAAGTATGTGCCCCACCCCCCGTATCCACCACCTCGAGATGCCAGACCTGCCATCCAACATTCATAGACATTAATATGGAGGAAAGATGTTCCCCACCTTCACCTGCCAAGCTTTCCAGAAGTATGTGCCCCATATCCACTCTCCAAGCTTTCCAGACCCGCCATCTGTTATCTGCAGTGGTGGGGGATTATCTGCTCTGCTGCTGTGTAAGATCGGAGGAGATCGGTCGGTTTTCTTGGTCTTTTTTATGGGATCTATTTATTTTTTCATTCTTTGCAGCTTTTATTGGATCAGATATAGCTCAGGATATGATATCACTGGACCAGAGGACATGAAAGGTTCATAATCACAATCATTTGAAGTCAGGCATAGCATTGTGTACCTGGGAATTAAAAAGTAACATTTAATAACACCACTTAAAAGAGGGCTTTGTCCTCGCCACCCTTAGACGAGGGTCACACCAGCGTTATACATTACGTTCAGGGGGTTCCGTCTGAAACGTTGACTTTTTCAGCATTAGCGCAGTGTTAGTGGAAAGGTGACACTGGGTTACCGCTGTCTATCCATCCTATGGCAGACGGAACCCAGAGCGCATTGCAATGGTCTTCACATGCGGAGTATCAAACCTCGCGCTCTTTCCAAGGGCATAACATGATGTGGGAGCGCAGATCATGTGACATGCTTGGAAAGAGCGCGAGGTTTGATACTCCGGCAGTGTGAAGACGACATTTGCAATGCGCTTGGGTTCCGTCTGCCATAGGGATGAATAGACAGCGGTAACCCAGTGTCACCTTTCCACTAACACTGCGCTAATGCTGAAAAATCACGTTTCAGACGGAACCCCCTGAACGTAATGTATAACGCTGGTGTGACCCTAGCCTTAGACAAACACACATATAGTGAGAATTACACCCACAAACTAACAAACACACAGTTACTGGGTATCTCCGTCACACCCCGATGGGGCCACACTGACCACGTGGTGCCAGTAGGAACGATCACCTGTGAATCACACCAAAGTGATGCCCTCTGGCTGTGTTGGGTCAAACCCACACATGGTCATTTAGACCAGCTATATGCACATAAAAGGAGAGTATTCCCCACTTCCCTTTGAATAGACAATGGTCCACCATGAGACAGGTCAAATACCTCCTAGCGCAAAATCTGCTATAATTGGAACGGACTCACCGTGTTTTCGATTAGACGTCACCGCTGCGTTCCTCAAGCATTCTTCGCTGACCAGTATGTCAGGGTGAAGGAGTAGATACCTGCAGACTTGCAGTGTCAGGGACTAATCTTCCACCTCGTCTCTTACTCCCGCCCTAACAAGGGCAGTCCACAGCTATCCCTCGCTGTCACTGACCCTCTACAGATGCCCAGGTGCATCCTGACATGTTTCGCCCTTAGGGCTCTTCAGGGGTATAGCAGCACCCTACCAACTATCTGGGCTTCAGCACATAGTAGTCTCTCTAGCTATGCCTTAGGACTGGTATAGTACCAGTATAGTACTTTTTTCCACTCATGGTTAGTGGTTGGGTGAAGACATTTATTGTCATCTACTGTGTTTTCAATTTTTAAATCATAATGACAACCAAAAACATCCAAATGACCCCGATCAGAAGTTCCCACCCCCCAGTTCTTATTCCGATGTATTTGCCCCCTGTAACATCAGTGACAGCTTGAAGTGTTTTGTGGTAGTTGTGGATGAGGCTCTTTATCTCCTCAGATGGTAAAGCTGCCCATTCTTCTGGTAAAAGCCTCCAGTTCCTGTAAATTCCTGGGCTTTCTTGCATAATCTGCGCTTTGCTTGAGTTCTCCCCGAAGCGGCTCAATGATATTGAGGTCAGGAGACTGAGGTGGACACTCCAGAGCCGTCACTTTGTTCAGATGTAGCCAATGACAGGTTGACTGGACCTTGTGTTTTGGATTGCTGTCATATTGGAATGTCCAGGTACATCCCATGCGTAGTGTCCGGGCTGATGAGTGCACATTTGCCTCCAGTATTTGCTGATAACGTGCTGCATTCATCTGTCCTTCCACTTTGACCAAGTTTCCTGTGTCTTTGTAGCTCACACATCCCCACATCATCAGCGATCCTCCTCCATGCTTTACAGTAGGAATGGTGTTCTTTCATCATAGGCCTTGTTGACACTTCTCCAAATGTAACGTTTATGGTTGTGGCCAAAAAGTTTGATTTTGGTCTCATCCCCAGATGACCTTGTTCCAGAAGTTTGGAGCTTGTCTCTGTGCTGTTTGGTGTATTGTAGGTGAGATACTTTGTGGCATTAGCGCAGTAATGGCTTTATTCTGGTGACTCAACTATGCAGCCCATGTGTCTTCAGGTGCCTCCTTATTCTGCATCTTGACACAGCCACACCGCTAGTTTTCAGTGACTGCTGGATTCAGCTGATGTTATTTGTGGGGTTTTGTTTGCATCCCGGACAATCTTCCTGGCCGTTGTGGCTGACATCTTTGTTGGTGCCTGATGGTGACTTGGTTTTTACAGAGCCCCTGATTTTCCATTTGTTAATCACACTTTGAACACTGCTGACTGGCATTATCAATTCCTTGGATATCTTTGTGTATTCTTTCCTGTTTTTTACATTTCAACTATCTTTTCCTGTAGATCCATTGACAATTCTTTTGCTTTCCCCATGACTCACAATCCAGAAACGTCAGTGGCTGGAAGAAAGAGTCTGTCTGGATCCCAGAAACTCACTCAGCTTTTATGCACACACTGATTACAAGCAGACAGGTCACAGGTGAGGATGTTACCTTTATTAGTAATTGAAACCCATTTATGTCAACTTTTGCGTATTATCAGGCCACAATCACCAGGGGATGTGAACTTCTGATCAGGGTCATTTGGATGTTTTTGGTTATCATTATGATTTATAAAGAGAAAACTCAGTAGATGACAATAAATGTCTTCACCCAACCACTAACTATGAGGGGAAATAAGAGAGAATGTGTTATCATTCATATTCTCTGAGAAAATGCCAAGAAAGCAAAATATCTGCCGGGGTGTGGAAACCTTTGAGCAAAACGTTACTGATCTCCACTGATGAGCACATGTCTTCTGCTATAATGATTGTTCTCAGACTTTATTACAAAGTCACCAGACTGGAAGACCAAATTCTTCACGTTTCTTTCAATACAGAGGAGAAACAGACAATATCCAAGTGTCAGTGCACAGGAGGCCCAACGTCCAGATCATGGTCCACATGTCTGTCTGCAATGTTCTGAAGAACAACCCGGACCCAACAACAGCTCTGCTGCTACTGCTAAGCTCGCTGCATCCGGGATGCTCTCTGCTGCTACTGCTAAGCTCGCTGCATCCGGGATGCTCTCTGCTGCTCTGCACATTCAGTATATTACAGATGGTCTTCAGTTCTTGAATTTAATTATCTAAGGCTGAGACAAGATTGTGCATTTAGGGTCCAAAGTTCTCAGCAGCAGAACCTGGAATCATCTGCACGAAGACACATGTCACATACTGACACTGTTACTACCAATGCCTGGAGTTGTCGGCCTCCACTCCACACGTCTGGTCTTCTGTGGCCAACATGTCATTCTCATCCTCCATTCCCCATGTCTGGTCTTCTGTGTCCAGTGTCCCACTATCACCCACCTAACACAAGGTCTGGTCTTCTTTGGTCAGAGCCATTGCTGTCATCCTTTACCCCCTGATGTCTGATCCTCTGTGGTCAGCATCCAGCTATTATTCTGTACTCCCCAAGTCTGGTCTTCTGTGACCGGTGTCCCACTGTCATCCATTAAATTCCAGGTCTGGTCTTCTGTGACTGGTGTCCCACTGTCATCCATTAAATTCCAGGTCTGGTCTTCTGTGACTGGTGTCCCACTGTCATCCATTAAATTCCAGGTCTGGTCTTCTTTGGTCAGAGCCCTGCTGTCATCCTTTACCCCCTGATGTCTGATCCTCTGTGGTCAGCATCCAGCTATTATTCTGTACTCCCCAAGTCTGGTCTTCTGTGACTGGTGTCCCACTGTCATCCATTAAATTCCAGGTCTGGTCTTCTGTGACTGGTGTCCCACTGCCATCCATTAAATTCCAGGTCTGGTCTTCTGTGACCGGTGTCCCGCTGTCATCCATTAAATTCCAGGTCTGGTCTTCTGTGACTGGTGTCCCACTGTCATCCATTAAATTCCAGGTCTGGTCTTCTGTGACTGGTGTCCCACTGTCATCCATTAAATTCCAGGTCTGGTCTTCTGTGACTGGTGTCCCACTGTCATCCATTAAATTCCAGGTCTGGTCTTCTGTGACTGGTGTCCCACTGTCATACATTAAATTCCAGGTCTGGTCTTCTGTGACTGGTGTCCCACTGTCATCCATTAAATTCCAAGTCTGGTCTTCTGTGACCGGTGTCCCACTGTCATCCATTAAATTCCAGGTCTGGTCTTCTGTGACTGGTGTCCCACTGTCATCCATTAAATTCCAAGTCTGGTCTTCTGTGACTGGTGTCCCACTGTTGAACATTACATTCCAGGTCTGGTCTTCTGTGACCGTTGTCACACAGAGGGAGCTATGTCATGTGTTTATTTCTGTTAATGTTGATGATTAATGAAAACCCAAAGGTTATTAACTCGGATAATTAAAGTAGGCAGAATGAAGGGTTAAAAACCGAACTGCCGTATTCCACCAGACATCAAAGGGTGAATATAATATTGATTTATTAGGCAACGTGTTTCAGGGCTCCCTGGCCTCTTCCTCAGGATAAATCAATATCATATTACCATGTTCCAGCCCTGAAACACATTGACTAATAAATCAATATTATATTCACCCTTTGATGTCTGGTGGAATACGGCAGCACAGTTTTTAACCCTTCATTCTTCATACTTTAATTTTCTGAGATAATGACCTTTGGGTTTTCATTAATCATCAACATTAACAGAAACACATGAAATAGATCCCTCTGTGTGTAATGACTCTATATAATAGATGTGGTCACTTTATGTATTGAATTACTGAAAAAAAATATCTTTTTGATGATATTCTAATTGATTGAGCGAACTGTACCTGTATGTCATGTATCTGAGTCATCCAGTCTATTCTTGCATCATAGGACATGTAGAGTGTGTCGCCCCCTGCTGGTTCCTTTGGTAACTGCTCTTCAGTAATATAATGTTGGTATTATTATATGTAATGATAGATTGAAGAGCCACAAACCATGAAAAATGTGTGATCTGCAGCCATCCTATGAAATGCTGGGGGTAGTAGTCCTTGTATCCTGTTCTAATGGTGTTGATATTCCAGGATTCAGTGTCCAGTATGGATCTGCTGCCATATCAGGTGATGGCACTAGATGGCAGTACAGTACCAGCTGTGGGGGCCCTGGCTTGTCCTCAGGCACCCTATTGGAAGGGTCTGAGCCCCCCCATTACAAAGTGAAGAGCGGGGAGTTTTCAGTGACTTTGTAAAGTCTGAGATGCCATTTTATCGCTGTCATCAGGAATAATAAACGTATAACAAGTAATTGTGTTGTATTAATGACTGTGGGGTAGAGAAGATACAGGGATGACATCGACATTAGTCTCAGTCCCAGTGGTGTAACTTGAAGCTCATGGACTCCAATGCAAAAGCTCCAACGGGGCCCCCAATTAATGCAAATCTTTAATAGCATTAGTCTTTTTCTATAGGCCAAAAGGACTTTTGGGGCCCCCTAGGCTCCGGGGCCCAGGTGCGATTGCAGCCCCCGCACCTGTTGTAGTTACGCCCCTGCTCAGTCCAAACAGGTAAAAGGACAAGTAAACGTTGCAGCATCACAAGGCAAGAACGCAATGCTGAAACCCTCCATGCCCCCTACTATAATAGGGGATTATACAAAGCCCCGAGCATCTGGCAGCTCTGCCCCCTAAGTCGCATGATCCCGCAGTCTAGAGACAGTGTCTCCCCTCCTGCGAGACGCCGGGGATCTCTGTGGGTGAATGCAGCCGCTCGGTGCCCACCGTCAGTGTTCAGGGCACGGCAGCTTTCCCCTGCATTCACCCACCGAGATCGCCTCCGACGTTGCCTGCAACGTTTTTCTCTGCGCTCAGGATTACCGCAGTCCAGGCAGCTTTGTGTGTGCCCAGTAACTATAGTACACATCGGGTAACTAAGGGTTGCATTCGGCCGAAGTTCCCGATGTTACCGCTGGCGGTTACCGCAGGCTGAGCTCTGCTGTAACTCAATCCGGTTGCTGCAGGGGGAGCACTGAGTGTGACCCTAGCCTAAACCCGCAGAATGTGCAATCCGGTTGCCGGATTCATTGTTCATCCCTGCAGCAGCGGGGATGAACAAAGGGTTAATGTTAATAATAGATGTGGGCACCATGTCTCCAGGGAGTGCCCACCCTCCCTAGAGACATGGTGACCATATGGGGCAGCATATGAAGGGTTAATTAGGTGTATTACTGTATTGCTGGCTATTGTCAGCTTTTACTATTTTATGAATGAAACCGGCGGCTCCTCGCTGTGGAGGAGATACAGTACGTAATGTGCGTACTGTATCTGCCGCTATCCAGGGTTCTGAAAGCTTTAACATTAGTTCTATGGGCAGCGCACCACCATAGAGCTACTGTAAAAGCTTTCAGCACCAGGGACAGCAGCATATACTGTACGCAAATGGCGTAAGCACCAGGTACAGCTCCTCATTGAGGATGCTGCCCTGTACCTGGTGCTTACGCACATTACGTACTGTACTCCAGCACAGCCAGGAGGCGCCGCCGACAAAAGCAAGCAATACTGTAAATATAGACATTAACCCTTCACATGCTGAACTATGTGGGGAACATGTCTGTAGGGAGGGTGGGCACTCCCTACAGACATGTTGCCCACATCTATTAATAACATTAACCCTTTGTTCATTCCTGTGACAGCAGGGATGCACAAAGCATCCGGCTACTGCAGGCATTCACATGTGCCTTGTGGTAGCTGGATGGACTCCCATAGGAGCCCACTATAGCGAGCCTGCTGCGGTTTGCAAACCGCTCTGAAAACTGCAGCCTGCATGATTTGTACCGCAGGCTGCAAATCCGGAAGCGGTAACAAGATTGCATGTAGTGCAATCCAGTTTTATAATGGGCTTTTATGGGCTGCGGATCCTGATCCGGTTTTGAGCATTTTTACAGCTCAAAACCGGATCAGGATCTGCATTTGCTACCGCAGGTGTGACCCTAGCCTAAAAATGAGGAGATAAATTTACATCAAGGTGACACGTGAAGGTGATAGGACAGAGCCGAGCACAGCACACCTCCGCTACATGAGCTGCGGTCAGTGGGGGCCACAGTGCAGAGAGGACAGATCATTGGTGCAACCCACAAGGTCAGGGCCCCAAGAGGTCAGGGGGCCACATCCACCCCCAGGGCAGGTGGCATTGTGCATTATGAGGAGTTATTGGGCAGCAAAGGGCCCATAAATTGTTCCTGCACAGAGACCTTGTCTATGTCCGCCATTACCGCAGTGCACTATTATTTTACCACTACATTGCACTAACTGGGGACATAATTGCACCATTAGGAAATAATGTGGCTCTGATATTTGGAATCTGCTCATGCCATCATTTGTATTGAAAATTGGTGGGATATGGCACTGATATTGTGGGACGGCATAGTATTAGTATGGCTAGAGTCACACTTAGAATCCATTACGGTTGCGGTTTTGGACTGTGCCTTCACACTTCTTAAAATGTGTGAAAATGCAATCCTCATTCCAGATCTGGATGCATTAATGCATTCGGTTTTGGAATGAGATTTTTGCAATTTTCAAAACCGGATCCGGTTCCCATAGGCGTCCATGTTATGAAATCCGGATCCGGTTTTGCAACCGCTGCGATAGACGCAGCCTGCATGATTTTTACCTCAGGCTGCAAAACCAGATCCGGGAACCGGATTGCCATTTGTGCAATCCGCTTTTTCTATTGCAGCCTATGGGCTGCGGATCCGGATCCAGTTTTCAGCATTTTTAATGCTCAAAACTGGATCAGGATGTAAAAAAAAAAACGCAAATGTGACCGTAGCATGTTAGGGGTTAATATGGCAGTGTTATTGGGGGACGGCATTGTATTACTGTTAGGGGGCAATATGGCACTGTTATTGGGGGATGGTATTGTATTAGTAATAGGGGACGATATGGCAGTGTTATTGGGGGATGGTATTGTATCACTATTAGGGGATGATACGGCACTGTTATCGGGGGACGATATGGCAGTGTTATTGGGGGATGGTATTGTATCACTATTAAGGGATGATATGGCACTGTTATCGGGGGCGATATAGCACTGTTATTGGTGGACGGCATTGTATCACTATTAGGGGATGATATGGCACTGTTATCGGGGGCGATATAGCACTGTTATTGGTGGACGGCATTGTATCACTATTAGGGGATGATATGGCACTGTTATCGGGGGCGATATAGCACTGTTATTGGTGGACGGCATTGTATCACTATTAGGGGATGATACGGCACTGTTATCGGGGGACGATATGGCACTGTTATTGGTGGACGGCATTGTATCACTATTAGGGGATGATATGGCACTGTTATCGGGGGCGATATAGCACTGTTATTGGTGGACGGCATTGTATCACTATTAGGGGATGATACGGCACTGTTATCGGGGGACGATATGGCACTGTTATTGGTGGACGGCATTGTATTACTGTTAGGGGGCAATATGGCACTGTTATTGGGGGATGGTATTGTATCACTATTAGGGGATGATACAGCACTGTTATTGGTGGACGGCATTGTATCACTATGATGGTGTGTTTACACGTCCCGATATCGGCGTCCAACTCCGACCAAAAGTCACGTGGTTCGTGCGTTGGCCCCGATATCGTTCGTGCGATGTATAGTATAAATGACCAATACGATGCACGAACGATGCCAAAACGATATCGGGGATCAAATGAGCACACTCTCCAACGGGCCGATATTGGATAGAGGTTGGAGCCGGATCGTGCTGTGTAAAAGGCCAACTACGATGTGGAGCACAACGTCCCCTGTTTTCTCCCATGTTAAATGGTCGTTCCTGAGTCGGCCGTACAAGGGGGCGTACACATCGTAGAGTCGTTGTATCCCGATATCGCGCTGTGTAACATCTCCTATGCGATCTTGGAATTCTGCCCAGAAAAAGCGCGCTCCCGCGGCGTTGGATGCAATATCGGACCGATGTTGGGACGTGTAAACCCACCATTAGGGGACGATAGGGCACTATTATCTGGGGACGATACGGCACTGTTATCGGGGGACAATACGGCACTGTTATCGGGGGACGATACGGCACTGTTATTGGGGGACGGCTTTGCGTTAATACTAGGGGATTGTAGTGTTGTAGTGCAGATGACGATAGATCCAGAAGCACACACAGATATGCTGAACTGCTCAGTCGAGCGGCCATACTTTAATGAATCTCTTCCCTTTCCCAGCTCCCCCTTCTCCTGCCACAGCTCCTCCTCTATCTTACATCACTGTTACTAGGCAGAAAACAAACAGGGAGACACAAGCAAACTACAGAAGATATAACAACATTACAGGGACGATATGGCACTATTATTTAGGGACTCTATTGCACTACTATTTGGTGCTTATATGGCACTGTTATTTTTCTCCCATAGTAAAGCTAGATACCTTTTTTCTTCTGACTTTGAGCTGTATCACTCGAGGCTGTAGTGATTATGGGGGAAGGAGGGTTTATACAGGACATGGGACAGAGCGGACGATGTGCAGGTGTAGGGTCAGTCTGGGCAGATCCCTATTCGGTCCTGTCCCCCCACCATACGTCTCATGCAGCTCCCTATTACTTGCAATACACCCAATACACTTGCAGACACTTGCGATTCTCGATATACAACATGGCAGGCGAGCCGTAGACCTCCCGATCTCAGAATCCCTTCACCACTACAATGTCGTTGCTCCACCAGCGTCCTGTTCTGTACAGAGGTTCCCCAGTCCCCCCCACCGACCCCATGATCAGGACTTACAGCTTCCAGGCTGGTCACGGTCGGTGGCTGCCGGGGACTGATAATCCTGCAGTTCGGGACTTGCTATAAAAGTTAAATATTTATCAGTAAGTCACAGAATCGGCTGAGCAGGAAGTCGGCAGAACCTGTTCTCTCTCATTAAAATGCCCTGAGACATTTGTATGTGAGCGGTGGAGGACGGGGGAATGGATGGGGGTTTGTTTTGTTTGTTGTTATGTGGGGAGCCATGTCTTTATAAGAAGAGCTGTGAGATGGAATGCCCCTTTAAATGATGGGACGCCCCTTTAAATGTAACTCACAAGGAGGACACAAGCTTGATGGTTGCACCGTCTCAGTGAGGCCACAGGATTTACACAAAGACAAAATAAAATAAAAAAGTTGAGCATATATCTATTATGCACATGAGGATTTCAAAACGGGTAAAGGGTAAATAAAGCCTATTTCCAGCAAGCACACCTGCACCCAACTGGGTCCTGTACAGACTAGTATCCCTCCTGCAAAGTCCCAAGTGGCTCCTGCACAGGCTGAGATATCCCAGCCACAACACTAGGAAACCACAACTCGGACCCGGCTGCCTGAAAGGCCGATTGAGTTGTTCCTCGTACCCACTTAGGAACCAGAGAGAAGGTTGCTGTATACTATAACCCTGGCTAAGAAAGTGTGTAGAGATAGGCAAGAAGCCAAGGTGTGGAAACATTAAACACGTGCACAAGTGGAAAGATGTCACGCACGGTAACAGGGTGGGCAAAAGGCGATCAGGGGAGCTAGTCTGACCCTTAGACTGGGGGTCTATAACTCACCCTGTTCCCAAATTACCTCTGATGGTGAGGACGTCCAGGCTGCCACCCTTGCCCTTTGTTCCTGATCAGCCCTAGGCTAAGACTTCCCTCACCTACACCCATGGATCGGGAAGCACAGCATCTCCCAACAGAAGGAAAACACCAAGGCATCAGCAAAAAGCACACACGTCTTCTCAGCTCCAGGTCTTGCAGAGACTAAACTAATCAGCGACACCTGCTGGTGGAAGAGGGAACTATTTAAAGGCCAGGGGCGTGGTCACCTGACAAACCCACAACTTACCACCTGCAGAGCCGCTTACACATAGATAGCAACACAGCAGCATCTACCCATTGACTCTGAATGTACCAAAGGAAATGTTACTCTCATTTAAGCTACAGGGCACTTTTCACATGGATGCATTATCAATGATGTTGTAATGTCGCCGCGCATAGATCCCAGATAAAACGTCAACAATCTTGAAAATTGTGGTGACAAAGCACCAAAAAGTCAGACATCCCCTATAAAATTGACCATAGTGACGTCTGAATGGAGTCAGCATATTCTCCATGGGTTTCCTCCCACATCCCATAGTCCAACCCGATTTGCAGGGCCCGGTCCGGGGGCCCATGTGATTATTCTGTGGCCCCGTGAATCGCCACTTATCTGACGGCATCTCCAGCTCTTCTTTTGATTAGTTCTGTCGTGCGCGGACTTGGGAGCGTTCGGATACAGTGTGTAACAGTGGCGCGGAGACAAACGATGTCCGGCGCACTACACAAGATAACACACTGGGGAAACACCGGGGGGACATATACAGCAGAGGGTCCTGCTCATATGGAATGGGGGAAATGACACATCCTGCACTCACCTGTGACTGTGCCCTAATCTCCCTACTGTCCCTATACAGGTTCTTTCACCCTGTCGCAGAGCAAGGATACCTAGTCCCTCACTGACCCTGATGTTAACCCTAAATTGGGAGATGGCCTGGGGAGCACTAGTCCCAACCACTGCACTAATAACAACAAGGATTGGAGGGGGGGACAGACAGGGAAATGACAAAAACAACTTCATGCCTGTTGCCACTTTCCTAGCACCAGGACGGCTTGACAACGGTCAGCTTCTCCAGAGTACCTCTGTCACCTCAGATAGCTAGGGCAGGAATGGAGTCAATCACCAGCAAGGAATGCTGGACTATATAAAGGAGATAGGAGTGATCACAAAGTAGCCACACCTTGGAAGAGAACTAAGGAGCATTGCAGCAACAGAAACTGACATTAACTCCTACACTGCCAAAGGAAAATAAAAACACATTTAAAATGAAGTCTCACTAGAGAAATGAACAAAGGTCCCAAACCTGTCACAAGTCTCTAAAGAGAGACCATCGTGACATTGTTGACATTGTTGCAGGGAGACTGACAATGTGGCTGAATCTAGTCCAGTCGATTTGTATTCTCTCTACCCACGACCACACTGACCCTATTCTCAGGAGTTACCTGTGTAGGAATCCATCAGTGGCTGTTACATGTCTAATTGACAGCGCCTCTACAGGCAAGATTAGGAATTACACCTTTACAATGAAACTGAATGGGCTGAACACATAGGTTAGTGCAAAGATGAATGCACCTCAGCGAGAGTGACGCGCCTTGTATCTCCTGGTAGATTACACTGGAGATCTCTCACTGACGTGTGTTTGTTCTAGTGAATTCTTCATCCCTCATATAATAATTATGGTGAATTATTTACGATTCATCCCTGCGTTATTTCTCTGTTGTTCCTCCTAGAAGCCTATACCCAAATTGATAACTGTTTTGTAGAGTTATATGTAAAGATTGGGTATCCAAGTGATGTCATTCAGGTCTATCCCCAATGGTGTGAAGAGTATCCACAATGATGAAAGAAAAGGGTTTCCCCATTGCTGTACATCAGGGGTATCCCCAGTAATGTGAGTCAGGGGTATCCCCAGTAATGTGAGTCAGGGGTATGCCCAGTAATGTGAGTCAGGGGTGTCCCCAGTAATGTGAGTCAGGGGTATGCCCAGTAATGTGAGTCAGGGGTATGCCCAGTAATGTGAGTCAGGGTATGCCCGGTAATGTGAGTCAGGGGTGTCCCCAGTAATGTGAGTCATGGGTATCCCCAGTAATGTGAGTCAGGGGTATCCCCAGTAATGTGAGTCAGGGGTATCCCCAGTAATGTGAGTCAGGGGTGTCCCCAGTAATGTGAGTCAGATGTATACCCAGTAATGTGAGTCAGGGGTATCCCCAGTAATGTGAGTCAGATGTATCCCCAGTAATGTGAGTCAGGGGTATCCCCAGTAATTTGAGTCAGGGGTATCCCCAGTAATGTGAGTCAGGGGTATCCCCAGTAATGTGAGTCAGATGTATACCCAGTAATGTGAGTCAGGGGTATCCCCAGTAATTTGAGTCAGGGGTATCCCCAGTAATGTGAGTCAGGGGTATCCCCAGTAATGTGAGTCAGATGTATACCCAGTAATGTGAGTCAGGGGTATCCCCAGTAATGTAAGTCAGATGTATACCCAGTAATGTGAGTCAGGGGTATCCCCAGTAATGTGAGTCAGGGGTGTCCCCAGTAATGTGAGTCAGGGGTATCCCCAGTAATGTGAGTCAGGGGTATCCCCAGTAAGGTGAGTCAGGGGTATCCCCAGTAATGTGAGTCTGGGGTATCCCCAGTAATGTGAGTCTGGGGTATCCCCAGTAATGTGAGTCAGGGGTATCCCCAGTAATGTGAGTCTGGGGTATCCCAGTAATGTGAGTCAGGGGTATCCCCAGTAATGTGAGTCAGGGGTATCCCCAGTAAGGTGAATCAGGGGTATCCCCAGTAATGTGAGTCAGGGGTATCCCCAGTAATGTGAGTCAGGGGTATCCCCAGTAATGTGAGTCAGGGGTATCCCCAGTAATGTGAGTTAGATGTATCCCCAGTAATGTGAGTCAGGGGTATCCCCAGTAATGTGAGTCAGGGGTATCCCCAGTAATGTGAGTCAGATGTATCCCAGTAATGTGAGTCAGGGTATCCCCAGTAATGTGAGTCAGGGGTATCTCCAGTAATGTGAGTCAGGGGTATCCCCAGTAATGTGAGTCAAGGGTATCCCCAGTAATGTGAGTCAGATGTATCCCCAGTAATGTGAGTCAGGGGTATCCCCAGTAATGTGAGTCAGATGTATCCCCAGTAATGTGAGTCAGGGGTAACCCCAGTAATGTGAGTCAGGGGTATCTCCAGTAATGTGAGTCAGGGGTATCCCCAGTAATGTGAGTCAAGGGTATCCCCAGTAATGTGAGTCAGATGTATCCCCAGTAATGTGAGTCAGGGGTATCCCCAGTAATGTGAGTCAAGGGTATCCCCAGTAATGTGAGTCTGGGGTATCCCCAGTAATGTGAGTCAGGGGTATCCCCAGTAAGGTGAGTCAGGGGTATCCCAGTAATGTGAGTCAGGGGTATCCCCAGTAATGTGAGTCAGTGGTATCTCCAGTAATGTGAGTCCATAGTATTGACATGCCCCCCAGGGCCGTGGGATACTCAGAACCGGGCAACAGTTCTGCTGGGGAGTCACGAGGGTCGAGACCCGGCTCCGTGACCCTGGCGGTGTCCATCAAAGTTCGGGGATTATGGTTTTGGGAATTAAATTGTGACGCCACCCGTGGTGTTCAGCTATTGATGGCTGACGCTGCGGTGCAGGACCCTGGGGATGATGGTATAGCAGCTGTGATGGTGTCGCTCCCCACAGGTGGAGCGGCTCACCAGAGCAACCGGTAAAGTCTATAGTGGTGGTAGGTCGGTGGGGTGCAGGACTGAGGGCGCAAAATAAGGCTAGGGTCACACTTGCGCCATGACCCTAGCCTGACGGAAGCGCTGGAAACGTAAAAATTTTTTAGCCTCAGCACATAGCATTAACGGCAGGTAACGCTATGTGCTGTGAGGCTATTGCACCCTATGACAACTCGATGTTTACCTCAGCAACCGGGTCCACTCGAAGCTCCCAGATACGCGCTTTTGGACAGCGCACGGGAAAACGCTGCAGACCGTGTTACCTGTGCGCTGTCCAAAAGGGCATATCTGGGAGCTTCGAGTGGACCCGGTTGCTGAGGTAAACATCGAGTTGTCATAGGGTGCAATAGCCTCACAGCACATAGCGTTACCTGCCGTTATCGCTATGCGCTGAGGCTAAAACTTTCTACGTTTCCAGTAAAGATAGTGTGACCCTAGCTTACCGACAGACACAGAGTTCTAAGTCTCCTTTATCTTTACTGTTGGTTCAAGGTGCAGACCGGGACACTGACAACAGGTGGTTTGGTGAGTCCAGTGCACCTGGAAACAAGTTGGGGATCTCCTCACCCGGTGAGTTCTGAGGCCTCCCTGCTGCGCTCCTCTTTGTTGGACACTGCTGCTGCCTGTAGCTAAGCTGCGGCCCTCTCTTCCTGCTGACAAGTCTCTCACCCGCATGGCAGGCAGCTCGAACCCTTCTCTGGCACCTCTCCACTGACTGAGGTGCTTAGTGTGGTCGGGAGACTTGGAATCTCCCTCCCTCCGGTATTTGCTGCTGGGTCTTGAATCCATCACAGCCTCGGACTCCGGTGTCCGTTTCCTGCGCTCTGCTCTGGGTGAACCATTAACAGGCTCCTCTCCTCAGGCCTACTCCTCTCCTCAGACCCTCTCCAACGGGTCCCTCATGCTCCACTGCTCCTTCGACCCTCCTGGGATGAGTCAGACACTGCTCCAGACCGCAGGAGGTCTTCCCTCTTCTACTACTCAGAATGTTCTGAACTAACTTCCCCCCCAGACCAGAATTTATAGGAACTCCCCACATGGCTGTTCAATGTCACCCTTCAGCGCCTCTAGAAGATTAGGCATTCAGCCTTACCAATTGAAACCAATGCTGCATCATAGTGGCAAAGATGATGAAACCTCAGCGAGAGGAGATCTTGCCCATTGTAGCAACTGACTCTCACTGAGGTGTGCTTCAGTGATCCCCATCATATATTCATGGGTAATATTTCGATTCATCCCTGCATATCCCAATGTGTGGTCCTCCATGGCTATCCCTTAGTTGATTTAGTAAGAGGGTATCCGGTGATGATGTCAGGTCGTATCCCCAAGTGATGTGAAGTAGTATCCACAATGATGAAAAAAAGGTTCCCCATGTGCATGTCATCAGGGTATCCCAGTAATGTGGTCAGGGCATCCCCCAGTGTATTGAGTCAGGGGTATCCCCAGTAATGTGTTCATGGTTATTCCCGGTAATGTGAGTCAGGGTATCCCCACGTAATGTGTCAGTGGGTATCCCTAGATGTGAGTCAGGGTATCCCCAGTAATGTGTCAGGGGTGATCCCGAATGTGAGTCAGGGGTATCCCCAGTAATGTCATCAGGGTATCCCCAGTGAATGTGATCAGGGGTATCCCAGTAATGTTCAGGGGTATCCCAGTGATGTGATCAGGGTGCTCCCAGTGAGATGTCGAGTAGTATCCCCGGTAATGTGAGTCAGGGGTATCCCCAGTATGTGAGTCAGGGGTATCCCCGGGTGATGTGAGTCAGGGGTATCCCCAGTAATGTGAGTCAGAGGTATCCCTAGTGATGTGAGTCAGGGGTATCCCCAGTAATGTATCAGGGGTATCCCAGTGATGTGGTCAGGGGTATCCCCAGTAATGTTCCAGAGGTATCCTAGTGAGTGAGTCAGGGGTATCCTTAATGTGAGTCAGGGGTATCCCTGAGTAATGTGAGTCAGAGGTATCCCTAGTGATGTAGATCAGGGGTATCCCCAGTAATGTGAGAGGGGTATCCCCAGTAATGTGAGTCAGGGTATCCCTAGTGATGTGAGCAGGGTATCCCCGGTGATGTGTCAAGGGTATCCCCAGTGATGTGAGACCCCAGTGATGTGAAGAGAGGAATATTCCACAGTAGTAAGATGGTGGAGTAATACCTCCATGTGATGCTGACGGGTTTATGTCCTGTATTGATGGTTGCACCCCGTGTAAGGGATGGGGGGCTGCTCGTGTTGGGGTGTAGGTGCCTGAATTGATCAGTTTTGGTCCTGAGTGTCGGCCTGTGAACACTTGTGATGCAGATGTGACTGGACAATAGGTGAATAGATGGGGGGCACAGATGGGATCTGGTACAATGAAGCCTGGAACTTAACATTCAGGAGGCGTCTTCCCCCACAGCAGGGATCCCCCTCTCACACCCAGACTATCCCGGCCTCCTCCACTCTATTGATGCTGGTTCTTTGTCTGTGAAGCCCCTTCTAAACCTCATCTGCCCCCTCTGGATACATTTCTATCCTTTATCATCCAGCGGAACTGACGTGAAGTCCAAGACCTTACACCAATCCCTCGTACACGGGAAATAGTCTATAGTGCAAGGGGTGTCCCCAAAACACAAGGGAAAAGTCCTGATCACACGGATGGACATTCATATATAACTGACATGCTCTGTTATGTATAACATACGCTAATATACATTATATATACGTCGTGCGATCTGCGTGTCCTGACTCCTTTCTATCATAGCTCTGATGCTCTGGTGTCCTGACTTCTTTCTATCATAGCTGTGATGCTCTGTGTGTCCTGACTCCTTTCTATCATAGCTGTGATGTTCTGGTGTCCTGACTCCTTTCTATCATAGCTCGTGATGCTCTGGTGTGTCCTGATCCTTTCTATCATTGCTGTGATGCTCTGTGTGTCCTGACTCCTTTCTATCATAGCTGTGATGCTCTGCGTGTCCTGACTCCTTTCTTCATAGCTGTGATGTCTGTGTGTCCTGACTCCTTTCTATCATAGCTGTGATGCTCTGGTGTCCTGACTCCTTTCTATCATAGCTGTGATGTTCTGTGTGTCCTGACTCCTTTTATCATAGCTGTGATGCTCTGGTGTCCTGACTCCTTTCTATCATAGCTGTGATGTTTGTGTGTCCTGACTCCTTTTTTATCATAGCTGTGATGTTGTTGTGTCCTGACTCCTTTCTATCATAGCTGTGATGTTCTGTGTGTCCTGACTCCTTTCTATCATAGCTGTGATGTCTGTGTGTCCTGACTCCTTTCTATCATAGCTGTGATGCTCTGTGTGTCCTGACTCCTTTCTATCATAGCTATGATGTTCTGTGTGTCCTGACTCCTTTCTATCATAGCTGTGATGTCTGTGTGTCCTGACTCCTTTCTATCATAGCTGTGATGTTCTGTGTGTCCTGACACCTTTCTATCATAGCTGTGATGTTCTGTGTTCCTGACTCCTTTCTATCATAGCTGTGATGTTCTGTGTGTCCTGACTCCTTTCTATCATAGCTGTGATGTTCTGTGTGTCCTGACTTCTTTCTATCATAGCTGTGATGTTTTGTGTGTCCTGACTCCTTTCTATCATAGCTGTGATGTTTCGTGTCCTGACTCCTTTCTATCATAGCTGTGATGCTCTGTGTGTCCTGACTCCTTTCTATCATAGCTGTGATGTTTTGTGTGTCCTGACTCCTTTCTATCATAGATGTGATTGTTCTGTGTTCCTGACTCCTTTCTATCATAGCTGTGATGTTCTGTGTGTCCTGACACCTTTCTATCATAGCTGTGATGTTCTGTGTCCTGACTCCTTTCTATCATAGCTGTGATGTTCTGTGTGTCCTGACTCCTTTCTATCATAGCTGTGATGTTCTGTGTGTCCTGACTCCTTTCTATCATAGCTGTGATGTTTTGTGTGTCCTGACTCCTTTCTATCATAGATGTGATGTTCTGTGTCTCCTGACTTCCTTTCTATCATAGCTGTGATGTTCTGTGTGTCCTGACTCCTTTCTATCATAGCTGTGATGTTTGTGTGTCCTGACTCCTTTCTATCATAGCTATGATGTTCTGTGTCTCCTGACTCCTTTCTATCATAGCTGTGATGTTCTGTGTTCCTGACTCCTTTCTATCATAGCTGTGATGTTCTGTGTGTCCTGACTCCTTTCTATCATAGCTGTGATGTTCTGCGTGTTCCTGACTCCTTTCTATCATAGCTGTGATGCATCTGTGTGTCCTGACTCCTTTCTATCATAGCTGTGATGCTCTGTGTGTCCTTGACTCCTTTCTATCATAGCTGTGATGCTCTGTGTGTCCTGACTCTTTCTATCATAGCTGTGATGCTGTGTGTTCCTGACTCCTTTCTATCATAGCTGTGATGTCTGTGTGTCCTGACTCCTTTCTATTTAGCTGTGATGCTGCGTGTCCTGACTCTTTTCTATCATAGCTGTGATGTTCTGTGTGTCCTGACTCCTTTCTATCATAGCTGTGATGTTCTGTGTGTCCTGACTCCTTTCTATCATAGCTGTGATGTTCTGTGTGTCCTGACTCCTTTCTATCATAGTGTGATGTTCTGTGTCCTGACTCCTTTCTATCATAGCTGTGATGTTCTGTGTGTCCTGACTCCTTCTATCATAGCTGTGATGTTCTGGTGTCCTGACTCCTTTCTAGCTGTGATGTTCTGTGTGTCCTGACTCCTTTCTATCATAGCTGTGATGCTCTGCGTGTCCTGCTCCTTTCTATCATAGCTGTGATGTTCTGTGTGTCCTGACTCCTTTTCTATCATAGCTGTGATGCTCTGTGTGTCCTGACTCCTTTCTATCATAGCTGTGATGTTCTGTGTGTCCTGACTCCTTTCTATCATAGCTGTGATGCTCTGTGTGTCCTGACTCCTTTCTATCATAGCTGTGATGTTCTGTGTGTCCTGACTCCTTTCTATCAATAGCTGTGATGCTCTGTGTGTCCTGACTCCTTTCTATCATAGCTGTGATGCTCTGTGTGTCCTGACTCCTTTCTATCATAGCTGTGATGCTTTGTGTGTCCTGACTCCTTTCTATCATAGCTGTGATGTTCTGTGTGTCCTGACTCCTTTCTATCATGGCTGTGATGTTCTATGTGTCCTGACTCCTTTCTATCATAGCTGTGATGTTCTGTGTGTCCTGACTCTTTCTATCACAGCTGTGATGTTCTGTGTGTCCTGACTCCTTTCTATCATGGCTGTGATGTTCTGTGTGGGCCTGACTCCTTTCTATCATAGCTGTGATGCCCTGTGTGTCCTGACTCCCTTCTATCATAGCTGTGATTTTCTGTGTGTCCTGACTCCTTTCTATCATAGCTGTGATGTTCTGTGTGTCCTGACACCTTTCTATCATAGCTGTGATGCTCTGTGTGTCCTGACTCCTTTCTATCATAGCTGTGATGTTCTGTGTGTCCTGACTCCTTTCTATCATAGCTGTGATGTTCTGTGTGTCCTGACTCCTTTCTATCATAGCTGTGATGTTCTGTGTGTCCTGACTCCTTTCTATCATGGCTGTGATGTTCTGTGTGTCCTGACTCCCTTCTATCATAGCTGTGATTTTCTGTGTGTCCTGACTCCTTTCTATCATAGCTGTGATGTTCTGTGTGTCCTGACACCTTTCTATCATAGCTGTGATGCTCTGTGTGTCCTGACTCCTTTCTATCATAGCTGTGATGTTCTGTGTGTCCTGACTCCTTTCTATCATAGCTGTGATGTTCTGTGTGTTCTGACTCCTTTCTATCATAGCTGTGATGATCTGTGTGTCCTGACTCCTTTCTAGCATAGCTGTGATGCTCTGTGTGTCCTGACTCCTTTCTATCATAGCTGTGATGTTCTGTGTGTCCTGACTCCTTTCTATCATAGCTGTGATGCTCTGCGTGTCCTGACTTCTTTCTATCATAGCTGTGATGTTCTGTGTGTTCTGACTCCTTTCTATCATAGCTGTGATGCTCTGTGTGTCCTGACTCCTTTCTATCATAGCTGTGATGCTCTGTGTGTCCTGACTCCTTTCTATCATAGCTGTGATGCTCTGTGTGTCCTGACTCCTTTCTATCATAGCTGTGATGTTCTGTGTGTCCTGACTCCTTTCTATCATAGCTGTGATGTTCTGTGTGTCCTGACTCCTTTCTATCATAGCTGTGATGATCTGTGTCCTGACTCCTTTCTATCATAGCTGTGATGCTCTGTGTGTCCTGACTCCTTTCTATCATAGCTGTGATGCTCTGTGTGTCCTGACTCCTTTCTATCATAGCTGTGATGCTCTGTGTGTCCTGACTCCTTTCTATCATAGCTGTGATGCTGTGCATGGAACAACCCCACAACACCTGCTGTATATCGGGATCCCCCTACAAGACCCACTGTATGCCATGAGCACCCCACAAGATGTGCTGAATATTGGAAATACCCCACAAGACCTGCTGTATACTGGGAACACTGCACAAGACCTGCTGTATACCAGGAACTCCCCACAAGAACCCCCTGTATACTGAGAATCACTCATATTTTAACCCAACGTAACACCCCACAAGACCGTCCCCATACTGGGAACACCCCACAAGAACCCCCTCTATACTGGGAATCACTCTCATTTCACTCCACAGGACCCTCCATTTACTGAGATCACTCCACAAGACCCATTGCACATCGGGATCACCCATAAAATCCACTGTATACTGGGAACACCCCACAAGACCTGCTGTATACTGGGAACACCCCACATGACCCACCCAGGAACAACCAACAAAATCTGCTGTATACTGGGAACACCCCACAAGACCTAATGTGAACTGAGATCACCCAAGACCCCGCATATACTGAGAACACCCAACAAGACCTGCCATATATCAGGAGCACCCCACAAGACCTCCCATATGCTGGGAATCTTTTTTATTTTAACCTCCCAATATACTGGGAACACCCCACAAGGGCCTCCGTATACCGGGAACACCCCACAAGACCTGCTATGAACTAGGAAAGCCATGCAAGACCTGCCGTATACTGAGAACACCCCACAAGATCCTCCGCATACCGGGAGCACCCCACAAGACCCACTGTATACCAGGAGCAACCCACAAGACTCTCCATATACCAGGAACACCCGACAAGATCCTACATATACCAAGAACACCCCACAAGACCTGCTGTATATCGAGAACACCCCACACGATCCTCTGTATACCAGGAACACCCCACAAGACATGCCGTATACCAAGAACACCCCACAAGACCCGCCGTATACCAGGAACACCCTACAAGACATGCCGCATACTAAGAACACCCCACAAGACCCGCCATATACCAGGAACACCCCACAAGACCCGCCGTATACCAGGGACACCCTACAAGACATGCCGCATACTAAGAACACCCCACAAGACATGCCATATACCAAGAACACCCCACAAGACCCGCCGTATACCAGGAACACCCTACAAGACATGCCGCATACTAAGAACACCCCACAAGACCCGCCGTATACCAGGAACACCCCACAAGACCCGCCGTATACCAGGGACACCCTACAAGACCCGCCGTATACCAGGGACACCCTACAAGACATGCCGCATACTAAGAACACCCCACAAGACATGCCATATACCAGGAACACCCCACAAGACCCGCCGTATATCAGGAACACCCTACAAGACCTGCCGTATACTGGCAACACCCAACAAGACCTGCCGTATACCAGGAACACCCTACAAGACTTGTCGTATACCAGGAACACCCTACAAGACCTGCCGTATACTGGCAACACCCAACAAGACCTGCCGTATACCAGGAACACCCTACAAGACTTGTCGTATACCAGGAACACCCTACAAGACATGCCGCATACTAAGAACACCTCACAACACATGCCATATACCAGGAACACCCACAAGACCCGCCGTATATCAGGAACACCCTACAAGACCTGCCATATACCAGGAACACCCTACAAGACCTGCCGTATACCAGGAACACCCTACAAGACTTGTCGTATACCAGGAACACCCTACAAGACCTGCCGTATACCAGGAACACCCTACAAGACCTGCCGTATACTGGCAACACCCAACAAGACCCTCCGTGTATCGGGAACACCCCATAAGATCTGCCATTTTGGAGATGCTGTCACCCAGCTGTCTATTCATCACATTTGTCTATTTTTCTGGCATCCTACAAATCAATTTCAAGACCTGTCACCCTGCGCCCGATGAATCCCCAGCTGACAGCAGCCATTGTCACCAGATAATCAGGGTCATTCACTTCACCTGTCAGTGCTTTAATAGCACAGCTGACTGTGATATCGACAAATATACTGCGATCCTACAGATTGTGACTGCTCCTATACAGAATATATATATCATTGGCTATACAGGCTACATACTGGTAAATGTGAAAATGACATCTGATCTGTGACCTCCAACTATACAATACTGTGATCCTACAGATTGTGACTACTACTACTGTGACCTCCCCAAACTGTGACTTCTGCAGGGCTGTGACCTTCTTCCACACTGTGACCCCTAAACTTTGACCATGCGTGACCTCCACCAGACTTTGACACCCAACTATTCCCTCCTTCTTCCCTCTACCTCACAGATGTTGCTCCCTCTCCTATCATAATGACCCCTTAGATTGGGCCTTCCCAGACTGTAACCTCCTTTGGTACTGTGAACAGCTAGATTGCGACCACTCCTAAGTTAGTTCACATTCAGGACGGTTGCGTTGCGTCCCATGCACATGCGCAACCGCAGTGAAACACATGCAAACGCGTGTAACGTTCGTTTTACATATGCATGCGCATGCTATGCCACGCAGTCCGCAACATCACATGCGTTTGTCTGCGTTTGAGCCTTGCGCATGCTTTCCATCTGCATGCTTCGCTAAATTAGCCAATTTTCATGACCCTGCTACATCACGCCCATGGCTTTTTGACATGCGCACTAAGGTGTCCGCATGCGTTTCACCGCAGCTGTGTGCAAAACCATCCGCATGCGTACAGTCTCATGGGGCTAATGTTAATTGTATCCGCAGCGGCGCAGCGGACACTTGCATTTTTTTGGACGCGCCGAAAATGCTACAAGCCGCGTTCCCTGGCGCATAAAATCTTCTTCTCTGTCGCATGCGTATAGTTACGCAGCTGAACGCGAACGAACGTGGCTATGTGCGGATGACTGCGCATCCCATGTTAAGATAGGTGCGCAATCCGCATGCGGATTGGGACACAGGCCGCACGTCGCGGCGCAACGTCCTGAAATGTGAAGCACCCTAACATTGTGACGCAGTGATGTAACTTGAAGCTCATGGATCCTGATGCGAAATATCCAACGGGGCCCCCAATTATTGCAAATCTTTAATAGCATTAGTATTTTTCTAAAGGCCAATGGGACTTTTGGGGTCCCCTAGGCTCCAGGGCCTGAGTCGAGTGCAACCCCTGCACCTGTTGTAGTTACGCCCCTGGGTGTGACCCCTGTAACCTCGTAAGATATTGTGAACACAAGATTTTGACTATTTGTAACAATTTGACCCCTCTCGACTGTGACCTTCAACAATAACGAACCAGATATTGTCCCTTTTTAACATTGTGACCCCTAGAATGTGGCGGCCCAGATTTTGCCCCCCAGTGTGAGGGCTGGCTGGGCCTCGCTCAGTGGTCCCCCTGCCGCACGCTCCTCGGCCTCATCCTCGGTGCTGGATGCACTTGCTGTTTTATCCTCATCCTTAGAATAAAGCCTGGAGAGCATCTGCCTATCAGGGGCCGGGGGTGTGTGGGAGAGGGGGCAGCTCCCATCCAATTCCAGGCTCAGCATCCTGACGTCAGCCCCTGGCCCTCTGCCCCCAGCTCCTTCTATAGAGATGCTAATTCTGTGCCTCATCCAGGACTGATCCCCTCATCCTAATTCCACAATCTGATCAGACTGAACCCCCCAAATCTTGCATCCCCTCTTCCCTGCGGCCCCCTCCCCTCTCATCCTCTTCTCCGTTGAAACCCTCTCACATCCCATTTCCTTCCTCCCTTTGTCTTTTCCATCCCTGATTTTTTTTTGTCCTCAGCTGTGGGGGAGGGATAATATGAAATGAAGGAACAGCAATAAGAGAGGCAGGAGGACACACACCGGGGGCTCCGCCATCATCACAGCCTTGGAGACCTTCTACATTAATGGCACTGTGAGACCTCTGCCGCCCCCCAATCTGCTCTCCAGCCTCCTAGTCTCTATTCCTCAGTCGCTGCCTCTAAGGGCCACAATGGCTGGAGGATCTCTCCACCAGAACGCTCCATACCCCCCTGCCCAGCAACAGCAAACCCCACAGATGGAGACGGAGGCTTCAGATTCACGGAAGAGACCCCTGGAGACCCCAACCGAGGCATCGAGCACCAAGAGGTCCAACACAGCAGGTCAGTCCAGATATGCGGCATATCATGATCATGGAGTCTTATGGGGGGTTACTGGGTTTGGATGAGAACCTCAGCTCTGGAGTCATGACGGTGGCTTTGACCCGATGACATTGATCTTTGTGCTCTCTACACGAGGGAGGTTTGACCCAATGGAGATGTTGGGATTTTCTGTCCTCCGCACTAGGATCTGCATTTTCCTTCTGTCATTTCGGTGCTGATCCTTGGTAGAACGTCATGGATGGGATGATGCGGCCTCCTCCATGTCATCTCCATTCATTAACCCTTCCATTGTCTGCATGCTGTGGACCCTCAGGGTTTGTGTGTCCTCAGTCACCTTCCACTAATTCCACCACAACATTTCATGTTCTTAAGGTCCATTTTTTTGGGGGGGAACCCTGAAATTTGGAGATCTGAGAATGGATGAGAAAACGTAAAAGTAAATCTCCTTGTTTGCACCTTGGGCCTCAGAGCTGCCATGTTTAAATCTCCTTGTTTGCACCTTGGGTCTCATAGAGCCTCCATGCTTGCATCTGCTTGTTTACACATTGGGCTCATGAGCCTCCATGCTTGCATCTGCTTGTTTACACATTGGGCCTCATAGAGCCTCCACGCTTGCAATTGCTTGTTTGCACATTGGGCCTCAGAGCCTGCCACATTTGAATCTCCTTGTTTGCACTTGGGCCTCATAGAGCCTTCATGTTTGCATCTCCTTTTTTGCACCTTGGGCCTCATAGAGCCTCCATGTTTGCATCTCCTTGTTTGCACATTGGGCCTCATAGAGCCTCCATTTTTGCATCTCCTTGTTTGCACATTGGGCCTCATAGAGCCTCCATTTTTGCATCTCCTTGTTTGCACATTGGGCCTCATAGAGCATCCATGTTTGCATCTATTTATTTGCACATTGGGCCTCATAGAGCCTCCACTCTTGCATCTATTTATTTGCACATTGGGCCTCATAGAGCCTCCACTCTTGCATCTGCTTGTTTGCACATTGGGCCTCATAGCTGCCATGTTTGAATCTCCTTGTTTACACATTGGGCCTCATAGAGCCTCCATCCTTGCATCTCCTTGTTTGCACCTTGTGCCTCATAGAGCCTCCATGTTTGCATCTCCTTGTTTGCACCTTGTGCCTCATAGAGCCTCCATGTTTGCATCTCCTTGTTTGCACCTTGGGTCTCATAGAGCCTCCATTTTTGCATCTCCTTGTTTGCACTTTGTGCCTCATAGAGCCTCCATGTTTGCATCTCCTTGTTTGCACATTGGGCCTCATAGAGCCTCCATTTTTGCATCTCCTTGTTTGCACATTGGGCCTCATAGAGCCTCCATTTTTGCATCTCCTTGTTTGCACATTGGGCCTCATAGAGCCTCCATGTTTGTGAACACAGACGTCTTAGATCCTCCTACTAAGTATTGTCCAGCATATGAGGGTCAACCAAAACCCAAAAGCAATGGAGACTGCCCGTCATCAGGATAGGTAATAACAAAACCCAAAATCCAATCATCTGACCCTACAGTGGACTAACGAGTGGACTGTTAATGGATATGGACGCCAGGGCCTGACTAAACGCTTAGCTAGAACCTGGCCCCAAAACCAAAGATGTCACAGGGGCCAAGGGCCATTGTATCTCAGGAGCTAACCCTCTGCACCCGTGACCATATAGGAAGCCAGAGCTTGTTTATGCTCATTTTCCTGTCATACTCAGTGGCGTAACTTGAAGCTGATGGGCCCCAATGAGAAACCTCCAATGGGGCCCCCAATTATTGCAAATTAGTCTTTTTCTATAGGCCAAAGAGACATTTGGGGCCCCGTAGGCTCCAGGGCCGGGGTGTGATTGTAACCCCACGCCCCTGGTCGTACTTCATGACTATTCTTTACATGAGGGATCTGCTCCTGACTAAAATTCATTTTTGCCCCCTCATGAAGCGATGAAAGGCAAACGAGCGGCTTCATGTTTGATTTCCGGCCGGTGGCCATCTATAAAGGGCTCGTAGGAAGATCCGGTCACATAATCGTCCTTAGTGTCACCGTGACATCTCCATCTTTGAGGAGAAACCTGTCTTTATTGCTCAAAGCCACCAATCCCAGAGCAGCTTTCATTTTTCAAAGAGCAGACTATAAATGAGAGGGGCGCTGCGATTGGTTGCTACGGGCAACAGAGGCCATTTTTCTTTTTTAAGACATGTTCATAAATCTGCCCCCACATGAAGAATGTCATCTTGACAAGATGACGGAGGAATCGGAATAAACGAGACTCATATACTGTATATATATATTGACGTCACTGCAGACGTGGACAGCAGGGACACATCAATGGTTGATGGACTGTCAGGGGCCGGAGGGGGGGGGGCGTTATTGTAAACCTCAGGCCTTGGACACAAAGACTTGTCCCGCCTCTGCCGGTGACGACATGTTTTTTTCCTTGAGGGTTTTGCTTCCTTTCAGTGATGACAGAGAGGACAGGTGTAGTGGACGCCATACACAAGCAAGATGTTTCCAGAGATCTCAGGCAGATCCGGCTTATTGTAGAGGCATCTGCTGTTAATCTTATATACGACCACCACAGACTCCATGTTACCAGCCGATCTCACCACGCTCAGCCGGATCTGCAGTAATATCTCGTGTGCATGCTTCGCTTTATTTTGATGCACAATTACTCATACACCGTCATAGCTGACATCTCCCCTGACTCCCACATACAGATGAACACTTGGCTCAGCACCGTATGTGTTATTGATCAGAAGAGGGGGGGAAATACTGTCAGACACCTCTGCCCCTTATAGATTCTTCTGTCCTCTCCAGACCCCTCTGGACCCATTTACTCCCTCCAAACTCTTGTGTATCTGTAGACCCCTCCTCTGTCCCATCCAGATTACTCCGTCCTCCTCCAGGCTCCTATATCCCCTCCAGACCTTTTTACTTCCTCCAAACTAGTGTGTACCTCCATACTGCTCTATCCTTTTCCACAATCCTCAGTATCCTGTTTCCCATCCAATCTCCTCTGTCCCCTCCAGATCTCTCTATCCTCCTTCAAACACTTCTATTCCTTCCAGGCCCCTCTGTCCCCTCCAGACCCCTTTGTCCTTGTTCAGACTTCTCTGTACCTTCCAGACCCCCCTAGACTCATCTGTCCAACCAGGCTCCTCTGTCCTCTCCACACCTCTCTATCCCCTCTGCCCCTTCACACTCTTCTATCCCCTCCAGAACCCTCTGTCTCCTGCAGACGCTTTGGTCCCTTCAAACCCCTCTATCCTCCTCCAGACCCCTTTCTTCCATGTCTTCCCTACAGACTCCTCTGTCCCCTGGAAACTCCTTTCTTCCATCTGCCCCCTTCATTTTCCTCTGTCTCCTCCAGACTCTCTTCTTTCATCTCTCCTCTTCAGACTCCTCTGTCTCCTCCAGACTCCTCGTCCCCTCCACACTCCTTTCTTCCATCTGTCCCCTCCAGACTCTTTTCTTCCATCTGTCCCCTCCAGACTCTCTTCTTTCATCTGTCTCCTCCAGACTCCTCTGTCCCCTCCAGACTCTCTTCTTTCATCTGCCCCTACAGACTCCTCTGTCCCTTCCAGACTTCTCTGTCCTCCTCCAGATTCACTTCTTTCATCTGTCCCCTCCAGACTCCTTTGTTCCCTCCAGACTCCTTTCTTCCATCTGTCCTCTCCAGACTTCTCTGTCCCCTTTAGACTCCTATGTCCCCTCCAGACTCCCCTGTCCCCTCCAGACTCCTTTGTACCCTCTAGACTCTTCAGTCCCTTCAGATCTCTCTATCCTCCTCCAGAATCCTCTATCCCCCCTCCAGACCCTTCTGTCCCCTTCATAAACCTTTGTCCCCTTAGGACCACTAAGTCCCCTCTAGACTCCTCTAGTGAAGGCTTTCTTTCAGGAAAAGTAAAACGGTTGAGCATTTAGTCTCAAATTCTTCTCTACCGTGATATTATATATTAGCTGAGGCCTCTATATACATTAGGTAGTCTGTTGGTTCCACCAAAACTGGCAGTTTTTGGCCAACTTTAGTGTGTAGGGGGGCCATAAAACTCAGTATACAGTATACAAAGCCATTACTTCTACCCTAAACCCAGTTATTATCCAGAACTAACATTACCTCTATCGCCTAACCCTACAATTAATCCTGAACCTTTGAGCCCGTTATTGAACCTAACCCAAACTTCAACCCTAAATACAATCCTAACCCTACCAGTCACCTTAATCCTATTATACAGGAGTTCTTAACCGTATCACTAATCATCAGTAAAGACTTTTACATGGCAGATTTCTGGATATCGCAAGTGTCGATTGACGGTACAAGTTAATTAGTGCTGTGCTAAGAACCTTCTTTACATCGGCTGATGCAAACAAAGAATCGTTAATAAGAACATTTAGTCCTTATAGAGTTTGCGGGTTTTTTTTGTCCACACATGCTATTATATGGGAAGATGTGTTACAATCAGCCTGCAAACGAGCTTGTTATCTGGCTGACTGCCGCCATTTGTAGAACCCCTGTATTATTACGTTGGGGCCGAGAACACTTTAGAAAAAAAGAGGTCTCAAGGGGACAGAGAATCGAGGGGTGCAGAGGGAAAGAGTCTGAAGGGGACAGAGGAGTCCATGGGGGACAGTGGTGTCTGAACAGATTAGTGAGGTCTGAGGTCTAGAAAGGACAAACAAGGGATCTGGAAGAGGACAGAGGTGTTTGGAGGACAAGAGATGAGTTTGGAAGGATAATGAGACTGATGAAGGGCCTGGATGTGGTGCAAAGGGTCTGAAGGAGACAAACAAGTATACGAAATTCAAAGGGGACAGGAGTGGGCAAATGGGTCCAGATAGGACAGAAATGTCTAGAGGGGATTAGACTTTGCATGACACAGAGGAGTCTAAAGAGAACAGAGAGGTTAGGAGAGGACAGAGGGATGTGAACTTATTAAGAATAAGGTGCTGACCTCCTGACACATAGAAGGTCTATGGCCACCTTCGGTCATCTTTGATCATCTCTACCATCCAGATGAATACTGTCATCTCTGGCCATCTACATTCATCTCTTGTGTTCAGCTACCTGCTGTTATCTCTGGTCATGTCTTGTCTTCTCTGGTCTCAGTGGTGTCTGGTCACCTGCAGTCACCTGTAATATTTGGCTACCTGCTGTCATCTTTGGTCATATCTTCTATCCAGACTTCTGAAGTCATCTCTGGTCTTTTCTGGTCTGAATGGTGTCTGGTCACTTGCAGTCATCTGTCGTATCTGGCTACCTGCTGTCATCTTTGGTCATATCTAGTTTCTGGCCATCTGCAGTATGGACAATTGTGGTCAGGTATTTTGTCTGACCACTTGCAGACATCTCTGGTCATATTTGAACATCCATTGTGTCTGGCCACAAGCAGTTAGAACTCTGTTATGGGCCATAGGTCAGGGTGAACAACACAGACCAAAAGCAATGGCACAGAAACAAGAAAGGACAATGACCAGCAAGGAACAGAACAGAGGAGTTTGCAGTATGGCAGGTAGACAAATGCAGTAGGAAACACCTGAAGACAGAGCCAGTAGTGTGGTTATACACAGGAACTGTAGATATATAGTTAGTCCAGGACTTGCAGCAAACAATAATCAATGGCAAAGTTATATGCAATCAGTAGACAGATGGTCAAATGGCAGACAGATACAATCATCAAGCAAATTGTTAACCTCAGGCAATAGCAATGAACAGGAAAAACTGGACACTTTCTTGCAAAAAAGATTCAATATTATTGCAGCATAGTAGTGTTGACAGAACCAGGAATAGCAGAAGAGACTTTGTTATGCTTACAGCAGACAGTTGGTTAACTGCAGATCTGAGCCAAGAGATAAATGCAGATAGATGATCATCAAGCAGACATTTGCTGAAGAGACAATTAGACAGCTGTGAGAAATGGATAATGAGGCAAAATCCCAAAGTACATGAGCTAACTGAAAGCAGAGCTAACTGAAAACTCACACAGCACACACCTAACTGAGTCTGCCTAGGGCGATGATGTCAAAGCACATCGCCACATTACACAGCATGGATAAGTGGATAGCTGCTGCCAAGATAAGAAACAGTTTAAGAACCTGTTACCTATTTATGAAAAAGTGACGCACCCAGGGCAGGGTACTCAGCTCTCAGGCTCAGTTTGGGATGTCACGGGTGGCTGCCATAGGCTGTGGCCCTGGTGGTCAATGGTTAAATAAAGGAAATAAAGTATATATAAGTTTGTGACGCCACCTGCAGTACCTGGTGATGCTCACCAGCGCCGCTACAGTCCTCCGGTGGTCGATGGTATTGCGGCAATGATTGCGCAGGTAGGACTGGACCGCCGTGGCAGCGATTCTGTAAGGAAACGGTTCATGCAAGAAAGGATGCAGCAGAGTCGACAAGTCACTTCACCGGGTACTTTACTGAAAAACTTTTAAGTCATTGTTACAGTCCTTCAGTGCAGTAGATGTTACAACGACAAATGCTACGGGTGCTGCAAGTGGAATTCCTGGCTGATAGATGGATCCCTCACTGTGTGCCGTTCCTGTTCCTTTCTTTCCCTTGCCTCCCAGTGGCAGTGAAGTCTGATTTCATGTAGACTAATCTGACCTCCTGCTGTTCCTTGTTCTCCTCTCCCTTGTACCCGTCGGGTGAACCTTCTCTGGACACTGCAGTGGCCTGCTGTTCCTGATTCCCCTCTTTCTGGGCTCTTTGGGAGTCGGGGCTGTATCTGGAGACCTCCCTGGTCATCAGGTTTCTGTGAACCTTGTAGGTTCTCACAGGTGCGGGCCCCGGTACCCAGTTTCTTTCCTGCGGCAAACTCTCTGGTTACTTCTTGCTCCCCACATCGAGTGAACTCTCCCGTGAGTTTCTTTCTCCTTTCCTTCCTGACTGGGATCTCTTCATGCTGTCCTGGGTCCTCAGCCGAGGAGACCCTCCTTTCTCCCTCCAGGCCGGCTGCCTGGTTCTTTGCTTTTCGGGTCTCACTGGTCTGCTCTACACTCCTCTCCTAAACCAGACCAGACTCCAAACTGACTAGTTCTCCCCCAGGGGCTGCTATATCCCCTCCCGGGGTCCCTCCCACCTGCTGACTAGTGTGGGGTGTGAGTTCTAGGGTTCCACCTACTGGCCACTTGCAGTGGGCTGACTACACCGCTTTTATGGGTGTAGTACCCCTTTTGTGGCACCTGCATAGTGGGGCGCCACAAAAGCTCCCATACAGGGCTGCCACTAGGAATTTCAGGGCCCCTCACAGAAGTCAGGCCAGTCAGGCCCTGATGGCAGCCCTGCTCTCATCAGCAGTGTCAAGTCTTTAAATAAATACCCCCTGTTCCTCCTGTTCTAGAAGTTTGATATAAGGAGATCTTTAGGTTACCCTACAATCATTTACAGTTCTTATATGGCAGATGAAATGTCTCTTGTAATGGAGGCTGAGAAAACCCAACCACAAATATCTATGGCAGGAAATGACTTTCCTGTTACCTCCTATCCCCGGTCCAGGCATCACACAGTAACGAGTAATGATGTATGTACATCGCCTCTAATTACGTCATTCCTCTGCTCCTTTTTTCTCCTGCTCAACATTCGTCTGCATCCTGACAATCATCTATGTGACTGTCTTCTTCCACTGTCCCTTCTGCTCCTTCTATCCCTTCACTATGAACCTCTAAGTCTAACACTGACCTTAGTTCTAACCAGAACCTTCGCTCTAACGCTAGCTTTACCCATAACCCAAGATATATAGACATGGCCAAAATATGTTGACATGAAATTGTTTCAAAAAAGGAAATATTTCTCCCAAAAAATTATCACAATTCCCCATGTTTTATTCCACACACGTTTATTTTCCTTGTGTGTATTGGCACAACGCTCACAAAAAAGGCAAATTGGGCATAATTTCACACAAAAGGTCCAAAATGGACCATACAAAATTGTTGCCCCTTTCCAAACTTGTGGGTAAACAACTTTGTTTCCAGCATGTGATGCTCGTTCACACGCAGAGATGTGGGCAATATAAAACTGACACCTGAAACCAGATAAAAAGGGAAGATGTTGCCTCAATCTTTGCATTGTGTGTCTGTGTATGCCACACAAAGCATGGAGAACAGAACGAGAAGAAGAGAACTGTCCAAGGACACGAGGACCAAAATTGTTGAAAAATATCATCAATCTCAAGGTTACAAGTCCATCTCCAGAGATCTTGATGTCCCTTTGTCCACAAACAACATAATCAAGACATTACAACAGATGGCACTGTAGCTAATCTCCCTGGACATGGACAACAGATAAAAATTGATGAAAGGTTGTAACGCAGGATAGTCTGGATGGTAGATAAGACCCAATCAAGTTCCAGAGAAATTCAAGCCGTCCTGCAGGCTCAGGGGGCATCAGTGTCAGCGCAAATTAGCCGTTTACATGTGAATGACATGAAACACTATGGAGGAGACCCAGGAGGACCCACTGCTGACATAGAGACAGAAAAAGGCCAAAATGTACATGAGAAACTAAAATCATTCTGTGAAACCTTCTTGTAAACAGATGAGACAAGATTGAGTTTTTTGGTAAAGCGAATCATTCTACTGTTTACAGAAAACAGAATGAGGCCGACAAAGAAAAGAGCACAGGACCTACAGTCACATATGGGGGAGGTCAGAGAAAAGAGCACAGGACCTACAGTCACATATGGGGGGAGGTCAGAGAAAAGAGCACAGGACCTACAGTCACATATGGTGGAGGTGAGAGAAAAGAGCGCAGGACCTACAGTCACATATGGGGGAGGTCAGAGAAAAGAGCACAGGACCTACAGTCACATATGGGGGAGGTCAGAGAAAAGAGCACAGGACCTACAGTCACATATGGGGGAGGTCAGAGAAAAGAACACAGGACCTACAGTCACATATGGGGGAGAGCAGAGAAATGAGAAAGGACCTACAGTCACATATGGTAAAGGGCAGAGAAATGAGCACAGGGCCTACAGTCACATATGAGGGAGGTTAGAGAAAAGAGCACAGGACCTACAGTCACATATGAGGGAGGTTAGAGAAAAGAGCACAGGACCTACAGTCACATATGGGGGAGGGCAGAGAAATGAGAAAGGACCTACAGTCACATATGGTAGAGGGCAGAGAAAAGAGCACAGGACCTACAGTCACATATGGGGGAGGTCAGAGAAAAGTGCAAAGGATCCAAAGTCACATATGGGGGAGGTCAGAGAAAAGAGCACAGGACCTACAGTCACATATGAGGGAGGTTAGAGAAAAGAGCACAGGACCTACAGTCACATATGGGGGAGGGCAGAGAAATGAGGAAGGACCTACAGTCACATATGGTAGAGGGCAGAGAAAAGAGCACAGGACCTACTGTCACATATGAGGGAGGTTAGAGAAAAGAGCACAGGACCTACAATCTCATATGGGGGAGGTTAGGGAAAAGAGCACAGGACCAAAAGTCACATATGGGGGAGGTCAGAGATGTTTTGCTCCTCTGACACTGGGGGTCTTCACTGTGTGCAAGACATCATGAAATCTGAAGATACCAGAGGATTTTGGGTGACAATGTAGATCCGTTGTCAGAGAGCTGGGGCGTCCTAGGTCAGGCGTCTCCAGCAGGACAATGACCCCAAACATCAAGAAGCCCCAGAAATGGAGGAAACAAAGCACTGGAGAGATCTGAAGTGTCAGCAATGACCGGATCTAAATCTCATTGATGCCCTGTGGAGAGATCTGAAAATTGGGAGAAGACGAGAGACCGGGAGCAGATTATAAAGAGGAGACACTGCAGGAGGAGAAGAAGCTTGTGGAGGATATAGAGGAGACTGACTGCAGGATTATTCCAGAGGGAGAACAAATATTAAGATGAGGGAACAACTGTGTCCGGGACATATTTGGGTGTGTAGTAGGGTCAGGGTTGGGGGGAATAGCTGCTCAGCCACAATTACGGCTCCTTGGCTCCCAGGTGAAGTGGATTGGCTGCCACTGGTCAACATGAATAGAAGATTTGTGGGATTGTGTGATGTTTTTATAAAAATGTACATCAAATACAGAAGGATCTGAACAACTTGAGTCTGGCTCCAGAAACAATCTTCTATTCATGGGGACATTTTTGGGTGTTTGTGTGATATTGTGTCCAATTTGCCTTTTTTTCTGCTTTTTTTTTTGTGTTTTTCCAATACACACAAAGGAAGTAATCCTGAGTATAACAAAACATGGGGAATTGTGAGAATATTCTGGGAGAAAAACTTCATTTTCTGGAACAATTTCAACAGTGGCAACACTTTCGGCCGTGTCAAGAACCCCAACCCTGCCCTTATCTCAAATTCTAACTCTACACTTTATCCTAAATGCTCTAACCCAAGCCTGGCTAAAGGAAGTTTACCTTCACAGCCTGACACTATTAACACCATTTAGACATGTAATACTGGGGCATGTGACTAGGGAGATGCTGCCAACAAATTGCCAGTTAATGCCAATGGGTAATTACTGACACAAAAAATATCAGCAGAACCAAGAGGATGAAAAATATCTTACAAATCATCCATATGCCTTATCACATAGGGCACATCTATATACACCACACAGGACAGATCCTCTATATACTACACCGCACAGGATACACCCTCTATATACTACACCACACAGGACACATCCTCTATATACTACACCACACAGGACACATCAGTATACTACACCACACAGGATACACCCTCTATATACTACACCACACAGGGCACATCCTCTATATACTACACCACATAGGAGAATTATCTAGTTTGGTAATGCAGGGTTAATCTGATGGTCATTAACAGATGTTGAGATGTGATACAGAAGAATTGTGTTGTGTTTTTCAGCAGACGACAGTGAGCTTTTCCTGAAGGTGCTGATACCAAGTTACGCTGCTGGCTCCATTATAGGAAAAGGAGGTCAAACAATCGTCCAGCTTCAGCGTGAAACAGGGGCAACCATCAAACTGTCCAAGTCTAAAGACTTTTATCCAGGTCAGTATGTGTGCTATGGAAATGACATCTTTCTTGTTTTCTTTGTGTGTACATTGGTACAGTAAGGGTTGGTCAGGTAGGTCCAGTGTGATTTATGGGCACAGCAAGGGGTTTATACAGGCACTAAGCAAAGTTGAAGAAGATCATGCTTTTAAAAAACATAAGGAAATCATATTTGAATGCAAAGTGAGGAACCCTAGTACAATAAGGTTACAGCTGCCCTTTGAGGATGGGCTGACTGTGAAGGAGTGATCTTCTGCAGGACACATCTTGGGCTCCTCTTGGGATGGGCTGATTATGTGGGACAGTTTCGCTGGGGATGGGCTGACTATGAGGGACAGCTCCTCTGGGGATGGACTGTCTATGAAGGAGAGCTCCTCTGGATATGGGCTGTCTATGAAGGAGAGCTCCTCTGATGATGGGCTGTCTATGAGGGTCAGCTCCTCTGGGGATGGACTGTCTATGAAGGAGAGCTCCTCTGGATATGGGCTGTCTATGAGGGACTGCTCCTCTGGGGATGGGCTGTCTATGAAGGAGAGCTCCTCTGGGGATAGGCTGACTATGAGGGAGAGCTCCTCTTGGGATGGACTGTCTATGAAGGAGAGCTCCTCTGGGGATGGGCTGACTATGAAGGAGAGCTCCTCTGGGGATAGGCTGACTATGAGAGATAGCTCCTCTGGATATGGGCTGTCAATGAAGGAGAGCTCCTCTGGGGATAGGCTGACTATGAGAGACAGCTCCTCTGGATATGGGCTGTCAATGAAGGAGAGCTCCTCTGGGAATGGGCTGACTATGAGGGACAGCTCCTCTGGGGATAGGCTGACTATGAGGGAGGACTCCTCTATATATGGGCTGTCAATGAAGGAGAGCTCCTCTAGGGATAGGCTGACTATGAGGGACAGCTCCTCTGGGGATAGGCTGTCTGAGGTAGAACTCCTCTGGATATGGGCTGTCAATGAAGGAGAGCTCCTCTGGGGATGGGCTGTCTATGAAGGAGAGCTCCTCTGGGGATGGGCTGACTATGAGGGACAGCTCCTCTGGGGATAGGCTGTCTGAGGTAGAACTCCTCTGGATATGGGCTGTCAATGAAGGAGAGCTCCTCTGGGGATGGGCTGTCAATGAAGGAGAGCTCCTCTGGGGATGGGCTGTCTATGAAGGAGAGCTCCTCTGGGATGGGCTGTCTATGAAGGAAAGTTCCTCTGGGGATAGGCTGTCTATGAGGGAGAGCTCCTCTGGGGATAGGCTGTCTATGAGGTAGAACTCCTCTGGATATGGGCTGTCAATGAAGGAGAGCTCCTCTGGGGATGGGCTATGAGGGACAGCTCCTCTGGGGATGAGTTGTTTGCAGAGAGCTCCACTAGGGTGGATGCTGAGATTTCTGTTATGTTGGCCTCTTTGGATTTGACAGATGGACGTCATTTGTGATGTATGGACTGTGACCTCGGGTGCACACAGTAATGCACACGTGAGCTGACATTGTTATTGTCAGCCATTTTGGTGATATTTGTGACGCTGTGATGGTGTCAGGCGATGTAGCACTGTGTCTGTCACATGGGACCATTATTTATATTTTGTGGACATTTCTGCCCTTACAGTCACCTCGTTATGCAGAAACGTATGTGTGATGTCCCAGAGAAAGGAGAATAGGTGACCATGGAAAGATCTGGACTGTGTGTGGATCTGACTGGTTTCATGTGACATCGGAGCTTGTTGTCTGTGACTTGTAATTCTTTTATGAAGCTGTTATACAGGTTTAGAGAACCATGGCTGCCACAGCTCACGTCACACTGTGTGTTATAGGCCTCATGTTTGGATGCCATTTTCCTTATATCTGGGATTTTACTTGAAGACCCATACTTTATTTAAAGATGAAAGAATGGGGGAAGGGGAAACGTTTTAAGGTGGTGTTGGATTTTGGGGTGGAGCTGGGGGGCAGCTTTATCTCGGCCTGGTCCCACTAGGCCGAAGCCTGATCTAGAAAAGGTTTCCATGGTGATGGCTCACAGCCAGTCAGGCTCAGCAGAAGACGGCAGGCCCGTGTTGCCATGACGATGGCCGATGGTGAATGGTTACCCATTGTGTAATGGGCTGCGGCGCAGACCTTTTACTGTTTCCATAGTAAGCACTGATCCCTGGCATCACCATGGAAACGTCAATGTTAGCCGGCACCAGGCGCAGAGATGCCGAAACACTAGGGAGGTGCAGCACTGAAGCGTGTGATAAATCATCTCTTTGTCTCCACTTTTCCGACTTTTGCTGCTTTATTTTTCTAGGTAGATTATAAGCAATCACTAAATCTTCCTGGAGTCTGTAACCTCCACATCGGCCGCGAATGTCGCACCAAAGTGTGTGTGGCGCTCGACAGGTACCTTCCCCCAAATTATACATGAGTGGAGGAGTGCACCCCAAATCATGCACGGCATCTCATGCTCATGTCACACGCTCCATAGTCACCCCGAGTGTCCCAAACTGGGGTTCAAGACCGTAATCAGGCAGCAATGACCTCCATATGTGAGGGAAAGGAAAACCCCAAAAATACAAAGCCTCATGAAACTGCAGAAAAGCTCCTTCAGCTCAAAGCTCCATGGCCTTCCATTTTTCTGGAGATAAACGTATAGATATGTGTTTGGACAATGTCACACTTCCGTGTTTCCAGTACGTGTGGCATCCGATTGTACACCTACTGGAGACACAGACACATGCAGAGAAATAAAATTCTATAGGAATGATCACACATCTATGTTTGACATTGACCGTGTGTCCGTGTGCACCCCACATGTGTCCGTGTGCTCCACACAAAGACACGTCCATTTTTTGCTAGCAGCACGGATGCCTCGTGGACCACAGATACATGTGATCCGTGTGACATATACCGGAGAAAAACACATGTCGCTAAAATAAATGTTTTCTGATGTGTTAAAAGATGTACAAAGATAGATAAATGATCAATGATAGATAGAAAGAGAAGAAATATAGAGATAGACAGACAGATAGATAGATAGATAGATAGATAGATAGATAGATAGATAGATAGATAGATAGATTAGATAGATAGATATATCTCAAATGCCTATATACAGTAATGTCCCTCCTCCCTATATAGCTTGCACCCTTTAGTGCCTTTCATATGGCACAAAAGGTTGTTTAGCCTTGTTTTTAGCTAAATAATTGATGTGGGGTCCCCCTAAGACAGATTGCTGCAGCCTGCAGGCCACATCTGGCGGCTTTACCTTGGCTGGTAATCTAAAACACAAGTCATCCCATGCTTTTTTTACTGATAATTTATTTATGCATGTATGAGGAAAAAAAAATGGTGTAGGGTCCCCCCCATTTTGGAAAACCAACCAAGGTAAAGCCAACAGTTGGGGTCTGGTATTCTCTAGGTGGGAAGGGCTATATTTATGTGCCCACACCAGCCTAAAAATAGCAGACCACAGCCGCCCCAAAACTGGCGCCTCCATTAGATGCGCTAATCTTTGCCCTTTGGCCCGGCTCTTCCCGCTGCCCTGGTGCATTGACAAATGGGGTAATGGTATTTGGGGTTGATGTCAGCTTTGTAATGTCAACTGGCATCAAGCCCAAGGGTTAATAATGATGAGGCGACAATCAGATACCCGACATTATTAATCCAGTCAATAATATCAAGAATAAGGCTGCCTTCAGACTTGCAGATGCATCTGCAGCGTTTTGCAGATGCATCTGCAAGCATCTGCATGCAGACCGCGGCCCCTATGTTTATAATGGAGCGCACGGCGGTCTGCAGATGCTTGCAGACCGCCATGCGCTCTCATTGCCTGCCATTAGTGATCTGTGCGCTGGCGGATGCCTGCGTACAGATCACACACTCTCGTCCACACCAGGGACGCGAGATGTTGCGTCCCTGGTGCGGGCGAGAGTGTGTGATCTGTACGCAGGCATCCGCCTGCGCACAGATCATTAATGGCGGGCAATGAGAGCGCACGGCGGTCTGCAAGCATCTGCAGACCGCCGTGCGCTCCATTATAAACATAGGGGCCGCGGTCTGCATGCAGATGCTTGCAGATGCATCTGCAAAACGCTGCAGATACATCTGCAAGTCTGAAGGCAGCCTAAGCACACCAAAAAATAATTTATTTGAAATAAAACTCCCCGACACATTCCCATTTTATTTACCGGTAAGAAAAAACCCAAAGAAGTTTAAAAGAAAAAAAATTCCAAAATATGTTTTTAAAAATTCACAGTACCCCTTCCAAAGTTATGCCCCCCAGTAATAATGATGAATGTTTTCCCTTTAGTCAACTGGGCGTAGATCACATAACTTTTCTTTTTTTCCTCCAATGCTGACTAAGGAAAACACGGTCACTCCCACGAAGATCCGTGTTATACGCCCAGTTTGTTGAATTCAAAATGTTTCTTATCAGAGGGCATCACTTTGGTACAAAGGGGCACAGAAGAAGAAGAATCAGTGGAGCAGGGCCAATGGGAGAAGGTACTCAGTTTACATTAAATGTCCTTTAAAGTCTCATTAGTGAACAGTGCAAATGAGGAGAAGACTTCTGAAATGTCATCCTCCTCTGTTAAGGTCTGAGCACTAAATGTTCTAGGCCCAAAGCCTGAGCCGACACTAATAATGAGCGAGCACTACCATGCTCAAGTGCTCGGTACTCGAAACGACGCAGTCAGACACTCGTACGGGCGCAACTCGTGTACAGAGTATAATGTAAATCAATGAGAAACTTAAGTATTTTTCCAGAGGATCTTACAGAAAAATGCTACTTTCCCATTGACTTCCATTATACTCGGTACTCGAGTTGAGCTCGACTGAGTGTCTGCTCGTTTTAAGCACCTGAACATGTTAGTGCTCGCTCATCACTAATAACATGTCCCCATATCTGTCACATGCAGCTTTGTCATGGAGTGGCCACCCACACCAATATCCACACGTATACAGACAGAATTTTGGAAAGGAAGGATGCAGGTCAGTGACGGACACTTGTCCATCTATGGGTCATCCATGAAAGGGACAAATGTTGTCAGAAAATAGCCTATTGTATTGATCAAATGAGGTAGCACCCCTATTAGATGAATATCTGCAGGCAGATCACAGATCCCTTATTGACTATAGGTGATGAAACCCCCCCCTCTCCCGCGCTGTGACCTCTGCATACAGTAGATCACATAGACTGCCCCAACACTCTCCAGTAGAAGTCAATATGTAATAGTCATCTGTACTCCTTTTACCTCCCTGCGCAACGACTTCTGCACCGATCACAAAGCATATGTGCTACAAGTGGCGTAACAAAAGGTCCGATGGGCCCCAGTGCAAAATTTGGACATGCCTTCCCCCCCTATGTTGGACAGATGTATAGGCCCTTGCATCCTATAAAGACTTACATGTTGCCTCCTCTTTATTATGTGTTAATGTCACCCATTCTATACAAATGTCCCCCCATTCTTAGCCCCTTCCAGGTATATATGTCCCCCATCCTGGCACATCTGTCCCCCATCCTTGGCCCCATTCTGGTATACATGTTCCCCATTCTGGTATATGTACACCATCCTGGTATATATGTCCCCTATCCTGGTACATATGTCCCCATTCTTGTATATATGTCCACCATCCTGGCATATATGTCCCCCATCCTTGGCCCCATTCTGGTATACATGTTCCCCATTCTGGTATATGTCCACCATCCTGGCATATACGTCCCCCAACCTTAGCCCCATCTTGGTATATATGTCCCCATTTGGGAATATATCCACAATCCTAGTATATATGTCCCCCATCCTGGTGTATATGTCCCCCTTCCTGGTATATATGTTCACCATCCTGGTATATACATCCACTATCCTGGTATATGTCACCCCATCCTGGCATATATGTCCCCATCCTGGTATATATGATCCCCTATCGTAGTATATATGTCCCCCATCCTGGTATATATTTTCCCCATCCTGGTATATATACCACCTGTTCTGCTGCTATTCTCCAACACATTAAAAAAAATCTTTTCCCTTTCACCTACTCTCACGACACATGGAGTCCTCTTCTGTAGCCGGCGCAGATGCTGGGAGCTGACATCGGCGTACGTACTATGGGCTACGTATCACTGCTATATGACATCAATGCCTAGCACGCTCATGTTAGATGTCAGTCTCTCAAAGGGCATATTAGCCCTCCGGTTCTGTGTGCTGATCCGGTCCGGGGCTGTCAGGTTCACCCTGACAGCCATGGATCGGATCACACCTGCAGTATGAAGGCAGCCTTACACCATCTGGGTCACCGCTATTACCAGAGTAAGTGACATCATCAGAGTAACTGACATCACCAGAGTGATGTCATTGGGATAACTGACATTGAAAGTTAAACTGAATCATTATGAGAATTGATATGATCAGGGTAAGTCATATAATCGGGCAACTGCCAATGTCAGGGTAAGTGACATCATTGGGGTATCTGTGATATTGCCAGACGAAGTGACATCATCAGGTAATAGTCATCGTCAAGGAAGTGACATCACCACATCATGGGACATGTGACTGTGTAACCTGCTGCCTCGATTGGTCATTGCTATGTCACATGATGCATTTTTTATTACCTGTAATTTTGTGGGTACAAATCTTCCATCTGTGTCCATGAATCATGAGCCGTAACCTCCGGAGGCGCTGACATTATAAATGAGGTTAATGATAGGCCAGAGGCGCCCCCTGACGCTCTCCAACAGACCCCACACAAGTCTCTGCTGCTTGAGGCAGAAGGTCACATTATGCCGTTTCCCCTAGATCAGGGGTCTCAAAATCCAGGTATCAAGAGCCGAACACTGTGCAGGTTTGCAGGATTTCCTTAGCATTTGACAGTCGGTAACTTAATCTCCTGCACAGGTGAGTATGCCAACTGTCAAATGCTAAAGAAATCCTGAAAACATGCACTGTTTGCAGCCCTTAAGACCTGGAGTTTATGACGCCTGTTCTAGACTGTAAACTGCACAGAAACAGAAAATGCTCCTCAGGGGCGGACCTAAGCAGGGGCTCTCATTAGGGCCAGGGTCAGGGTCCAGGTGACAGCGAGGAAGTGGACAATGGAGGCAGTGGGGCTTCTGATGGAGAGCAGTTAGGTGGGCGGCTGCTGATCTCAACTTTTCTCATGTTCTTCTTACTATTTCCTTTGTCATATGTCATAGGGACAACGGAGCGGGTGTGTCTGGTGCAGGGAAACGCGGAGGCGCTAATGTCTGTACATAACTTCATAGCCGAGAAAGTGCGGGAGATGCCACAAGGAGCAACCAAGTCTGACCTAGGTGTGCTCATGCCGGCCCAGAACAACATCAGTGCCGAACGGGCCAAGCAGGTCTGTGCCACGTCAAACATTGCAGCATGGTGTCCATACGTCACCCTGATCCCATTTCTCAACCTCACCCTATTCCTGACGAATATTTGCCACACAAATCCCATCCTTGTCTAATAACTAGCTCCCATCCCTGCCTAATCATTATCACCCTCAACATACTCGTCCATTATTTACTATCCTGATCCCACTGCGACCAATCTTTGCCCCCTTGATGACTCCCCTGTCCAATATTTACCTGCCTGACCACTTTTCACCCAATATTTTCCACACCAATTCTATCCTTACCCAATATTTACAAGCATAACTCTATCCCTGGCCAATATCTAATCCTATTGCTGCCTAATATGTTGACTCTGATTTCATCCTTGTCCATTGTTTATCACCCTTAACACATTCCCTGCCCAATGTTTATCACTTTGATCCAATTACTGCCCTATATTTACCATCCCCATCCTGTTTTTGCCCAAATAGTTCCCAACCTAACCCATTGCCTACCCAATATGTACCTTCCTAATCCCCACCTGATCCAATATTTACCATTCTGATCCCACCCTTGCCCAATATTTACCACCATGATCCCAACCTCATCCAATATTTACCACTCTGATCCCATCCATGCCAATATTTACCACTCTGATCCCATCCATGCCAATATTTACCACCATGATCCCAACCTTGCCCAATATTTACCACTCTGATCTCATCATTGTCCAATATTTACCACTCTGATCCCATCCTTGCTCAATATTTACCACTCTGATCCCATCCTTACTCAATATTTACCACTCTGATCCCATCCTTGCTCAATATTTACCACTCTGATCTCATCCTTGCTCAATATTTGCCACTCTGATCCCATCCTTGCTCAATATTTACCACTCTGATCCTATCCTTACTCAATATTTACCACTCTGATCTCATCCATGCCAATATTTACCACCATGATCCCAACCTTGTCCAATATTTACCACTCTGATCCCATCCTTCTCCAATATGTACACTCTGATCCCATCCATGCCAATATTTACCACTCTGATCCCATCCATACCAATATTTACCACTCTGATCCCAACCTTGTCCAATATTTACCACTCTGATCTCATCCTTGCCCAATATTTACCACCATGATCCCAACCTCATCCAATATTTACCACTCTGATCCCATCCATGCCAATATTTACCACTATGATCCCAACCTCATCCAATATTTACCACTCTGTTCCCATCCTTGCTCAATATTTACCACTCTGATCCCATCCTTGCTCAATATTTACCACTCTGATCCCATCCTTGCTCAATATTTACCACTCTGATCCCATCCTTGCCCAATATTTACCACTCTGATCCCATCCTTGCTCAATATTTACCACTCTGTTCTTATCCATGCCAATATTTACCACCATGATACCATCCATGCCAATATTTACCACTCTGATCCCATCCTTGCTCAATATTTACCACTCTGATCCCATCCTTGCTCAATATTTACCACTCTGATCCCATCCTTGCCCAATATTTACCACTCTGATCCCATCTATGCCAATATTTACCACTCTGTTCTCATCCATGCCAATATTTACCACCATGATACCATCCATGCCAATATTTACCACTCTGATCCCATCCATGCCAATATTTACCACCATGATCCCAACCTTGTCCAATATTTACCACTCTGATCCCATCCTTGCTCAATATTTACCACTCTGATCCCATCCTTGCTCAATATTTACCACTCTGATCTCATCCATGCCAATATTTACCACCATGATCCCAACCTTGTCCAATATTTACCACTCTGATCCCATCCTTCTCCAATATGTACACTCTGATGCCATCCTGCCAATATTTACCACTCTGATCCCATCCATACCAATATTTACCACTCTGATCCCATCCATACCAATATTTACCACTCTGATCCCAACCTTGTCCAATATTTACCACTCTGATCTCATCCTTGCCCAATATTTAGCACCATGATCCCAACCTCATCCAATATTTACCACTCTGATCCCATCCATGCCAATATTTACCACTATGATCCCAACCTCATCCAATATTTACCACTCTGTTCCCATCCTTGCTCAATATTTACCACTCTGATCCCATCCTTGCTCAATATTTACCACTCTGATCCCATCCTTGCCCAATATTTACCACTCTGATCCCATCCTTGCTCAATATTTACCACTCTGTTCTCATCCATGCCAATATTTACCACCATGATACCATCCATGCCAATATTTACCACTCTGATCCCATCCTTGCTCAATATTTACCACTCTGATCCCATCCTTGCTCAATATTTACCACTCTGATCCCATCCATGCCAATATTTACCACTCTGTTCTCATCCATGCCAATATTTACCACCATGATACCATCCATGCCAATATTTACCACTCTGATCCCATCCTTGCCCAATATTTACCACTCTGATCCCATTCTTGCTCAATATTTACCACTCTGATCCTATCTTGTCAATATTACCACTCAGATCTCATCCTTCTCCAATATTTACCCCTCTGATACCATCCTGGTCAATATTTTACACCTTCACCCTATTCCTGTCCAATATTTCATTCCCTGACTAATATTCATCACCTTCATCTCATCCTTTCCCAACATTTACCACCGTGCCCCCTTCTGTGCCAATTATTCGCCATCGAGCCTGAAGTACTTCTCTTGTTTTACTTTCTTAGGCCAAATTAATTGTCCCCAATACAACAGCAGGCCTAATTATTGGCAAGGGTGGATCCACTGTTCGGAGCATCATGGAGGAGTCAGGGGCATGGGTCCAACTATCCCAAAAACCTGCAGGACCAAACCTCCAGAACGGGTGGTGACAGTGAGCGGAGAGCCAAATCAAGTTCAACGAGCCATACGAAGCATCATACACAAAGCACGAGAGGACCCCCCACAGGGCACGGCCCATCTGAACATCAGCTACATCAACTCTCAGGGTCCTGGGCCAACTCAAACCCAACAGGATCCCCTTATGCTGGAGGGAGTGCCGAACCTGCCATGGCCCCTTTTCCCACAGCACCACCGGCCCCTCCAGCCATCTCAGGTGGAGACCTCTTGGCCATCTCTACCGCGCTAAATACTCTGGCCAGTTACGGTTACAGTACGGGCCTGGGATTTAACCCCCTGGTCGGTGGCGTCCATCCAGCAGCAGTCAGTCTTCTTACGTCCTATGCAGGTGAACCTACTCCTACTCTGGGGCTCGGCGGGGGAGGAATTCTCATGGACAAGTTGGCTGCAGAAAGCGTTACACCCAAAGAAACGCTAGAGATGGCCGTGCCAGAGACATTGGTGGGTGCAATACTGGGCAAAGGTGGCAAGACACTTGTGGAATATCAAGAGCTGACAGGAGCCCGAATTCAGATCTCAAAGAAAGGAGAGTTTGTTCCTGGAACGAGAAGCAGGAAAGTAACCATCACGGACCCCCAGGAGCCACACAGGCGGCACAGTATCTGATCGGGCAGAGGGTGGCATACGAGCAAAACGTGCGGTCAAGCAACCCTCAGAAAGTGGGATAAAATGCTTTTAAATGTTGTGGGGGGAGAGGTTGACGAGTGGGTGGGAAGGGTGGGATGGGGTCATAGAGACAAGCAGATTCCATTTATTATTTGTCTCTGTGGGGTAAACGAGGACTTGCACCTTCACAACATTAAGAAGGACTTGACGATGGCGCCATAATATCAGGAACCAAATGGGTTCTGTTATAGTCCCTTGTTCCCTCCATAGAAGGCAACACTAAAATCCCTAAAAATGTGAAGACTCAAAAGGAACAAAAGCAATAAAAGTAGATTTTGCATTGCAAGGATGAGTCCACTCACGCCCCCCCTGGACCTGACCCCCAGATAATGATGCAGAAGCAAGACTGGCTGAAACCATGGCAGATGCTGTATTACGGGAACATATCACATGTCCCGGCCCGGAGACCGGGACTGGACCCTCGCAGGTGGCGATGACCTGTACCCAACGACATCTCATAGACTCATATGTGCCAAAACCTAGAACTAGTGCCAAACCACTGTCCTACTCTCACAGGGAGCCCCGCACAATGCCAGACCTGGTAGATAGAAGCCCACTGTGTCAATGATAGAGACTGGACGATGTTATCCTCTCAGCTGCTTCTGTGGTAACATTAAATTAAAAAGCCAAAATTGCTCCTTTTACTCCAGATGTAGATTTATTTTTTTGCAGAAGGTCAATGAAATCAGCGACAAGTGGTTAAATGTAATTCCTGATATTTGCATGATGGGCAGCGTGTGGTTATTGGGATGATTGGTAAGTAATGCGTAAGGTTGATTGTTCCCTGTTATCCACCCCACCCACAGCTGAGGATAACCACAACATTGGTCTCGGGGATAAAAGTTGCTTTTACTGCAGCCGGAATGAGGGAATGCACATGAAGCAAATATGTCACAGTCTTTCGTGGGTAGGCCACGACAAATACAGTGTAGAGATGAATACTGACATGCAAGTGGGGTTCTAGAGCTTTAAGAGCACGGTTTGTTTAGATGTAGTATATGTATGCTGTTATAGGAAGGTTCAGAGTCTGTTGTAGATTAGAGCGAAAGGTACGCTATAACAATTGGGTTGTACAGACCTGGGAATCCTGGGGTAACTTCACAGCTAGTCAAGGCACATGCAAAAGTTCTTGGAGATAAATGTAGAAGGTTGCGGTGGGACGGGAGACCCTCAGTCTTTCCCAACACGCAGGCAGAAGCTTCGTCTTTAACACTCAGTATGCCCTACTGCTGAAGACGCATGTGTAAATCCAGACAGCAAGGATACAGGGTAGAAAGCCTTTAGCATCTTGGCTGTGGAAGTCAGGGAAGGATGAACGCCAGGCCTTGAGCTTGGAAGGGTACTCTGATCTGTGTGGCATCTTATCCAGACTGCGGAAATTTCAGCTTTGTCTGTCTAGATCCAAGTAGATCCACCTATTGAGCCCTGTGACTGAGTCACCGGCCAATAAGACAACACCCAATTTACATTTCAGATCCTTACAATGCAAAGGGATATAAACCATACATTTGGCTACTTAAAGGACAGACACAATCTGGACGGGTCACTACAATGCCACCCTGCCGCCCAGGTGCACAGAAAAACCTTCCAACCCCTGGTCCAAGCTGTGATGAACGCTCCGTTCACACTACACCACCTATGTGATGGTCTGGACTCACGATTGCAGTGTGGTGGAAAAACTAAATTCCTTCACCACAAATTTGGTCTTGGCTTCATCAATGCCTCAAATATCGAAGCCAACATGGAAGGAAAATAAAAGTGGGACAGAAATATCTGCCTACTAGTGATGAGTGAGCACTACCATGCTCGGGTACTCAGTACGAGCAGTTGGATGCTTGGATGGACGTGACTCGAGTACCGAGTATAATGGAAGTTGATAGAAAAACTCGAGCATTTTTCCTGGAAAAGTTTCTGAATAAATGCTTGCAATTCGAATTGACTTCTATTTCCTTGATTGTATCAAGCGATTGAGTTGCTAGTCTTCGTCTTTTCCTTCTATTCTTCCAGCCATGATGTCCTTCTCCAATGATAGCTCTCTTCGTATGATGTTTCCAAAGTCATAGGAAAGTCATAGCTTTGTAATCCTTGTCCACCAGGTCTTCTCAAGCCTAGATAGATCCACCAGGTCTTCTCTAAGCCTAATAGTTCTACCAGGGTGTTCCCCAAGCCTCAATAGTTCACCAGGTCTTCCACAAGCTAGATAGGGCCACCAGGGTCTAAGTAAAGATAGTTCCACCATGGTCTTCCCCAAGCCTAGATAGGGCCACAGGTCTAAGTAAGATAGTTTCTCCAGGGTTTTCTCCAAGCCTAGATGGGTTCCACCAGGGTCTTCCCCAAGCCTAGATAGGTCCACCAGGGTCTTCTCCAAGCCTAGATAGGTCCACCAGGGTCTTCCCAAGCTACATAGGTCCACCAGGGTCTTCCCAAGCCTAGAAGGTCCACCAGGGTCTTCCCAAGCCTAGATAGGTCTACCAGGGTCTTCTACAAGCCTAGATAGATCCACCAGGGTCTTCCCCAAGCCAATAGTCCACAGTCTCACAGCTCATGTCCACCAGGGTCTTCTCCAACCTAATAGCCCACCAGGCTCTCAAGCTAAATAGGTCAACCAGGGTCTTCTCCAAGCCTAGATAGGTCAACCAGGTCTTCTCCAAGCCTAGATATTTCCACCAGGTCTTCTCCAAGCCTAGATAGATCCACCAGGGTCTTCCCAAGCCTAAATAGGTCCACCAGGGTCTTCTCCAAGCCTAGATGTCCACAGGGTCTTCCCCAAGCCTAAATAGGTCCACCAGGGTCTTCCCAAGCCTAAATAGGTCCACCAGGTCTTCTCCAAGCCTAGATAGTCAACCAGGGTCTTCTCCAAGTCTAGATAGGTCCACCAGGGTCTTCTCCAAGCCTAGATATCACGAGGTCTTCTCCAATCCTAGTAGGTCACGGTCTTCTCCAAGCCTAATAGGTCAACCAGGTCTTCTCCAAGCCTAGATAGGTCAACCAGGGTCTTCTCCAAGCCTAGATATTTCCACCAGGTCTTCTCCAAGCCTAGATAGGTCCATCAGGTTCTTCGCCATTATCTTGATAGTATCAAGTATTTGGGTTGCTGGTCTTCCTCTTTGCCTTGTTTCTTCTATTCTTTTGACCATTATGTCCTTCTCCAGAGATTTCTCTCATCGTATGATTTGTCCAAAGTAGGCAAGTCGTATCTCGGTAATCCTCACTTTCACAGACAAAAGCCAAGAAAAAAAATCAAAAGAACAAATTGAGTATATATGAGCGAACAGAAGGAACTGAAGCACCGGTGTCGCTCCGAGCCTTCAAGCCGTACTGGGCACAAAGCGAGCACTATCTGGGTGCCAAGTCTAATAGCAACAAGTCCACAGCGAATCGACACATAAATAGCCGGCACTCACCAGATGCGTGCAAGGGTGGTCCTTTTTATTCCAGTTGGCGGTGTTACATGGTGCAGGGAGGGGGTAGCAGAGCGGACGACGGCCTGGACCCGTGGAAGCGCATACCAGCCAGCGCGAAACGGTGCCGTCGTCCGCCCTGCTACCCGCTAACCGCACCATGTAACACCGCCAACTTGGAATAAAAAGGACCACCTTTGCACACATCTGGTGAGTGCCGGCTATTTCTGTGTTGATTTGCAAATTGAGTATATACCCTATAGTAGGTAAATAAGTAAACAGTAGTGATGAGCGAGCACTACAATGCTCAGGTGCTCAAAACGTGCAGGTTAGACGCTTCGACTCGAGTGTCCAGTACAATGGAAATCCATGGGGAATTCAGCACAATACTTTAGTTCCCATTGATTTCTATTATACCCGATACACGAGTCGAAGTGTACAACCTACTCGTTTTAAGCACCGAGGCTCATACATGGTAGTGCTCGCTCATCAACTACTGCCTACCCCTATCCATCCACACAGTCATGATTTACATCCATGTTCTATCTATATTACTGGAAACAAACATCCAGTATAATTTTTGGGCACCCAGGATAATTTGGGGCATATTCACATATCCATGTGAATAAACCCATCTGATAATCCTGAGTGCACTGAATCAGATGTCCAGGTTTTTATCGGACCCATTGGTGTGTATGCATCACGGCGCGGACTTGGGAGTGTCCGGCTACAGTGCATGGCAATGGGCACAGATCAATGATGTCCGGCACACTATACACAACAATAGACAGGAGGACAACGGGGGTCCCTGCTCATAGGAAATGGGGAGGAAGTGACCTTACCTCCCTACCGTCCCTATACAGGTTCTGTCACCCCATCGCCAAGCAGGATACCTAGCCCCTCACTGGCCCAGATGTTAACCCTCAATAGGGAGATGGCCAGCGGGAGCACTAGTCCCAACCACTGCAATAATAACAACAAGAGGGAAGGGGAGACAGGGGAACAACAAGGCAACTTCATGCCTGCTGCCTCACTCCAAGGCAGCAGACGGCTTGGCAATGATCAACTCTCCAGAGGAGCTCCTTCACCTCAGGTAGTCAGGCCACAAATGAGTTTAATCACCAGCAAGGAATGCTGGAACATGTGACCATATAAAGGAGATGGGAGTGATCACAAAGTAGCCACAACTGGAAAGAGAAAGTCTCCAAAGTAAGAGAGACCATCGTGACAGTTTGATTGACTGGGATTTGGATCAAAAATGGACACTGCAAAAAAAGGTACTGAAAAAATCACAGAAGTATGAATAGCTACATAGACAATAATGGGTACACGTCAATCTGTCAAAAACTGACGCCTGAATGAGGCCTTAGGCTAAGGTTAGACGGACGTTATAAGACTCAGGCCGGTCATGTCTGCATTGTGTGTTGTCCAGGTCCATGTGCTCATCCGCAGGAGCCGCCTGCTGGGTCCATGCACTAGTTTGGGTCTATAAATCTGACTGGACTCACTGAATCTGTGATATTTTTTTTGCACGGTTCCTGCGCCCCAGCACATAGGAGAACACAGGGTCCGTGAGCGGACAGGGGAACAAAGGGGCAGCACACAGAGGAAACATAGATCTGTGCGAGCCTATGACAGCACACGGATGGTGCATGGATGTATGTACACGGTGGAGGCGTCCTGTGCCCCCATGACCGGATCAGAACACAACATTCCAAATGTAGACGTTCCTCTCAGATATCTCCTCTTCTGCATCTGTCAGGATCTGCCCTTTCACATCAGTGTTTTTTTCAAATCGCGGCCGATGCGGTGAAAAAACCGCATCTGCCGCGATTACCGTATACCGGCTGCACTTGCAGCATGGTTGCGGCGCGGTTTCGGTAAACGCCATACAATGTATAGGCGGACTTGCGGCAGGTGCGGCAAGTGCGGTTTTGGCACTTGCGGGAGGTGCGGCCGCGAAAAAAAAACGCAGCTGACAGCATTTTTTTTCGCGGCCGCACCTGCCGCAAGTGTTAAAACCGCACTTGCCGCACCTGCCGCAAGTCCGCCTATACATTGTATGGCGTTTACCGAAACCGCGCCGCAAGTGCAGCCGGTATGCGGTAATCGCGGCAGATGCGGTTTTTTCACCGCATCTGCCGCGATTTGAAAAAAACGCTGATGTGAAAGGGCCCTAAGAAGGGTTAACCCAAGAACTATGCCATACACTAGAGATCCCAATTACAGAACAACACACAATCTCCTTAATGTTAAGGTCACTGTGTTCTCCTATGTGACAATCTCCTAACATGAGTAAATTTCAGTATTATAAGCTTATTTCATAAACTGAATATATCCTAATTCTCAGAATATAAATGTAAATGAGATAAATGATAAAGACACTGATCACAATTAGAGAACACTCAGATCCCTGCAGGTTATTGGTGTTAATCTGAACCTGGTGCTAATGCCCTTCATTATCTGATAAACCCTATGTAACTGCAGCCTAACTTTCCAGTTTGCACTCACTGTGCAAAAATGGTGACTGACAACCTCTGGCAGCAGGTGTCCTGATGAAGGGACGGGGGTCGCCCTATCAGCCATAGCCACAGAAGATGGTTGTTCCAGTCTGTGATTTCTAGAATTTAGCATTTTTACAACATCACAAACTCTTTCAAGCCCCCATGAAGGCTGGTCACCCTCAAAAGACAACTGCAAGAGAGGACAGGATAATGCAGAGAATCTCCATGTGTAATCGTATCAACACTGCAGCTGGAATAGTTCGCCAGTTCAGCACTGAACAGGGTAAGGATCTGTCTCATAATACAGTGTCATGATGCCTAAGAGTATTTGGACTGAAAGCCGACTCTGCAGGGGCCAAACCTCTCATTAGCAGAAAGCATCACAAGGCTAGACTCACCTCTGGTGAGGAGCATGTTGTGTGGACAGAGGGGATGTGTCCACAGGTCATTGTAGTGATGAAAGCAAGTTTAATTTATTTGGGTCTGATGGGAAACATTATGTTTGTTGACAAACTGGGGAAAGACTGAACCCAAAGTGTGTAAAGAAGTCAGTGACAGGTGGTGGAAGAGGGGTGATGGTTTGGGGAATGTTTTCTGCAGGGGTTGGATCTCTCATACAGCTACATGGCAGAGTGAATGCAAGTGTGGATCAGAACCTTCTTCATCAACACGCGGGTCATTACTTGTGTTCAGCCTCAATCAGCAGCAATGTTCGTGTAGCACAATGTCCCCTGTCACACAGCAAAACGGGGAAAGCAGTTCCTTGACGCAGAAAATGTGGCGCCCCTGCGGATCCAGTCGCCACAGAGGTACTGCACCCCAGCCAGAGGTGTAGTGCCTCACTCTCGGGTAAGGAGGGGACACTGGCCGATATCCAGACACCCAGGCCAGGACTACCTCACTCCAGGTCAGGGTTAGAGCGAGAATGCTCCTAAGGCAGAGTACAGTCCCTGATCCTGTCTGGAGGGGAGGAACCAGGGTAGTGGGGTTGGGTGGAGAGTAGAGTTTAGGGGAGCACCTAGGAGGGAGAGAAGTCAGGGAGGACACACGTTAGTGACGTAGGACACGTGACCGAGAGTATAAAAGGATGAGAGGAACATCTAGAAGACAGTTGGGTAACTGGCAAGAGCTGAAGGAGTCTGTGAGGCCCAGAGTGTCTGTCAGCGAGGGGTAGCATCTGGAAAGAGACGTCCAGGGGACTGGAGCCCGTGGGAGCTCGTCCTAAGACCTGAGAGAGGCAAGACCGGATAGGGGAGTTGAAAGGAAGTGAGAGGGTGCACCAGAAGACGGAAGGGGTCCCAGGGGACTGGGTAGTGAGCAATCCACCCAGGGACACCCGCATCCACAGTGACGGAAATTGTGTGGAGGGACCAGGCTGCAAAGTAGGGGTACCAGGCCCCAGACTAGTGGAGAACAACCAGGCTTAGCTAGCGACCCGGAGGCTGGAGTATCTCCAAGTGCCGCAGCCGAAAGCGCACACACCCGCCGGAAAGGTGGCCACGTAGGGTCAAGGGACGGGCACCGTAGAAACCCTACCGAAGGCCCACGACCACTGGCTCGGGGCACTGTGCGTGAGGTGCAGGGCAGGAGGGTAAAGCAAGAGCAGAAGAAGAGTCGACCGTGAAAGGACAGTAGAAAGGGAGTACCGGTGAGTGCCACCGCGATACTCGGAAGATATCCGGATCCCTTCCTCCACCCCCAAGGACTTAATGCTCCAAGGGTTGTTTCAACGGTGACGACTGCTGTGACCGAGAACGACAAATATAATATTCATGTATATAGCGCTATTAGCTGTGAGTAAACATCGGGAGACTGATCCCCGCTGTGTGACTTTCTTGCTGCGCACCTGCGCTGTAACATCAGCACCAACTCACCCAGTAACATCTGTTGCCCTGGGGTCTGCCCTACCCGTGGAGGGATTACCAACTAAGCTGCCCTGCCACCAACCCCAGAGGAACGGTGTAGCAGCAGCGGCCATCAATAGCATAGCCACAACCCGTGGCATCACGTGAACAAGGATCCCTAGATCAAGTAACCCTTTCCTGAGAAGCCGCCTTCCCTTACCACCAGTCCCCAAAGAAGAGTTCCCCATATCCTTATCATTGACCGCTCAGGGGCCACGGACTGAGTCACACCACCGTGACATCCCAGTAATGCTCACCGACCCGGCTCCGTGTACTCCACGGCCCCCACATATAAACGTGGGCCGTACGGCCGGACACGAGCAGATCAGGGACGGTCCTTACACCGGATCATAAAAAAAGGAGAAAACAGCAACCGAAACTAAAGGAGGATAATGGAAGAGCAACAAGGCAGATCTCCATCATAGCGAGCCCAAGACAGGAACCTTGTCCTTTCTCTGGAATAGGGGGGGTCACTAAATAGTACCGGGGTCCTCAGAGGCCGGACGCTCTGATCGTCTGACGCCGAGATCCATCTTGTGCAGAATAAACAGGACAGAGAAGAGGAGAGAACTCTGGATGGAAGACATCAGCGCCATGACAGATCCTGACAGCAGGAGACATCAGCGCCATGACAGATCCTGACAGCAGGAGACATCAGCGCCATGACAGATCCTGACAGCAGAAGAAATCAGCGCCATGACAGATCCTGACAGCAGGAGAAATCAGCGCCATGACAGATCCTGACAGCAGGAGACATCAGCGCCATGACAGATCCTGACAGCAGGAGAAATCAGCGCCATGACAGATCCTGACAGCAGGAGAAATCAGCGCCATGACAGATCCTGACAGGAGAAGACATCAGCGCCATGACAGATCCTGACAGCAGGAGAAATCAGCGCCATGACAGATCCTGACAGCAGGAGACATCAGCGCCATGACAGATCCTGACAGCAGAAGAAATCAGCGCCATGACAGATCCTGACAGCAGAAGAAATCAGCGCCATGACAGATCCTGACAGCAGGAGAAATCAGCGCCATGACAGATCCTGACAGCAGGAGACATCAGCGCCATGACAGATCCTGACAGCAGGAGAAATCAGCGCCATGACAGATCCTGACAGCAGGAGAAATCAGCGCCATGACAGATCCTGACAGGAGAAGACATCAGCGCCATGACAGATCCTGACAGGAGAAGACATCAGCGCCATGACAGATCCTGACAGCAGGAGAAATCAGCGCCATGACAGATCCTGACAGCAGGAGACATCAGCGCCATGACAGATCCTGACAGCAGGAGAAATCAGCGCCATGACAGATCCTGACAGCAGGAGAAATCAGCGCCATGACAGATCCTGACAGCAGGAGAAATCAGCGCCATGACAGATCCTGACAGCAGAAGAAATCAGCGCCATGACAGATCCTGACAGCAGGAGAAATCAGCACCATGACAGATCCTGACAGCAGGAGACATCAGCGCCATGACAGATCCTGACAGCAGGAGAAATCAGCGCCATGACAGATCCTGACAGCAGGAGACATCAGCGCCATGACAGATCCTGACAGCAGAAGAAATCAGCGCCATGACAAATCCTGACAGCAGAAGAAATCAGCGCCATGACAGATCCTGACAGCAGGAGACATCAGCGCCATGACAGATCCTGACAGCAGAAGAAATCAGCGCCATGACAGATCCTGACAGCAGAAGACATCAGCGCCATGACAGATCCTGACAGCAGAAGAAATCAGCGCCATGACAGATCCTGACAGCAGAAGAAATCAGCGCCATGACAGATCCTGACAGCAGAAGACATCAGCGCCATGACAGATCCTGACAGCAGAAGAAATCAGCGCCATGACAGATCCTGACAGCAGAAGAAATCAGCGCCATGACAGATCCTGACAGCAGAAGACATCAGCGCCATGACAGATCCTGACAGCAGGAGACATCAGCGCCATGACAGATCCTGACAGCAGGAGACATCAGCGCCATGACAGATCCTGACAGCAGAAGAAATCAGCGCCATGACAGATCCTGACAGCAGAAGACATCAGCGCCATGACAGATCCTGACAGCAGGAGACATCAGCGCCATGACAGATCCTGACAGCAGGAGACATCAGCGCCATGACAGATCCTGACAGCAGGAGACATCAGCGCCATGACAGATCCTGACAGCAGAAGACATCAGCGCCATGACAGATCCTGACAGCAGGAGACGACCAGGGACCGTACAAGACATCAACTGCAGAAACCTGAGCTGGAAATAACAGTGCCAAAAAAGACCACCAAACTGTGCACAATAATAACACCATACACTGCTGAAATAATATCACCATATAGTGCTCAAACACAGCACCATGCAGTGCGCAATAATACCAACATATAGTGCCCAAATAATATCGCCATACAATGCCCCAATAATATAATAGCACCATTTGCTTAATAGATTCATGAAACTCATCATGTCTCTATGTGGATTCACTAACACTATTATATTGGGACCTTCTGTCTCAATGGTGGTTGACTGGGCAATGATTAGATTCATGAAACTCATCATGTAAGTAAGTAATGTAATGTATGTACACAGTGACTGCACCAGCAGAATAGTGAGTGCAGCTCTGGAGTATAATACAGGAGGGAACTCCGGATCAGTAATGTAATGTATGTACACAGTGACTGCACCAGCAGAATAGTGAGTGCAGCTCTGGAGTATAATACAGGAGGTAGCTCAGGATCAGTAATGTAATGTATGTACACAGTGACTGCACCCGCAGAATAGTGAGTGCAGCTCTGGAGTATAATACAGGAGGTAACTCAGGATCAGTAATGTAATGTTTGTACACAGTGACTGCACCAGCAGAATAGTGAGTGCAGCTCTGGAGTATAATGCAGGAGGTAACTCCGGATCAGTAATGTAATGTATGTACACAGTGACTGCACCAGCAGAATAGTGAGTGCAGCTCTGGAGTGTAATACAGGAGGTAACTCAGGATCAGTAATGTAATGTACACAGTGACTGCACCAGCAGAATAGTGAGTGCAGCTCTGGACTATAATACAGGAGGTAACTCAGGATCAGTAATGTAATGTATGTACACAGTGACTGCACCAGCAGAATAGTGAGTGCAGCTCTGGAGTATAATACAGGAGGTAACTCAGGATCAGTAATGTAATGTTTGTACACAGTGACTGCACCAGCAGAATAGTGAGTGCAGCTCTGGAGTATAATGCAGGAGGTAACTCCGGATCAGTAATGTAATGTATGTACACAGTGACTGCACCAGCAGAATAGTGAGTGCAGCTCTGGAGTGTAATACAGGAGGTAACTCAGGATCAGTAATGTAATGTATGTACACAGTGACTGCACCAGCAGAATAGTGAGTGCAGCTCTGGAGTATAATACAGGAGGTAACTCAGGATCAGTAATGTAATGTAGATGTAGCGACCGGTGGTAAGGCCGCGGGTGTGTGTGTATGATCTTTCTCAACAGAATCCCCATACTCAGGTTTAACCGATAATAACATTTCTTTACTGTAAAACATATTTATCTCACAGTCAACCGAACTATATGCGCACTTGTATATATTAGAGTCTCTGGATCTTCACTTCTTCCGGGTACGCAGCAAGAAAAGAAAACAACACAACAATGAAGGTATCTTTCCCTAACTTTCCCTAAAATCACGTACCAGTCTTATCACAGAAGAAGATGTCGCTCCCACGTAGCAGGCCTGGGGATCTCCTCACTCTTCTTCTTTGGTCTCCTTCTGCAGGTAACAGTCTGTCTCTCCCAGTCTCAGGGCACACAGAGCAACAGCAGAAGGGAGATCACAGCAGCACAAATGGCTCCCTTATGTCGGTCACGGCCCCAGCACATGCACTCTGGGTGCTCGGCGGGCGAGGTTTTGCAGAGCGGCCAGAGTCACAGCACCAAAGTCCAGTGGCTTCTGCGGGGTGATTTTTCCGGCAAGGTGTAGCAAAGTAGTCCACTTTAAACAGACATCCGCAGGTAGATCTTCTCCGCTCTGGATTTATACTGCTCTGATTTTCTGCTTTCACTTCCTGGTTAAACAACAGAGATGGCTGGGAGTTTCCCAGCTCTGTGATTGTACAGTCCACTGATGCCCCCTGGTGGACAAGTGCGGACTGTGCACAGTTCATTTCTATATCCATTTCTATGATACAGTCTGAATTGCACACCTCATTACATACCCCCCCACTTAAAGGTTGACAGTCCCTGTCAACAACCATCGGCTCCAGGGCAGTGATGGCCGTTGATATCACAGGGATTGATCTCCGGCGGAGTAGGGACCTCTGTTGGGGGAAACCGTCATCCCTCCGTTCACCTTCGCTCCCTTGTTCAGGGCTCACAATATCTCCAATAAACTCAGTCACGTTTTCTACCCGGGGAGAGTAGGATCGCCGGCGGTAGCGGCGCCGGTTGGGGGCAAATCTGCTTCCTTTAACGGGAACACCCCCAGGACCGGTGACGTCGGCGGCCTCTGTACCCCTCTCTCCCTTCACAACATCAAACTGTACCAGCTCCCCATCACCAACGCTGCGGAGGCACTTACGAGGATTTTTACGCTTTATGGCAGTCTGATGTACAAACACGTCATCCTTTGTGTCATTCCTGTTGATGAAGCCATACCCATCGCGGACATTAAACCACTTCACCGTCCCCTGGACCCGAGTGGCCAGTACTTGCTTATCGGTCTGGCTCTGTCTCTTCACACCCTTGTCCCTGATCTCCCCTGCCGAGCGAACCGCTTTGGCTGGGGCGTCTAGTTTAAAGGTGGCTGCTGTTGTGGGGCATGGCTTGCTGGTTCTGGTATATCGGACCACGGGTGGAGGATGCGGACAACGGTTTGCCCTATGGCGGGGGTCGCCGCATGTCCAGCACCTTCCCATAGGCCGACTGGGTTGCTGTCTCGCTTGCCTGTCCGCCTGTTGGTCTAGCATGAGCTGCAGCTGTAGTATCTGTTTCTGCAACTCTGCTACTATTTGCTTCAATTCTTCCGTGTCACTGCTCGGACTGCTGGCACCGGATATGGACCTGCAGGCCGTAGTATAAGTCTGGTTATAAGCTACTACCGGGAGGAGATTCTGTTGATCACACATCCTGCCGACTACGCCAGATGTAGCGACCGGTGGTAAGGCCGCGGGTGTGTGTGTATGATCTTTCTCAACAGAATCCCCATACTCAGGTTTAACCGATAATAACATTTCTTTACTGTAAAACATATTTATCTCACAGTCAACCGAACTATATGCGCACTTGTATATATTAGAGTCTCTGGATCTTCACTTCTTCCGGGTACGCAGCAAGAAAAGAAAACAACACAACAATGAAGGTATCTTTCCCTAACTTTCCCTAAAATCACGTACCAGTCTTATCACAGAAGAAGATGTCGCTCCCACGTAGCAGGCCTGGGGATCTCCTCACTCTTCTTCTTTGGTCTCCATCTGCAGGTAACAGTCTGTCTCTCCCAGTCTCAGGGCAAACAGAGCAACAGCAGAAGGGAGATCACAGCAGCACAAATGGCTCCCTTATGTCGGTCACGGCCCCAGCACATGCACTCTGGGTGCTCGGCGGGCGAGGTTTTGCAGAGCGGCCAGAGTCACAGCACCAAAGTCCAGTGGCCCAGGATCAGTCACAGGGGCTTCTGCGGGGTGATTTTTCCGGCAAGGTGTAGCAAAGTAGTCCACTTTAAACAGACATCCGCAGGTAGATCTTCTCAGCTCTGGATTTATACTGCTCTGATTCTCTGCTTTCACTTCCTGGTTAAACAACAGAGATGGCTGGGAGTTTCCCAGCTCTGTGATTGTACAGTCCACTGATGCCCCCTGGTGGACAAGTGCGGACTGTGCACAGTTCATTTCTATATCCATTTCTATGATACAGTCTGAATTGCACACCTCATTACATACCCCCCCACTTAAAGGTTGACAGTCCCTGTCAACAACCATCGGCTCCAGGGCAGTGATGGCCGTTGGTATCACAGGGATTGATCTCCGGCGGAGTAGGGACCTCTGTTGGGGGAAACCGTCATCCCTCCGTTCACCTTCGCTCCCTTGTTCAGGGCTCACAATATCTCCAATAAACTCAGTCACGTTTTCTACCCGGGGAGAGTAGGATCGCCGGCGGTAGCGGCGCCGGTTGGGGGCAAATCTGCTTCCTTTAACGGGAACACCCCAGGACCGGTGACGTCGGCGGCCTCTGTACCCCTCTCTCCCTTCACAACATCAAACTGTACCAGCTCCCCATCACCAACGCTGCGGAGGCACTTACGAGGATTTTTACGCTTTATGGCAGTCTGATGTACAAACACGTCATCCTTTGTGTCATTCCTGTTGATGAAGCCATACCAATCGCGGACATTAAACCACTTCACCGTCCCCTGGACCCGAGTGGCCAGCACTTGCTTATCGGTCTGGCTCTGTCTCTTCACACCCTTTTCCCTGATCTCCCCTGCCGAGCGAACCGCTTTGGCTGGGGCGTCTAGTTTAAAGGTGGCTGCTGTTGTGGGGCATGGCTTGCTGGTTCTGGTATATCGGACCACGGGTGGAGGATGCGGACAACGGTTTGCCCTATGGCGGGGGTCGCCGCATGTCCAGCACCTTCCCATAGGCCGACTGGGTTGCTGTCTCGCTTGCCTGTCCGCCTGTTGGTCTAGCATGAGCTGCAGCTGTAGTATCTGTTTCTGCAACTCTGCTACTATCTGCTTCAATTCTTCCGTGTCACTGCTCGGACTGCTGGCACCGGATATGGACCTGCAAGCCGTAGTATAAGTCTGGTTATAAGCTACTACCGGGAGGAGATTCTGTTGATCACACATCCTGCCGACTACGCCAGATGTAGCGACCGGTGGTAAGGCCGCGGGTGTGTGTGTATGATCTTTCTCAACAGAATCCCCATACTCAGGTTTAACCGATAATAACATTTCTTTACTGTAAAACATATTTATCTCACAGTCAACCAAACTATATGCGCACTTGTATATATTAGAGTCTCTGGATCTTCACTTCTTCCGGGTACGCAGCAAGAAAAGAAAACACAACAATGAAGGTATCTTTCCCTAACTTTTCCTAAAATCACGTACCAGTCTTATCACAGAAGAAGATGTCGCTCCCACGTAGCAGGCCTGGGGATCTCCTCACTCTTCTTCTTTGGTCTCCTTCTGCAGGTAACAGTCTGTCTCTCCCAGTCTCAGGGCACACAGAGCAACAGCAGAAGGGAGATCACAGCAGCACAAATGGCTCCCTTATGTGGTCACGGCCCCAGCACATGCACTCTGGGTGCTCGGCGGGCGAGGTTTTGCAGAGCGGCCAGAGTCACAGCACCAAAGTCCAGTGGCCCAGGATCAGTCACAGGGGCTTCTGCGGGGTGATTTTTCCGGCAAGGTGTAGCAAAGTAGTCCACTTTAAACAGACATCCGCAGGTAGATCTTCTCAGCTCTGGATTTATACTGCTCTGATTCTCTGCTTTCACTTCCTGGTTAAACAACAGAGATGGCTGGGAGTTTCCCAGCTCTGTGATTGTACAGTCCACTGATGCCCCCTGGTGGACAAGTGCGGACTGTGCACAGTTCATTTCTATATCCATTTCTATGATACAGTCTGAATTGCACACCTCATTACATATATACACAGTGACTGCACCAGCAGAATAGTGAGTGCAGCTCTGGAGTATAATACAGGAGGTGACTCAGGATCAGTAATGTAATGTATGTACACAGTGACTGCACCAGCAGAATAGTGAGTGCAGCTCTGGAGTATAATACAGGAGGTAACTCAGGATCAGTAATGTATGTACGCAGTGACTGCACCAGCAGAATAGTGAGTGCAGCTCTGGAGTATAATACAGGAGGTAACTCAGGATCAGTAATGTAATGTATGTACACAGTGACTGCACCAGCAGAATAGTGAGTGCAGCTCTGGAGTATAATACAGGAGGTAACTCAGGATCAGTAATGTAATGTATGTACACAGTGACTGCACCAGCAGAATAGTGAGTGCAGCTCTGGAGTATAATACAGGAGGTAACTCAGGATCAGTAATGTAATGTATGTACACAGTGACTGCACCAGCAGAATAGTGAGTGCAGCTCTGGAGTATAATACAAGAGGTAACTCAGGATCAGTAATGTATGTACACAGTGACTGCACCAGCAGAATAGTGAGTGCAGCTCTGGAGTATAATACAGGAGGTAACTCAGGATCAGTAATGTAATGTATGTACACAGTGACTGCACCAGCAGAATAGTGAGTGCAGCTCTGGAGTATAATACAGGAGGTAACTCAGGATCAGTAATGTAATGTATGTACACAGTGACTGCACCAGCAGAATAGTGAGTGCAGCTCTGGAGTATAATACAGGAGGTAACTCAGGATCAGTAATGTAATGTATGGACACAGTGACTGCACCAGCAGAATAGTGAGTGCAGCTCTGGAGGATAATACAGGAGGTAACTCAGGATCAGTAATGTAATGTATGTACACAGTGACTGCACCAGCAGAATAGTGAGTGCAGCTCTGGAGTATAATACAGGAGGTAACTCAGGATCAGTAATGTATGTACGCAGTGACTGCACCAGCAGAATAGTGAGTGCAGCTCTGGAGTATAATACAGGAGGTAACTCAGGATCAGTAATGTAATGTATGTACACAGTGACTGCACCAGCAGAATAGTGAGTGCAGCTCTGGAGTATAATACAGGAGGTAACTCAGGATCAGTAATGTAATGTATGTACACAGTGACTGCACCAGCAGAATAGTGAGTGCAGCTCTGGAGTATAATACAGGAGGTAACTCAGGATCAGTAATGTAATGTATGTACACAGTGACTGCACCAGCAGAATAGTGAGTGCAGCTCTGGAGTATAATACAAGAGGTAACTCAGGATCAGTAATGTATGTACACAGTGACTGCACCAGCAGAATAGTGAGTGCAGCTCTGGAGTATAATACAGGAGGTAACTCAGGATCAGTAATGTAATGTATGTACACAGTGACTGCACCAGCAGAATAGTGAGTGCAGCTCTGGAGTATAATACAGGAGGTAACTCAGGATCAGTAATGTAATGTATGTACACAGTGACTGCACCAGCAGAATAGTGAGTGCAGCTCTGGAGGATAATACAGGAGGTAACTCAGGATCAGTAATGTAATGTATGTACACAGTGACTGCACCAGCAGAATAGTGAGTGCAGCTCTGGAGTATAATACAGGAGGTAACTCAGGATCAGTAATGTAATGTATGTACACAGTGACTGCACCAGCAGAATAGTCAGTGCAGCTCTGGAGGATAATACAGGAGGTAACTCAGGGTCAGTAATGTAATGTATGTACACAGTGACTGCACCAGCAGAATAGTGAGTGCAGCTCTGGAGGATAATACAGGAGGTAACTCAGGATCAGTAATGTAATGTATGTACACAGTGACTGCACCAGCAGAATAGTGAGTGCAGCTCTGGAGTATAATACAGGAGGTGACTCAGGATCAGTAATGTAATGTATGTACACAGTGACTGCACCAGCAGAATAGTGAGTGCAGCTCTGGAGTATAATACAGGAGGTAACTCAGGATCAGTAATGTAATGTATGTACACAGTGACTGCACCAGCAGAATAGTGAGTGCAGCTCTGGAGTATAATACAGGAGGTAACTCAGGATCAGTAATGTAATGTATGTACACAGCGACTTCACCAGCAGAATAGTGAGTGCAGCTCTGGAGTATAATACAGGAGGTAACTCAGGATCAGTAATGTAATGTATGTACACAGTGACTGCACCAGCAGAATAGTGAGTGCAGCTCTGGAGTATAATACAGGAGGTAACTCAGGATCAGCAATGTAATGTATGTACACAGTGACTGCACCAGCAGAATAGTGAGTGCAGCTCTGGAGTATAATACAGGAGGTAACTCAGGATCAGTAATGTAATGTATGTACACAGTGACTGCACCAGCAGAATAGTGAGTGCAGCTCTGGAGTATAATACAGGAGGTAACCCAGGATCAGTAATGTAATGTATGTACACAGTGACTGCAGCTCTCAGGATTTGTGATTGTCACCTGTTTCTTGCTTGTTTTCCCTTGTGTTGCCGGCAGAGGGCGCTCGCACTTCACGCATGCGCACTGTTAACATCTGCACTTTGCCGCTACCTGTGGTGTGGGTGTGGCTTGTAGTTGTGGGCGTGGTTAGGTGGGTCTCTTATTCCCGCAGTTCAGCCTCGCTCGTACATTAGGTGACACAGCGCCATCTGGTGGCGGACCGTCGGAAGCGCAGGATCGTCTCCATGATGCTCCGCGCTGCGGGCGGTGAGAGGATGACGCAGTGCGGCGCATGCTCCGAGGGCGGCGGGAGGAGAGGAAGGGGAAGAGGTGGAGCAGGAGCCGGAGCGGCTACAAAAAGGTAAAATCCCCCGAAATCACCCCGGATACTGAGCCCCTGCCCCGCCCCCACCCGCAGGGCGGCCCCGGAGCCAGAGCGCCCGCAGCGGGAGGCCGGAGAGGCGGCCCCGCCATAGACACAGCCCGGGAGAGCAAGAGACACCGGGAGAGGAGGAGAGAGAGAGAGAGACACCGGGAGAGGAGGAGAGAGAGACACCGGGAGAGGAGGAGAGAGAGAGAAACACCGGGAGAGGAGGAGAGAGACACCGGGAGAGGAGGAGAGAGAGAGAGACACCGGGAGAGGAGGAGAGAGAGACACCGGGAGAGGAGGAGACAGAGAGAGAGACACCGGGAGAGGAGGAGAGAGACACCGGGAGAGGAGGGGAGAGACACCGGGAGAGGAGGGGAGAGACACCGGGAGAGGAAGAGAGAGAGAGACACCGGGAGAGGAGGGAGAGACACCGAGAGAGAGAGACACCGGGAGAGGAGAGAGAGAGACACCGAGAGAGAGAGACACCGGGAGAGGAGGAGAGAGAGAGACACCGGGAGAGGAGGAGAGAGAGAGACACCGGGAGAGGAGGAGAGAGAGAGACACCGGGAGAGGAGGAGAGAGAGAGACAACCGGGAGAGGAGGAGAGAGAGACACCGGAGAGAGAGAAGAGACACCGGGAGAGGAGGAGAGAGAGAGACACCGGGGAGGAGGAGAGAGAGAGAGAGACACCGGGAGAGGAGGAGAGAGACACCGGGAGAGGAGGGGAGAGACACCGGGAGAGGAGGAGAGAGAGACACCGGGAGAGGAGGAGAGAGAGACACCGGGAGAGGAAGAGAGAGAGACACCGGGAGAGGAAGAGAGAGAGACACCGGGAGAGGAGGGGAGAGAGACACCGGGAGAGGAAGAGAGAGAGAGACACCGGGAGAGGAAGAGAGAGAGAGACACCGGAGAGGAGGGGAGAGACACCGGGAGAGGAGGAGAGAGAGACACCGGGAGAGGAGGGGAGAGACACCGGGAGAGGAGGAGAGAGACACCGGAGAGAGAGGAGAGAGAGAGAGAGACACCGGGAGAGAGAGACACCGGGAGAGGAGAGAGAGAGACACCGAGAGAGAGAGAGACACCGGGAGAGGAGAGAGAGAGACACCGGGAGAGGAGGAGAGAGAGAGACACCGGGAGAGGAGGAGAGAGAGACACACCGGGAGAGGAGGAGAGAGAGAGACACCGGGAGAGGAGGAGAGAGAGAGAGAGAGAACCGGGGAGAGGAGGAGAGAGACACCGGGAGAGGAGAGGGAGAGGACACCGGGAGAGGAGGAGAGAGAGACACCGGAGAGAGGGAAGAGAGAGAGACACCGGGAGAGGAAGAGAGAGAGACACCGGGAGAGAGGAGAGAGAGAGAACACCGGGAGAGGAGGAGAGAGAGAGAGACACCGGGAGAGGAAGGAGAGAGAGAGAGACACCGGGAGAGGAGGAGAGAGAGAGAGAGACACCGGGAGAGGAGGAGAGAGACACCGGGAGAGGAGGAGAGAGACACCGGGAGAGGAGGAGAGAGACACCGGGAGAGGAGGAGAGGGGGAGAGAGACACCGGGAGAGAGGGGAGAGAGACACCGGGAGAGGGGGGAGGAGAGGACACCGGGAGAGGGGGAGAGAGACACCGGGAGAGAGGAGGAGAGAGAGAGAGACACCAGGAGAGGAGGAGAGAGAGAGAGAGGACACCGGGGAGAGGAGGAGAGAGAGAGAGAGACACCGGGAGAGGAAGAGAGAGAGAGAGAGAGAGACACCGGGAGAGGAAGAGAGAGAGAGAGAGAGACACCGGGAGAGGAGAGAGAGAGAGACACCGGGAGAGGAGAGAGAGAGAGACACCGGGAGAGGAGAGAGAGAGAGAGAGAGACACCGGGAGAGGAGGAGAGAGAGAGAGAGACACCGGGAGAGGAGGAGAGAGAGAGAGAGACACCGGGAGAGGAGGAGAGAGAGAGAGAGAGACACCGGGAGAGGAGGAGAGAGAGAGAGAGACACCGGGAGAGGAGGAGAGAGAGAGAGAGACACCGGGAGAGGAGGAGAGAGAGAGAGAGACACCGGGAGAGAGGAGGAGAGAGAGAGAGAGACACCGGGAGAGGAGGAGAGAGAGAGACACCGGGAGAGGAGGAGAGAGAGAGAGACACCGGGAGAGGAGGAGAGAGACACCGGGAGAGAGAAGGGAGAGGAAGAGAGAGACACCAGGAGAGGAAGGGAGAGGAAGAGAGAGACACCGGGAGAGGAAGAGAGAGAGAGAGAGAGACACCGGGAGAGGAAGAGAGAGAGAGAGAGAGACACCGGGAGAGGAGGAGAGAGACACCGGGAGAGGAAGGGAGAGGAAGAGAGAGACACCGGGAGAGGAAGAGAGAGACACCGGGAGAGGAGGAGAGAGAGAGAGAGACACCGGGAGAGGAGGAGAGAGAGAGAGAGACACCGGGAGAGGAGGAGAGAGAGAGAGAGACACCGGGAGAGGAGGAGAGAGAGAGAGAGACACCGGGAGAGGAGGAGAGAGAGAGACACCGGGAGAGGAGGAGAGAGAGAGACACCGGGAGAGGAGGAGAGAGAGAGACACCGGGGGAGGGGAGAGAGACACCGGGAGAGGAGGAGAGAGACACCGGGAGAGGAAGGGAGAGGAAGAGAGAGACACCGGGAGAGGAAGGGAGAGGAAGAGAGAGAGACTCCGGGAGAGGAAGAGAGAGAGAGAGAGAGAGACACCGGGAGAGGAAGAGAGAGAGAGAGAGACACCGGGAGAGAGGAGAGAGAGACACCGGGAGAGGAAGGGAGAGGAAGAGAGAGACACCGGGAGAGGAGGAGAGAGAGAGAGACACGGGGACACGAGTAGGTTTCCAAACCGTCCTATGAGCACAGAGTGGTGGATACCGCATTTCCCTCATGAGACCCGTGTGAATTGTCAGCAGTAGCTCAGACACCTCACACTGGTCGGGGCTCAGGGATTATTAGGACGAAGGTTTTTACACAAAAAACATTTTTTTTTTTGCACTGATAAATTAAAAAAATGCAAAATTGATTCCATTTGGGAGCTGTGTGTTATTAGTATTATATACCGGGAGAGAAACATAGGGAACCCACTGTATACACCAGGAGACCACTGTATATACCAGGAGACCACTGTATATACCAGGAGACCACTGTATATACCAGGAGACCACTGTATATACCAGGAGACCACTGTATATACCAGGAGACCACTGTATATACCAGGAGACCACTGTATATACCAGGAGACCACTGTATACACCAGGAGACCACTGTATATACCAGGAGACCACTGTATATACCCAGAGAGCTGCCACACACACAGCCCGGGAGAGGGAGACACGGGGAGCCGTATACAGCAGAGCAGGGATGAAGGAAGTGGGCAGTAAACTGAGGCTCCATTCACACTGTGCGTTTTTGCTCATCATTTGTTGTAGCCAGAACCAGCAGTGGGTGATAAATCCAGAAGTGACGAGTTTCCATTATATTTTTCCTCTGATTGTTCCTCTCCTGGTTTTGGCTACAAAAACTGATGAGCAAAAACAAGACTAAAAGCGCCCAGTGTGAATGGAGACTTAGGGCCACGTCACACACACAGATAATTATACAGATTGTTGTCAGATCTCTGGTTGCAGTGAAATTATGGACTGATTGTTACATTTGCACACAGTCACAAAATAGAACAATGTGTCCATGATTTCACTGCAACCAGAGATCTGTGACCAATATCTGCACAGATATCTGTGTGTAACTGGGCCTATAAAGGTACCGTCACACGGGGTAACCTTGCCGGCAACCCAGGGGCCTGGAGAAGTTGAAGCGACATCGCTAGTGCGTCGCTACATGTAACAGGGTGATTACAACGGCAATGAGTTGCTTGATCGGAGTTGCCAGGTTTCCCATCATGTTGGTTGGGCGGTTTGCTCTGGCAGAATCACCCAGTCTGACACTGCAAAAGCGATGTTGAAAGCAACTTCCCCCATTCACTGCAATGTTAAATGATTGCTGCATGGGCTGAGTTTAACCCTTGCAGCGATAGTTGCTGTCAACATCGCTACTGCGTTGCCGGTGATGTCTCCTCGTGTAACATCTCCACTACGATCTTGGCAAAGTTCATAAAACGTGTGCGCTCCCGTGAGTTGCCGGCGATGTTGCCTCGTGTGACGGTACCTTAAGGCTGCAGATAGAGGGAAGTTTCATCTGCTGTAGGTCAAATCAGTCCATTAATGCAGCTGTGCTAATCTAGGAGAGCTAGTGAAGACAGCAGCACCCTGGATACACACAGAGCTCACTTACAGTCTATGTAAATGCCCCGTTACACGGCACGATGTCGGCAACTATCTCGTGGGCGTGCGGTCGTTTCCGACATTGATTTGACATAGCTGGTGAGATGTCACACGTCTAGATATCGTTGATGACTCACCAACAATGTTGTGAGCAGGTATCGTTCACACAATCCAGCGAACGATACCTGCTCATTGCTGTGAATGGGTGAAGTCGTCCACGACATCGTTATCGCGGTGTCACACACAGCGATACGGCAGATTGATAGAGTTGATACCAGGTTTTACAACATCTTAATAAACCTTTCAACTCCGATTCAATGATTTATCGTGCTGTTACACACAACGACGCACTTGCAATGTTGTTTCAACGTTGCTCAAACTGTGACGTTTCAGCGATATCGCCCACGATGTAATGCTGTGTAACGAGGCCTTTACTGGGAGAGGCACAGAGACCTCACATCTAGCCTATATTACTGGAGAGGCACAGAGACCTCACATCCAGCCTATATTACTGGGAGAGGCACAGAGACCTCACATCTAGCCTATATTACTGGAGAGACACACAGACCTCACATCCAGCCTATATTACTGGAGAGACACACAGTAGCTCTAATCTCCAGACCTATATTACTGGAGAGACACACACATAGACCTACACATCCAGCCTATATTACTGGGAGAGACACACAGACCTCACATCCAGCCTATATTACTGGAGAGACACACAGACCTCACATACAGCCTATATTCCTGGAGAGGACACACAGACCTCACATCCAGCCTATATTACTGGAGAGACACACAGACCTCACATCCAGCCTATATTACTGGAGAGACACACAGACCTCACATCCAGCCTATATTACTGGGAGAGACACACAGACCTCACATACAGCCTATATTCCTGGCAGAGACACACAGACCTCACATCCAGCCTATATTACTGGAGAGACACACAGAGCTCACATCCAGCCTATATTACTGAGAGAACACACAGAGCTCACATCCAGCCTATATTACTAGAGACACACAGACCTCACATCCAGCCTATATTACGGAGAGACACACACAGACCTCACATCCAGCCTATATTACTGGAGAGACAACAGACCTCACATCCAGCCTATATTACAGGGAGACACACACAGACCTCACATCCAGCCTATGTTACTGGAGAGACACACAGACCTCACATCCAGCCTATATTACTGGAGAGACACACAGACCTCACATCCAGCCTATATTACTGGAGAGACACACAGAGCTCACATCCAGCCTATATTACTGGAGAGACACACAGACCTCACATCCAGCCTATATTACTGGAGATACACAGAGCTCACATCCAGCCTATATTACTGGAGAGACACAGACCTCACATCCAGCCTATATTACTGGAGAACACACAGAGCTCACATCCAGCCTATGTTACTGGAGAGACACACAGACCTCACATCCAAACCTATATTACTGGAGAGACACAGACCTCACATCCAGCTTATATTACTGGAGACACACAGACCTCACATCCAACCTATATTACTGGAGAGACACACAGACCTCACATCCAACCTATATTACTGGAGAGACACACAGACCTCACATCCAGCCTATATTACTGGAGAGACACACAGACCTCACATCCAGCCTATATTACTGGAGAGACACACAGACCTCACATCCAGCCTATATTACTGGAGAGACACACAGACCTCACATCCAGCCTATATTACTGGAGAGACACACAGACCTCACATCCAGCCTATATTACTGGAGAGACACACAGACCTCACATCCAGCCTATATTACTGGAGGAACACACAGAGCTCACATCCAGCCTATATTACTGGAGAACACACAGACCTCACATCCAGCCTATATTACTGGAGAGACACACAGACCTCACATCCAGCCTATATTACTGGAGAGACACACAGACCTCACATCCAGCCTATATTACTGGAGACACACACAGAGCCTCACATCCAGCCTATATTACTGGAGAGACACAAGCTCACATCCAGCCTATATTACTGGAGAGACACAGACCTCACATCCAGCCTATATTACTGGAGAGACACACAGGCCTCACATCCAGCCTATATTACTGGAGAGACACACAGACCTCACATCCAGCCTATATTACTGGAGAGACACACAGACCTCACATCCAGCCTATATTACTGGAGAGACACACAGACCTCACATCTAGCCTATATTACTGGAGACACACAGACCTCACATCCAGCCTATATTACTGGAGAACACCAGACCTCACATCCAGCCTATATTACTGGAGAGAACACACAGACCTCACATCCAGCCTATATTACTGGAGAGACACACACAGACCTCACATCCAGCCTATATTACTGGGAGACACACAGACCTCACATCCAGCCTATATTACTGGAGACACACACAGACCTCACATCCAGCCTATATTACTGGAGAGACACACAGACCTCACATCCAGCCTATATTACTGGAGAGACACACAGACTCACATCCAACCTATATTACTGGAGAGACACACACAGACATCACATCCAGCCTATATTACTGGAGAACACACAGACTCACATCCAGCCTATATTACTGGAGAGAGACACACAAGACACTCACATCCAGCCTATATTACTGGAGAGACACACAGACCTCACATCCAGCCTATATTACTGGAGAGACACACAGACCTCACATCCAGCCTATATTACTGGAGAGACACACAGACTCACATCCAGCCTATATTACTGGAGAGACACACAGACCTCACATCCAGCCTATATTACTGGGAGAGACACACAGACCTCACATCCAGCCTATATTACTGGAGAGACACACAGACCTCACATCCAGCCTATATTACTGGAGAGACACACAGACCTCACATCCAGCCTATATTACTGGAGAGACACACAGACCTCACATCCAGCCTATATTACTGGAGAGACACACAGACCTCACATCCAGCCTATATTACTGGAGAGACACACAGACCTCACATCCAGCCTATATTACTGGAGAGACACACAGACCTCACATCCAGCCTATATTACTGGAGAGACACACAGACCTCACATCCAGCCTATATTACTGGAGAGACACACAGACCTCACATCCAGCCTATATTACTGGAGAACACACAGACTCACATCCAGCCTATATTACTGGAGAACACACAGACCTCACATCCAGCCTATATTACTGGAGAGACACACAGACCTCACATCCAGCCTATATTACTGGAGACACACCAGACCTCACATCCAGCCTATATTACTGGAGACACACACAAGCTCACATCCAGCCTATATTACTGGAGAGACACACAGACTCACATCCAGCCTATATTACTGGAGAGACACACAGACCTCACATCCAGCCTATATTACTGGAGAGACACACAGACCTCACATCCAGCCTATATTACTGGAGAGACACACAGACCTCACATCCAGCCTATATTACTGGAGAGACACACAGACCTCACATCCAGCCTATATTACTGGAGAACACACAGACCTCACATCCAGCCTATATTACTGGAGAACACACAGACCTCACATCCAGCCTATATTACTGGAGACACACAGACCTCACATCCAGCCTATATTACTGGAGAGACACACAGACCTCACATCCAGCCTATATTACTGGAGAGACACACACAGACCTCACATCCAGCCTATATTACTGGAGACACACACAGACCTCACATCCAGCCTATATTACTGGAGACGACACACAGACCTCACATCCAGCCTATATTACTGGAGAGACACACAGACCTCACATCCAGCCTATATTACTGGGAGACACACAGACTCACATCCAACCTATATTACTGGAGTAACACACAGACATCACATCCAGCCTATATTACTGGGAGTAACACACAGACATCACATCCAGCCTATATTACTGGGAGAGACACACAGACCTCACATCCAGCCTATATTACTGGGAGAGACACACAGACCTCACATCCAGCCTATATTACTGGAGAGACACACAGAGCTCACATCCAACCTATATTACTGGGAGAGACACACAGACATCACATCCAGCCTATATTACTGGGAGAGACACACAGACCTCACATCCAGCCTATATTACTGGGAGGGACACTCGCATTCAACATTTCCCAGTTTCCTCTACTCATTTAGTACATAGTCCGGTTAGTTTTGAGTTCCCTGACCTGCACAGGGGTCCGGTGGGATGTTGGGCTTCTTGGCTGTTTTTGGATGGACCAGTATAACCAGTTGAATTTCTGTTCTCTATTCTCATTTAGCCAAAACACTGGAGGCCATAGTGAATGCCCTCGCCATGTCTGGCGACACGGAGGAGGTAACTCGCCTCCGTAAGCCCCGTTTTCTTATGAGGAGAACCAGATCCTGATCAGAGAGGTGCGATCCCATTACTCTATGCTGTACGGGGCACAGAGCCGGCGCCTGAGCGTGGCAGAGCGACGCCGTGTGTGGGAGGGCATCGCCGCAAAGATCAACGCCATCACCAACTGGAAGAGGACGGCCCAGGAGGTCCAGAAACGCTGGAATGACTTCAAGAGGCGGACCAAGGAGAAGCTGGCCCGTATCCCTCACTCCACGCAGAACGGGTCCGCGGAGGACGTCCTCACAGCAGAGGAGGAAACCATCTTTGCCATCCTGGGGCCGGGGGTGGTGCCTGGGAGGGAGTCCTATCTCCATGGGACGCGGCTGGGAGCTATGGGTGAGCATTAAACTGCAGATACCTCTAGTTCTCGGTGTTTTGTAGGACTCCAGTCTGTGTTTCAGATATGAGGATCTCAGGGGCCCGATCTCCGGACTGCTGTAGTTAGAGAGACTCAGGTCAGTGATGTTATTATAGTCTGCTGTACATTATAACCTTAATCTTCTCCTCAGCGTCCTCATTGTGCTGATGTCCTCCTGACCACACGACCTCTGGAGGCTCCAGAGACAAACAGCAAGTCTGAGAAAAGGTCTAACGTTGCGTTCATGGACCTTAAAGGGGTTGTCCACAGCGTCCTGCATTGCAAGGTGGCCGTTCTCGGTACTGCAGCTCAGATGCCATTCACTTAGCTGCAGTACCGAGAATGGCCACTAGCAGCGCTGGTCTAGGTATGTAGACCCGGCCGAGGGAGCTGCAGTCCTCTGATGCAGGGGGAGTGATCTATCCGATATCGACCACCTACGTAGTTGACAATCCCTTCACTGTGAACGACGAGAGACAAGGCCTCATTTTAAAGATGAGTGCAGGAAAAATAAAATTTCTGGCTGTTGTAATCTGAACAAAATATGCAGTACCAAGAATCGCCACTAGCTGTGCTGTCCTGGTTGTGTACATGCAGAGAGTGGCAATCCACTGATCAGTGGCCGGATGTCAGTCCTCCACTGATCCCGATATTGATGACAATCCCTTCACTTCTGGTGATGAGACACAGGTTCAGGGGGGAAAAAATGTTCTGGCTGTTGTAATGTGAAAAAATGTTGAAGAGGATATGATCCAATGAGACACAATATTGGGCTGCAGAAAATAAACTCAACTGATCTAATTAGGAAAAACGCGGTGATGGGGAAAAAATAAGTACACCTCCATATGAAGCGTTTACTTTCCCTCCATGTGCACATCGGTGTCGGCTCCTCAGTCACACAGAAAATAAAGGGACGGAAGTGACAGAAAAGAACAATTTACAATTCTGTGCATTTTTAAAGAGATTTTCCACTACTAATGTGACCCTAAAGAAAACCTTTGTGCGAGGGCACTTATATCTTTACCTGACTGTTCCCTCGTTAGTTATAGTGTGGACTGACTGGCTTCACCTGGAAGTGTAAGGCTGCTTTCACATCACGATTTTCGGTCATCCCATTGTATCCATTTCAAAACGGATACAATCGGATCCGAAATCGGACCCCATGTCCCCCTATGGGAATCGGATGGGATCGGATGTGCCACTATTGGCATCCGATTTTGGCACCATCCGATCCCATCCGATGTAATCACGGGCACAAAATCGTAGCCTGCTACCATTTTGTGTCCGTGACTCACATCGGATGGGATCGGATCACTGCTGATCCGACGCTGATCCGAGGGCCCACAGCATGGGAGCCTATGGACATCGGATCCGAGTTCACCTCGGATCCGATGTCGGTTCCGTATCTCCCTGGCTTTCCCTGCTTCTGCTCCTCCATCTTCTTCCCTCTCCTATTCTATATGCTGTGCCCCCGCTATTCTATTTTGTGTCCCCCGCTTCTCTATCCTCATCTATCCTTATCCTGTCCCCTGTCCTCTTCCCTGTGTGTAAATAAAAAAAAATAAAAAAAAAAAACTCCTCCGGGAGGATACATCACCTCTCGCCGGCTCCAACGCTGCAGCACCATCAGGGCAGAAGAGCCTGTGATGATGTCACAGATCCGATCAGCTGACGAGTCATGTGACCGGATCTGTGACATCATCACAGGTCCTTCAGTCCTGATGGTGCTGCAGCGTTGGAGCCGGTGAGAGGTGATGTATCCTCCCGGAGGAGTTTTTTTTTTTTTTTTTTATTTACACACAGGGAAGAGGACAGGGGACAGGATAAGGATAGATGAGGATAGAGAAGCGGGGACACAGAATAGAATAGCGGGGGCACAGCATATAGAATAGGAGAGGGAAGAAGATGGAGGAGGCAGGAGTAGGGAGAGACAGGGGACCGCAGGATCCACACGGATCCTGCAGATCGGATGGCTATTTGCCATCCGATTGCAGGGATCCGTGTGGATCCGTGCCTGTCCATGGGATCCTCCTTCAAAGTCGGATCCCATGGACAGGCACAAAATCATACTGTGAAACCAGCCTAAGCAGAATAAAACATAAATTATCAAAGAGATAATCTGCTGCAACACTAAACACTAGGATACATGAATAGCACAATGGCTACAATGAGTGGCAGGGCTGTCTGCACAGCTAATACAGATACAATGAAAATAAAAAAGGGATAGCAAAAGCTGCTCTAGAACATAATGAAATTGAGAAGATTTAGCTTCAGCAGTGGCCACTGCGAAAGTGCCCAATAACCACGCCAAGGTGCCTTCGTCTGATCGGGTCCTAACACTATGACTACACTAGTGGAATACTGTGTTTGTATGGGTTTATGTGCTCTATTTGTAATTAAAACCTGCAATGTAAGGTGTGTCTTGGACTCCCAACAAGATGGAGGTCTCAGCTGGTTACAGGGCGGGGGAGGGCCTGTTATCTGCTGGACGGACCTGATTTGCCGCCGACCGTGATGGCCATTGGCCACAAGACTTTCAAACCAAAGCAGGCTGCCGCTGGGCATCATGATGGGCGGCACGTCAGCCGCAGCAGTGAATAGATTGTATCAGTTATTACGAGGATCCGAATCCTGAGACCCGGTCATAAAGGGTCTGGTATTAAGAGTTTGATATTTTGAGGGCGGCAGTGACGACACTCGTACAGCTAACGCAATGTCTCTTCTCATCCGCAGATTTACATTTAGCCGGTCCCGGCTCGTCCAGTGCGGAGAACTCTCTGAGTGGTCCCTGCTGCCCCCGGATCCACCAATGCTGCTTCACCCTAAGGAATCTGCTTCCCCAACACCTCAGCTTCACATCGTACAGTTGCCCCAGCTGAGCCCCTCGCCGGACCCTCAGATGGGGACTCTCCTGAACAGTTGCCCCCCGGCTCCCCGTTGCTTGCCCCCGGTGGCGTCAGTCAGCACTATGACCCGACAGTTGCCATGTTGAGAGCCCAACAAGAAACTGCTGAAGCCATAAGGCACCTTACCTACACGCTGCGGCAGAGTATGGACCGCCTGACCAATGTCCTGGCCACCCTGCTGCCTCTTATACCTCCCCAGCCAGCGTCTCCAGCCCCCTCGGCCATCATTGAACCTGTTTACTTCCCCACAAAGACAGAGCCCGAGTCCGAGCCGTGTTCTGTAAGTTACCAGGTAGAAAGTCACGAGGCACAAGACGACGGAGCACAGGACACTACAGAGGTGCACCACAGCCGCCATCCTCCCCGCCCCTAACAAGAGGAAGAGATTTGCCTACTTGAACTCGCGTAAACGCCGAGGACGCTGGAAAAACGTATAGATGATTGTACGAGGAGGCGAGGACTTCAGGACTTATAATCCCCAGACAGAAAACGCTGGAACCTTCCCGACGGCGCCGTACGTTTGTTTCTGTGTTTGAAATGCGACTTCCACAATCCTCTTGTAGTAGGAATTGTTGGGATAGTGTAGTACAAGCGCAGCTGACAGGGACCTCAGCCTGAGTCTCGTGCTCCTCTCTGATGAAGGGATTTGTGGCTTTGCACCCCTATGTCCTCCCCTATACACTGCGACCCTCCTACGTCTATGGCCGCCCGGAGGAAGGATCTTGATAAAGCACACGGGTCAGGGTTAGACGCAGGGGCTGAGCTCAAGCATCCGGGTCAACGCACGAAAAGATCCCGTGGGTCGTTATGAAGGTCTTGTCTGGATGTGATTGGGGGGTCGCTGGGTCGTGAGCGGGGGGGGCGCCCGTCCTGTGTTCGTTTCCTGCTGCTCTCAGGTTTTTATTTGGGAACGTTCCATGTTGTGACGGCCGTCTCCGGTCCTGTCCTCCCCGCTCCACACCCACGCGGCCAACCCAGAAAGCAATATATGTAGAGAGATCCGCATCCTCACTAGATGGGCCCCCGCCGCGGTATGGTCGGTAGACGGATGGGCGCGCTGATTCTGTATGTAAATAACATATTAAAAGCTTCTGATTCCTAATCTGTCGTCTTCATTAACAAGAGGAGGACAGAGAACTGAACGGTGAGTGATCTATGACACAGCGCAACGAAACGAGAGGAAGACGACGAGCCAAGAGTGGAAGGAAGAGCCGGGCGCCATCTTGTCCCATCACTAGTCTCCTCCCAGATATACAGTGTGAAAAAGTGTTCGCCCCCTACTGATTTCTTATTCTTTTGCATGTTTGTCATTTAAAAGTTTCAGATCATCAAACAAATGTGAATATTAGACAAAGATAACACAAAACCAGTTTGTAAATGAAGGGAAAAAGTAATCCAAACTTACAGGGCACTGTGTGAAAAAGTGATTGCCCCTAAACCTAATAACGGGTTGTGTCGCCCTTACCAGCAACAACTGCAATCAGGTGTTGTGATTCTGGCAATTAGTCTTTTGCTCCAGAGGAATTTTGGCCGCTCAGCTTTGCAGAAATATTGTAATTCGGCCACATTGGAATTTTCTGAGCATGAACCGCCTTTTGTCTTCAATGATGTCATCATTATTGTTAGCAGTGTCTTCAGTGGTCTCATCAGGGCTGTTACCTGTGTTTCGTGTTCAGTGATGTGTCTCAGTGTCCTTTTAGCTGCGTCTTCAGTGATTCTTCAGTCTGTTAGCTGCATCTTCAGTGATGTCATCAGTACTGTTAGCAGCGTCTTTAGTGATGTCATGAGGATTGTTAGCTGCGTCTTCAGTGATGTCACCATATTGTTAGATGTGTCTTCAGTGATGTCATCAGTGCTGTTACCTGCGTCTTCAGTGATGTCATCTGTACTGTTAGCTGCAGCTTCAGTGATTCATCAGTAGCTGTTAGCTGCGTCTTTAGTGATGTCATCAGTGCTGTTAGCGCGTCTTCAGTGATGTCATCAGTGACTGTTAGCTGCATCTTCATGTGATATCATCAGTGCTGTTAGCAGCGTCTTAGTGATATCATCAGTGCTGTTAGCTGCATCTTCTGTGATGTCATCAGTGCTGTTAGCTGCGTCTTCTGTGATGTCATCAGTGCTGTTAGCTGCTCTTCTGTGATGTCATCAGTGCTGTTAGCTGCGTCTTCAGTGATGTCATCAGTGCTGTTAGCTGCGTCTTCAGTGATGTCTCAGTGCTGTTAGCCGTGTCTTCTGTGATGTCATCAGTACTGTTAGCAGCGTCCTTCAGTGATGTCATGTATGTTAGCTGCGTCCTCAGTGATGTCATGTACTGTTAGCAGGTCTTCAGTGATGTCTTCTGCTGTTAGCAGCGTACTCAGTGATGTCATGAGGTTGTTGCAGGCTTCAGTGATGTCATCTGTACTGTTAGCTGCGTGCTCAGTGATGTCAGTACTGTTAGCTGTGTCTTCAGTGATGTCATCTGTTCTGTTAGCTGCGTCCTCAGTGATGTTAGCAGCTTCTTCAGTGATGTCATCTGATCTGTTAGCTGTGTTTTCAGTGATGTCATCTGTACTGTTAGCTGCGTCTTCAGTGATGTCAGTGCTGTTAGCTGTGTCTTCAGTGATGTCATCTGTTCTGTTAGCTGCGTCCTCAGTGATGTCAGTGGTGTTAGCAGCGTCTTCAGTGATGTCCTCTGTACTGTTAGCAGCGTCTTCAGTGATGTCACTGCTGTTAGCAGCGTACTCAGTGATGTCATGAGGATTGTTGGCAGCTTCAGTGATGTCATCTGTACTGTTAGCTGCGTGCTCAGTGATGTCAGTACTGTTAGCTGTGTCTTCAGTGATGTCATCTGTTCTGTTAGCTGCGTCCTCAGTGATGTTAGCAGCTTCTTCAGTGATGTCATCTGATCTGTTAGCTGTGTTTTCAGTGATGTCATCTGTACTGTTAGCTGCGTCTTCAGTGATGTCAGTGCTGTTAGCTGTGTCTTCAGTGATGTCATCTGTTCTGTTAGCTGCGTCCTCAGTGATGTCAGTGGTGTTAGCAGCGTTTCAGTGATGTCCTCTGTACTGTTAGCAGCGTCTTCAGTGATGTCATGAGGATTGTTAGCAGCGTCTTCAGTGATGTCATTAGTGTTATATATAAATACGAAGCAGCAAAATATGAATGTACAAGGTAGGGAATAATAAGGGATAAAGGGGTTTTCGCAAAATAGCAAGTCATTCTCCTTCCTTTAGTTGGGGTATAATGTTGCTGATCACTGGGGGTCTTGACTGGATCGGTGGTCCACATTCTTGGCCTCTTCTTCTTTCGCACAGCTTGCGGCGATTTCCAATAGTCGCCCTAACAATGCAAGGAGAGGAGGTCGACCACCGACCATGCAGACCTCCGGTCCATTCATTACGTGGCTTTACAAAGCTCCATAATCCTAGGGGGTCAAAACTGCAACTAAAAAGTCACCATAAACCCTGGTAAAGCTACTGATCACATTGTCACGACACACCAGCTGTACTGGGATCAGCCGCATGTCACAGGTGAATGCCGAAAACAGCAATAAGGTCACACAGCGGCAGTCTACGTATGACCAATATTCCCCATTTATTAGAGGGTGTGGATAGATTTTATACCGTGTTCTTTTGGGCATAGAAAAGAGAGAACCAATAACTTGCTTATGTTTTGTATTTTATTACCATTTCATTAGCGATTGGTTATATTTCAGTCTCCTCGTGATTGGATGTTCAGCTCGAGCCTTTGTTCTGCATAGTGGGGGCTCTGCCATAGAGGGGGCGTCTCGCATACCTTTATCTATGAGAATTACACATTACAGACAGTGTGACCTTTCCAAGGTTGGAGCCTATGGAGGATCTTTGTATCTTTGTAGAAATTTGAACAATTCTATTGTGTTCTGAACTCAAACATAAGAGTGTAAGTATGCAGAGGATTACTGTGCTCCGACCCCACACAGACAAGATGGGTGTCACTCCAAGAATGGACCATACCCTCACAAGATCACCGGAAATACTGGTAACATTACTGATGACATCACTGTGGATGTGGATAACTGCTGATGACATCACTGGGGATGTGGATAACACTACTGATGACATCACTGGGGATGTGGATAACCCTGCCGATGACATCACTGGGGATGTGGATAACACTACCGATGACATCACTGGGGATGTGGATAAACACTGATGACATCACTGGGGATGTGGATAACACTACAGATGACATCACTGGAGAAGTAGATAACACTACTGATGACATCACTGGGGATGTGGATAATACTGATGACATCACTGGGAATGTGGATAACATTACTGATGACATCACTGAGGAGGTGGATAACACTACTGATGACATCACTGGAGAAGTAGATAACACTACTGATGACATCACTGAGGAGGTGGATAACACTACTGATGACATCACTGGGGATGTGGATAACACTACCGATGACATCACTGGAGAAGTAGATAACACTACCGATGACATCACTGGGGATGTGGATAACACTACTGATGACATCACTGGAGAAGTAGATAACACTACTGATGACATCACTGAGGGATGTGGATAACATACTGATGACATCACTGGGATGTGGATAACACTACTTATGACATCACTGGGATGTGATAACACTACTATGACATCACTGGGGATGTGGATAACACTGCGTGATACATCACTGGGGATGTGGATAACATTGCTGATGACATCACTGGGATGTGGATAACACTACTTGATGACATCACTGGGGATGTGGATAACACTGCTGATGACATCACATGGGGATGTGGATAATCACTTGATAATGTGACATCACTGGGGATGTGGATAACATACTGATGACATCACTGGGGATGTGGATAACACTACTGATGACATCACTGGGGATGTGGATAACATCTGATGACATCACTGGGGATGTGGATAACACTCTGATGACATCACTGGGGATGTGGATAACACTGCTGATGACATCACTGGGGATGTGGATAACTCTGATGACATCACTGGGATGTGGATAACATACTGATGACATCACTGGGATGTGGATAACACTACTGATGACATCACTGGGATGTGGATAACACTACTGATGACATCACTGGGATGTGGATAACACTGCTGATGACATCACTGGGATGTGGATAACACTATGATGACATCACTGGGGATGTGGATAAAATCTGATGACATCACTGGGGATGTGGATAACACTATGATGACATCACTGGGATGTGGATAACATCTGATGACATCACTGGGATGTGGATAACATACTGATGACATCACTGGGGATGTGGATAACATCTGATGACATCACTGGGATGTGGATAACACTGCTGATGACATCACTGGGATGTGGATAACACTTGATGACATCACTGGGGATGTGGATAACACTTGATGACATCACTGGGGATGTGGATAACACTCTGATGACATCACTGGGGATGTGATAACACTACTGATGACATCACTGGGATGTGGATAACACTCTGATGACATCACTGGGATGTGGATAACACTACTGATGACATCACTGGGGATGTGGATAACACTACTGATGACATCACTGGGGATGTGGATAACACTGCTGATGACATCACTGGGGATGTGGATAACACTCTGATGACATCACTGGGATGTGGATAACACTGCTGATGACATCACTGGGGATGTGGAATAATACTGATGACATCACTTGGGATGTGGATAACATGACTGATGACATCACTGGGATGTGGATAACACTACTGTGACATCACTGGGGATGTGGATAACACTACTGATGACATCACTGGGGATGTGGATAACATACTGATGACATCACTGGGATGTGGATAACATTACTGATGACATCACTGGGGATGTGGATAAAATGCTGATGACATCACTGGGGATGTGGATAACACTGCTGATGACATCACTGGGGATGTGGATAACACTACTGATGACATCACTGGGGATGTGGATAACACTACTGATGACATCACTGGGGATGTGGATAACACTGCTGATGACATCACTGGGGATGTGGATAACACTCTGATGACATCACTGGGATGTGGATAACATCTGATGACATCACTGGGGATGTGGATAACACTACGATGACATCACTGGGATGTGGATAACACTACTGATGACATCACTGGGATGTGGATAACATGCTGATGACATCATGGGGATGTGGTAACTACTGATGACATCATGGGGATGTGGAATAAACTACTGATGACATCACTGGGATGTGGATAACATTGATGACATCACTGGGGATGTGGATAACACTCTGATGACATCACTGGAGGATGTGGATAACACTACTGATGACATCACTGGGATGTGAGATAACACTGCTGATGACATCACGGGATGTGGATAACACTGCTGATGACATCACATGGGGATGTGGATACATACTGATGACATCACTGTGGGATGTTTGGATAACATACTGATGACATCACTGGAAATGTAGATATCACTACTGATGACATCACTAGGAGATGTGGATAACATACTGATGACATCACTGGGATGTGGATAACATAGCTGATGACATCACTTACGATAGAGATACTGTATGTGGGATAATACACTGCTGATGACATCACTGGGAATGTGGATAAACTACTGATGCATCACTGGGATGTAGATAACTCTGATGACCATACATTGATCTGGATAACATACTGATGACATCACTGGTATGTGGAATACACTGCTGATGACATCTACTCGATGGTATAGGATAACACTGTGATTGCATTACATAACTGGGTGAATTATTGTAAATTATACTCTGATGACATCATGGGATGTGGATAACATCTACTGATGACATCACTGGGGATGTGGATAACACTGTGTGACATCACTGGGATGTGGATAACACTACTGATGACATCACTGAGGATGTGGATAAATGCTGATGACATCACTGGGATGTGGATAACACTATTGTGACATCACTGGGGATGTGGATAACACTACTATGACATCACTGGGGATGTGGATAACACTGCTGATGACATCACTGGGGATGTGGATAACACTGCTGATGACATCACTGGGGAGTGAGATAACACTTGGATGACATCACTGGGGATGTGGATAACACTTGGTGACATCACTGGGGATGTGGATAACACTATTGATGACATCACTGGGGATGTGGATAACACTACTGATGACATCACTGGGGATGTGATAACACTACTGATGACATCACAGGGATGTGGATAACACTACTGATGACATCACTGGGGATGTGGATAACACTGCTGATGACATCACTGGGGATGTGGATAACACTACTGATGACATCACTGGGGATGTGGATAATAATGCTGATGACATCACTGGGGATGTGGGCAGTGTAATCTCTCATACTTTCTTTTAAGGGTCACGTGTCCCCTCCTCTTCCATCTCTACTGACATCACTCATTCCTCGACGCATGCGCAGTATCTATTTCCGCGTTCCAAACACAGGACGCGCGCGGTGCCGGAAGCGGAAATACGTCCCGAGATAATCCAACATGGCGTCGCCGGCAGGCGGAGGGAGATGAGAAGCGCTTGATCGTTACCGGGGCCTGAGACTGACAAGGAGGACGGTACAGGAGCGGAACTGGTAATATATCATTGTGGGACAGACATAGAGGAGCTTGTGCTGGTATAAGAGATCGGGGGACGCTGCTGAATATGTGTGGTCTTACATAGGACTGCAGGTGACATCTACTACATTATCTGTACTCATAGATATCACTGTGTTATCTGTGGTGTTACATAGGACTGCAGGTGACATCTACATTATCTGTACTCAGAGATATCACTGTGTTATCTGTGGTGTTACATAGGACTGCAGGTGACATCTACATTATCTGTACTCAGAGATATCACTGTGTTATCTGTGGTGTTACATAGGACTGCAGGTGACATCTACTACATTATCTGTACTCAGAGATATCACTGTGTTATCTGTGGTGTTACATAGGACTGCAGGTGACATCTACTACATTATCTGTACTCAGAGATGTCACTGTGTTATCTGTGGTGTTACATAGGACTGCAGGTGACATCTACTACATTATCTGTACTCAGAGATGTCACTGTGTTATCTGTGGTGTTACATAGGACTGCAGGTGACATCCACTACATTATCTGTACACAGAGATGTCACTGTGTTATCTGTGGTGTTACATAGGACTGCAGGTGACATCTACTACATTATCTGTCCTCAGAGATATCACTGTGTTATCTGTGGTGTTACATAGGACTGCAGGTGACATCTACTACATTATCTGTACTCAGAGATATCACTGTGTTATCTGTGGTGTTACATAGGACTGCAGGTGACATCTACATTATCTGTACTCAGATATATCACTGTGTTATCTGTGGTGTTACATAGGACTGCAGGTGACATCTACTACATTATCTGTCCTCAGAGATATCACTGTTATCTGTGGTGTTACATAGGACTGCAGGTGACATCTACTACATTATCTGTCCTCAGAGATATCACTGTTATCTGTGGTGTTACATAGGACTGCAGGTGACATCTACTACATTATCTGTCCTCAGAGATATCACTGTTATCTGTGGTGTTACATAGGACTGCAGGTGACATCTACAACATTATCTGTACTCAGAGATGTCACTGTGTTATCTGTGGTGTTACATAGGACTGCAGGTGACATCTACTACATTATCTGTACTCAGAGATGTCACTGTGTTATCTGTGGTGTTACATAGGACTGCAGGTGACATCTACTACATTATCTGTACTCAGAGATGTCACTGTGTTATCTGTGGTGTTACATAGGACTGCAGGTGACATCTACTACATTATCTGTACTCAGAGACAGGGCCAGCTCCAGATTTTTATGGGCCCTGGGCTCAAGAGTCTTAATGGGCTCATTTTACAGTCCGCCCCTCTCCTCCTTGCTGCTGCACATTCACACCTTGAGCCGCACCCCAGGTATAGACAAGAGAAAATAAGAAAACATTTCTTCCTATTAAATAAAGCTTCCCCAGTGGTGTAAATGGGAGGGGTCACTAGCGCTAATTTTAATGTACTAGGGTAGAATACAGAGGCAATAATTCTATAGCGTCTTTCTGCAAATTATATATGACACACACAGCTCTTCTACATGCCCATAGACATAGATGGCTCTGCTACATGCACATGTAGACACACAGCTCTGCTACTTGCACACTACACATAGTACACACACAGCTCTACTACATGAACATACAGATACAGACACACAGCACTGTTACATGCCTAATACATGCACAAGACACACAGCTCTGTTACATGCACACTGCACAGATACACACATGGCTCTGAAGCATGTACATTACATGCACATACAAACAAACACAGCTCTGCTCACGTGTACAATACATGTACATGCAGATACACACAGGTGTGCTACATACACATTCCAACACACACAGCTCTGTTGCATGCACAATACATGCACAGAGATACACACAAAGATCTGCTACATGGACACTACATGCACATTACACACCCAGCTTTGCTACATGTACAATATATGTACATACAGATACACACACCGCTCTGCTACATGTACAATATATGTACATACAGATACACACACAGCTCTGCTACATGCACATACAAACACACATACAGATATACACACATATAAATACACACACACACACAATCAATTATAGATATACACACATATACAGATACACACATACAGATATAGATACACACACATACAGACTTGCATATTACCACATTCAGATAATCTTGATCGGTGCAGAGCAGGAAGAGGAGCTACCGGGAGCTGCACGGAGGCTGCAGTAGTTAAGCAGAAACAGTTTCTTCAAGGACCTTGATTTCAGTCTTGTGATCAGTCATATGACTACAACTGGAAGTTCCTTCAGCCTCTGTTCAGCTCCTGGTAAGTTTTTTTTTTTTTCTACTGCTGTGTATTGATCACCTAGATCAGTGCAGAGCAGGAGAGAGGGCAGCTGGCTGTGAGCGGGTCTCCTCACTGCTTCCGCTCACAGACAGCGAGTGGGCTCCCTCACTTCTTCAGGGCCCCGGCATCTGCCTGGGTATGGCGGGTGCTGGCGCCGGCCCTGCTTAGAGATATCACTGGGTCATTCCATGTCAAGTGATCCAAAAATGAATATTTTTTTTCCCTGACGTCCTCAGATTTTTTTAATTTTTTTTCTATATGAAGAACAACTTTATCTAATTACAAAAAAAAAGTTTTGAATTTTTTTCTTTATCAGTTAATTTTTTACAGATTTTTAAAGTTTTAAAAAAGTGCGAATTTTGGCCTGGTATGGCTTTACATTTTCTATCATATCTCGGGCTAGAAATAAGATAGAGAAACAAATTAAACACCAATCTACTCAGAACTGTCCAGGCTTTCATCAGATATGTCACAAGAGGATCTTTGTTAATATTTTACCCATGTGATCGCAAGCGCAAAACTTTAAAACACCTTTCTGAAAAATCGGCGCGCTTTAAATATTTCAAAAACTGCCCATGTGTCTGCTTTGCTCTTAGCCACATCTGTACCAAATTTCAAGTTGGGATCGCAATGGGATCATATTTTAACATATTTTACTAGTAATAGCGTCAATGGGTCATTCCATATCAAGTGATCTAAATATGAATATTTTTTTTTACCTGACGTCTTTAGATTTTTTTTTTTTTTTTCCTTTATGAAATACTACTTTAGTTAATTACAAATTAAAAGTTTAGAATTTTTTTCTTCATCAGTTAATTTTTTACAGATTTTTAAAGTTTAAAAAAAGGGTGAATTTTGGCCTGGTATGACTTTACATTTTTTTTATCTCAGGCTAGAAATAAGATAATGAAGTGGGAGAGGCATCATTTTACTCAGAACGGTAACAGCTTTCATTTGAGATGTTACAAGACTATGTTTCTTTATATCAAATTCAAACTATTGACGGGCAATTGTGAAAAAATGACTGATTGTGTTCTTGGTGATTTTTGAATTGACACTATAATAGTTAAATATTTTGCACTTAGGTCCAATGAATGCGTCCATGGGGTCAAGCTGGGACAGAGTCATCACAAATTAGCCTTATTTGCAGATGACCTGCTACTTTACATCTCCCAGCCCCTGGTGTCCATCCCTTCGGTCTTAATGGAGTTTGAACGGTTCGGACAATTGAGCAACTTTAAAGTGAATTGCTCCAAAACCGAGGCACTCAATATTTCTTTGCCTGGAGAATTGGTTTCTCATCTATCTAAACAGTTCCCACTTAAATGGAAAGTAGAAGCCATTAAGTACTTGGGAGTCCTTATACCAAAAGATCTTAAACAAATATTCAATTTAAATTATCAACCCCTTTTGACTAACGCGGAATCTGCATTTACCTCCTATAGACAATTAAATCTATCCTGGTTCGGGAGAATAAACGTAGTCAAGATGGATGTCTTGCCCCGACTCTTATATACTTTTCAGACAGTTCCTGTTCTATTGGATAGAGGCTTCCTCTCCAAAATGCAATCTATGATCCTTAGATTTGTCTGGGGGGGCAAGAGGTCCAGATTGCGAATGAATATCCTATCCTTGCCCAAGACCAGAGGAGGGGTTGGACTACCCAACATACGAGCGTACTTTGTGGCTTCCTCTCTTGTTAGAGCTCTAGATTGGCATTATCATGCGTCCTCCAAGAAATGGGTAGGGGTGGAGCAAGAGGGTTTGGGGATTCCGCTGAAACACCTGCTTTGGATTTCCCTTAAAGACTCCACAGACCTAGTACCTTTGACAGACATGACCAGAAACACCTTGAAGGTATGGCACCTAGTGACGAAAACCCTCCGCTTAAACGACAGACTTAGCCCTTTGACTCCCCTTTTTTCCAACCCATCTTTCCCACCCAGATTTGACAGGCAGAGATTTTTATGTTGGCGGATTGTGGATGACACCCGAGTAGGACAGACTCTGTCCAGTGCCCCCGATGGCAGAGCTACAACTCAAAGAACCTACGAGACCTCTTAAGTGATTCGAATTTCTCCAATACAGAGCATACTTATATTCAGCTGACCACTCTTGCAGGGTAAGATTGACGCCCAACGTATTGGAGAGGTTATTCCAACTGGAGGCTCCACCGAGGCGCAAAATATCATTTCTATACCAGGCCTTAGGGTCCATGAGAGAGCAGGGCACCCTTTACTTCCAACGTGCTTGGGAGAGGGAATTGGGGTGTAGCATTTCAGAAGCTAATTGGCAGAAATGCTTTATATTTACTCACTCACTAGCTAGCGCTTGTTCTGCACAAGAAAGAAGCTATAAGCTGCTCACTAGATGGTACTTGTGCCCGACGACACTCCGGAACATGTTCCCTGGAACCCCTGATACCTGCTGGCGCTGTGGGGAAGAGAAGGGTACAATGATACACATTTGGTGGAGTTGTGGGGAAATCCGGCGGTTCTGGTCTGAGGTTTTCAATGCAAACGCCCGGATAACAGGTAAACAAGCCGAATGCTGCCCAGAATCGGCAATGTTATCCATTTTTCCAGGTCCTATTGGGCTACAGAAGAGGGATATTCTCCGCTTTTGCATCTCGGCTGCTCGTGCTGTGATCCCGAGGTTCTGGAAATCAAGCCGGGCTCCATCTCTACTTGATTGGTTCAAAGAATTGATGGACACATATCGAATGGAGGAGCTCGCAGCTGATGCGTCGGGATCTCGGAACAAATTCTTAGGGATTTGGGTTGAATGGATTCTTTTTCACGACTCTGCAGAATTTAGGAGTATCTTTTCCAGCACAGATAATATGGCTCGACCTCTGGCTGATGGGGAGCCAGTGGGATGAGTACCCTTTCTCCTTCCCATACCTCACCCGTCCCCCCCCTCCTTTTTTTTCTTTTTTTCTTACGTGGCTTTTCTTTCCCAGTATAACTTTTTCTAATGGTTTTTGTTTCTCTTCTCTCTCTCTTCTTTTCTATCTCTCTTTTCTTCCCATCTGATACATTCAGTCTAGGTATTTCCTTTCTACACCTATACCTTCAGAATTCTAGTGAACATTAGACAGGTATCGGAAACTCTGAGCTGTGAGTAGATCATTAATATTTCGGCCTTCCTTTCCGGTACACCAGTCGATAGACTATTCCAACTAGGCCTCAACGGGTAATGACCCACTTACGTGGTCAACCTGTTAGAAGGGGCCAAGTGATAAAAATCATTCTGCTGGGGCTGCTTGTCCCCTTGACATCAGAACATCTCAAAACCCTGAGAAAGGTTGTATACTTGAGTGTTTGGAATTATATTTAGATTGTAGTATATATTGCACCAGAGATAAGCGCAAAAGTACATTTGCAGCTTATCTTAAAGTTACTAATAACTTTGTGAATTCTCTTTTTGTATATTTTATATGTCTCAAGATTTTGTTAAAAGATTGAATGTATGTCTTTCATATGGTTTTTCAAAATTTAATAAAAATGAGATTAACCATAGTTAAATATTTTAAAATATGATCCCATCACGATCCCAACTTGAAATTTGGTACAGATGTGGCTAAGAGCATAAAAGACACATGGGCAGTTTTGAAAATTTTTTATTAAAACGTTTTTTTCGGAAATGCGTTTCAAAATGTTGCGTTTGCATTTGCATGGGTAAAAAATTAAAATTAACAAATATACTCTTGTGACATATCTGGTGAAAGCCTGGGCAGTTCTGAGTAGAATGGTGTTTATTTTGTTTCTCTATCTTATTTCTAGCCCGAGATAAAAAAATTGTAAAGTCATACCAGGCCAAAATTCACCCTTTTTTTAAACTGATGAAGAAAAAAATTCCAAACTTTTAATTTGTAATTAACTAAAGTAGTACTTCATAAAGGAAAAAAAAAAAAAAAATCTAAAGACGTCAGGTAAAAAAAAATATTCATATTTAGATCACTTGATATGGAATGACCCATTGACGCTATTAATAGTAAAATATGTTAAAATATGATCCCATTGCGATCCCAACTTGAAATTTGGTACAGATGTGGCTAAGAGCAAAGCAGACACATGGGCAGTTTTTGAAATATTTAAAGCGCGCCGATTTTTCGGAAATACGTTTTAAAGTTTTGCGCTTGCGATCACATGGGTAAAATATTAACAAAGATCCTCTTGTGACATATCTGGTGAAATCCTGTAAAGTTCTGAGTAGATTGGTGTTTATTTTATCTCTCTATCTTATTCCTAGCCTGAGTTATGAGGAGAAACGTAAAGGCAGGCAACAGCGAAATTCACACTTTTTCCGAACTTTGAAAATCATTTTAAAAAAAAATAAATTTTTTAAAAAAATTTTCTCTTCACATTTTGCATTGTCTGACATGCTATTATCAAATAACAAAATCTCAAAAGAATTAAAAATATAGAGGTAATAATCATTGGTTCACTTGACATGGAATGACCCCACTGTGTTGTTTGTGGTGTTACATAGGACTGCAGATTACAACTACATTATCTGTAAGAGCGATCACTGTGTTATCTGTAGTGTTACATAGGACTACATAGGTGACATCTACATTTTCTGCATTCTTCTAGCTGTGCATGGTCTCCTCTCCATCATGGCGGTCAGCATTGCCTCCCAGTTCTTCTCCCAGGATGAAGCTACCTCTGACATCCTCTCCACCTCAGAGAAGGTAACTGTGTGGAGTGAAGCATTATGGGATCCTGTGGTTACGGGGGCGGGGGGTGCAGGGTGTGGGCGGAGGGACACACGTCGCCAGTGGCACATACAGCTGTTGGTCTGCAGCGTTCTCACCTATTGTCAGAGCTGCTGCTTCTTCAGATTATACCCAGGTGGAGGAGCCTTCCTGAGGCGGCCAGCAGGGGGAGCAGTCATCTCTTAAGTTAATGCTGTTTTACCCCTTTCTATATTCGGCCTTCCCTCTGCTGTTTTCTGGGGATTTTCTGGAGGTTTTCATCTGGCAGTTTTCAGGTTTCACGTGTTTTCTGATCTTTGTTTCAGGTGGTGGAGCTGCTGAACACGGCCGTCCTGGCCAGCAATGACTCCAAGATCACGATGCTGAAGCAGGTGCGTCTGCTGTCCGGCCGCAGTGACCACATCATGATGACGCCGCTTATCTTCAGAGCTTATTTTTTAATTTATTTCCAGGTCCAGGAGTTGATCATAAACAAGGACCCGACACTGCTGGATAACTTCCTGGACGTAAGTGCTGGATGGGGGAAAGGAAATAAGGTGGGGAGAGCAGCTAGAGGAGGGAGGGTTGGAGCAGGGGTGCATAGTCAGTGAAGGGAGGATGGAGGCAGCGGAGGGGGTGGTTGGAGACAGCGGGGGTAGAGGCAGCGGGTGGGTGGGTGGGGGGGAGAGGTGTTTGGGGGCAGCCGAGGAAGACTGGAGCAGCAGGGAGAGGATGAGGGAAGGTGTGCGAGTGGAGGAAGGGGATCACCAGGTTGGAGGATGGGGGCAGGTCTGTGTGCGGCTGGTTCCGACCCGGCTTCTGTCCTTTGTGCAGGAGATCATTGCTTTCCAAGCCGACAGATCTGTGGACGTTCGCAAGTTTGTGGTGAATTTCATAGAAGAAGCCTGGTGAGTGCAGGATTCCCAGCTAGGAGGGGGGGGTTACATGAGGCTTTTGATTGGCTTACACCTTCGGGGGGTGGGAGAATTCCTGCAGTAATTGTCAGTTTGGTCACTTATGTGTTTTTTTTGCCGGCAGTAAGCTAGATAACGAGCTTCTGGTGAAGCTGATTGCTAATCTGCACATGTTACTGAAGGATGAGAACGTGAACGTGGTGAAGAAATCCATCCTAACCATGACACATCTGTACAAAGTGGCTCTTCAGGTCAGTATGCCCCCTGTCTGCAGGGTACAGGGCTCAGTGATACCAGGCCCCAGTGCCGGGATCATTGTGGTATAGCGCAGTTAACCCTGCTCGGGAAGACACTACCTGGGGACCTGCATGTCTCCATTTCTGCTGCATCTGTCATCTTTTCAGTGCAGCTGCCCAGCTACCATATCCTAAAACCATATATTTACAGAACAAGGCATCCATCTGTCCAGGCTTGCTTTGTTAATTTGGTGCACAGCATCTGCTCTAATATTGGTGGTGACACTCTCTATGATGCAGAGCCGGTGTTTGCCAGTCTGTGATGGGTTTCCTCTGGTGTCTTGGACATGGTGCAGACATTCCTGACCTCAGAGCTGTCAGCTCTGCAGGGTTTGTGCTTTGTGCTGTGGTTGTTTATGGGACTGCAGCCAGGAAGGCTTCCCTCCTCTCGCTTTACACATCTGGTCTTGTTCTTACAGTGGGTCGCCCGTTCTCGTCCGACATCTGAACGCCAAGAGGCCTGCTGGGATCTGGTAACAGAAATGGCCGTTGACATCCTGCAGCTCCTGGAGTCTGACAACGATGGGATCCGCACACACGCAGTGAAGTTTGTGGAGAGTTTGATTGTGACTTTGTCTCCTCGTACTCAGGACAGTGAAATCCCCAAAAGGCAGGAGGGTGACATCAGTCTGGAGCAGATTCCTACAGATCACCACTACCTGAAGTACAGTGAGTACTGGCACCATCATTGAGTAGTCCGGAGGTCACTGGCCTGTGGTGGGCGGTTGTGCTGAGTGATGTAAGGACCGTTGGTTCCTCATTGTCTCCTTGCTCTTTGTAGACGTGTTACGAGATATCGGGAAACATGCCCTCCAAGAGCTCCTGAAGTTCATGGCTCACCCTGCAATCTCCAGCATCAACCTTACTGCGGCACTTGGTTCTTTGGCTTCAATCGCTCGTCAGAGACCCATGTTCATGGCGGAAGTCATCCAAGCCTACGAGACCCTCCATGGTGAGATGTTGAATTTGTCTTGTGCATATATAACAAGTAAAAATCATTAAAATACATGTTGTAGTAAATGTAGAGATCTGTTCAGTACATGTAGTGCAGGTAGAGGGCAGTACAGAACATATCATACTGGTAGAGAACAGTACACTCTGTGCATGGCTCATTAGTTTGTGTCTAATTTGTTTCCTGTTTCTGCAAGATAAGGGAGCCTCCCACCCCTTCCTTTGAGCCCTGCACATAAGCCATTATCTGCAGCCTGTCCATATCAGACATTGAACCTATCTGGATACTGTTTATATAGGTACCAATACATATGGTCACGTTTTTAAATACATCAGTTTGGGACTGCTCTGATATAGGTTACCTTGGCGTTGGTAGAGCGGCTTAATATACATTTTTTTGCAAAAAAACGAATCGACTAAATACCCTGTTTTTTACAACTTTTTTAGCAGCACTTGCTTTTTACTGTTTTTTTTTTTTTTTTTTAATCCAACAGAGTATTTTTACACGTTTGTTTGACTGTTTTGTGTGATTAAGTCTTTTTTGGTAGTGTGAACATTGTCGTACAGACATGTTCACTGTGTGCATGGCTCATTAGTTTGTGTCTTACATGTAGTAAATGTATAGATCAGTTCAGTACATATAGTGCAGGTACAGGGCAGTACAGAACATATACAGGCAGAGAACAGTACAGTACATGTAGTACTGGTAGAGGGCAGTACAGTAAATGCAGTGCTGGCAGAGGGCGGTTCGGTGCAGCGCCGGTGGAGGGCGGTGCGGTACAGCGCTGGCGGAGGGCGATACAGTGCGTGCAATACATGTGACGCAGGTAGAGGGGCGGAACAGCACATATCGGGCAGGTGGGGGGGCAGCAAGGCACATCTCAAGCAGGTGGGGGGCTCGCCCTGCAGTTTGTTGCGTCTCAGCACAATGAATGTGAAGCCTTTTTAACTTTTTTGCCATTTCTTTTACATTTGAGTTTTTTTACCCCTCTTGCAGCAAACTTACCTCCGACTCTCGCCAAATCCCAAGTGAGCAGCGTCAGGAAGAATCTGAAGTTGCAGCTGCTCAGCGTCCTCAAGCACCCGTCGTCCTGTGAATACCAGGGGCCGATCAGCACCCTCCTAATGGACCTGGGGACTGGTCAGGCAGAGATCACTCGCCACCTGCCTCCTCCACGGGAACTCGGCCGCAAGAGGACCAGAGAGGGTGGAGAAGGTGGCCAGAAGAAGAGCCGCACAGGTGAGAGGAGGGCAGGTAACGGGTGTCCGCACAGTGACAGTACGGTATAGCGGAGGAGACAAGTGGGGCCAGGAGGAAGCCAGGAGCGTTTGTATATCACTAGAGGAACAGAAGGAGGCAGGACTGAGCAATCGGCAGCAGCAAAGAATGATGGGCAGCAGCTGAAAAGACAAATATGTGGGGCCGAAAATTAGGGGGTCAGTTATATTACTACTTCTCTGAGTGGGACAAGATGGAGGAAAACTGAGAATGTGATCCCAGTGATGTGTATATTAACTACTATAATACTGCTCCTATATACAAGAATATAACTACTATAATACTGCTCCAATATACAAGAATATAACTACTATAATACTGCCCCTATATACAAGAATATAACTACTATAATACTGCCCCTATATACAAGAATATAACTGCTATAATACTGCCCCTATGTACAAGAATATAACTACTATAATACTGCTCCTATATACAAGAATATAACTACTATAATACTGCTCCTATGTACAAGAATATAACTACTATAATACTGCTCCTATGTACAAGAATATAACTACTATAATACTGCTCCTATGTACAAGAATATAACTACTATAATACTGCTCCTATATACAAGAATATAACTACTATAATACTGCTCCTATGTACAAGAATATAACTACTATAATACTGCCCCTATGTACAAGAATATAACTACTATAATACTGCTCCTATATACAAGAATATAACTACTATAATACTGCCCCTATATACAAGAATATAACTACTATAATACTGCCTGTATGTACAAGAATATAACTACTATAATACTGCTCCTATATACAAGAATATAACTAGTATAATAATGCCCCCTATATACAAGAATATAACTACTATAATACTGCTCCTATATACAAGAATATAACTACTATAATACTGCTCCTATATACAAGAATATAACTACTATAATACTGCTCCTATATACAAGAATATAACTACTATAATACTGCCCCTATATACAAGAATATAACTACTATAATACTGCTCCTATATACAAGAATATAACTACTATAATACTGCTCCTATATACAAGAATATAACTGACTATAATACTGCCCTATATACAAGAATATAACTACTATAATACTGCTCTATATACAAGAATATAACTACTATAATACTGCTCCTATATACAAGAATATAACTACTATAATACTGCCCTATATACAAGAATATAACTACTATAATACTGCTCCTATATACAAGAATATAACTACTTAATAATAACTATTACGCTCTATATACAAGAATATAACTACTTAATACTGCTCCTATATACAAGAATATAACTACTATAATACTGCCTCTATATACAAGAATATAACTACTTATAATACTGCTCCTATATACAAGAATATAACTACTATAATACTGCTCCTATATACAAGATATACTTATAATACTATATATAAATATAACTCTATCTGCTCCTATATACAAGAATATAACTACTATAATACTGCCCTATATACAAGAATATAATTACTGTATAATTACTGCTACTCTATATACAAGAATATAACTACTATAATACTGCCTATATACAAGAATATAACTACTATAATACTGCCCTATATACAAGAATATAACTACTATAATACTGCTCCTATGTATAGGAATGTAATTACTATAATACTGCTCCTATATACAAGAATATGACTACTATAATACTGCCCTATTACAAGAATATAACTACTATAATACTGTCCTATATACAAGAATATAACTACTATAATGCTGCTCCTATATACAAGAATATAACTACTATAATACTGCTCCTATGTACAAGAATATAACTACTATAATACTGTCCTATGTACAAGAATATAACTACTATAATACTGTCCCTATATACAAGAATATAACTACTATAATACTGCCCCTATATACAAGAATATAACTACTATAATACTGCTCCTATATACAAGAATATAACTTCTATAATACTGCTCCTATGTTTGTTAGAAAATATATATAGTATTATCATCTATCACTTGTGCTCTGTGTAGTTGTATTTTCCCTGTACATGTGAAGTTTCTGCTCTCTTGCAGACGTCCCATTGGCTGATGATGATGATGATAAGGACCCCGTCCCGCACACTGTTTTACCCCCGCCGCCCCCACCACAATGTCGGCCACTGACATCACTGCTGAGTTTATCCGCCCTTTACTCAATCCGGAGAGTGTGGCCAATCTGGTGAGTCAGTTTTATTCTTGTATTTTATTATCGGTGCTGATGGTTACTTGGTTCTGGTTCTCTTTACTGCTCCTTTTTCCTCTTTTATCCCGGCTTCACCCGTCTTGTCCGTCGCTGAGTTAATTGAGCAATGCCATCTTGTCTTCAGATCCTCATCAGTATGGTGTACCTGCCAGACACAATGCCGGCCTCCTTCCAGTCCACCTACACCCCGGTGGAGTCAGCTGGCACGGACGCTCAAATCCGGCACTTGGCTCGTCTCATGGCCTCACAGATGACAGCGGCTGGAATTGGACCTGGTAAACTGACGGCAACTAATAGTGGGAGAAAACCGGCAGATATAGTGGGGCAAGATTAGCAATGAGGCAAATAAGAGTTACAGCACTGTGCAAAAGTTTTTGGCAGGTGTGTAAGAAATGCTGCAGAGTGAGAAGCTTCTTATATTGAAGAGATAATAGGTTATTTTTATTCGTTAACAAAAATGAAAAGTGGATAAAGAGAAGAGAAATGTAATTTTCCTCAGTATTCAGTGACCGCCCGTATCCTCCATCCTCAGTATTCAGTGACCGCCCGTCTCCTCCGTCCTCAGTATTCAGTGACGCCCGTCTCCTCCGTCCTCAGTATTCAGTGACCGCCCGTTCTCCTCCGTCCTCAGTATTCAGTGACCGCCCGTCTCCTCCGTCCTCAGTATTCAGTGACCGCCCGTCTCCTCCGTCCTCAGTATTCAGTGACCGCCCGTCTCCTCCGTCCTCAGTATTCAGTGACCGCCCGTCTCCTCCGTCCTCAGTATTCAGTGACCCCCGTCTCCTCCGTCCTCAGTATTCAGTGACCGCCCGTCTCCTCCGTCCTCAGTATTCAGTGACCGCCCGTCTCCTCCGTCCTCAGTATTCAGTGACCGCCGTCTCCTCTGTCCTCAGTATTCAGTGACCGCCCGTCTCCTCCGTCCTCAGTATTCAGTGACCAACCGTCTCCTCTGTCCTCAGTATTCAGTGACCGCCCGTCTCCTCCGTCCTCCATATACAGTGACCGCCTGTCTCCTCCATCCTCCATATACAGTGACCGCCTGTCTCCTCCATCCTCAGTATTCAGTGACTGCCCTTCTCCTTGTCCTCAGTATTCAGTGATCCCCCGTCTCCTCCGTCCTCAGTATTCAGTGATCCCCCGTCTCCTCCGTCCTCAGTATTCAGTGACCGCCCGTCTCCTCAGTATTCAGTGACCGCCCGTCTCCTCAGTATTCAGTGACCGCCCGTCTCCTCTGTCCTCAGTATTCAGTGACCGCCTGTCTCCTCCGTCCTCAGTATTCGGTGACTGCCCTTCTCCTCGTCCTCAGTATTCGGTGACCGCCCGTCTCCTCCGTCCTCAGTATTTAGTGATCCCCCGTCTCCTCCGTCCTCAGTATTCGGTGACTGCCTGCCTCCTACATTCTCGTATTCGGTGACCGCCCGCCTTCTTCGTTCTCAGTGTTTGGTGACCGCCCGTCTCCTTCGTTCTCAGTATTGTGACCGCCCGTCTCCTCCGTCCTCAATATTTGGTGACCTCTCTCCTCCTTCGTCCTCAGTATTCAGTGATCTGTCTCCTCCGTTCTCAAGACTCCTCGCTCTCATTATGAAGCTTCTTACTCCACAGTTATCCTTCACATTTTCCTTCCTATAATGTTTATCAAGTCCTTTAGCTTTTGCCGGTTCACCCCTAGCTTTCCTCCGTCAGACTGACTTTATCCTTCCGTAGGTGTGGAAAAGCTAAAGGAAGCTCCAGTGGAAGTGGTGGAGGAGGAAAGTATGAAACCTGAAGGATTAATTATCAAAAGGCGTCTCTCGTTCCTGCCCACCCAGGGCCAGGCCATCTCAGTGGTGGGCTATGGCAAGGATGTAAGAGATGAATACATGGGAGCCCCCCTTGCCAAAAAAAGGCCTGAGCCCATCCTGCCGGGGGCACAGCTCAAGTAAGGAGACAGTTTGGAGTTTGTTCCTCTGCCATATTGCATCTTCCATATTAACAGCTTCTTTCGTTTCAGGGCGGCCAGTGCTGGAGGCCGTAAAAAGGTCTTCAAGCTAAAAGAAGTCTTGGAGCCATTGACTGAGGATCAGATAAAAAACCTAAAGCTCAGTGCTATGCAGAGGATACTGCAGGCGGAGCGCAGTGTGGGGGGCAGCGTGGCTGCACAGGTACACAGCTTCCCTTATTCTTCAATTCTTCATATTCTTGTCCTTTTGGATTATTTGCTAAATTTGTTTGGCTATGCTGAGCTGTTTTATTGTGTCTGTTTTGTTAATGCAAAATTAAACAACTTCCATGATTTTGATGCTGTATTTGATACAATAGCTGCCACTTCTAAAACTGATTTAGCAGCACATTGCCCAGGATTGATGTCCTCAGCCTTCCCTGCTCATACTCAGCATGTGTTACTGAGAGGGAAAGTCCAAAGGAAATGGCATCCAGTATGTATTATTGAGAGGAACAGATCTATGGGATATCACATCCATCATTTATTACTGGGAGGGATGGATCAATGGGAGATCGCATCCAGCATGTATTATTGAGAGGGATGGAACAATGAGATATCGGATCCAGCATGTATCACTGGGATGGATGGATAAATGGGAGATGACATCCAGCATAGGGACGGATCAAATAGAGATCACATCCAGCATGTATTCCTGAGAGGGATGGATACTCTGGAGATTACATGGAGGGGTTCACAGATGATAATTGTGAAAATAAGGTTGGTTGCTGCTGATCAGGTCTGAGATTGATTGAAGCTTGACCCATAGATATCATGTTTTATTAAGCAGCCATTGTTTCCATGTCAGAGGTGTCCACGGCCTTTGCTTTCTCTTCTGTACAGATGCGGGTGAAGGTTTTGGCGCGTTTGGTGACCCAGTTTGACACGTCCCTGAAGGTCGAGCTCTTGAGCCACTTCCTCTTTGACCCTCGTGGACGTCTGGACCTGGCTCTGGCCTGGTTGTACCAGGAGTATTGTGAATATCAATCCGGGGCAGGAGAAGACGGATATCAGGAGTGTCTTATCGGGATCCTGACCGGACTGCAGGAGCGGCCAGACCAGAGGGACGGGTGAGTGCCGGACCAGACCAGAGGACGGAGTGAGTGCCGGGTGGTGCCGGACCAGAGTAGAGGATGGGTGAGTGCGACAGTGGCGAGTCAGGGACGGGTGAGTGCCGGCGGGTGGCGAGTCAGGGCCAGGCGGTGCCGAACCAGAGGGACTGATGAGTGCCAGGTCAGGGTCGAGCGGTGCCAGCTCCAGGACACCACTTATCATCCTGAAGTTCTGATGTTTTCCTCACCCTTATAGGGTCTTCACAAAAGTTGTCCTGGAAGCTCCGCTGCTGACGGACTCCGCGCTGGAGGTCATCCGAAAATACTGCGAGGATGAGGTACAGTCAGCCCGCACCACACTTGTTCCCCATCATTACTGTCAGACTGAGCCACGCTTATTCCCCATCAATCATGTCATCTATGAAGGGAAAGTTATTACTGGAGTCAGGTGAAATGTAAAATAAGACGAGAACACAAAGTGGATTTATGTTACGATGGAGTTAGAGTGAGGTCATTCTTATCTGCTGGTATGATCCCACCTTGTAACCTGATCATATTACACTGCCATATAAATAATCCCCCCCCTTCATATTCCATGATATATAAATATAATCCCTAGTATAGAACCTTACCCTCATTATAATACATCCTGATAGGGTTATATAGAGGATTGTATGTATTGGCAGGTATTGTGGAGGATGAATATAATGGCGTTAGTCCTTGTATATACTGTGCATCCAGTATCTGTTCCATTGGTGTTTTCCTGTAGGTAGGAGGGTGTCCTCCGCCGGTCTTGATCCTCTTTTCTTTCTTCCCAGGGTCGCAGTTACCTGGGGATGTCCACACTCAGAGAACTCATCCTCACACGCCCGGCTCGGCAGTTCCAGTATTTGCATTTACTTTCTGGACCTGAGCTCTAACGAGAAGGACAAGGTACGGATTCCTCTGTGCCGCCGGCAGCGCGTGCCCCTCTTTGCTGCCATTCCTCATCCTCTGCTGTTTCTCAGGTGCGGCAGCAGGCGCTGCTCCTCATCAAACGCATGTATGAGAAGGAAAGTCTCCGCCAATACATAGAGAAGTTTGCACTGAATTACCTGCAGCTACTCGTCCACCCGAACCCCCCGTCTGTGCTCTTTGGGGCAGATAAGGACACAGGTATAGAAGGGATAATGTGCGGATCAGGGTGGTTTGGGGCCATGAAATGTGAACCTAACACTTGGGTTGATTTCTGCTTTTTGTAGAGGTGGCCGCACCCTGGACGGAGGACACGGTGAAGCACTGCCTGTACTGTACCTGGCATTACTACCGCAGAACCACAAGCTGATCCACGAGCTGGCGTCGTTTATACAGAGGCCACAGCTGACATAAAGCGGACCGTTTGCGCGTCATCGAGACCCCGGTGAGACAATTATAGACCATAAACCTAAGCACGGTGGAGGGGACAGACATTACTCATGACTGCTGCTTTACTGCAGATCCGGGGCATGGGCATGAACTCCCCCGAGCTGCTCCTGCTGGTGGAGAATTGCCCCAAGGGGGCAGAGACCCTGGTGACCCGCTGCCTGCACATCCTGACCGATAAAGGTACGTCCCAGATGTCCCACAAGGGGCAGAAGATGGAGGGAACACTGCCTTTTCCAAAATGACCTTTCTATAGATTGTCAGCTCTGAATCTGGGGCCAAGTTGCCCCTTTGGCTACTGGGTCCGGGGCCAAGTCACCCCCTTATGTTATAATGTTCAGGCTAGACTCACCTATGTCTTTAATACTTCATCTTTCTAATAATGCTTTCATCCTCCTTTTAGTTCCTCCCTCTCCTGATCTGGTGAAACGTGTCCGGGATCTGTATCAGAAGCGTCTGCCGGACGTTCGATTCCTGATCCCGGTGCTTAACGGCCTGGACAAGGTAAGATGGCGTCCAGCTCCTCTGGGCACCGTTGGTTGGAGTATGATCTGTTTTGTGACCTCTGTACCGGGTGTCTTATGTCTTCCAGAAAGAGGTGATTCAGGCTTTACCCAAACTCATCAAGCTCAACCCAATTGTTGTGAAAGAAGTGTTCAATCGACTGCTGGGAACTCAACACGGTGAGCGGGGGGTTGGGGTCATAGGTTAGATGTCCTGTGCGGGGGCAGGGATGGGATCAGAGGTTAGATGTCCTGTGGGGGGACAGGGATGGGGTCAGTGGTTGATGTGGTGTGTGTGTTTTTGGGGGGGGGCAGGGATGGGGTCAGAGGTCAGATGTCCTGTGCGGGGGGGGGGTGGGGCAGGGATGGGGTTAGGTCAATACTCACTTATGTATGTGCATGTGAAGTGATTCACTCCTGTGTGACCAGATATTGTGAGATCTTCCTGTTCCTTTCTAGGAGATGGGAGTACGTCCATTTCTCCTCTGACTCCGGAGATTTGCTGGTCGCGCTTCATAACATCGATTCCAGTAAATGTGACATGAAATCCGTCATTAAAGGTGATTCTCGGTTCTCCTGGACTCTGTTGCTTCCTTGTTTTCTTGGTGTGAATCTTCTGCTTGTTCTCTGCAGCCATTAACCTGTGTTTCTCTGCGCGCGCGGTGTACACGTCCGAGGTGCTGGCCGTGGTGCTGCAGCAGCTGATGGACACCACCCCGCTGCCGATGCTTCTCATGAGGACGGTCATCCAGGCCCTCGGCATGTACCCCAGACTCGGGGGCTTCATCATGAACATCCTCACCCGTCTCATCTACAAGCAGGTATGATCCACCGCACGGTTGGTTGGACCAACATTTAGAAGAGCCATAATCTGTGTACAGAAGATTGGATCAGTCTCACCTGCACATTCAGCCACTCACCTTCACAATCCGTTTTCTTGGTTCCAGGTCTGGAAGTATCCGAAGGTTTGGGAGGGTTTCATAAAATGCTGTCAAAGAACCAAGCCACAGTCATTCAGTGTCCTCCTCCAGCTGCCCCCTCCGCAGCTCCTGTCCGTCCTCCAGACATCCCCCGATCTCCGCGATCCTCTGTTGTCCCATGTCCGGACCTTTACAGCAAACCAGGTGGGTACTCCTCAGCGAGTGCACAGGCCCGGTGCCACCTTGTGCAGATCGATCTAGTTTTTATCTTTCCTTTCAGCTCGCCCACGTCCCTCACGCCATCATAGCAATTCTTGAGGCCGGGTCCAGAACGGACACAGAATTGGACCAAATGGAAGAGGTCAGTAGTCAATGGTGTCTCCCTGTTGTCGTCTGTCACTCCCGGTGGTTTATCGTCCCGTCTCTGCAGCTCCCAGGTGGATGATCGTCGTCCTCGTCGCACTGTTGTTGTCTGTGTCTCCCGGTGGTCGTCATTGCCCTGTCGATGTCTGTATTTTCTGTGCACTGCGCCTGGGTCTCTCTCTGTTGTCGCTGCCACCTGTGGAGGACCAGACTCAATCGGCTTCTTGTATTTTTTGTTTTCTTCGCTGTATTAAGGCGACGGAGGCTCCACCCCACGAACTCCTCAGCCATCGTTTGGCCCATGAAAAATCCCTGAAGCGGCACATTCTGGAGGAGCACAAAGAAAAAATCATCCAAGTGATGGAGGAAGAAGCCGAGATGGATTTCCCCATCCTCCTGCTGGATGAAGATGAGGAGATGGTCACGGTTTGTGTTGGGTTTTGACATCATCTGTTCTTTTAGTCACAAACTGACTGAGCTTCAGTTAAAGATTTATTTTTGTCCTCAGAAAAATCCAGCGCAAGAGTCTCCTCCAAAAGAAGAAAGTGAAGTGGCCGCCCCGACCTCCACCGCGCAGTCTCCACCACCCGAAGAGCCGATGGAAGAAGGACTGGATCAAAGAGAAGATTAGATCGGTCCCCATCATCACATTGTAGTCACTGACTAATAAAATGTGTTTTCTGTTCTGAGGCAATGTGTGTTGAATGCCGCAATCACGTCTGGGAGATGGAAAAACTTACACCAGAAACAAGAGGATCATATGAATGATCTCTCTGTTAAGGCCCCAGTTATACACACAGATAATTGTGCAGAGATTGTGCGCAGATCTCTGGTTGCAGTGAAATCATGGACATATTGTTACAATGTTTTCCATGATTTTCACTGCAACCCAGAGATTTTGCGCACAATCTCTGCAAAATTATCTGTGTGTGTAACGGGGCCTTTAGATACACCTTTAAGGTTCCGCGCCCCGGGTGGGGGCCCAGTGATGTGATTTATGGGTAAATAGTCATTCGATAAAGTTTATTAAAGGGTTAAGCGTGGCTATGTAAAAACCTATCTGGAGTTCACTATAATATCGGGGTCCTAAATTTACGAGGTCCAGGAGTCACAGCGCCACCTGTAGGGCGACATATAAGCTCTTATTGGACAGATCTGTAGAGGAATTGTCCAGATGTAATAAATAAAACTGTACAGGAAGTCTTCAATATCTGGAGCGACTCCGACAATCCCACTGATCATCGGGACAAGTTCTGACAACGGACACATGGAAGGGGTCTGCAATGTGGGGTTTGTGTACACGGCGCTGCAGGATGGAGTACAAGGTGCAGGACATGGAGTACAGGTGCGGCACAGAATATAAGACGAGGATGGAATAAAATGGAGGTGGGACAGAATACAAGGTGCAGAGCGGAATACAGGCTGTGGGACAAAGCAAAGTGCAGAGCGGAGTACAAACTGCAGGTTGGAATATAACATCCAGGACAGAATTATAATGTGCAGAGCTGTAATTTTGAGAAAATGGCAGAGGAGTCGGTTGTGAGCAGCAGTCGCTGGAGCAACCTGTGACCATTAACAAAAATAAAAAGCGTGGGTGTAAAGAGAGGGGAGGGGAGCACCCAGGGGTTAGAGAGAGGGGAGGGGAGCCCCTGGGGGTGGAAAGAGAGGGGGAGGGAGCCCCCGGGGTGTAGAGAGAGGGAGGGGAGCCCCGGGGTGTAGAGAGAGGAGGGGGGCCCCCTGGGGGTGTAGAGGGAGAGGAGGGGAGCCCCCGGGGGTGTAGAGAGAGGGGAGAGGAGCCCCTGGGGGAGTAGAGAGAGAGGGGAGAGTAGTTACACAGGCAGAGGAGATGTTCACCTTCAATGAAGCTGAAGAGGCCTCCCATGATTCTTTAAGGACGCTCTTCATCCTACGATCCAGAGGGTCCCTCAGTTGGGATGAGTCTTCAAAGGGCAGCGAGGTTTTCTTCGCCATTTGGATATCCACTTTGGGGACCTCCCAGATAAACTCCTCTCCCCCCAAGGGGAACCTGTGCTTCAATTGTGACGGAGTGACCAGACGGTTTTCCGGAGCCTCCCCCTCCCGGTGGATGATCTCCCCGATCACCTCATGGACTGGGAATCCCAACTGCCGGAACATCTCGTCCTGGATAGAACAGGGGTCTCCACGTCCTCTACGCACATGGTACTCCTGACGGAGGTGAGTAACTCATCCATGTGCTCTGTAGCAAAGTAATACCTCCCAGACTCCCATTGCTTAACAGAGGTAATGGAGGTCTGGTCCTCGTCGTCTCCTGAGGCAAAGCTCTGGGCATCATCGAGGACACCATCTGAAGCGACTGTCTGGAGCGTCCTCTTTTTTGGAGGGGAAGGTTTGGAAGCCGAGGAATAGAGAAGCAGAGCAGAGATGGACGCCTGGACTTCTTACCTAACTTCATGTCTAACCAGCAACTTCAGCTCTTCCAGCGAGGGATGTTCCTCCCTGACCTCGCTGTCGGTACATGGCTGACATAGCTTCTTTTTGTAGGCAGAGGACAGATTAGTGGCACAGACACCGCATTTCCTGTATGGGACTTGATCCTTCTTAGACGCCGGGCCCTTGTCTCCCTACAGAAAGGGGCGAGAGGATACCCAGATTAAATAAAGGAGTCCCATAGACAGGCTACATTCACCCCTAGTGACCAACCCCCCTGAGCACTTACTGGAGCCGGGGGTGAGCTGGGTTCTGCAGATGCAGATACGGAAGCTCTGTCACCCTCCATACTGGGACCAGCCTTACCTGGTAAAGCTTCTGGTGGATCTTTTATGGCAACTACCGTGCCCTCCTCCCGGTCACCCGCAGGCCAATAGGTGCGCTAATGGAGCGGCCACAGTCCCCAGGCGCCACAGAAACCGCTCCTGCTGGCCGGACACCGGAGGTGACTCGGCGCCCTCATGTTACATCACTTCCGATGTGCGATTCACCCGGGAACTGCCGCCGCCGGAGGAGGGAGATGCTGGAGAGTTGCAGTAGGGCTCCGGGGCTCTAGTACCCGGCCTGCTTTACCCCGGGAGGTACGTACAGGAAGGCCGGGGTCAGTCCCAGACATGGGAGCCAGTGGGAGGAGGAGGACCCCATCGCCCAGCCAAGGCCTGGCAAATATATATTGTCGCTCAATGCTGCCTATGGCGGCCCCGGCAGCACCGAGGACCTCTCCATGCCCCAAGGGGGAAAGGAAAACACCGGTGATCTGGCGGTGGAGAAGGGCTTTTAACCTCTCTGTGTTCCTGTCCCCCAACAGGGCGTGCACGAGATCCTCCAATGCTGTCCTGGAAGGTGTATGAGAAAGTCACTTAGAAGCCTGACCGAGAAGAAATCAAGCATCACGTGGCATTAAATAAATTATTACCCCTGAAAAGATATAAGAAATACATAAAAGAAAAAAATCAGATCAGTGCAATACAAGAAATGTCCACAGGATGGGGTGCTTCCTTGACCTCTGTCTTGATTTAACCCTTCCTTGCTGCATTTTTCTGTTTGTGGCATTTCTCACTATTTCTGTCCGAATAATGAGGTTATTGCTGCATTATATTTGCTTTGTGGCGTCTCATTTTTTAGGGGACTGTTGATACTCCATTTCTATAGTAATGATGAGGGGTTTGACCTTTCCATTCCTCTCCCTATTTTACACTATTGCATTTTTTTTACTTTATCTTTTTGTGCTACTTTCCATCTGTTTTCTGACCTTGGCTCCTTGTTGCCATCTTGTGGACATTTCTTGTATTGCATTTTGATCTGATCATTTTTTATGCTTTTTTATATATATCTTTTAGTGTACTTATTTCCTTAATGACACTTTATGCTTGTTGGTTGTTCCTTCTCGCTCAAGTCACCTGTCTGATTTCCTTTGTTAAACCATTTTTTTTTCCCCCAATAACAATAATACTATGTTGGCCGTCTCAAGTTTCATTTTTAGAATAACGTGTCGTCCAGTGTGCACACGAGATGCGCCGCAGAGAACGTGGCGTCCAGTGTGCACACCAGATGCGCCGCAGAGAACGTGTCGTCCAGTGTGCACACCAGATGCGCCGCAGAGAACGTGTCGTCCAGTGTGCACACCAGATGCGCCGCAGAGAACGTGTCGTCCAGTATGCACACGAGATGCGCCGCAGAGAACATGGCGTCCAGCGTGCACACGAGATGCGCTGCAGAGAACGTGTCGTCCAGTGTGCACACGAGATGTGCCCCGAGAACGTGGCATCCAGTGTGCACATGAGATGTGCCCCGAGAACGTGGCATCCAGTGTGCACATGAGATGTGCCCCGAGAACGTGGCATCCAGTGTGCACACGAGATGTGCCCCGAGAACGTGGCATCCAGTGTGCACACGAGATGTGCCGCAGAGAACGTGGCATCCAGCGTGCACACGAGATGTGTCCCGAGAACGTGGCATCCAGTGTGCACACGAGATGTGCCGCAGAGAACGTGGCATCCAGCGTGCACACGAGATGTGTCCCAGAACGTGGCATCCAGTGTGCACACGAGATGTGCTGCCAAGAACTCTGCATTCTGTACACACGAGATGTGCCGCATGAGAACTGGCGTCCAGTTGCACACGAGATGTGCTGCAGAGAACGTGCTCCAGTGTGCACAGATGGCACCATAACTCGGCGTCACTTTGTGTGCAACGAATGGCCGCGAAAGTGCTCCAATGTGCACAGATTGTGTGTACAGAAGCAAACTGGCAGACATCCATGGCACACGAGATGTTGCCGCAGGCACACGTGTGCACTGGCAAGTTTGGCACACGAAGATGTGCTCCCAGAGAATGTGGATATCCTGTGCATGAGATGTGCCCAAGAAATTGGCTTCTGTACACACGAGATGTGCGCCAACATGGTGTCGTGGCGTACATTTGTGCACACGGAGAAAGTTCTCAGAGACATCTTCTGTGTGCACAATGCACCCAAGTTCTCGGCAGCACATCTTGTGTGCACATGTACACCAAGTTCTCAGTGGCACATCTGTGTGACAGAATGCCAAGTTTCTGGCGCACATCTCTGCGCACAGTGGACGCCACGTTCTCAGCGGCACATCGTGTGCACACTGGATGGCAAGTTCTCGGCGGCACATGAGATGCGCTGCCAGGAACTTGGCATTCTGTGCACGAGACGTGCCACCGAGAACTTGGTGTTACACGTGCACACGAGATGTGCTGCCGTGAACGTGGCGTCCAGTGTGCACGAAGATGTGCTAGAACTACGAAGACGTGCCATTCTGTTTGCACACGAGATATACTGCCGAGACATGGCGTCCTGCGTGCACGCGGTGCTTGTAATGGCTGAGCTGGTTCATGTCCAGAAAAGATGAACAGTCATGAGATTTTACATGTACATGAACACTGCAGACACTTATACCCAATGTACGACACCCCTAATCTCGTCACTGCGGTTGATACTAGGCACTTGGATATCCCTATAATGTAATACACCCCAGTATTTTTTGTGATCCCCTTTACATCACACGGGATGATTGCAGGGAAATCCTTCATCTCCTACAGACAGCCCATTCACACCTGGTCATGGCTGAGATCACACTTATAGAGAACAGACTATGCATAAAGTATAATTAACACCCCCTTTAGGGGAAAAAGGAGGTCATAATTTGGGGAAAGAGCGACTCTGGGACCAGAGATCATGATATGAAGACTGAACAATAAAAATATTTGGAAACAAAGTACCTTTTCCTGGTCTCTGTAGAACAATCTGTAACTGCACAGACTCAGCAGATTTTAGTAAAAGTCGTTTATTGTCTGCGCGGTTTCTACAAAGCCTGTTCTGCATATTTTACAATCCATAAATCTGTACAATTCATAAAACCTTCACTATTATCGGCACACGATGAATAATCACCGGACCGGCTGCCTGCCATTTAATTATAATGTTGGTGAGGAAACAAAGCTCAAAACTGCAACAGTAAGGTCACTGCCTCGGTGTTTGATGGCAATATTGATAGAGACACTATTGTGGAAGAGAACCGTCAGCCATACTGAGATTGCTTCATCAGGCAGAAGCCCCCACAATATCTACATTATATTCAAAAAATTATTTATGAATATAAACTCACCAAAATGTGAAGCCTTTTGGGCCTGATCTTGCGCCTTTGACACTTGGGCGGCTGTGCTGGGGTGACCGAGCCAGGGCTTTCCTTTCTCTCTGTCATTGTGTAAGTTTAAAGACTATCTAAACCAAAACTTAAACATTCCTGTCTATATCCCAACGATACACGATCTTACATAGGATTTTATACAAATCCTATGGGCAAAGCTAAACCTATCTAACCCATCTGTTCTGAACTTTTGCAAACTGAACAGTCTGGAAGACATTGGACCTGCATCTTTTTGGGGCTCCAATTTGCTACAAGCGCTTTACAGTATTGGGGTGTCCCTCTTTGACCTTTTGAAAGAGGAAGAAAAAATGCATTTACCCACGTCATGTGTATGTAATATTATATTTTCTATGTGCACTATTTATTATCAAACAATAAAACTACATATTAGAAAAAATAAAAGTTACACCTCTTTCCTGTGCCCGGCCATGAGGTGGACTAATATATTACAATGGTGTAAAATTATTATTCTGGTCTTGCGAGATAGGACAGTAAAGTGACGAATGCAGTAGGAGTATTTTGTAACAGTGTGATGTGACCACCGGGGGGCGCCCCACACCAGGACTGATCCGGGAGATTTTCTTTTCCTTTTCACTTGCGGTTCTACAGCCTCCAGTGACTGATCAGACATCGGAGCAGGATTCCCACCCAGCGATCATACAGGTGATCACGACATCTTCACCTCCTGCAAACAAGAAAAAAATAAGATGCAGAAGAGAATGGCAACAGCAGCGGCGCCAGGAGGACAGGGTGCGCCATCTTACTTCTGGAAGCTGAAGTTCTTCCACAGGTCGTTGATGGTGGATTGAAGGCCGGGCCGGTTCTCGTTGTTTTGGGGCAGGCCCCCCTCTCCGGCTCAGACCGCTCGCTTTTGCAGGCGCCATCAATTTTAGTTTGGAACCAGAACGCGAATCCAAACTCCTGGGTTTTAGCAATCCAGACACCTGAAAATAAATAACGAAAAGCTTTACTGAGATGAAGATCATCACTGAACAACTGAAAATAATAGTCATTGCCAACTCCCAGGCTCACGTCTACTGCAGGGTCCTGTACTGCAGACAGGAGCGAGTGAACAGGGCCAGCAATGACATATGAGCGCAGCTACAGAGACACTGATTGACATACTGTCATTGCCGGCACTGCTCACTCGCTCCTGTCTGCAGACCAGGACCCATCAGTAGACAGGAGCGAGTGATGGGAGTCGTCAATGACAGCATGTCGCTCACTCGCTCCTGTCTGCGGCTGGGTCCTGGGTTGTAGACAGGAGTGATTGAGCAGCGCCGGCAATGATTGAGTGCGGCTGCAGTATGTGCACAGGTGCAGAGCCATATGACCGTGCTTTGTGTGCAAATTGAAAGGGTAGAACAAATCCCCCATATATTATAGGTATATGTTTTTCTATTTAGATTTATTTTATATGGAAAGGCTAAACCACTAAAATCTGTAGCACAGGTAGAATTATTATATGGGTGCGGTCCCCACATATATGTGCATGTAAATTAACCGTTACATGGATACAATATGGGGGGGTTGGGGCGAAGCATCTCCAAAGGGATCAGAAAGGATCTGTTTCTTTTCCAGCAGCCTCCACAGTGCAGTATTACCTTAATCTTGTCATAGTCTTCGCCTCAGGAAATCCCGTCCGATGCACCGGAGATAACTGTAATCGATATCCACAGGCAGATTCCTCCTCTGTCTTGTCACGGTCCTGGGGATTTATTGGGACACAAAATCACACGAATACTCCAATCACATCACTATCTGGTCAAATCTGGAGCTTTCCTCCATTCAGTAACAAGAAAAGCACCAATCCAAGGGTTTTGTCTGGTATTGTGGAGAAGTTGTAATATAACTTGTGAACTGAGGTGGAGCTATTTTTTGGAAGACAAAAGATATATGTGCGGATCTGGGAAACACCTATCAGCTGTTCTGATCAGATGTGATCAATAGGAGCTACATCATTTCTTTTGGATAAGATATTAGGAAAACCCAAAACGGAAAAACACGTCATTCCTCAAGATTGAGGTTGAAATTTTAATAATGGCCTCATTAAGGAGACGTCTCCTGATGGATAGATTCAGTAACCAGTTGCATCCCCAAGAAATAAGTGATGTGTCCCCTGTAACTGTGTCTGGCACATTATAACCCCAGTTACAGGGAGAATCAACCTCTAAAGTGCACTGTGAAGCTAATCTTGTTCTGACAAAACCCAGAAGCCTCTGGTTCCCTCTTGGCACAAGGCAGGCAGCGAACAGGAAGGTGGAGACGGTAATAAACCACCTCTGCCTTCTCTGCGGGAGTCCAGTTATGCACCTGCTGATTAAAACTACTAAGACTAAAATTAAAGTAAGAATGTTCTTCCCACCTCCCCGAATGTATAAAAGAGGAATAACTCCAGAGATTTGTTCTCACCTCTGAGTCGGAGTCTTCAGTTTCGATTGTGGCCGCTTTGCTCTTATTTTCAGAGGACGTTAGGACGGGGCTGGTCCGGTCTCCGCTGCCCCCACACTTCTCATCTTTCACACCAGGGTGAGGTTTAGTCCTCTGGAAGCGGGTGAGGGACAGCTGGGCCGGGGACAGAAGCTGCGGGTTGCTGTCGCCCTTCGTCAGGTTTCCCGACCAAGTGAAACAGTTCCTTGTGTTGTGGAACGGAGACTTCACGTCGCAGGTTTTAGTCTCCGGAGATGGAGTCTGCTTCTTGCCATCTTCTGCCGTTTCCGTGTTCGGGAATCCTTCACCGGACGCCCCACAATCATCGGAGATTCTCGTACAATCTTCTTTTTTGATGCCGTTCACAGAATCAGACAGAAGGTCAGACGGGTTGCAAAAAAACCTAAGTGGAAAGATGGAAATAAGGTCACTGAGGATTTAAAGGGAACCAATCGCCCTGAACTCTGCGGAGGAGCGAAGAAGACGGACGGTTTCACAGCCTGAGTCTGGACCGCAGTGCACAGACCGGGTCAGGAGAGCCGAGGCCGAACTCAACAGCCCTGTATATACCCAGACGACCTGCGGCAAATCAGAGCATCATCGTCCAAACTCAGCCCGAGAAACTTGCTTTATTCATTTAATTCCTGCTCATTTTGATTTAGGAGTCCAGTGGGAGGAGCTTATAAGTGTGGCCTTCCAGGTATGAGGACACACACAGATTACTGTCAGTCACTGACTAGAGCTGGGTCATCGCTACTCCTCATTGACTGTGGCTGGGCTCCATGGAAAGTGTAAGGCATCTTTCTTTGCTCTTGGAGGAGAGCTGCGCTCAACTGACCATTTCTGCCATTTCACTTTAGCGATCAGTGGGGACCTTTGGCCCAAAACCACATGGATCAAAAACCCTTCCACGTCTCTTGTACACAGTGTTCTCCTGAGAGCACTCACACATTAAGGCTGCTTTCACACTAGCATATTTTGGTATCTGGGGCATGCAGGAAAAGCTCCCCCGCAGGAGCATCAGTTCGTAGATTTTACAAGGATCCAGTGTCGTGTCATTTTTAACTGTATTCTGCACATGGGCAGTTCAAATACCACGGACCGGAAGTATGAATCCACTGGGATCTAGATGAATCTGTGTTGCAGAGACCCCTATTCAGACTTCACCCGTGAGGCCCCGGATCCAGGTGGATCTATGGCTTCACAGCTTTTTTCACGGAGACCAAAATTCCAACAAGATGCAGATTTTGTCTCCATGAAAAATCTGTGGACACCTTGATCCGGGGCAAATCATACACAACTGGATCCGGGGCAAATCACACACAACTGGATCCGGGGCAAATCACACACAACTGGATCCGGGGCAAATCACACACAACTGGATGCTCCCGCAGGTGTCTGCAGCCCAACTGGAAGACAAGAGCCAAAAACTGGTGCATCCACGGATGCCAAAAAATGCCAGTGTAAAACCAGCCTAAGCTTTAGTTCTGTATGTTATAAATGAAATCAGGATGACGAAACATCCAGAACCGCTCATGTTCCAGCCCGTACAGCTGGGAAGATGTGACGATGATGGGCAGGCATCACTCACCTGTCATGGCACCTTTTATAATTCTATGGCAGCAAATATAAGTGGCTTCCGCCCAGATGTCTGCCTATCCCTCAATCCACCGTGCCGACCTGAAGTGCGCCAGATGCCATATTGGAAGACCCTTGGGTCTTCCAACATGGCGATTGCTGCACTCCCAGCCGACACCCTCACTGCACCCACCTCCGCAGCCCGATCACCCCTGCCAGGTCCACGCACCCTGCAACACCCCCACAAACCCATCGCCGCAGCCCTCCCCACCGCAAACACAACAGGAGAATGTGCAAAAGTATCTGCAGTGATATCACAGTCCTAGGCAAAACCAGGTGCACGTGACTGCTCACATGACTTGACATCAAAGGTCCTTTGTGGCGCCCCACTGGTCGGGACGCCACGCAGGGGTACTGCACCCAGGCCAGAGTGTGTAGTATCTCTGTGACCAGGGGATGTCAATAGGGAACCCTCACCACACACATCCACACACCTTAGGTCAGGGGACCAATAGGTTAATCTGTTGCTAGGTAACTGTCCCGGTGGGAGGAGCTTAGGTGGTAAAGTGGAGAGCGGGAAAGTTAGTCATGGAGGAGTAGGAGAAGGTCTTTGGAGGGGAACCCTGCGAGTAGCGCAGCAGAGGGCACCTGAGGAGGGGTGGCCCAGGAACCGAAGGGGATCCTAGGGTGTTGGGGTGCACCGAATCTGTGCCGGTACATCACCCCGACGGAGGGATCCAGTCCAAACCAGAGGACCAGCTCCGAGACGGTGCAGGGCGTTTATCCCGAGCTGCAGAACCGGACGGCACACACTTCATTAGAGGTTGCGGCAACCCCGGCATAATTCCCCTAAGGCCCCGTATAGGGTCGAGGAGGCCCAGAGAGCAATAGACTCCAAGAGGAGGCCCAGAGGGACAGACTCCACACCAGAGGCTCCAGAGGGCGTTAGACTCCGTAAGAATCCGTGAGACCGGCGGTGGGCTCTGTGCGCGGGAGCGCAAGGAGGGAAAGAGGAGAGCGCAGTAAGGACTGATAAGAGGAAAAGCAGGCACATCACAGAGGGCCCCGGTGAAACGTCCTAATCCCCTGGTGACCACCCCGGCCAGCAATACCCGTGTAACTGTGTAAAGAACGTTTACTGCCCAATCACCAGTAAAGCCTGGTTCAGAGAGACTGTGTGGTGTGTTTATTAGCCTGCGCCGGAGGAGCCATACTCAATGGAGAGAGCACACAAGGGGAGAAGACCGCACACAGGGGGAAGAGGCCGTGGGACCAGAGACAGCGTGGTGGAGGGGGTGGGGGGTGAGACAGCGCAAAGGAGAGAACATAGAGCAGAAGACAGCACAGGGGAGAGATGGCCACCACCCCAGCGCCACAAAGCCTGCCCCCAACATGATATCACCGCCCTCCCGGTGATGATGATAATCCACATACCGGCTTCTGGTACCAGGAACAGAGATCGCTCCGGACGCTTCATTTTTCTTTTGGAAAAACACAGCAAATTTATTCCTTTGTTTGTCCCGATGTTCTGCGGCATCATGTAATGGTGGTGACGGGCTCCGACCGGGGGTCCGCAGCTTCGTCACATTCTCTGCACCTTCCAATTTCGGTTTCTTATTCTGAGAGAATGAATACTGACTGAGGAGATCGGACTCGGACGTCCCACCTGCAAGACAATAGTGTACGGAGTTACGATTGCTGTGTAACATCACTATCTTTAGTTCCTATAATCCCCCTCACTACGTGATTTAGTTGCAAAATTTTCACCCAAATAAAATTTACTAATTAAAATTTAAAAAGAAAAATACCTTTAGGTAAGAAAAAAAAAAAAGACAAATTTGGCCGCTGCTTAAACTAAAGAAAGTATTTGACACTTATTTATAAACAAGATGGTGGCCCGATTCTAACACATCGGGTATTCTAGAACATGTATTAGTTTATTTATAAAGATTTAAGAATAATGCAATGAGCAATTAGTAAGGAACCGTCACACTTGGCGACGCTCCAGCGATCCCGACCTGGTAGGGATAGCTAGAGCATCACTACGTGGTCACTGGTAAGATGTCAAACAGTCAGATCTCACCAGCGATGCAGCAACGATATGGCGGTCGTTGGGACCCTGTCACTCTAGGGCGTAGCATTGAGCTCGTCCCCGTGAAACACACCGATGCATGCTGCCCAGCGGGGTCGCAACAATCAAAAAATGGTCCAGGCCATTCTGACACGATCAGCGATCTCACAGCGGGGGCCTGGTCGCTGCTGTGTGACACACTGTGCGAGCTGCTAGCTTCGGTGGGGTACTTCGACAGAGTATCTGTCAGCAGGTTTCTGCTATGTAAGCTTAGTAAAGCATGTGCAGGGGTTAAAAGAAAACATAAACCAACAGTGCTTGTCTTATCAGACGCTGTGCTATTGTTTGTTTACATAAACTAAAGGCTTTATCACCTGGTGATTACCATTATGGTACATTTACACGCGGCCACAGGAAGGTAGGAACAGGCAGGCATCGGACACAATTGTGCCTGTTGCCTTGAAAAGACCACGATGTGGCTGCGTGTAATTCAGTACTTCCTTCCTGTGTCTTCCCTGAAGGAAGGAAAGTCCTGAATTGCACGCAGCCACATCGTGGTCTTTTCAAGGCAACAGGCACAATTGTGTCCGATGCCTGCCTGTTCCTACCTCCCTGTGGCCGCGTGTAAATGTACTATTACAGGACTACTTTGTCACGCACATGGCAGTCAGGCACGCCCAAAATATCAAGTAAATCAAATGTGGCTCTTGAACATGAAGAATTTTTTCTTTTTATCGTAAGTAAAGTGGATATAGGGTATGATATTCATGGTCAGCGTGACCCAAGTCGATGCGTTTTGGATGCTTCATGTATGCTTATAATTAAGTCATGTAGTCATGAGTACGGATATATGTAGCATTTGAAACGAGTCGACTTGGGTCATGTGGACCACAAATATCATCCTCTGTATGCACTTTACTTAAGATAAAAAGGAAAAAAAAAAAAAAAACATGTTCAAGAGCCTATTTTTTTCAATTTATTTGATTATTGGACTTCTGGGTCGAGACAGGACCAGTTTTCCGTGCTCTATTGACATTGAACATACAGAGCCTTGGTGTGGGCAGGGACAGCTCTTTTTCTATAGACATTATATATACAGAGCCTGTGTGTCGGGCATCGCTCGGTCTATAGACATTTTACATACAGAGCCTGTGTGGCAGGGACACTCTTTTTCTATAGACATTATATATACAGAGCCTGGTGTGGTCGGGGGCATCGCTCGGTCTATAGACATTTTACATACAGAGCCTGGTGTGGGCAGGGACAGCTCTTTTTCTATAGACATTATATATACAGACCTGTGTGGTCGGGGCATCGCTCGGTCTATAGACATTTTACATACAGAGCCTGGTGTGGCAGGACAGCTCTTTCTATAGACATTAATATACAGAGCTGTTGGACGGGGCAGTTTCCCAAGCTCTATTACATCCCTAAAACTAATCCTTTGATTGTGTGAGAACAGCTTTAGCCAATAATCTATGTGGTACATTGTTGGATTCAGGGTTTCGTTGCCTACATTATGTTGCTACCATATGAAGTAGCAAAAACCTGCTGCTAGATTCCTTTTAAGCACACTAATAGCTTACAGATCAGTGTGGTCCGGTCCCGAGACCCCCACTGATTGCTCACAAGACCACAGAGAAGTGCTCAGATCGGGAGGCTATGTTGTCGGATACGTACTCTGCCCTGTGCTCCTCCCTTCTCAGCCTTCTTTGACCAAAAGGACCAGTAGGCAATTAATAGGCACAAATAGAAAGTTCCGGTAGGTAGGAGCCGATTTGTTGGCCTGGACTACCCACATGACCGCTGGACCAGTGCCCTGTACATTAACTGGCACTTTACCTTCCTGAGGTCGTTTCACTTGGTTTTTGGGACTGGGTAATATTAACCCTCTTGGCTTGGGTTTTTCCTCTCCTTTCTGTCTCTCGCCGCTCTTCATACTCTGGGGGCAATTCCTCTGCCAGATGCTGTTGGGTTGTATCGTGGTCCGGCTGTTCCAGCTGTGACTGCTCGGCTTAAAAACCTTAGATGTGTGAAAAATAAAAGATAAAGCAACACACCAATCCACAACCTGAATGTGAAGAACAGTCAGAGAGAAGTCATGGAAAAAACATGACAATCAATGCACCTAAATGTGAGGAATCGTCAGACAGACATCATGGTGGCTCCAGAATTTGGATAGGCCATGAATGTTTGAGATGGAAACAGTCGGCTATAAATGTCAGACACGTGCTGGTAGATCTTCCCTGATAATGGATACTGACGACCACTATGGTTTCCAAAATTGGAGATCTGCCCGGCAATGTTATACACAGAGGGGATTTGAAGGGTTCGTGTTAAAGGGAATGTGCCAGGGTGGACACTTATCACATACTAGATGGAAGGCCTGATGCCATCGCATCAGGAGGGCGGTAACGTCATGATGGGGGCAGCAGCCATCTCTCCCCACTGTGTCTCGTCCCTCCCCTTGTAGTAAAAGTAAAAATTAAAACAAAGTATGCAAAAGGTAACATTACACTGCTGGGGCCGGGGGCACATTGACGGCTGGGGTGGAGGCACATACCTTGCCGCGAAGACCATGGAACCTGTGGTGATGTCATGGTCATGTGATCAGTCATGTGCACCTGGCTCTGCTTATGACTGACATCATCACGGGTCCTGTAGAAACTAATTCTGCAGTATGTGCAACAGGCGGGGAGTGGGGGAGTGGGCGCGTGTTGCCGATACCGCTGGCAATCCCATACCACCAGGGGTCACCATATTGGGACACCCATCACTTAGGTGTCCAAATATGGCGAGAGGAACTTGTTCTGTCCTCTGATCAGACGATAGGAGGACACCCTGACGGCGAAGTTGATGATGGACAGGACGGTAAGTATATAATAGATTCATGACATAGGCTATTGTAATCCTGTGACCCCAGATGACTGGATCCGTAGTCTGATAGTCAGGGGCAAATAACTCAGCGACTTCCATCAGTCCCATAGGCTTTGGATGGAGCGTCACGGTGCACGGGCGACTGCCGATCCATTCAAATGAGAAACCTGGGTTCAAGCACTGCAACCCCTGGAGATCAGACGCCCGTCACCCAAGCATGTAATGCAGAGGTGATGATTTTGGAGTTTGTGTTTTCTAGTGATGTAGACAGCTGCGTAACACGGAAACTGCTCCAGGTTTAAAAATCAGTGAAGCCCCAAACTTAAAAACTCCAATGAGCATCACTATTGTATTATTATATTAGAGGCTGTGAGGATGTGCAATATTTATCAGAAATAAACAGAAGAAAATCATCCCAATGGTCCCAAATATTACACATCATCATAGCCGATCCCCACTGTGGCTGCCCTTCACACTCTTCACCTGGGGAACGTCGGGGTCATAGTCGTCCGTTTGTTCCATTGAGTTGACGTCCACATTTCCGAGTGCGATCTGATAAGCCACAGCATCCCCCATGTTACTGATTTACGTTAAAGAATAAGTAGGAAGAGAAAGTGCACAAAATACAAAAGTGATCACCAGAGCCTCGTACCAAGAAACTGCGGCCATTGCCCCAAGCGCCTCATCATACAGGAATGACAATACCGGGGATGCGTTACCCGGTGCAAAATGAAGTTAAGGAGGGGGCGCCAAGTAAGATAATGAAGCAGAGCAATGGCCTTCATATTTATTGAAGACATTTCTACAATTGTCCCATTCACACAAATTGGGCTTGCAAAACTCCAGGCGCATTTACGGTTTTCTTGCGGCCGCATCTGCCGAAACCGCACCTGCCGCACACTTACCGCAAGCCCCATAGACATTGCATGGGGCTTGCCGCAAGTGCGGCCGTTATGCTGTAATCGCGGCAGTTGCGGTTTTTCACCGCAACTGCCACAATCAGAGATTACCGCTGATGTGAAAGCAGCCTAAGGGACCTTTCACATCAGCGTTTTTTGAAATTCCCGGCAGATGCGGTGAAAAAAACGCATCTGCCGCGATTACCGCATACCGGCTGCACTTGCGGCGCGGTTGCGGTAAACGCCATGCAAAGTATAGGCGTACTTGCGGTTTTGCACTTGCGGCAGGTGCGACCGCGAAAACAAACGCGGCTGAGCGCGGTTTTTTTCGCGGCCGCACCTGCCGCAAGTGCAAAATCGCACTTGCCGCACCTGCCGCAAATACGCCTATACTTTGCATGGCGTTTACCGCAACCGCGCCGCAAGTGCAGCCGGTATGCGGTAATCGCGGCAGATGCGGTTTTTTCACCGCATCTGCCGCGAATTTCAAAAAACGCTGATGTGAAAGGGCCCCAAGATCTCTACTATAAATCAATGCAATTAAGTAGTAGAAAGAAAATAATAAAAATTGTATATTTTATAATCATAATATATTCATATTATATAAAATGCATTTCTTTATACAAATATTTACATTTTATTACTAATATATATTCTCTCTATAATCGTAAATATTCCTTCCCCCCCCTCCCCATTACTTTTTTAGTCCTTCTGCAGTATATAGCTACAACAATATATTATACACACACAGTATATAGCTATAATCACAGTGTCCTACGATACCAGGCTGCAGGATTTGCTTCCAATAATCCCCAATATGGCACCACGGGTGATCTCAAATGCCATTAGCACCTGTAATCACAAATCTTTAATGCAAACGTCAAATACTGACTGCGGCATTTAATGGGTTCACAGTAAAGATTGTAGACCGACAGGTGGATGCCGGTAAAAATCCCAGCTAACAAGTGCAGTAAGGATACGGGCCGGCGTAGGTTAATTCTTGTGGGTTGATCCCGTTCTCATAAGGATTTAGTGGGACCAATTTTCTTTTTACAGGGTCGAAAACCAGCTGATATAGAAATGTGTTGTCTGCACGAGTGAACCCTTCAATGTAGCCATCGGGTACCGTGATGTTCGCTTTCAGGTATTGGCCGATTTTCTTAATAACCTAAAAAAACAAAAACATTCAGACCACAGCAATATCCGGTCTGACCGGAGACCTGCGCCGGATGACCGAGGCGCTTACCTGAGTGATGTCTGGATTGTTGGCGATTTTCAGGAGTTTACTCGCTTTAGCTAAACCGACCCCGTGGATAGAAGGCAGGTAGTCACAGCCAGACAGGATGCACATGTAACGAAACTTCTCCTGTGTGAACACATCTCCCAGATGCTTACACATACCAAATCTGTCCTGATCGATTTCGAGACCGTTTCCAAACTTATCCATTTTCAGGATCACCTGGAGGAGAAGCGTTCCCAACTTTAATGGTTACCAATCTCAGACAGCAGTATCTAACACGTAGCGCCACCCTATGCGCTCATTAGGTGATCGTGGGGCGCCAATGGGTTGCCATGGACAGCTGAGAGTCTGCAGACAACCCCTGTGCCAATCATTACAATACTCACAAGAAAACCATCATTTAGCTGTCATCAATATTAGACCGATTTTCACTATACACAGCGGTGCAGATACACTGCGATGCATAGTACAAGCAATCGGACGATGGCATGTACAAGTCTCCAAAGGGGAATAACAAGTAGTAAAAAACAAAAAAAGGATTAAGAATATGAATGATGTCATTTAAAAGTACAATTTGTCCTGCCAAAAAAACAGGCCCTCATAGGTCTATATTGATGGAAGGAAAAAAAAAACAAAACACTTATGACTTTTAGAAGGGGAGGAAAAGTAGAAAACGGAAAAAATTGAAGCGCAAAATATCTCCATCACGAAGGGGTTAATTTATTCTTAAGGAAACATCTAAATGCATCGCTCCCATGACAGATAACATGGAGCGACACACGGCCGTCATCTTATTAAAGGCATCTGTTTTGAAGTTAGCTCCCCTATAACAACTAATAATGAGGACATATTATACTTTAGATTATGGGGGGTGTGCAGACACTGAAAATCCTCACCGTTTTGCAACCAAAAGCGAGAAGGTCGGAGTCCTCTGTAATAATCGCCTGAGCAAACCCGTTTTTGTTGAGATAGGCCAGCTGGGAATCCGCCTCGTAGGGAGCGACGATGCAGTCAATGCCTTCAGAGCGCGCCGCCTGCCACAGCCAGAAACACAGACATCAGAACTGATCGGTCTTGTACAACTCACGAAAGTATCACAAAAGAGCAGAGTTTACTAAAACTTTTTTTTAGATTTGTGGAGGAGGAGGAGGGGAATAACTACACAGGATGGAGGTTTCCTGATCCAAATGGTGCTCAGCTGTATGTTTTTTCAGTTGATGCAGCCGCTGCACCAGTTGGATCAGGGAATCAGCAAACCCTCAATTGGAGGACGGGTGCAGGTCTCTGAGGTGAGAATCACATCTATTAAACATGGACGACATTCTGCTGTCATAGGATGATCCCTTCGCCTCTGAAGAGAGCCAACCAGCAGGTTTTTACCCTATAAATTATAGGCAGTGCCATAATGGTGCTAAGATGCAAATTATTCTGATACCTTTAGATAAAAACAAATCTGTTCCCTGATTACAGAATAATCCTTGTTCAAACCTTAAGAAATTTTGTCCTTGGTGCACTGCCTTGAGTGTCGGGGAGGGACTTTAATGGTCGGGTTTTCTTTGTAATAATTCCTCCTCCTGCTTTGCCTCCTTTTCTACATTTCAATTTCACTCCTCTGCCACCATTGCCATTCCGACGCAGTCTTCAATAAAATGGCGCTGGAATCAATGCATACATGTACTGTGATCCCCGGAGCCATTTTATTGGCAACACTGTGGAGAAAAATATGAGTGTTAGCGGTGCATGCGCAGATTGATTTTTTTTATCTGTGCATGCGCCGCTTAGTCATCTCCATAGGGCCTTCAGTAAAAAGGCATCAGAGATCACAGTATGCGCATGTGATTGTCCTGGTGTCATTTTATTAATGACACTGGAGAGGACTATAAGTGGCGCATGTACAGATAAAGGAAAAAATTAAATCTGCGCATGCACCGCTTTCATATTCGTGTCCAGTGTCTTCAATAAAATGGCGCCGTAGATTGCAGTGTGTGCATGAACTGATTCCGGCACCATTTTATTGAAGAAACTGTGGAGATGAAAATGATAACGGCACATGGGAATCAGCTCATGCGTGTACCGCAATCTACGGCGCCACTTTGTTGAATACAATTTTACAATACCAATGCGCATGCACCACCTCCAGCTGCAAAGGTGGAGGTAGCGCAAAATTTAAATTAACAGAAGGCGGCATGATTAGGCACCCGACCCAAAAAGTCCCTTCCCAATTTTCAGGACACTGCATGAATGACGCTATTTCTTAAAAGTTTGAACAAGGATTATTCTGAAATCAAGATACGGATTTTTCCAGCTAAAGGTATAATTTTAACCAGCATTCTGGCGCCATTATGGCACTGCCTCTACTTTACAGGCCAAAAAACTGCTGGTTAATTCCCTTTAAAGCAAAGAACAACACTAACGACCTGGCACCGCAGTGCTCAGCACCAGAACTCACTTTGATCACCGCGTGAGCCATCTCTGACGTGATATTAACTGCGCGTGAGAAGCAATCTCTGGCCTCGGACAGCTTGCCTTCTCTCAGGAGCTGCTTCCCCTTTTGCAAATTCAGCTGCCTCTTTCTGCAAGAAGGATATTGTTAGATTTCCTGTAAAATTAGAAAATAATAAAAAGACACCTGTAAAATATCTCAGCAAGAACAGTCAAGATATTTATAAGACTATTCACACAGTTTGTTAAGAATAGATGACAGGGGGGGCGTGGCCTGGAGGCAATGTGAGCAGACGCACGGAGGAGATCTCCCGCTGACTCACCGCTGTTTTTCTCCTGCACCGCCGCACTACCGATATCAGCGGTGATATCCACCGGCAGCCCGCACCTCTGACGCGCTGTGCACACACTCCTGGCCTCCAGACAGCAATAATGACCCGCCGCCGGCAGAAGGAGGTAGGCGCGGGAGATGCACACAGCTCCCAAGATGGCGCCGAGGTTAGAGAGGAGGCGGAGAGGGCAAACGCGGCTTGCCAGCGCCGCATGGAGATCGCTTCCAGGCTGGAACAATATGCCCGGACCCCTGGACAGCAAAGTGAAGAGGCTGGTAAGAGTGTGGATGACGAGGGGGACAAGGAAGGAGCCCTGGGGCTGGATGGAGAGGATATGGAGGTGCCTAATGAAAAGGGGGAAAGTGTGAGCCCAGCTGAAGGGCAGGCTGCTGAAGATATACCAGAAAACCCCACCATTAGAGATGTGTTCACAGTAGTGACCTACTGCAAACAAGCCCTTACAACATTAACTCAGCAAGTGGTTGGAATTCAGGGGGAAATGGCTACCTTTAAAAGAGACTTGAAAAAAACTGAACACAGAACTAGTGCTGTAGAAGAAAGAGTGGGAACTGCTGAGGACGATATATCTGCATTGCAAAAAGCAGAGAAAAGGTTTAAGCAGCAGATCTCTGAAATGGCTGCAAAAACAGATGACCTGGAGAATCGCTCCAGGCGTAACAATGTTAGAATTGTGGGGATCCCAGAGAAAGCGGAGGGAAGGAACCCCACAGAATTTATTGAACTGTGGCTTAAGGAAAAAATCGGGGCTGATAACTTGTCCAGACTATATGCAGTGGAGAGGGCGCATAGGGTCCCCATGCAGCCACAGCCCCCTGGCAAGGGCCCTCGTACAATGCTCGCAAGAATTCTGAATTATAGGGATCGAGATACCATCCTACGTAAAGCGAGGGAGTTGGATGATCTGACTGTTGATGGACACTCTGTGGCTATCTACCCTGATTACTCTGTGACCGTACAAAAACAGAGGATGCAGTTCGCTGGGGTTAAAAAGAGACTCAGAGAGATTGGGATTAAGTACTCTATGATTTTCCCCGCGAAACTCCGCGTAGAGGCTTTTGAGAAAGTCCACTTCTTCGTCGATCCGGAAGATGCCTCTAGGTGGATTGACATCAATGCCCGGAGACTCCAGGCTGGAAGAGACTGACAAATGGCCACACTGGAGGAAGAGATATAGCCAAATGTTTTGGCTCTACTATTTTGTGTTCTTCAAAGGACGGAGCCCCAGTGGGACACATTGACATCCTTTTCTGGAGAGGTTGGGAGCATTAGCTCTTGGCATTTTTTCCCAGGGGCTGTGGGGACTTTATTACTTTCACCCACCTCCTCCGTTTTTCTCGTTATTTCTTCCTATTTTGACTTTATTTTTATATTTACTGTTCCTATTATATTATACTGGAAGGGAAGGATACTATTTGAAAAAAGAGGGGTCCGGAGGGAGGGGGGAGGTGGTCATTTCTAATATAGTGCGGCGGTGATTATTTAATACTGTTAATGTTTCTGTATTTTCTGATGATAGTTTATGCTTAGTACTGTGTCAGGAACCTGTATGTGACATAGCGGGTAGGGGGGGAGAGGTTTCCATCTAATAAGATGCGATGTGATGATAAGGGTTGCTCTCACAGATATGGGTATTCGTTGAAGGAGTCAGAGGGGAGGAGGAATACCACAGGTTCGACGGACCTCGCTCTCTTTGAGAGTGACAATATGGTGGATGGTCAGGAGGAGAGACTTGTTTGGGGTGTTTTGGGGGGGGTGGGAACAGCGTACAAAAGGAATGAAGGACTGTGTGTGGTTTATTTTTTATATCACTATGGGGGGGAGGTTAAGTTGATATGCTGGAATGTGAGGGGTCTGTCTGACAGGACTAAACGGGCAACACTGTTTAAGTACATACTGGACCAAAAGCCATCTGTGATATGTCTTTTAGAGACGCACCTTACCACTGAAACGGTGGAAGTTCTTGATAGACGATGGATACAGAAAACATATCACTCGACTTTTTCAACATATGCTAGAGGGGTCTCTGTGTTGATCCACAGATCTGCCCAATACGAAGAGGTGGAGAAGTATATAGATACTGAAGGTCAATATGTTGTGGTACTATGTAGGTTGAGAGGACGACTGCTGTGTATTGCTGCCATATATATACCACCGCCATACTCTAGTACTAAGCTTAGGGAAGTGAGAGAGATCTCGGCTAGATGGGGAACTATACCAGTACTGGTGATTGGGGATTTTAATAATGTCCCGGATACTTACTGGGATAGACAAAAAAGAATACAGGGGGTGCAGGACAGCACTGTAAACACCGTTTGGCTCTTTGGTTCATGAATTGGGGCTGATTGACATGTGGAGGACGAGGAACCCTGAGAGGGCGTGTTTTTCATGCTACTCGTCATCTCATGGTGCCCTGTCCCGTATTGATCTGGCTTTGGGGAATGAGTTAATGGATGCAGGGGTTAAAGAAGTGGAATATTTAACTAGAGTTCTTTCAGACCATAGTCCAATTCTCGTCTCATTTGGGGATACAATTACACGTGAGGGTGTGGTACGAGAGTGGAAATTACACCCGGAATGGTTGCTTAATATAGATATGGATCATATCTCCCGGGAAGTAGTGGAATACTTTGCTTTCAATGCGAATAGCGCTGATGCTTTAATAGTCTGGGACGCTATGAAGGCCTACCTTAGAGGTTTGCTATTCCGGGATATATGCAGATGCAAATCACGCAATAAGAGGGAGGAAATGGATTGTTTGGAAACTCTGAGACGGACGGAATCGGAGTTGGTATTGCAATGCACACCAGCTACTAAGCGGAATATGAGATTGGCTCAGGAAAAGATGAACCGTGTTTTATTGGAGAAAGAGACTAGGAGACAGGCCTTTCAAACAGTGAAATTTTTTGAGGAAGGAGAAAAAGTGGGACATCTGCTCTCTGTGGTGGCAGCAGCTCAGAGACAGAACTCATTTGTGCGTAGTCTTCGCGCTAATACCGGGACCCTGGTCACTGAGAGTGAAGATATCTTAAGAATGTTCGCTGACTTCTACACAGAACTATATTCTTCAAGAGGGGGGTTAATGATGCAAGATCTGGCTAATTTCTTGGGGGCAGTGACGCTTCCCAGACTTACAATAGAGGAAAGAGATAAATTAGATGCCCCTGTTACAGTGGAGGAATTGAGTAGGGCACTCCATGGTATGGCTAATGGGAAGGCTCCGGGGGCGGATGGTCTACCGGTAGAATTGTTTAAACAACTAGAAGAGGTATTGCTGCCTGACCTATTGCGGGTTTTTGAGGAGGCTAGAGAGCGGGGAATACTACCGGCTTCTATGAGAGAAGCAATAATAACTGTAATTCCCAAAGAATAAAAAGATTTAACATTACCTGACTCGTATAGACCCATATCGTTATTAACAGCGGATGTAAAGATTCTAGCCAAGGTACTTGCAAACCGGCTAACAGAGGTAATTTCTAATTTAATTCATTCAGACCAGTCGGGCTTTATGCCTAATAGGTCCACAGCTACGAATATCAGACGTCTATATTTAAATCTGCAGCTGCCCGCGGACAACTCTGGAGAGAGGGTGATTGCCTCGCTGGATGCGCATAAAGCGTTTGATAGTGTGGAGTGGGAGTATCTCTGGGCTGTTTTGCAATGCCTGGGCTTTGGCCCCCAATTTATATCATGGGTGAAACTATTATATGCTCAACCTTCAGCTAAAATTAGAGTTAACGGTAGGTTGTCGCCAACTGTGGAGTTACACAGGGGGACTAGACAGGGTTGCCCGCTCTCGCCTCTTCTTTTTGCCCTGGCAGTTGAGCCATTAGCGGCCACTATCCGGCAAGACAAGGAAGTTCAGGGATTTCGGTATGGGGCTTTAGAAGAAAAAAATCGCACTCTATGCGGATGACATTTTATTGTTTTTAAGGGACCCGGGGCCCTCATTGGACCGTGCCATGTGCATAATTGATAGATTTGGGAGACTCTCTGGTCTTTCTATTAACTGGACAAAATCGAATCTATTTGGGGTAGATGAAGGGGTAAATTGGTCAGACAGTGGAGAAGGGGCCAGTCGGCTGAGCGTTGTGAGCCAGTTTAGATACCTGGGCATACAGGTGTCCCTCCCAATAACGGAGTATCTTAAACTTAATTTAACGCCACTATTGAAACAACTAAAATCTAAAGTAACGGCTTGGAATAAGCTGCGCCTTTCGGTGGTGGGAAGGATCAATCTTATTAAAATGGTGCTGATGCCGAAGGTGCTCTATGTGGTTCACAACGCACCAGTATGGATCCCCCAGGGTCATTTTAAAGGGGTTAACTCCTTATTCAGAGACTTGATATGGGGGAAAAAACAACCGAGACTTAGACTGGAGATCTTACAGAGACCAAAGGACGACGGTGGACTAGCATTACCAAATCCGGGCATATATTTCTTGGCGGCACAGAGCCAACACTTGCGGGGCTGGGTGGATCAGGACATGGTGGCTCCGATTCAGAGAGTAGTGGGGTACATATTGAATAGGTCTCCTTTGGTGCTGGGGTTGGAGGATGGTTCATTCCGCCGATTGGGGAGGTTATATCCCACCCTGGATCTTGTACATAGGGTTTGGACTAAGATTAAACAGATGAGAGGAGTTACAAAGATGACTAAATTTACACCAATATGGGAGAATAGTAACATGCCAGAGATCGAAAAAATAGGTACATTAGTGGAATGGGTACGAAAAGGTATCATATATATGTCTCAGATCCTTACTCGACGGGAACTGAAGCCCTTCACACAGTTAAGAGAAGAGTTTGGATTATCTCCCTCTGAGTGGTACCACTACGGACAACTGAAACACGCCATTTTGGCGCAAAACGCGAAGGAAAGCCTGTCGTTGCAGACAGATTTAGTTCTAGATTACGTCTGTGGTGGTGGCCTCTCGAAGGGGGTCATCTCCAGCACCTACAAGGATCTACTGCACTCCTTCTTACTCAAACACCCGATTAGAACTAAGTCTAAGTGGGAAAGAGAAGTGGGGCACATCACTGATGAGGTTTGGGAAAGTGTGTTGGAGGGAGAGCCTCAGCTGTCTGTGAGCGAACCGGCCAGGTTGTCTCACCTGTATGTGATACATAGGGTGTATAGATCCCCGATACTGCTATTCAAGATGGGTCTGCGACCTGACTCTGCGTGTCCACGATGCATGGGAGACGAGGCGGGTATTTTTCACATGATGTGGTCCTGCCCCAGACTATCAGCCTTTTGGATCACAGTTCTTAACAGGATAGAAGGCGCTTATAGATGTGTCATACCCAGGGAACCACTGGTTTGCTTATTAGGATACGTAGAGGAAGTGGTGATCGATAATACATTTAAAACTGCTTTGGCTAAATTATTATATGTGGCGCGTAAATTGATCGCCAGACGCTGGATACAGCAAGATCCACCAACTAGAGGGGAGTTTATATCTTGTGTTAACCAAATGATCGGACTGGAAAGAGGAGTCTATAATAAGAGAGGGAGAACTCAATTTTTTGAGAAGATATGGTCACCATGGTTGCAGTATGGCTAAATTGAATAGTTATAAAGGGAATGACGTTGATTCTCTCTGCCTATAGTGGTATGTTGGTTAAAGATGTTCTTAAATGCACATATGTAATTATGCGCTTAATGCTATAAAGGGGTGGGAATGTACGCTGTTTGGGAGGGGGTGGGACTGCGGGTTATAAACTGATGGAAATACCTTATATTGTGAATATGCTGATTGTGGAGTATATAATATTTTCATTTTGAATTTTGAATAAAAATTTATCTGATTAAAAAAAAAAAAAAGAATAGATGACAGAATTGATCTGCGGGCAGCAAAATTCTTCACATAAGGGTATGTGCTCACGATCTGTGGGTGCTGCGTGTTGGACTCCATGTATCTGGATCTGCAGGAATCTGCTGGTGCACACAGGGAGAACGCAGCCACCCTGTACTCACCATGTGTGCTGGGTGCAGGGCGGCTTCTCGCTGCGTGCAGCCGATGGGAGACGCTTCTGACTCCACAGCATGAAATGAACATGCCATGGAGATGCGGAAACCCGCACCGCAGCTGTCAAAACGCTGCAGAGGGGAGCAGTATAGCAAACATGGAATTTCTACAAATCCCATCCACTATGCTGCTACTGTACCACGCGTTTTGGACACAGTGGCAAGTCCTTTTACTGATTGTGAGGACACAGCCTAAAAACCTGACAGATACCAGATTCAAATATATTTTCTCTCCATCTCAGAGGTTACTCACTCCCGCCTGCTCTTCTCCACATCTTTCTTGGAGGGTAAAGTGCATCCATCAAACACCAGTATGGGCCGGACCCCGTGTGCCAGCAGCATGTGGACGAACTTCATGCAGTAGGTGACATATCTGAAATAAAAAAGGATCATTATTGAGAGGGGTCCATGGGGCGGATTTGCTGCAAACATTAATTGACGATCTGTTTACTGGCTTCACCGATCCTGTCCCTCGGGTGCAGGAATCGTGATTATTTCTGGGGACAAGCCGAAGAAATGGTCAAGATGCAGATCAAGATTTGCTTCATTAATCTGTGCAGAATATATTTGCAGGATGTACACGACATTTTAACAACCACCTGTACCATTTCCATCTTCTAATTACACCATCAAAAAAATAAATACAATTTAATATCTGCTGTAATATCTGCTGTAGATTAGCGCCTGGATCCCCTTAAACTTGTTGGTTGGTCCACGTGACCACAAGCTGCAGAATCAGTCAGGTGAATGGCTTCCTCTCGGGATATTGGTCTCTAAATCATGCAAGTGTTTCAGAGAAAATAATGTTTGCAGATCCAGATTTTCCCAGCTCTGCTCTAAGTGATCAGAGAGCATATAGTATAGCTCGACCACCGTTTAGGTGCACAAGGGAAAAATAGGCCACAAAGTCTTTAAATATATCCCCGGCACACATAAGTGATCGACAGGTCTTCACAAGAAACCCCATCAATCCCCGGGAGACGTCTCTGCCTTAAGGTGCCGGCCAGACCTTTAAACTATATTTTTTGAGCCACCGAAGTGTTCCAGAAAAAAATATACCTGGCTGCAACGTGCAAGCGGCTCAGATTCCTGCAGCCCACAATTACTAAAACTGGAGGATTCTACAGCAAAGTGTAGACAGTAATAGGAGAAACATGCACCAAAAATCACAGCTGTTACTCGTCCTCCCCAGGTCCAGTGAAGTCACGACCACAGCGCTCATTACCAATCATTGAGCTCAGCAGCTTGAGCCGCCTGCATCAATATCACCAATGCGCTCAGTGATTGTCTGCAGCGGTGATATGTTCTGGAGACGTAATGTGATGGCTGCAGCCTATTAGAGACTGGAGAGGTAGCAGTGAACACCATGAGGGTGCTAAACCACTGACTTATTTTGTAGGTCTGGGCAAGTTAAAACTTTTGATATGTGTTAGTGCTGTGTAACAAGCTTTGGTCATGAAGAGAACACCCGGCTGATCATCTTTACTCCTTCCTTCTAGTGATGGGTGAGGGTCTCTGCACTGGTGTGCGCAGTATATTTGTGCACCGAATGGTTTACCTCCAGGTTTCCCACTCTATCTCAGCACTGCGCTGATGACATACTTACTGATCGGTCGGTTCACCTCTGGCTAGCTTCTCGGCACAGGCGAATGCTCCTTTGTGGAGCCAGCAGTATGTGTCTATGGCCACCGTCTGCCCCTTGTACTTCTTCACGTTGACGGGCTCGCTGGCTTCTTTAAGGAATTGTAGTAGACCCTGAATTCCCATATCTGTGCCGGTTATCAGCGGAGGCAAAGGACAACTTCTTTCCGGTCCTAGAAAATAAAAGAATAGTAAGTGGTATCGAAGTATACAAAATACAGACACAAAAAGCAATGGTGATCTGTCCGGACGACTAAGGTTAGCGTTAACCCTGCAATACTGTCATGTATGATCATGTACAGAGGTCCAAAATGGGGCAGAAGTCCCAGAATTAAGTCTTGTTTGGGACTTAACTGGTCCTATGACAGGACAGAGGGGAAGGGGGCGTTTGTGCACAGTTGTTTGACACCATTAAAAGCAAAGAATTTCTTCTTCTGGAAATGCTCCATATTTCGGGATTTTTTCATTTCCTGAAATATAGTTTCTTTGGGGTTTCTTGCAGCCTTCTGACAGGACAGAGCTCACTATGGAGCAGTTGTTTTCCCCATTAGGTGTTATTGAATACTAGAAGTGGAAAGCCCCTCATAACATAGGACAGTAGTTTTCGGGTTGTGCATGCAACGTGTAAGACACCGATGGAGCCAAGGTTTTAAGAGTAGAACCTGCTCCATTACAGACCCGGCGGTCTCTTTACTGGAGCAGTTTCGCTGGTGGCCTTGATGTCGTTTTTTTGCGCCGGCTCCATCACCGGCGTCTTTCCTTTGTATTTTCATCTATAAAACTTCCAAATGAAGCCGCCTGAAGCGTGGTGAACAGGTCACTCCTTGTAACAGGAGGCTGAGCGTGTGCACAACAATGCAGTTTTCACATTGCTGTGCATTTTGTTCATTTTCAAGCAGAAGAGGTCACATGCATGTGAGCTTCCAATTGAAATGTATAGAAAGTCTCTTAAGAGGTTTTTGAGTAGAACTGCACAAAAAAAGTCCCTGTGCACTTACCCCAATACAGAGTTTTTGGGGCAGAAACTTCATGGTAATAAGCTTGCGTGCACATACCTCAGGGTGTAAGGGGGAGTGCACAGGGACTATTTTCTGCAGAACCTCGCTGAGGGTGTGACGGCCGCACATAATACTTGCTGGGTGATAGCAAGCACCGATTGTCATGTGACCCCTCACATCCTGATGCGAGGTAAGAGGTGCTGGAGGACCCCTGTAATGTCCTCAGTGAGGGTCCAGCTACAGATCCGCACCTATGCACCAAGGTAGCTAGAAGGAACATAGAGCGCACATTGTGACAGGCGAGCAGCGCAGTCTGATGCCCCATTCTTTTCACCTAACAAAGGAGCAGCCATGTACCAGGAACTCATCTGACACATTTTGATTGTGGAAATAAAATGTAATGTCCGGATTCTCATGGAAGCCATTAAAAATAAAAGATAATTTTTGGGGAGGAGTTACTGATTTTTTTTGTGTGTGTATACGTCGGCTGTTGATTTAGTAACTTAAATAAATCAATACAATGGTGCTGGAGATCTCGTTATGTGCTCGCACTGACTCCGGTTACATTTTATTGAAGACACCATCTCTGTGATTATCATCTGAAACAAACTGGTGACATTCGCAGAGACAGGGTCTTCAAGAAAATGGCGCTGTTGTCAGAACATGCACATACCGCTATCTCCAGCGACATTTTCTTGAAGACCCTGTCTCTGCGAATGTTTCAGATGATAAATCGCAGAGACAGGGTCTTCAATAAATGGCGCTGGAGATCGCAGTATGCGCATGTACTGACTCCGGCGCCATTTTATTGAAGAATTCAACTACAATGTGAAACAAACACTGTGCATGCACCTGTGCACAACCGCCTCCAAGATTTCTCCAGTGTATCCCCCATCCTCTGGAATTCTGCACCCCAACACGTCAGGTTATCCCACCACACTCTGATCCTTCAGACGGAACCTGAAAAGACATCTCTCTAGGAAAGCTACAGCCTGCAATGACCGAGGCGCTGCCACCAGAGCTGACGCCACTACGCCACCAGAGCTGACGCCACTACGCCACCAGAGCTGACGCCACTACGCCACCAGAGCTGACGCCACTACGCCACCAGAGCTGACGCCACTACGCCACCAGAGCTGACGCCACTACGCCACCAGAGCTGACGCCACTACGCCACCAGAGCTGACGCCACTACGCCACCAGAGCTGCTGCAACCCCCAACCTACTGTCTCCTCCCCATTATCCTGTAGAGTGTAAGCCCCCAGGGCAAGAGTCCTCTCCCCTCTGTACCAGTCTGTCATTGTTAATGTGTTTACTGTAAACTATATATATATAATCGTGTATGTATCCCTTCTCATGCACAGCACCATGGAATTAATGCTGCTATATAGCTATATATATATATATACTAGATGGGTGCCCGATGCACAATGCATCGGGATTCTAGCAGAGCGAGTCTCTGACTCGCAATGGCCGCTTCGCGGCCAATGCTTCGCGCTGCTAAGGCGACTCGCCATGCCCGCTGCGCGGCCAATGCTTCGTTCGTATCCACATGACCACGCTGACTCGCAGTGAGAGCGGTCTCAAAAGGGGCAAAAAACCCATTCGTGATTATATAATAGAGATATATATATATAAATTATTAGAACTACAAGCCCCAGCACGGGGTGACCTGTCGCACCACAAGTCCCAGCACGTCCCGTTTCCCGGCAATGTTAGTAATGGAGCACGGGGATTTAGTTCTCACCGGTCACCTAACACGACGTCATCACGGCGGGATCCGCTCCTGAGCCGGCGCCTCTCATTCCGGTACTTTAAACTAAGGCGCGCCAATCTGGGCTGGGCGTGTCCCCACGTGACCACAGGGAAGGGGCGGGGCTTGTGAGCCTCCCGCCGCCATTGCTAGTAAGGGCACGAGCTCAGCCCTGAGACCAGCTGCCATTAGTTTTTACGAATATTAAATATAAATATCCGCGGCTGGAGCTCGAGGTCACTTTCTTCGCCCCCAAAAATTGTAGTGTTTACCGTTTAAACCAAAACGTCAGCCCGAGCTGTTCCCTCACTGACGGCCAGTAAAGATGGCGGACACCTCTCCACAGGTGAGGTCACGTGTTGATTACGTCACCGGGAAATGTGGCGCCAAAAGTGTGACTGAACAAAATAATGGCGCCCAGAGGAGACTGTGAGGGGATAGGAGGGAGGAGAGTCCTGATTATATCACTTATTGTGAACAAGATGGCGTCAAAGGAGAATATGAGGATGGAGAGATCTGATTATATCATTTATTGAGGAAAAAAGGAATAAAAAAGGAATAAAATGGCGTCAGTGGAGACTGTGAGGTGATAGGAAAACAAAGAGCCCCGATTATATCATTTATTGAGAAAAAAGAGAATAAAATGGCGTCAGTGGAGAATATGAGGATGGAGAGCTCTGATTATATCATTTATTGAGGAAAAAAGGAATAAAAAAGAAATACAATGGCATCAGTAGAGACTGTGAGGGCATAGGAGAACAAAGAGCCCCGATTATATTATTCATTGAGGAAAAAAAGAATCAAAAAGTTAAAAAAAAAATGGAGTCAGAGGAGGCTGTAAGGTGATAGGAGGACGGAAAACCCTGATCATATCATTTATTGAGGGGAAAAAGGAATAAAAAAGCAAAAAATGGCATCAGAGGAGACTGTGAGGGGATAGGAGGACGGAGAACCCTGATCATATCATTTATTGAGGAAAAAAGGAATCAAAAAAAGAAAAAAAATGTGTCACTGCAGACTGAGGGGGTGGGAGGTCAAAGAGCCCTGATTATATCATTTATTGAGGAAAAAAATGATCAAAAAAGCAAAAAATTACATCAGAGGAGACTGTGAGGTGATAGGAGTACGGAGAACCCTGATCATATTTATTGAGGGGAAAAAGGAATAAAAAAGCAAAAAAATGGCATCAGAGGGGACTGTGAGGGGATAGGAGGACGGAGAGCCCTGATCATATCATTTATTGTGAACAAAATGGCGTCAAAGGAGATATGAGGACAGAGAGCCCTGATTATATAATTTATTGAGGAAAAAAGGAATAAAAAAAAAAAGAAAAAAATGTGGTCGACATACAGATGTGAGGGGGTAGGAGGTCAAAGAGCCCTGATTATATCATTTATTGAGGAAAAAAAGGATCAAAAAAGCAAAAAATTGCATCAGAGGAGACTTTGAGGAGATAGGAGTACGGAGAGCCCTGATTATATATTTATTGTGGAAAAAAGAAAAAAAAAAGAAAAAAATGCCGTCACTGCAGACTGTGAGGGGATAGGAGGATGGAGAGCCCTGATACTGTATATCATTTATTGAGGAGAAAAAAATAAAAAAGCAAAAAAATGGCATCAGCGGTGACAGTGAGGTGATAGGAGTACGGAGAGCACTGATTATTTCATTTATTGTAAAAAAAAGTAAGCAAATGGCGTCAAAGGAGAATATGGGGACGGAGAGACCTTGATTATATCATTTATTGAGGAAAAAAGCATTAAATCATGAAAGAATAAGAAATCAAAGAAAAAATTTTTTTATCATGAAAAGTAAAAGAAATAATAGATTTTTATCATGGAAAATAAAAATGCAAAGAAAAAATAGATTTTTTTTTAAATTTTTTATCATGAACATTTTTGAGAATCTGCCTATCCTAAAGCCAGCAACGTCTTTGAGAGGTCAGAAGTGCTGTGCCCACGTTACTTTTTTTTTCCTTGCAGATTAAATAGGAGGCTGCAGGGTTATATAATAGGTTTGGGGGCACAAAATTACTTGACAGGTTCCCTTTAATTTTTAACATAACCATGAAGCACATAATGGATTGTTCATGTGTAGAGGATCATAACAACTATTAGGGTGAGATACCAAGGACCTCAACTGTTTACTTAGGCTGGCTTCACATTGCGGCGTGATCCGGTCCGGGGCTGTCAGGGGTGACAGCCCCAGACCGGATTTTGGCCCATAGGATACTATGGGGCCAGATGGAGCGGATGGCAGTTATCTGCCATCCGGCTGCTATCTCGCCGGATGAATCCAGGAGAAGTGGGATTTTTCTGCCTTATTTATCTGCATCAGCTGCTATCTCGCCGGATGAATCAGGAGAAGTGGGATTTTCTGCGGATTCAAAAAGTTGCATGCAACGTTTTTGGTTCCAGAAGAAAAATCCCACTTCTCCCGGCTTCATCTGGCGAGATGGCAGCCGGATGGCAGATAACTGCCATCCGGCTCATCTGGCCCCATAGTATCCTATGGGTCAAAATCCGGTCCGGGTCTGTCACCCCTGACAGCCCGGACCGGATCACGCCGCAATGTGAAGCCAGCCTTAGCCCTTTACTTAGCCCTTTTCAAATTAACTTAATCAAGTGCATGCACAAAGTAATAATATCAGACAGAGTCGGATATAAGACTTCTTGATAAGAAAGCGCACAAGTGTCTTTATTTTTCTACATTAGCTCTCTATACTGCACAAACGAGGGTGGCAACTGGGCGTAGTTCTGTAGCATTCAACCAATCAGGGTACGAGTCCTCACATAGATAAAGTCCCACTTACTCTTGTCCCTGTATGGTTATGTCTTCCTTCTGGCATTATCCTTACATTCCAGAATGTTCTTCCGAGAGATGCATCTTTTGTTTCTATTTCAACTAATTGAAACTGGTTCACTCAGGATATGAAACAAAATATAAGTACAGATATCCCACAATATATATGTCAAGGTTTCACAATATATACATCAAAATATAGATGCCTAATATAACATATAAATACATATATATTAAGGAAAAAAAGACCAATCACCGGTTTATAGTCGCTCTGTTTTAATTCCTTTTCAAGTTACATCAAAGGTAGGGGAGGGAGTGATGGGGCAGATGACAGCACCATTTCGCATGAATTCCGCTTCCACAGGTCTGTTCTCCCATGGAAGAGGAATTCACCGCGAAACGTGCCATCGTCTGCCCCATCACTCCCTCCCGCACCTTTGATGTAACATGAAAATAATTAAAACAGAGCAACTATAAACCGGTGATGCCAATCTTTTTTTTTTTTTTTTTTAACAAGTATATCAACAAATCTTAATGACTGTGCAACACCGGTGGTCAGGTGGCACCCTAAGGTGTTTTAGGTAGGACCGAACTAGTCCGTGAAACAGGTAGAGGTCACACAATAGTGCCGAGCAATCTCTTTCTCCAAGTTTACATATATATTAAGGTTTCATAATGTTTTTCAACAGATTTTAGAATCTTATCCTTAACACAACCATCAGTACATGAGTGCGGCACCAGAACCACCGTAAATACCAGAATGCAGCACCAGAACCACCATCAGTACCAGAATGCAACACATTAACCACTGTCAGTAAATTAATGCAATGCCAGACCCACCATCAGTACATGAATGGAGCACCATAACCACAGCAGTACATGAATACAGCACCAGAATCACCGGCAATACATGCAGTACCAGAACTACCAGCAGTACATGAAAATAGCCTCAGAACCACCATTAGTACATAAATATAGCATCAAGGCCGTATATTGTGCAGGCCTGGTCTAGTCAACTGTTTTCACTCATTCCCCATATTTACCATCTTAGTGCAGTGTAACAGCTGCATCCTTCTCACCATGTTGCGTTGATGTGTTTACATTCTCAATGTACAGGTATTGGACGCTCAAAACCTTTTAGTTACTCATTACTTAGGATTTGTGCAACATTCTGTACATAAACATAACTATGATTTCAATTATATAATGCTATTTATAAAAAAAGGCTTCTATAACCAATGGACCTTTGACTCAGGATTTAAGTTTTATATGTTCTTGTTTATATAGATAACATGGCTCTTGTAAGAAAGAATAGAACAGTTGCTTGTACTCAGTTCTTGAAGTTGACATGTTGGAAGCAGGAAAAATGGTCGACTGTGATAGTAACCTAATAGTAAAGCCCAGACAGCTGGGTAAGGGGCATTTCCAAAATGGCAGGAGTTGTGGACTATCAACATATATTGCAAGTCTTGTGGGTGTTCTGTATATGGTAGGTCTTGTGGGGTGTTCCCGGTATACGGCAGGTCCTGTGGGGTGTTTTGGTTTACGGCGGGTCTTGTGGGTGTTCCTGGTATAAGCAAGTCTTGTGGGGTGTACCTCAGTATACTGGGGTCTTGTGGGTGTTCCTGGTATATGTCAGGTCTTGGGGTTGTTCCCGGTATATGGAGGTCTTGTGGTGTTCCTGGTATACAGATGTTCCTGTATAGAGGTCTTGTGCGGTATTTCTGGGTGTTCGGTATGCGGAGGGTCTTGTGGGGTGTTCCCGGTATGCGGTGGGTCTTTGGGGTTTACCAGTATACGGCAGGTCTTGTGTGGTGTTCACAATATACTGCAGGCCTTGTGGGTTGATTTGGTGTACAGAGGGTCTTGTGAGGTGTTCCTGTTATACAGCAGGTCTTGTGGGATGTTCCTGGTATACAGAGGGTCTTGTGGGTTGTTCCTGGTATACAGAGGGTCTTGTTGAGTGTTCCCGGTATACGGTGGGTTTGTGGGGAGGTTCCTGGCATATGGTATTCTTGTGGCGTGCTCTCAGGGTACGGAGGGTTTTGGGTGTTCCTGCTATACGACAGGTCTTGTGAGGTGTTTCTGGTGTATGGAGGGGCTTGAAGTGTGTTCTCAGTATACAGAGGATCCTGTGGGTGTTCCCAGTATACAGGAGGTCTTCTGGGGTGTTCCTGGTACACGGCAGATCTTGTAGGGTGTTCCTGATATACAGAAGGTCTTGTGGGGTGTTCCCAGTATATGGCGGGTCTTGTAGAGTGAGAAATATATTTAGCTTTTATGGAGGGGAACCATATTTACAAGATTCTTCTACAAAAAGGTTCTAGCCATTGATAGCTTGGATACTTTATTATGCCTATTCCTACATGTTGGTAGCTGCACTACTTTCATGTAATACCTCTTGTGACCAAGTATGTGATAATTGCTTCAGTCAATTCCTCCTGCACGTGATGCATTTCTTCCTCCGGAGTGATCTGATCCTGCTGGATTAGTTTTCATAGATCATAAGGTTTCCTTTAACCACATGTAGAGTGAAGCTGGTTCCTCCAGTGACTGTCACACCGCTCTGGACCGGAAATGACGCGCCGTCATACCCGGAAGGAGGAGACCAAGGATTTGAAACTCGGTACCGCACTTCTGAAATAAATTATGACGCTCACCGGGCGTGATACCAAGTAGCGAGGGGGGAGAATGGACCCGTAGAGAACGCCCACACCTTGCCCACAGGTCTTGACAATGGGGAAAAATGTAAGTTATAAAAAGCTTTTTTAAACCATTATACTTCACATTAACTCAGACAGGGTACCTTTACACGCGCTACATTTCTAGGGTGGCTACAGGTAACTTACTGGTTGCAGTGAAATCATGGAGACAAGGTTCTATCTTGTTGCTGTGTACAAATGGAATAATCTCTCCATGATTTCACTGCAACCAGTAAGTTACCTGTAGCCACCTAGAAATGTAGCCGCGTGTAAAGGTACCACAGAGATGCTTAGGAATGTAGTAGGAACCTGCAGGACAGTAGTGATAGGTTTGGGGGCATAAATGACCTGACAGTTTTCCTTTAATGATGGCGAGAATGGGGGGCAACGTCCCACAGGGACCGGCGGTCAGACATGTGCAATGCTGCTCCATTCATTGTCTATGAGCTGGATAGATATAGTTGGTGGAATATGTTGACGCTTAGCAATAAAAAAAAATTATTATTATTATTACTTTGCTATGTACAGAGACAACAATACATAGCCACCACCTCATACAAGAACGAGGCTCGGTCGGACCCCTTTTGTTATTATTGGTGGGATTGCCCGTGATAATACATTTACCACCCATCATGTGCATTCATCATTTAATAAAAGCCTTTGCTTTGTATCCAGGAACAGCGCCACCGTCGGCCATAGGCTGCGGCTGGTACTGCAACTGAACACCCAACTGACTGGAGCAAGATCTACATTACCAAGCACAGACTATGGACGGGATCTGGTTTTCTAGCTTTAGACCCTCAACCTCCTATCTGATCTTTATCAGTGGATTTCTAGAACTGTGCTGCATCGCATCAGGACGACAATGATTGTGTTTTCTGGAAAACTTGTGGTTAAAAAGAGTATAAAGGTGAACTGTAAAAACTCCACACTGGATAAACGGAAGAGGAACACAAAGGTAACACAAAGCACATGGTGACAGCAGAATCTTCCCCATTGTGTCATTATATAATGCTTTATTATATCTGATTTGTATCAGCAGAGACAAGAGGAGCGTTGTATCATTTCATGTGTTTGCTCTGGGATAAAACAATTGTTCTGATGTGACATCGCTGTACTCTCTTGTCAAATGTGATTTTTGCACTACAGGAGCATCTCAATGAATTAGAATATCATCAAAGAGACCATTTATTTCAGTAATTCAATACATAAAGTGAACACATATATTATATAGAGTGATTACACACAGAGTGATCTATTTCAAGTGTTTATTTCTGTTAATATTGATGATTATGGCTTACAGCCAATGAAAACCCATAGATCATGATCTCAGAAAATTTAAGTAGAGAGGATGAAGGGTTAAAACCCGCGCTGCCGTATTCCACCAGACATCAAAGAGTGAATATAATATTGATTTATTAGTCAATGCATTTTAGGTCTCCCTGGCTCTTTCCTCAGGACAAATCAATATCATATTGCCATGTTTCAGGACGTTTCTGGGAGCCCTGAAACACATTGACTAATAAATCAATATTATATTCACTCTTTGATGTCTGGTGGAATATGGCAGCGCTGGGTTTAACCCTTCATCCTCCCTACTCTATATGCACCACGCTGGGGATTGCAGCAGCCGTGATCTGTTTTATAGTGGTTGTGACTCTCACAACCACACAAGGTGAAGCCTCTGATACCTATTTAGGTCATATTTTATCTCTCAGACCCTTCTTCCTCCCTACATTAACTTTCTGAGATAATGACCTTTGGGTTTTCATTAATCATCAACATTAACATAAATAAACACTTGAAATAGATCCCTCTGTGTTTAATGAATAATATGTTTTTCACTTTACTGTATTGAATTACTGAAATAAATTAACTTTTTGATGATATTCTAAGTCATTGACATGCACCTGTATGTTTACATAAAGAAAACCTATTTAACTTGATTTCTCTGTAATGGAGGAACAGAATCGCCTTGTAAAGGATTCATTGTACTTGACTCTAAAAGAGCAACTTGCATATATAAATAGTTTGGGGGGGGTGAAATCCTGCTGACAGATTCCCTTTAAATCACCAGATTGCTTTAATTATTAACTACTTGACCTTCCATTTTTAGAAGATGATAACTTAAGTACTGTGTTGATATGAACAGGATAAAACCCTATAAGCACAGTGCGATCTTACAGAATATTCCCACACTCCCGGGAAGGTGAGGAGACGCCATTCACACAACTTTATATTGTGTTTTTACCTTATTTAAAACAAGTTTTACATTATTTAGAATTGCGTAATTGTAGAATTTCACAATTTATTTCTTTAGATGTGATAGTTCACTTTTACCTGTAATTAGCTGAATAAGTTTTCCAAAAATTGTTGGAAATGTACTTATTTAATGGGTTTGTCCTGTTAGGACAAATCTTACCTGTCTGGAAAGTTCTTAGGTGGTCCCAGAGCGAGGACTAGCAGCTGTTATTTCTTCCGTACATAGACACCTTGTTATTATCATACACATTAGACTGAAGAACCTGCTGATATTGGTTTAATGAGTATGGGGGGTGTCCTGACTATAAAGAAAAGGCAAAGCGGGAGTCGGCTCACCAGTGTCCTCGGACTAACTATGACGTCCTCACACAGAATCAGACTTGAAGACTTAAGAAAGAGAATCCGGCATAAGTTAAAGCATAACTTTAATACCATAAGAATATAAAAGAAATAGGACAAAAAACTGGCAGTTCACAAGCAGCTGTCAAAGGACAGACAACGCGTTTCAGCAAAACCTGATCAAGTGCACTCGGCGGCCAGCGGCCCTGAACTGTTGATAAGTCACCCGCCCAGGGGGCAAATGCATCCCTGCCCCCCAGTCCAGCCCGCCCCTGATGAAGGCTTCTTGTTGAAATGCCTAGTCTGTTCTTTGCTTCTTGTGAACTGCCAGTTTTTTGTCCTCTTACTTTTATATTCCTATGGAATAAAAGTTATGTTTTAACTTATCTGGGATAATTGGTTCCCCGATGGATTCTCATTCTTTGCCTTCAGACTCTCTCTCGACGGATAATTCCCGGGAAGAGAAGGATCCAGCCTGTTGGATTTACGGCAGCCGATACGTCATAAGTACTAAGTTGGTTTCACACAACAGAAATGCCTTGTTTGATGGTTGAACTGGCTGCGGGTCTCCAGACTGAAACTCAACAGCCTCCCGGCATATGTGAGTCTCTAAAAGTCAAGAGACCTCCAGCCGATCAGTAGAAGGACTGTGTAGTTTGAAGTTTGGGATCTAAGGGATAAGGTTTCTCCTTGTGGAGAGTGACCTGCCAAGTTTGAGACTTAAATGCCACAATGATTTTCTGGGACATATGCAAATTGTCTCATCAGAGAGGAAGAAAACTTGAACTCTAGTGCCACCTATTGGAAGTATCAATCCTAAAAGTCAATATCTACCCTTTAACGTGTGCACTAGGATATCAAAGCCAAACCAGAATCTAAATTTGCAGACATGGTGTTTTGAAAAATTACCTCTCATCAGTGCAAAGCATAAGATCTAATTTGTCTGTATGAGAGGCTATATAAGATTGGTTATCTACGGGGTAAGGTTTCTCTTTGTGGAGAGTGATATGTCAACGTGGCACTAGAGATCAGGTTCTCTTCTTCTCTGAAGATTCAATTGTTGTGGCATCCAAGTCTCATCATACTGCAATGCCACTCTCCATAAGTAGAAACCTTATTCCTTAGATCCCAGCCTTAAGGTGCCGTCACACCTGGCGACGTCGCTAGCGACATCGCCGAAAAAGTGACGTATCAGCGATGTCGCTAGCGACGTCGCGCTGTGTAAACGAGCGGCGCGACCGCGTTTTATCGCTGGTCGCAGGTTGACAGGTTTACGGGAAGAACCGTAAACCTGTCAACCGGCGACCTGCGATAAGGCTGGATCGCGCCGTGTGACATCGCCAGAGCGATGTCGGCGGCGATCCAGCCTATACCGCTGCATTGCTGCGGTTCGCTCGCTGGGCTGAGCCCAGCCCAGCGAGCAATGTCACCGCCCGCGTCGCTGCGGTGTCGCCGGCTGCAGCGATGCTGTGTGACAGCTGGCCAGCGATGTCGGAAGTGAGCGGGCACCCGCGCATCGCTTCCGACATCGCTGGCCAGATCGTGCTGTGTGACGGCACCATTAGCCTTTCACCTAGCCAAACCAGATCTCATACTTGGCACTGACAAAAGGTGATAGCCCGAAACACTGTGTCTGCAGAATGAGATTCTGGTTTGGCTTTTAACTCGTAAGTCAAATGACAAGGCTAGTTCAAGGGTCAATTTTGACTTTAAGGATTGATACTTCTAAAAGGAGGCGCTAGAGTTCAGATCCTCTTCCTCTCTGAAGAGACAATTTGCATCTTGGAAATTTGAAATACTCTTGTGTGGCATATTATTAGGTTGTCTTGATCTAATGTTCTGGGGCACAATATTAATAAAACATTGGAGGCTTTGCTTAAGGCCCTCAGGCAACCACCACCAGGGAGCGCAGCACCAGGGTGCAAAGCACCGGACGTGAAAGCCGGCGGTGAAGTTTTTTCATCGCGGCTTTCCCGCCGGCTATTTCAAACACCCAGCTGATGTATCAGCTGTTCATTTGAAATAGCCGATGGGAAAGCCGGTGATGAAAAAACTTCACCGCCGGATTTCCCGTCCGGTGCTTCCCTCCCCGCTTCCTCGCTCCCCCAACCGATGCTTCCCTCCCCGCTGCCCAGTGCTTCGCTCCCCCACCGCCTATCTGCCCGATCCTAAGTTAGGAAAGGGCGGGGAGCGCAGCACCAGGGAGAAGGGAGCGAAGGACCCGGGTGGGGAGCGTACATTAGCTAATTGTTTAAAAAAGCCGTCGGCTTTTAACCACTGGCTTTTAAACAATCATGCAGTGCATTTCACCCATTTCAGCTGTTTCCTCAGTCCCCAGACCGCTTTGTAGGGTTTAGCAGAAAATTACTCACATTACTCGCATTTCCCATTGACTTACATTGGACTCGCTACTTGTAATGAATACTATGAGTATAGCGAGTCCAAATATTTCACTACTCACGCAAACCTAGTCTTGATCTAATGTCCTTGGTGGCACAACTTGAGAAAACTTTTTTTTTGCTTTGATTTTAGTATTTCTATCGAGAATGTTGTGGACGGTCTTCCTTCTGTGCTTATGGCTCAATATAAGCGATGCTCAAGAGGTCATCTATGGGACTAACAAGTATATTGAATACCAGGTTGGTAACATGAGTTTAATCTTGACGGCTCCCCATGGTGGATCACTAACACCATCTTCAATTCCCTCTCGAGAAGCTGGATGCTATGAAAAAGCCACTGGAAAGTGTTACTACACCCACTCCTGTCCATCGGGGGCGGTGAAAGACACTGTCAATTGTAAGGTTACAACGGTGAAGGATCTATACACTCAGGAGATGGCCTTAGCTGTGGCCAAAGAGATATGTCGCCTAACATCCGGGTACTGTCCTCATATTGTGATCAACAATTTGTCAAGGTCCAAGATGGATCCTAACCGAGACAAGGATGAAGCGGCCTTTGGTGTCCCGGATGCCGATCGAGCTTGGGACGAGTTTATGGGTTTTATCCGTTCTGCCAAGTCTCGTACGTCGCAAGGTTTAGTCATCGATATTCATGGTCACTCCCATGCCGAGCAATGGATTGAACTTGGTTATCTCATTTCCAAAACCAATTTAGATTCTGGTAAATTCTCAGCGTCCGATACATCAATTAATGCTTTGTCAAAAAGACGCCTGGTTGCATCTTTTGAAGAATTGCTACGCGGAAGTCAAAGTTTGGGAATTCTTATAGAAGAGCAGAACATTAATTATGTCTGTGTTCCCTCTCCATCTAATCCAGGACCCAAAGGTGGTAATTACTTCTCGGGAGGATATATCACCAGCACTCATGGTCAAGAACATCTGGAGAAGTTGACGCCATTCAAATTGAGCTCCCCAAGTGGATCCGGGAAAGCGCCGAACGGCAAAAATTTGCCGCCGGTTTGGCAAAAGCTCTTCTGAGTTACTACGACTTCAGTTTTGAGAAAATGTCACGCAATTTTGATTAGTGTCATTAAATGTTTACGTGATAAATGAATTACAGTTAGTTATTTTTTGGTTGGAAGTTGTGATGAGGTGGTTTAGCGGATAGGTAATCAGGAGGCAATGTTGTAAGATGAGCAAAGGCATTCTGGGAAGCTAGTCTGACCCTTAGACAGGGGTTCCCTAACTCACCCTGTTCCCAGAGGTACCTCAGATGGCGAGGAGGTCTGGGTCGCCACCCTTGCCCTTCACTCCTGATCAGCCCTAGTCTACAAACCCCTACCTCCATCATCAGAACGGGAAAACCCAGCAGCTCCTATGGAAGGCTATGGCAGCAACAACACAGCTCAGCACAGCACGTCTTCACTGCACGGGGTCCAAGTAGAAATGAACTACAAGGGAAGTGGAACTACTTCAAGGCCCGAGACGTCGGGCACTGTGCGGCTGATGAGAGACGGAAGTCTTGCATCTGCGCATGCATGCCTCACTGTGCCCTATTGGACAGACAGTGATTCCACTGTGCAGGCGCAAGACGTCGGTCTCTCATCAGCAGCACAGTGCCCGACGTCTCGCGCCTGCGCAGTGGAATCACTGTCTGTTCAGTAGGGCACAGTGAGGGTACCTTTACACACGGCTACATTTGTAGCTTGTCACCAGGTAACTTACTGGTTGCAGTGAAATCATGGATACATGATTCCATTTGTACACAGTAACAAGATAGAACCATGTATCCATGATTTCACTGCAACCAGTAAGTTACCTGGTGACAAGCTACAAATGTAGCCGTGTGTAAAGGTACCCTGAGGCGCGCCTGTGCAGATGCGAGACATAGGAATTGTAGCAATGTCACCCACTTGCACACAGTCAGGAGGGGCGGTGTTTGCATGGAGCGGGATGGTGCTGACCACAATCTGCAGACCCCATGTGACCAAACCACAAAATTAGCATATGGCGCCAGACAGAATAAAACTCTATCTGTGAGGTGCAGGGGGACGTCTGGAGATATAAAGGGGTTGCAAGAACCCCAATTACATCATGTTAAAGGGGGTGGACAGGGTTTACAACTGCCATCACTGGTGACAGGTGACCTTTAACATCAGCTATCGGCTCCCGTGTCTGACAGTGACGAGGACGAAGTTTTTGTTTTGTAAAACAGCAAAATATTGAAGGCAGCTCTGGATGGAAAAATGTAAAAAAAAATAAATTAAATAATTTAAAATTGGGACAAAGAAAAAAAAAAGGTTTTGTAACTTTGTAAAGTTTACTGACACATTCTGTACACTGAGGACATTGGACATTGTGCGAGTTCGCGAAGTTGAACATTTTACTTCTTTTTATACTTTTAAACTTTGTATTTTCCCACTTTTTAAATTTAGGAACTTTAGTGCCCAGATCTGGATATTTTACAGCTGCGGCGTCTTCAGATCTTTGTATCAGGATATGAGCTGATGTAGTCAGATTATAGGCTGGAGTCGTGTCTGAACATCAAAGGACTCTCGTCTCATGAAGACAGCAGAGATGAGTGAGGTCTCAGCATCAGTATGGTTAGTACTCTGCGTTGTGGCCGCAGCAACCCCGGTTCGAATCCGGGTCACGGCACATTTTTCTTACATTTTTACCCACTGATAATTTATTCTTGTAATTTATACATTTTTACCCACTGATATTTTATTCTTCTAATTTATTTAATTTATGTAGTTGTTACATTTTCTCACCACCATATACTTTAGTTATATCTCTCTCCCTCTCTAGAAAATACAACTTTGCAGTTCACATTTGCAGATACAAAATGAAAAAGACAGTGGCGCACACTGTTTTTTTTCCCCTTATGTCGGGTGCTATAAATAACATAGAGAAGGGGTGCACAATTCATTTCCCGAGGGGCTACATGAGTGTCCTTGGCTTGCATGGAGGCCGGACCAATAGGCTAAAATTAGTTATGCTCAATATTACTATTAACATATTTTTGTTGAAACAATTGGTTTTTATTAATTTATACAAACAAACAAACAAACAAGGTTGTAGATTGACATTCATCGTAACATTGCATATAGTAGTTAAGTCAATATTACAACAAGTATAGGAATAATTAAGCTGGAAAAGTAGGAAACCAAAGGAAAGGGAAAGGGGATATTATTACATTCTACTATGGTATTACTATTAACATATTAATCATATTATTATTTTATATTAATGTTTATTAATTCACTTAATATTGACCAGAATTAAGTATGCCAACATCGCCCTATATACAATATGAGCTCACACACAGACCACTATATACAGCATGAACCCCCACATAGCCCCTATGTACAGTATAAGCCCCCACATAGCCCTTTATACAGTTTGAGTCCCACATAGCCATTCTATACAGCATTAGCTCCCACATATAGAGTATGAGCCCCCACATAGCCCCTATATGCAGTATGAGCCCCCACATAACCCTTATTTTCTTGTGAAACCTCACATAACCCTTATGTAAAAAGTGAGCCTCCACATAGCCCCTATATACAGTATGAATTATAGTGGATGATAGGCTCACTGTTCGTCCTAGGGTGCACCAGAAAAATAAGTCAATATATAAAAGGTATTTCTGGGCACACCTGAATTCTCAGAAAAAAAGGTAAACCACACAAAGTGTTTAAAGGTCAAAAATGGTTTTTCTTTTTATTGCCACACAGTATTCACACACCGTAATAACCAACGTTTCGGCCCTACAAAGGCCTTTTTCAAGGTTCTGATAAAAAAAAAAACATAACATACCCAAAAATAAAGAATTTCTTTGTTCATCCAAGTGCTCGTGATCTTTTGATGGTGAGCTGTAGTATGTGGCAAGTGAAAAAATGAAGATTTATACATTGTGCCTGTTGGCCTTTAAAGTGATGATGGGGTGAGGGGAAGTGATAAATTCCAAAGTGTCAAACTATAATGTATACATGATAAAAAGCTTATCTGGTGAAAAAGAGGGTTAATTATTATGAGAAAGTTTCTATCCAACAGGATGGGATAAGAAAAGGAAAAAAAAAGGGAAAAGAATCTGGAGTAATTGAAGTAACTGCTGAATTACCAGTGTTAGAACTGGTGGAGGTTCACCAAAGACCTTTAATGGCAATGGAAACACGTCAATCGCAAAGGCACACCTATGGATTCCTAGGACATACAATGGAGGGGAGGAATACTGCAGATTCATGCGATATAGATAGGGCTACAATGAAATACAACCGTATTCATATGTGAAAAACAGTATGGAGTCATCTCAAACTATTTAATCCTAAATAGCAACAAAGGAGTGCCAGGTGGTGAAAGGAAGTATAGAAAAAGAAGAGATTTCTTTGAACAAACTGGTTCCAATAGTCACCCAGGGTCAGGCGAGAAATCAAATGAAATTAGTGAAGACAGTTTTTAACAAAAATTACAGTATACAGGTAAAGCTATCGGAGATAGTATAATATCAACCTACCGTAGGGACGAGGTACCTACTGATTAAGTAGACTTGTACTGTTCTCTTTGCTTACAGACCTGCGAGTGTTTACAATTATATTGTTCTATGAGTTTTCTAGTCTACTTAATCAGTAGGTACCTCTTCCCTACGGTAGGTTGATGTTATACTATCTCTGATAGCTTTACCTGTATAATTTTTGTTAAAAACTGTCTTCACTAATTTCAAATGAATTTCAAACTAATTTTTGTTCAAATAAATCTCTTCTTTTTCTATACTTCCTTTCACCACCTGGCACTCCTTTGTTGCTATTTAGGATTAAATAGTTTGAGATGACTCCATACTGTTTTTCACATATGAACACGGTTCTATTTCATTGTAGCTGTTAAAGACGGCATCATAGGTACTATGTATCTTCCGCCATATTGTATCCAAAGAAGCCATTTTTTTTATTTATCATGTCTATTCTGACTTATTAGCTGTGTAACAGGTTGTTTAAGTGAAGTCAGCACAGCTAAGCACATTCTTGTATTTGTCCTTGTTGTTTTATAGATAAGACCACCAAGCCATGTGTAAGCCCAGTGTACAAGTTCTTATCTTCTGTAACTCTCTTAACCCCTTCATGACCTTGCCATTTTTTGCAATTCTGACCAGTGTCCCTTTATGAGGTTATAACTCGGGAACGCTTCAACGGATCCTAGCGATTCTAATATTGTTTTTTCGTGACATATTGGGCTTCATGTTAGTATTAAATTTAGGTCGATAATTTTTGCGTTTATTTGTGAAAAAATCCAAAATATGGCAAAAATTTTGAAAAGTTTGCAATTTTCAAATTTTGAATTTTTCTTCTGGTAAACCAGAGAGGTATGTGACACAAAATAGTTATGAAATAATATTTCCCACATGTCTACTTTACATCAGCACAATTTTGGAAAAAAAAAAAAATTTTGTTAGGAAGTTATGAGGGTTCAAAGTTCATGAGCAATTTTTCATTTTTCCACCAAAATTTACAAAACCATTTTTTTTAGTGACCACATCCCATTTGAAGTCCCTTTGAGGGGTTTACATGACAGAAAACACCCAAAAGTGACACCATTCCAAAAACTGCACCCCTCAAGCTACTCAAAACTACTTTCAAGAAGATTATTAACCCTTCAGGTGCTTCACAGGAACTAAGCAAATTGGAAACAAAAAAATGGATATTTTAATTTTTCTAACAAAAATGTTCTTTTATCCTCAATTTTTTCATTTTCACATGGGCAACAAGATAAAATGGATCCTAAAATTTGTTGGGCAATTTCTCCTGAGTATATCGATACCACATATGTGATCATAAACCACGGTTTGGGCGCACGGCAGGGCTCTGAAGGGAAAGAGCGCAATTTGACTTTTGGAGCTAATTTTCCATTCAAAAAGTGAAATGGCTCTCCTTCACTTCTGAGCCCTGCCGCGCGCCAAAACAGTGGTTTATGACCACATATGAGGTATCGGGGTACTCAGGAGAAATTGCCCAACAAATTTTAGGATGAATTTTATCCTGTTACCCATGTGAAAATGAAAGAATTGAGGCTAAAAGAACATTTTTGTGAAAAAAAAAAGTACTTTTTCCATATTCACAGATCAATTTGTAAAGCATGTGGGGGTTCAATATGCCACCACTCATCTAGATAAGTTCCCTGGGGGGTCTAGTTTCCAAAATGGGGTCACTTGTGGGGGAGCTCCAAAGTTTAGGCACACAGGGGCTCTCCAAACGCGACATGGTGTCCGCTAACAATTTGAATGGAAAATCACCTCAAATTGTTAGCGGACACCATATCGCATTTGGAGAGCCCCTGTGTGCCTAAACATTGGGGCTCCACCACAAGTGACCCCATTTTGTAAACTAGACCCCCCAGGGAACATATCTAGATGCATTGTGAGCACTTTGAACCCGCAGGTGCTTCACAAATTGATCCGTAAAAATTAAAAAGTACTTTTTTTCCACAAAAAGTATTTTTTTTCATTTTCATGAATTAATTTGTGAAGAACCTGGGGGTTCAATATGCTCACCACCCATCTAGATATGTTCCCTGGGGGGTCTAGTTTCCAAAATGGGGTCACTTGTGGGGGAGCTCCAAAGTTTAGGCACACAGGGGCTCACCAAACGCGACATGGTGTCCGCTAACAATTTGAATGGAAAATCAGCTCAAATTGTTAGCGGACACCATGTCGCATTTGGAAAGCTCCTGTGTGCCTAAACATTTGAGCTCCCCCACAAGTGACCCCATTTTGGAAACTAGACACCCCAGGGAACATATCTAGATGCATAGTGAGCACTTTGAACCCCCAGGTGCTTCACAAATTGATCCGTACAAATTAAAAAAGAAAATTTGTGTGAAAAAAAGTATTTTTACCTTATTACGGATCAGTTTGTGAAGCACCTGGGGATTCAATGTGCTCACTATGCATCTAGATAGGTTCCTTGGGGGGTCTAGTTTCCAAAATGGGGTCACTTGTGGGGGAGCTCCAATGTTTAGGCACACAGGGGCACTCCATACGCAACCTGGTGTTTGCCAACAATTGGAATGGTTAGCGGACACCAGGTCACGTATGGAGAGCCCCTGTGTGCCTAAACATTTGAGCTCCCCACAAGTGACCCCATTTTGGAAACTAGACCCCCCAGGGAACATATCTAGATGCACAGTGAGCACTTTGAACCCCCATGTGCTTCACAAATTGAGACGTATAAATGAATAAAGAAACTTTTTGTGAAAAAACATACTAGTCTAGTAGTTAAAATTTGCAGCATAGGGGACCCAATACATTTGGGTCTCTCCATGCTGAGGATTCCAGCCCCCTAGCTGCCATGTTGTATCTGGCTGGCAACCAAAAATACGGCAAAGCTCCATGTCATTTTATTTGTAGAATTTAAAAAAAAAAATGACATGGGGCTCTGCCATATTTTTGGTCCAGCCAGGTACAACTTGGCAGCTACGGACTGCCACCAGCCCCCAGCTGCCTCATTGTACCTGGCTGGAACCAAAAATACAGCGAAGCCTATTTTTTTTTTATTTCTAGAATTATTTCTAGAAAAAAAATGACATAGGGCTCCGCCATATTTTTGGTCCAGCCAGGTACAACTTGGCAGCTACGGACTGCCACCAGCCACCAGCTGCCTCGTCATACCTGGCTGGAACCAAAAATACAGCCAGGTACAACTAGGCAGCTGGGGGCTGGAATCCTCAGCATAGAGAGGCCCAAGCGTTCTGGGCCCCCCATGCTGCGAATTGCAGCCCGCAGCCGCCCCAGAAAATGGCACATTCATTGAAGCACCATTTTCTGGCGCTGTACCCACGCTCTTCCAGTTGCCCTGGTACCGGTGGCTAACTGGGTAATAAAGGGGTTAATGCCAGCTTTTTATTGGCAGCTGGCACTAAGCCCGAGATTCATAATATAGGGCCAATGTTAGACCCGCCATTAGGAATCTCTAGTACGGTAAATAGTCAATAAATACACACAGAGAAAAATCTTTTTATTTGAAAAAAAAACACAGACACAATTTGGACTCCATCTTTATTATAAAAAGATCCGACGTAGTCCACAACGAAGGTCCCACGACGCCCGATCGCTCCGACGTAGTCCACAACGAAGGTCCCACGCCGCTCGATCGCCTTTGCTTTCAGATCGCTACTCTGGAGCCCAACCCGCCAGCATGGTGATCGAGCTGCAGAAAGTGATCTGACACCCCGGGCGCAGTGACCCACTATGTGCATCACTGCACCTGGGCTGCCAGATCGCTTTCCGCAGCTCGATCCCCATGCATGGGGATCGAGCTGCGGAAAGCGATCTGGCAGCACAGGCGCATTGACCCACTATGTGCATCACTGCGTCCGGGCTGTCAGATCGCTTTCTGCAGCTCGTGCCCATGCAGGGAGATCGGGATCCTCAGGATCTAGCTGTAGAAAGTGATCTGGCAGCTCCAGCACAGAGCTGTCAGATCCGGAGGCAGTGAAGAGGAGGAGGAGGAGCGGGACGCAGTGGAGACAGAGCGGCCGCCGGAGGGGTGAGTGGGAGAGGCGATCGCCACTCCGGTGATCGGGGGGGCAGGAAGGGGGAAGAGGGGGGGGTGACAGGAGAAGTAGGGGGGCACTTAGGAGGAAGCGGGGGCAGGCAGGAGGAAGCGGGGGCAGGCAGGAGGAAGTGGGGGCAGGCAGGAGGAGGCGGGCGGCAGGAAGAGGAAGCGGGCGGCAGGGACAGGAAGCAGGCGGCAGGAAAAGGAAGTGGGGGGGTTAAGAAAGATGAAGAGGGGGCAGGAAAGAGGTGGGGGGAAGGGGGGCAGTTAGAGGATGACAGGGAGAAGATTGGAGGGTAGGGATAGCAGCGGCAGGCAGGGAAGCATTACAGGCGCGGTGATTTTCACTTTCACTTTTGAGTGACAATCACCGTGCCTGTAGCCGGGGGGGGTGGGGGTGGGGGCAAATCGACCCCCCCTGGGGTGTTGTACAACTCCCCATGTACCTGCAGGCCGAGTGACAGGTCAGTGACACCCTCACTCGACCTGCAGGAGCCCGATCATTCCATGGCCCAGGGGGTGGGCCAAGGGTCTGGAAGGGGTTTTAAAGGTCACTAATTAATCATCTCAAAACTGTCTATACTGCATATTCATCATATTTGTCATCATATGATGTAACCTATTTTTCCTTCTGTAAACGTATATAAGCTGATACAAACAATAAAGCTAGAGCTATTCATTTGAAGACCGAGACTGTGTCATCAATTGAGTTATAGCCATTACCAGGTATACCTGTGTAGAGCTCTTTATATCAAATCAGTCTACTCTGGTTAGGTGTTTTTTATACATCTTTGACATAGCCTATCTATATCGCATGAATCTGCAGTATTCCTCCCCTCCATTTTATGTCCTAGGAATCCATAGGTGTGCCTTTGCGATTGATGTGTTTCCATTGCCATTAAAGGTCTTTGGTGAACCTCCACCAGTTCTAACACTGGTAATTCAGCAGTTACTTCAATTACTCCAGATTCTTTTCCCTTTTTTTTCCTTTTCTTCTCCCATCCTGTTGGATAGAAACTTTCTCATAATAATTAACCCTCTTTTTCACCAGATAAGCTTTTTATTATGTATACATTATAGTTTGACACTTTGGAATATATCACTTCCCCTCACTCCATCATCACTTTAAAGGCCAACAGGCACAATGTATAAATCTTCGTTTTTTGCCTTGCCATTTTTGACCTTTAAACACTTTGTGTGGTTTACCTTTTTTTCTGAGAATTCAGGTGTGCCCAGATATCCCCTTTACCTATATACAGTATGACCCTACACACAGCCCTAAATACAGTATTATCCCCAAATAGACCATATATACAGTATTACCCCACACACAGGCCCATATAAACAGCATGAGTCTCTACATAGCCTCCTATAAATTATGAGCCCCAAGTAATCACTATATGCAGCATTAGCTCTCAAATAGCTCCCTATATGCAGCATGAGCCCCAAAACGACCCCTATATATAGTATGAGCCCCCACATAGCGCTTATATACAGTATGAGCCTGCACATACCCCTATATGCAGTATGAGCTCCCATATAGCCTTATATATATATAGTATGAGATCCCACATAGCCCTTATATACAAAATGAGTCCCCACATAGCCTGTATATACAGTATGATCCTCAACATAGCCCCTATATACAGTATGAGCCCCAAAGTAGACCCTATCTACAGTTTAAATCCACACACAACCCCCTATATACAGTATGACATCCCATAGCCACTATATGCACTATGAGTCCCCAAATAGATCCCTATATACAGTATGAGTCCGACATAGCTCCCTATATACAGTATGACCCCCACATAGCCCCTATATACAGTATGACCCTACATAGCCCTGTATGTAATATGAGCCCCCACATAACTCCTATATACACTATAAGTCCCCACATAGTCCCTATATACAGCATAACCCTCCACATAGCCCCTATATACAGCATGAGGCCCCACATAGCATCTATATACAGCATGAGCCCCTACATAGCCCCTACATACAGTATGAGCTACTACATAGTCCCTATATACAGCAAAAGTCCCCAATTAACTCCCTATAAACTGGCACACAATCCCATACACATACAAAAGAAAACCACATACTTCACTCCTATTAGTGCTCTGCTCAACTGGGCTCCACGTCATCGTGATCCTGACGTGTACATACTTGGGCCAGGGCAGGCCAGTGACATCTCACCAGTGACGGGAGCTTCCCTGGAGCTGTGCTGCTGTTCTGTATTGCTGGCATCGTAGTTTCAGGAAAGCTCCCTGCCTGGATATCTGCATCGGGGGAACGGGAGGGAGCTGAGTATATTTAGACGCACAAAACACTATAATGAGGACAATATGGTCATACCCCCTTCCCAAAGCTATGGGCCCCAGGTGGCAGCCCAGATTGCCCTCATTATAATCCACCTGTGAATGTAACAAATTTGAGATTTTGGATCCAGTGCTGCCCCCTGCTGATTTGAAGTCAGTACAGAGAGTGCCTGGGCTGGTGCATTGTGGAAAAGATGAATGTAACAAAAAATAAATAAAAAGTTGATGCAGTTTAACCCAGTGCTATGCAAAGCTGCCTAATATTGTATGGGACCTCAAATGCAGGTCAATCAAGAGCCACACACAGGGGCGTAAGTACAGCAGGTGCAGGGGTTACAATTGCACCCGGGCCCTGAAGCCTAGGGGGCCCCAAAAGTCCCTTTGGCCTATAGAAAAAGACTATTGTTATTAAAGTTTTTTTGTTTTAAAAAGTTTTGTTCTTAGTCCACAGATTAATCATTAACTTTATGACTAATTTTTAACTTTCCGTGTAGAATTAGATAAATAATTTCTTAATAACGTCAGATAAAAATAAATTGAACTGGGAAAGAGGAAAGTAGAAATACATCAACAGCAAATCAGCTGCCGAGGAACCAAAAAGTGAGTAAATCTGAATTAATTAATTCGGGATGTGAAAAACTTGTTCTAAAGTTCAGCTCAAAAATGAGGAAGATAGAAAAGTATCGACAGTTGTTGATCCGTCTCGTAGGTGTCCGTGATATGTTCCTATAGGGTGTCGGTCAGTGCTGCCCCTTCTTTGGCCACAAGCTGATACAACAGGCACATGGTGGATTGTTTTGTGGACCTACAGGTGCATCTCCATGAATTAGAAGATCATCAAAAAGTGAATTATTTTCAGTAATTCAATACATAAAGTGAAACACATATATTATATAAAGTCATTACACACAGAGTGATCTATTTCATGTGTTTATTTCAGTTAATGTTGATGATTAATGAAAACCCAAAGGTCACATTATCTCAGAAAATTAAAAATGAAAGTAGGGAGGATGAAGGGTTAAACACTGTGCTGCCGCATTCCACCAGACATCACTGGGTTAATATGATATTGATTTATTAGTCAACGCATTTATGTCTCCCTGAAACACCCTGAAACATGGCAATATGAACCAACCAAATAAAGGCATATAACACATACTCAAGCAAAACACACATTGTAACAGGCAACATAACTTCACCCTTCCGCTGGCTCACCAGGGATAAGAATATTCATGCCTCTGGGGCTTCCAGGGCCACTTACTCCAATCCGCTTTTGGCGGGCACCCACCAAGAAAGGAATAGCGACAAGCTTAGATAGCTGACTGAGCACAGCAAAGTCTGTAGCCAGGTGACCGAATTGTCCCAACCTGGGTATGTTCCTTAAGTACTCTCTGATATTCCAGCCGGAACCAATATTTCTAGGTGGAGGTTGTGGTCTTCCAATCGGGACCAGAGTCCCTAGATTGAAGCCATGTAGAATATGAACTATTGGTGACTGAAGAAAGTCCTTTTATATAGCTTGGGCACTCATCTCAGGTTATTGTGGTCTTCCAGGATTGGTGGAATAAAGCTGTGCTCTTATTGGCTGGATTTCAAGCCAAATGCTTAATTCTCCTTTGAATGATGTAGACAGAGGGGGTGAGGTAATTAAATTAGCAATACACAACCTCAAACAATAAAGACTCGAATCGTCTGGCAAGAAACAATGTCTTAGCCAACAAAAGACCAATATGTCTGGCCAAATTAAGAACATTAACCCCCGACATGCATTGAGAAAAGCTGAGTTGTCACAACTTCCATTATACTCAGTGCTTGAGTCATGTTCCTGAAAAATGCTCGAGTTCCCCATTGACTTCTATTATAATCGATACTCAAGTCATGTTCTGGAAAAAAATTAGAGTTCTCCAATGACTTCTATTATACTTAATACTAGAGCCGTGTTCCAGAAAAAATGCTTGAGTTTCCAATTGACTTACATTATACTCAGTATTCGAATCGCGTTCTGGAAAAATGCCAGGGTTGCCCATTGACTTCCATTATACTTGATACTGAAGTGGCACCCCTCCGAGTGTCCGACCTGCTCGTTTCGAGTACCGAGCACCAGAGCATGGTAGTTCTCACTCATCACTAATAATTACATCATTTTGGGAGGGGGGGAGGTTTCACAACTATTGGGATTTTTCCTGTACATTACATAGCAAAGTAAATTATGTATTAGATGTGTAAAATCCGAAGGTGTTCAGTGGTGGTCGAAACACATACACACATGATAAAATGTAAACTTCACACAAATGGAGAACATGTCGACAAGTTGGGGTGAGTGCACATGATCAGGATTAACAGCATTTTGGATGCAGCATATTTGAACCCCCACATAGCCCCTATAAACAGTAGAAGCCTCCACATAGCCCCTATTTATAACATGAGCCCCCACACAGCCTCTATATTCAGTATGAGCCCCCACATATCCCCTATAAATAGTATGAGCCGCCACATAGACCCTACATATAACATGAGCCCCACATAGCTCTTATATATAGCATGAGCACATACGTAGACCGATATAAAGTATGAGCCCCCACATCCCTATATATAGTATGAGCCTCCACATAGACCCTATATATAACAGGAACCCCCAAATAGCCCCTACATATGGTAGGAGCCTCCACATAGCCTCTATTTATAACCTGAGCCCCCACATAGCCCTTATATACAGTATGGGTCCTCACATATTCCTATATATAGTATGAGCCTCCACATAGACCCTATATAAAACAGGAGCTCCCAAATAGCCTATACATATAGAAGGAGCCTCCACATAGCCTCTATTTATAACATGAGCCCTTATATACAGTATGAGCCCTCACATATCCCTGACATGCAGCTTTCCAAGCTGCAGCACATCAATTCATTCTTGCAGAGACGCTAGCATTCTCAGCGCGAAAACAACGAAAATACCCTGCATCCAGAGTCCTGATCGTGGGCACATACAGTGCGTTCTCCCATAGACAACACTTGCATCTCCACAAGAGTAACGACGTTGCGTCCATATCGCAGCATCTCCTGATAGTGTGCACATAACCATACAGATTTTTTTTTCGAATCCTACTTAGGATTTTCTGATGTAATGGCTCTAATTTCTTTTCTGTCCTCCAGAATGTGGTCATTTTTCCTTCTCTGCTTGTGGCTGAATGTAATTAAAGCTCAAGAGGTAATTTTTGGCCACGAGAAGTTCACCGAATATCATGTTGGGAACATGAGTTTGATTCTGACGGCTCCTCATGGAGGATATTTAAATCCCTCTTCAATACCGTCTCGAGATGCCGGATGCTGGAAAAAGACTTTAGGAAAATGCTACTACAGACATTCATGTCCCTCGGGAACCACAAAGGACAAGGTTAATTGTAAGGTTAAGGTCATGGCGGATCTCTACACCCGTGAAATGACATTGGCTGTGGCCAAAGAAATCTGTCGTCTGACATTGGGACACTGCCCCCATACGGTCATTAACAATCTCTCAAGGTCCAAGTTGGATGCTAACCGGGAAAAGGACGAGGCGGCGTTTGGTGTTCGCGAAGCAGAAGAAGCTTGGGAAGAATTCATGGGCTTTATCCAAATGGCCAAGTCTAATATGTCACATGGTTTACTTCTAGATTGTCATGGTCAATCCCATCCCGAGCAGTGGATTGAGCTCGGCTATCTCATTTCCAAAGCCAATTTAAATTCGGGGAACTTTTCATCATCTGACTCCTCCATTTACGCTTTGTCTAAAAGACAGACGAATACGACATTTGAGAGTTTACTTAGAGGCAACCAGAGTTTGGGAAAATTGATTGAAGACCAGAACATTAAATACATTACTGTTCCATCTCCATCAAACCGCAAACCAAAAAGCGGTAATTATTACTCCGGAGGATACATCATCAGAACTCATGGATCTCAGATTGCTGGAGACGTTGATGCCATTCAGATTGAGCTGCCCAAATGGATCCGGAAAAGTACGGAGCGCCCAAAATTTGCAGCTATGCTGGCCAAAGCGATTATAGATTACTATAAATTTAGTCTTGGGTCTTAAACTCTTCCCGCAGCCTGGTGTACATGTACGTCATAAGCAGTCTGTTTTACACAGCCTGTAACAATTATGTAGATGCTTAGGAATCTGATAGCGTGAGATAATGACGAAAACTAAGACCAGGGTAAATAACAGAAACTAACAAGTAAATCCTAAAATTAAATGCAAGTGCGACCAGCACTAATATGTGAATGGTCAGAGATAATATGAAGAGAAATGTCCAGCGAACGAATACGTAAAAGTCCTGAAATAATACACAGAGAAGAGTCCAGCAAACAAATGGAAAATGTCCAGAAATAATATGCAGAGTGGTGTCCAGCAAACAAATGGTTTTCAATGTACTTCTTAGGGCAGAAAAGTCCCGATCAAGTCCGCACCAACAGCCTGCAACTGATTTAGTCCCGGATGAAATACTGCAATAATAAAATGTAGAATCAAGTTGCTACAGACCCAGGAAGTCCAGAAGTATGAAGCTTTTCTCCAAGAGGTCTTGAAGGGAGGAAACCACCTGCTGGATCATGATAATGCACCCTAGAGTACAAGCAGCTGAGAGTAATGAGACAGGGCAGCAAGTCCAGCACCAACCAGGAGACTCAGAGACCAACTAGCACAAAATACTCAGGCAGTGGTTAAAGTCTGGAACCGGATTTATAACAGGACAGACAGGAAGTACAAGGGCAAGGTGAGGCAGAAACTCTATCTTGGACGAGGGCAGAAGATAAAGATATAGCAGTTCTATGAAGAACCTGGAAACCTTACACAGCTTGTACTTGCCATTAACAGCAGCGACCAGAGTTGCTCCAATCACTGCTGTTTAATCATTCAGCTGCTGACCAGTCCCTCCCCCGGCTTGCGATGTGCTGATGTTTTACAATCTGTAAGAAATTAAAAAATAAAATCATATTTGGAATCGGAGTGTCCCTAATAGTCCAATCTATGAGAATACTGTATAAAATTAATCAACCCATATTGTAAACAGTATAAAGAAGAGAAAACTACCATAATTGCCATTTTATTTGTCACTGTGGCATTTAAATAATGCACCAGCTTTCATTGGCCTCTTGCAATGATATCTTGGGATGCCGATGGATTTTTAGCCTAATGAAGATCCCCATTACTGCTATCTGTCTCCTATAAAGCCCAGCTTGCGGCCTGTAGCTGAGCTTCATAGGAGGACATAATGTTGTTTATATACTTGTCACGTCTGTCTGAGGCCACTGGCTCAAAACAACTATCTCAGTCACACTTGGCACAAATCATCCCGTTAGGCAGAATCCCAAGATACTCTGACACCCTTTAATCCCAATACAGGGATCTGGATTTACAATGGGGTCCAGAAGATAGCTGACTATGGATGGGCTGCCATCTACTTTGTGGCTAATTCTGGGACTACTATGTGATTGATTCAAGGACTGTTCTGTGGCTGTTTCTGGGCATTTATGGCTGATTATGGGACTCTGTGGCTAATTATGGGGGCGCAATGGTTTATTCTGGGACACCATAGACAATTCTGGGGCTCTATATCTGATTTTGGGACTACTCTGTGACTAATTCTGGGACTACTCTGTGGCTTACCCTGGGTCTACTTTGTGGCTCTGGGGCTGATTCTGAGGATTTGTGGCTGATTCTGGGGGCACATTGGCTGATTATGTGGCTATGTGCCTGATCCTGGGGGAGCAATGGTTAATTCTGGAGCACAATGGCTGATTTGGGGGAGGTGGGGGAGAATGATGATTCTGTGGCTGATTCTGGGGAAATAATGACTGATTCTGGGGCAGCATGGGTGACTCTGGGGCTTTGTAGCTGATTATGGGGCTTTGTGACCGATCCTGGGGTAAAAATGGCTGATTCTAGGGCACAATGGCTGATATTGGAGAATTCAAAGCTGATTTTGGGGTTCTTTGACTGATCTTAGGGGAACAATGGCTGATTTGGGGGCATCAAGAGTGATTCTGGGGGCACATTGGCTGATTTTGGGGATTAGGTTCCTTTCAGGTCCCCTGTCTTTCCCAAACAACTACTTTAATGTCATATCTGCCAATTTCTGTATTCTAATAATGTCTTAGACACTTACTTTAATACCATATCTCGGCTCATTTTAATTAATTAGGACAAGTCCAGCCTGGTGCCTTTTCCACCGATTATTACTGCCTCAGTCCCTCTGATCATGATACCCTGGTCATCACTAATATCCTCCATACAATCCAATGCATGGTGGGAATGTTGGAAATCTCTGGCATGCGTGCAACGTGCCATCGGTGCATCCGTAACGGTGATTGTATGGAGGATGTAACTGACGCCCAGGGAGGAGCAATTATGGGGTCAGAGATAGGACTAGTCCGGGGAGGGTGACGGCTTCCCTTAACAAGCTTGGGAGCCTCGGATCAGATGATGGGATCTGATGTGTAAAGATGTCACCGGAATAACAGACCCATCGACTACAATGAGGCTGTAACCACCAATTTGTGACGACTGGACGAAGCCCCACAATACAAGGAGCGGCTCGGATCACATTATAGTTATGTTTTCTGTATCACGACATTGGGGTTTCCAGTTTTGAGCATCCAGCAGCCTCGTCCTGTGATCCTGAGCTTGTGAAATAATTACCGTTAGTTCTTACCATAATATTCGCGCTGTTGAGTAACAGAAACTTTCTCACTTGTGAAGAAATCTCCAATCGGTTACATAAGAAACACTGAGATAACAACAGACGTCAGGTTCAGCTCCGATTATAACGAGTTTATATATCACATATTATAGGAACAATAATAACTATGAAAAAATTTGCAGTGTGAACACAGCAACAACTAGGACCTGTCTGGATGGGGCTGAGGTTCGGGCTCTGTGGTGGTGGATGGGGCTGAGGTCCGGGCTCTGTGGTGTTGGATGGGGCTGAGGTTCGGGCTCTATGGTGTTGGATGGGGCTGAGATCCGGGCTCTGTGGTGTTGGATGAGGCTGAGGTCCGGGCTCTGTGGTGTTGGATGGGGCTGAGGTTCGGGTTCTATGGTGTTGGATGGGGCTGAGATCCGGGCTCTGTGGTGTTGGATGGGGCTGAGGTCCGGGCTCTGTGTTGTTGGATGGGGTTGAGGTCTCGGCTCTGTGGTGTTGCATGGGGCTATGGTTCGGGCTCTGTGTGTGTTGGATGGGGCTGAGGTCTCGGCTCTGTGGTGTTGGATGGGGCTGAGGTTTGAGCTCTGTGGTTTCCGATAGGGCTGGGGTCCGGGCTCTATGATGTTAGATGCGACAGGGGTCTGGGCTCTGTAGTGTTGGTTGGGGTCCAGGATCTGTGGTGTTGGATGAGGCTGAGGTCCGGGCTCTTTGGTGTTGGATGGAGCAGAGGTACGTGCTCTGTGGTGTCAGATAGGGCAGGGGTGCAGGTTCTGTGGTGTTGGATGGAGCTGAGGTATGGGCTCTGTGGTGTCAGATAGAGCTGGGGTCTATGGTATTGGATGGGGCTGAGGTCCGGGCTCTGTGGTGTTGGATGGGGCTGAGGTCTGGGCTCTGTGGTGTTGGATGTGGCTGAGGTCCGGGCTCTGTGGTGTTGGATGGGACTGAGGTCCGGGCTCTGTGGTGTTGGATGAGGCTGAGGTCCGGGCTCTGTGGTGTTGGATGGGGCTGAGGTTTGGGCTCTGTAGTTTCCGATAGGGCTGGGGTCCGGGCTCTATGATGTTGGATGCGACAGGGGTCTGTAGTGTTTGTTGGGGTCCAGGATCTGTGGTGTTGGATAAGGCTGAGGTCCGGGCTCTGTGGTGTTGGATGGAGCTGAGGTACATGCTCTGTGGTGTCAGATAGGGCAGGGGTACAGGCTCTGTGGTGTTGGATGGAGCTGAGGTATGGGCTCTGTGGTGTCAGATAGAGCTCGGATCTGTGGTATTGGATGGGGCTGAGGTCCGGGCTCTGTGGTGTTGGATGGGGCTGAGGTCTGGGCTCTGTGGTGTTGGATGTGGCTGAGGTCCGGGCTCTGTGGTGTTGGATGGGGCTGAGGTCTGGGCTCTGTGGTGTTGGATGTGGCTGAGGTCCGGGCTCTGTGGTGTTGGATGGGACTGAGGTCCGGGCTCTGTGGTGTTGGATGGGGCTGAGGTCCGGGCTCTGTGGTGTTGGATGGGGCTGAGGTCTGGGCTCTGTGGTGTTGGATGTGGCTGAGGTCCGGGCTCTGTGGTGTTGGATGGGACTGAGGTCCGGGCTCTGTGGTGTTGGATGAGGCTGAGGTCCGGGCTCTGTGGTGATGGATGGGGCTGAGTTCTGGGCTCTGTGGTGATGGATGGGGCTGAGGTCTGGGCTCTGTGGTGTTGGATGGGGCTGACGTCCGGGCTCTGTGGTGTTGGATGGGGCTGAGGTCCGGGCTCTGTGGTGTTGGATGAGGCTGAGGTCCGGACTCTGTGGTGTTGGATGGGGCTGAGGTCTGGGGTCTGTGGTTTTGGATAGGGTTGAGGTCCGGACTCTGTGGTGTTGGATGGGGCTGAGGTCTGGGCTCTGTGTTGTTGGATGTGGCTGAGGTCCGGGCTCTGTGGTGTTAGATGGGGCTGAGGTTCGGGCTCTTTGGTGTTGGATGGGGCTGGAGTCTGCTGCACCCACAATGTGCTAGTGTAATGTACTGTAGGATTATCATTATCATCACACATGGCAGATAAGTTAAGTGCGGCAAGAGTAAGTTCATTAAACAGGCAGCTACTGAAGTCTCAAGAAATAGATCTCACAAATAATAAAGTCCCAGAGGCCTGGGAATGGGTATTCAAAGAAAAACAAGTCCAACCACTATTTAGTGCAGCTTTAAAAGAGTCCCAAAGTCTATAGAGCTGCACAACAAACAACAGCTCACTAAGTGCTAGCAAGGCACACGAGGGTTATGTGGAGCCCACTGAGACCTGGTACTCGGTACCTGACCTGGTTGCACTGGGGATGATCACGGCGGTCTTGGTCTGGACCGTGTCCCGAGCCCCCAAGTAAAAAGGGGTATTTACAGGGGTTTGTCGTGACGACACCCACGGGTTGTGGGCAGTGAGGGGACCACCGCTGCAGTGTACTTCTGCCAGGAGGACGGATGGATGACGCTGCAGCAAGATGGATGAGCCCGCCGCGGGTCGAGGCTGCTCCTGACAGGGTGGAAAGATGTAAGAAGTTCTGTTTGCAGGGAATCACACACGGGAGACTGAAGCAGGGTTCACTGGGTTTTACTGACAAGTTCTCCCTCAGTACAAAACAATTCACAACGCAGTTCTTTCTCACAGTTAACTCCGGACAGTCACTGAACCTCTGCAGTCAGGTTACCTCTCTGAGACCCTTCACTCTCTGTACCCCTTCAGGCTTTCCTCTGTCCTGTTCTTCCCGGGGGCTGTATGAAGGCAGCTCGGTCCCTTGTTGGTGGCTTCTCCCTAGTGTATGGGCAGCAAGCCTGGGTCCTATGCGCTGCTGTTTCTCCAGCCCGTGTGTTGTGTGACCAGACCTGGGATCTGTGTCTCCCCGTCGGTATGTCCGTGTACAGGCGTGTAGCTACGGTCACCCAGAACCGACACTCTGGTCCCAGCCTAGCTTTGGGTGTCCCTATCTTGCAAGGGATCACTGGGCTCGTTCCTACCCGTGTGACTATCCGGGTACGTCAGGGGAGTCCGTTCTGCCAGTCGTCCGTGCTCAGCCGTTCCCCTTCCCTTAACTCCCAGGTCATGGAGCGGGCTTTCTCTCCAGGGGACGGTGCCTCGCAGGATTCTGCGCCTCCGAGCAACCCAAGTCAGGGAAGTGTCACTCTCGCCTACGCCTTGGTCTTTGCTGCTTGGCTCTTCCTGGATTACTCCTCACAAGCACCGCCTCGTTCCCCCCTTTTGTACCCCCTATGTCACCTGACCTACATTCCACCCACTTTTCCTCTAAACCCTACCACCCCTTGCCCGCCTGGAGTCCCAGGCTCCGGGTTGGGTGTTGTGCTGTGTGGGTGTGTGTGTTGAAGGTGTGTATGTAACAACCTGTCTCCACCTGCCTGACTGCAGTTCCCTCTTGTGGCCTCCTGGTTGCAGGGGCGCCACAGTTACGTGACACAGGGCCAGGTGACGACAGCAGCAGAGTCAGGGGGCAAAGCACAGGTATCTGGAAGCAGGAGAGTAGCGGGAGTCAGGTGAGATTTGCTGGAGTCCAGAAGTAATTGGTAGAGAAGCTGGAGGGGATCAGCAGGAGGTGGAACAGCCTGATACAGCACAGGAAGCCACGATAAAGAGCTAGCCAGGTGTCTGTAAGATGAATTGGTCAGAGATGTCAGACTGCAGAGATCAGTCTGAGAGGAGACAGATAAGAGACACAGACACAACAGAGACCAGAGAGACCAGACATGATCCTCTGAGGGAGAGGACGTGTCTCAGAGGGATCCTGTCCCATTTGAGGAGGATGAGGCAGGACGCCTGGCTCTCCATGCCGGAGACACCGGTCCCTCTGAGCCGCATGAAGCCTGTGGCCAGACAGAGAGGTTAGTGGAGCACCTGGGTGTATGTGGGTCCTGGCTGAACTTATAGGAGGCTCACTCTGTCCATGGTGGTGAGGCTGCCATCCGGGATCTCTGCCTGGGTTGGTAAGGCTTGGAGGCAGCTGGGCATCATGGGCAGGGTGAGGAGACCTTGGGGGATGCTTTGACTGCCCTGAAGCTCAGGTGGCTCACAACCTGGTCTGGGCCTAGAGGGCTGAAGTTCATGCCGGACTGTGCTGGTGTGTGTGGTCTGGGCCTGACAAGGCTGATGTCCATAGAAGTCCATGAGGGACAGTGGATGTATGTGTGTGTGGGTCCTGCGAGGAGTTGGAGCCCACGGAGGCCAGGCAGCCGTAACCGCCATGGGGACCGACTGTCAGGTCGTGAGGGTCCCGTTAAAGTATATGTGTTGGCTTAAGTAAAAGGGCCATGTATGACGTGGGGCCGTTCGGTCTGTGGGTGATTGAAAACAGAGCAGAAGCCTCTGAGGGGAGAGAAGACCAAGTCCTGTGAGAATGGAGCCGTGAGGCCAGACGACAGGGGTTAATAGAGTACCGGGAGTTGGGAAGTGGGGCTGATCCTGGAGGGGCTCACGAGGGCGTGTTTGGTGCAGCCGCTTGCCTGGAGGTCTGGCCTGGTGATGGCAGGCTTGAAAGCGGTTGACGACCTGGAGACATGTGCCGAGGAGTTCTTGGGGGCCTGACTTGCCCTGGAGCTCCGGTGACTAAACCCGGGTTGGGGCCTGGTTCGGAGCAGCCGGAGCGCTGTGTAGAATAATTAACAGCCTGTGGGGAGGGACTGTGCTCTCCAAGGGGAATTAGGCCAAGGAAGAGCCTGGCCGTAGGGTAGATACCGTCGGGTGTGCATAGGGGTGTGCCGACCAGGCCTGGATCCCTATGGACGGTGTATAACCTGTGTACTCTGTGTGTACGGTACTGTAAGGTAACCGGGTGTAGAAGGAAATGTGCAATATAATGTATGTACTGTAGAATGTAATGTAGTGAGCTATGTATGTATTCATGATGTTATGTGATATTGTTCCTACGGCAATGTGAGTGTATAATGTATTTATTCTGTATGTATGTGAGATGAGCAGTTTACACTTAATAAACTGCTGCATAATGGTTAAAAAAAGGTTTTGGTGTCATTTTACGCTGTCAAGCGAACCCCCAGGAGTACGGAGTACTGAGTACTGTGTTTGGTCAGCAGGATGCAGGACTTTGTGGTTCCTCTGGTATCTCATAACTTCTCAGGTAGTTGTGGTTTAGGGAGGTGTCCACCCACCGGTGCAGGAAAGTCCCAGATTACCTAATCCTGACATCAGGTTATAAATACAGAAAGCAGCACAGTCAGTTCTCCATCTACACGAAGGAGTCGTCAACCCAACCCTCATCATCAATGTCTGACACCATGATCCGTCTGCTCCTCACTGTGTCGCTGTCCTGCATCGTCATACACGGTAAGCTCCATGTCATGATCCCTGTGCGCAGCATGTCTATGACGCTATAGAGATTATGCTGTGACTGTTACCTGGGTGAGCTGGGCTGTCAGAAAGCTGACTGACAGCGCAGGCTTCTATTCTGGTTCTGGTAGGTGCGGGGTTGCTCAGGTGTTCCATCTTTCCAGTATTAAACTTCTGGACTCTTGCCTTGACAAATGGACCTCTTTTTATGATTTAATAAAAATCATCATCATCATATTCTGGAAGCTGGACTCACCTTCTTCATTCCTAAATTAACTCCCTTTATTCACTTCCTATTTCTTTGCAGAAACCCGACCCCAAATCGTTACCTGAACACGTCTCAGTTGACTCCCTTTATTCACTATGTGCCTTCCTGGAAACAGATTTTAGACTGTACCTGACTACACCTCTGTAAACTCCAGGAATCCAATACGAGTCCTGGTACCTGAACCTTGTTTATTACATCAACACTTCTCAGTAATCAAAACCTTAATCCCTGCTGAATGCAAAAGGCCCCGAGCTGTGACCGAGGTTGTATTACTGAGAAGTGTTGGAGGAGTGATGAGCAGCTCTTGGTCCGGATGGGAAATTCCCTTGTTGCTGCACCCAGGGGCGTATCTAGGGGGCTGCAGCCGGCCCTATCGCCCCGTAATCCCCCCCCAACCTGCTCCTCAACCAAGGCTGCAATAGGGGCGGCGGGGCTGAAATTTGACAGCGCCAAAACACCCCCCCGATCCTCACCTACTTTGGGGGGGGGGGGGGGCGCCAAAATAGATCTTTGCCCCAGGCGCCATCAAACCTAGTTGCACAGCTGGCTGCACCTTTCTATTGTCCATGCTTTGTCCCAGATCAGTTAAGGTACCATCACACACAGCAATTTTGCTAGCAATTTCACTGGCAATTTGCAGTGAAATCATGGACACATTGTTCTATTTTGTTGCTGTGTTCAAATGGAACAACGTGTCCAGGATTTCACTGCAACCAGCAAATTGCAAGTGAAATTGCATGCAATGCTGCGACGTGTAACGGTACCCAAAGAGAATTGAGTACCAAGTCTTTGGAGACTTGACCGGAAGAAGCGGTATCCACCGCAAAACGGTGCCCGTCGTCTGTACTCCACTCTCCCTCCCTCACCATGCCATGCCTGTAACCCGGTTGGATTAAAAAACTGAAGATATATACCGGTGTGTGCCGCTTATTTCTTCTCCACTTGGAATATGTTTGTTGAACTTTTATATAGAAGCGTGCACCGCCTGTAAGGAGTGCCTGCACCTGGTCTACACTGGATTGATATACGTGCAGCGATACGAAGTGTCAACCGCAGTGCCCAGTATTGCCTTTCATTTATAGAACTCCTTGCATTAGTAAATGTAATGGAGACTGTTATCCCTGTGTCTGTCAGTTCTTTCGTACACTGAACCCTGCACCCCTAACTATCCCTGCATATGCATAGACTATATGGTTGACGTGGGGACCTGCTCTTCCGTGGAGAGCTGAGCCATCCTCGCGGCTACTCCCATCATCCCTAGAGGTGCCGACTGCAGCAGCGGCTATACTGGCCGCATCCCACAGGTGGCGTCACGACACTCTTTGATTTTTTTGTTTTATTTTACTTCACTTCATTTTTTTCAAACTCCCCTTTTTAACTGCTTGCCCGATGAAGGGATCTCGGACCGGGTCACGCCACCGTGACATCCCGCAGCCCCAGACGACGAGAGAACCCGGTTTCGAGTACCCCACGGTCCCCGCCAGGGGTGAGACACATGCGGGAGATTTCACCCCCGGCTCCCATGATTATGTTTTCTGTATCATCCATATAACCAAGTGAATCTCACGCTTACGCAGAGACCTCATATATTCGCACATCCATGGATGAGTTCTAGGCTCTGCTTGCAGTAGGGCAGAGCACAGTGCGCCTGTGTGATTCAGAGAAACCTCTGCGCAGGAGAGATTTGAATATCAGTTGGAAGAAAAAAAGGTTGGTCGGCGAGGAGAGGCATGACGTACAGCGGAGAGGCAGAACGCATGGTGAGGAGAGGCAATGTGGCGCCCCACTGGGTGAGCTGCCACCAGAGGTACTGCATTCCCATGGTTAGGGAGTGTAGTGTCCCTGTTCTCCAGGTGCTGGGATGGTGCTTCAGAGAGTGTTGAGAGCCTGAGGGGCAGAGTAACAATCTGCTTTTCTCAAAGAGAACTACCCTTTATAGTGCTCAGAGAGAGAACGTAGACCCACCAGAGGGAGAACGTAGACCCACCAGAGACAGACCACCTAGTGAAAAAGACACAGGGCACCAACTGATGCTCAGTCAACCCGGTCCTGGAGAAAATGCTGAATCAGAAACTGGCAAGGAATGTACCTGATGGCCAATTAAAAGCAACGGAACTGCAGCTGTGGAGTGTGTGTGACTTTCTTGAGTGACGAACACTGGCTGCGGAGGCCACATGAAACACCGGGGTATCGATGTTCGACGGAACATCTGCCAAGGTACGGCCCGACTCCTCCATTCCGCTGCCCTAGGGACCGCGCTGCGTCTGCAGGGAGCGAAACCATCCAAGCTGCTGGTCACTGTCCCCAGAGGTTCTGAAGCAGCGGCGGCCACCCTGGCCGCATACCGCAGGTGGCGTCACGAATACCCCCTTATCCCCTCAGACTGTCCCTGTCATCATTCCCCGTTTATTTTAAATGACACCCCAGGGTCACAGGATCGGGTCTCGGCCCCCGTCAGTCCCCGTGAAAACCGAGAAGTGAAGAAGAAAGAACATCTAGTAACTGCCCGGTACCGAGTCTTCCCTGACCCTGGAGTGGCATGTCAAAAACAGTTACGGTACATTTTTCTAGGCATTTTCCTTAAAAACTCAATATAAATGTTCAAAATAAGCAGAAACCTTTTCGCACAGTGCTCAGTATTAATGCTGCTCATTTACTGAACAATACATTTATGTCCATCTTCCTTTTCACCCAGGTTGTCCGACTATTGTAACCAGAGCTCAATGGGGAGGAAAGAACCCAACCTGCCGATCCGACCTGAGAACCCCGGTGCCCAATGTGATCATCCACCACACGGAGGGGGCTTTCTGTACCACCAGGACGTCGTGCAGCGCCCAAGTCAGGAATATACAAAACTATCACATGAAGTCCCGTGGCTGGTGCGACATCGGCTACAAGTGAGAGACGAAACAAATGCTCTGAACATATTCAATAGCCAAATGCTCTTTAGCAATGGGAGAGGGGGATCCGGACACCCCGGACCTTTTCAGATACCTCCCCAGAAAACAAGAGGAACAGGTGTGGAAACTTAGCACACCAAATCGTCCCCCACACCCCAACCAGGGCTGTGGAGTCGGTAAGCCAAACATCCAATTTCGACACCGACTTCTCAATTTTCCTGTATCTGAATCCGACTCCGGCACCGCCAAAATAGACACCGACTCCAACTCCATGACTACGACTCCAAAACCAAGGCTATGATGTCAGTATTCCAAACTTCTGACTCTGACTCCTCAATTTACCTGAATCTGACTACACCAAAATGGACACCGACTCCACAACCATGGCAGTGAAGTCAGTAACGTAAACATGCAACTTTGACTCTGACTCCTCAATTTCCTGAATCTGACTTCACCAAAATGGACACCAACTCCACAACCATGGCTGTGAATTAGTAGCGTAAACATCCAACTTCGACTCCGACTCCTCAATTTCCCTGAATCTGAATCAGACTATGACTCCAACACCACCAAATTGGATGCTGATTCTGACTCCACAACCAAGGCTGTGGAGTCAATAAGCCAAACATTTGACTCCTCAATCTCCCTGACTCCGACTCTGACTCCACTGTCCTGCCCCCAATACCATCTATTGAGAAATAGTTGGGATGTCCTGTACACACGAGACATACAACATTTTTGGATAGTCTGGCTACAATTAGTAAATAATTATAATCGTGGAATGAGCAGTAAATAAAAATGTTACCGACTACAAGTACGACTACTGGGACCCGCAAGATCTGATACAATGAAGGGTTCTTTATCATTATGGAATAAAGAACCCTTCATTGTATCAGACCTTGCGGGTCCCAGTTTTTCATACAGCAGCGCGGATCACCAGCACTTCGCGAGGCGGTCGACAGGGTATGGGGTACTCGGGAGCCGGGGCTTATGGCAACTTCGATGGGGGATCACGGCTGGTCGATCCCCGGTCCCATGCCCTGGAGCCTCAATGGCGGGGAATGGTGGGGGATAAGGGGATTGTTAACGTGACGCCACCTATAGTACCTGGTAACGGGTATACCAGCGCTGCAGCCGGACACTGAAGTGATGGTGGGTGCAGGAGAATGTGGTACAGCTCCCGTGGAGCTTTACCTCAGGACAGCGGGGATGGATGAGGGGAGTAGTAGTTGCGTCTCTGCAGACACGGCGGTGAATTGTGGCGGTTAGACAAGCACACAGACACGCAGGGATTGTTGTTTCAGTACCTTTTACTGGTGACAAGGTAACAGGTACAGTCCAGAGTAATAACCAGGTCCCCGATGCAACTTGGGACTTCCACATTAGAAAGTGATGAGGCCTCCTGTGTGTCTGTGCTCTGTGGTTTGGGATGAGTCCTGCCTGAGCCTGAACCCACCGCTTCTTCTCCCTCTCTGGGCTTTGTCCTAAGCTGACAATGAGGTCCTTCTGCGGGGTCCCTGTTTCTCCTATGGCCCCTTGGTCAGATTAGCGTCTCTTACTTGTTCTCTTCAGGGGTGAACTCCTCCTGAGACCGCCGGGATTTTGCTGTAGCAATAAATGGTATCAGCGTCGGACTCCGGTGTCCGGGTGTACTAAAGGGCTACAGCAACCGGTTCCCTTTTCTTGATTCCCTGTTTCTTCCGCTTGCCTCCGACCCTTTCCCTAGGGTGCAACACAGCGGTCAGTGTTCCCTGGTCCTGGGCCTGGATCCTTCCCAGCAACCAGCTCCTCACTCCAGCTCTCTCCTCAGACTCCTGGGACTGACGAACTCTAACTAACTCCTCCCCTCAGGCCTGGATGTTTTAAAGGGGAAATGGCTTAAGGCAGCCAGTAGAGCTCCCCCTTCAGGTCTGGGTGGAAAGGTGTGGTGTGCTGTGCAAACCAAGGTGTAATTCCCTCCTTGCACTGGTGAACCTGTGGCAATCCCCCGCAGGGGTGCCACATTCGTCCTTGAGTTCCAGTCGTATGCCACGTTGCACGTGGAGGTGTAGATCCAGTGGCAGCTGTACAAACGCAGATACTGGTTGTGGGTCACACAACCTTATCAGGTGAGCACTTTACAATGGGCGAAAGCCGCTTTTTCCATGAGATAAGAGATAAAAAAGTGCATAGGGTCTTAACAGCATAGATTCTCAACCACTCCAACACAACCTCCTCACCTCATCCCCTCTCTGTCGGGGTCCCTAAAGGCTCTGTCCTGGGGCCCCTCCTTTTTTCAATGTATACCCTTGGCCTAGGACAACTCATACAGTCCCATGGCTTTCAGTATCACCTGTACACTGATGACACTCAGATCTACCTCTCTGGCCCAGACGTCACCTCTCTGCTGTCCAGAATCCCAGAGTGTCTATCAGCCATATCCTCCTTCTCCTCTCGTTTCCTAAAACTCAATGTAGACAAAACTGAACTCATCATCTTTCCTCCATCTCACACACCTCTCTTACCAGATCTATCACAATAAATGACATCACACTTTGCCCTGTACTGAAAGTCTGCTGCGTCGGAGTAACCCTTGACTCTGCCTTATTCTTCACACTGCACATCCAAGCCCTCGCCTCCTCCTGCTGCCTCCAACTGAAAAATATTTCCAGAATCCGTCCCTTCTTCAACCCTCAATCTACTAAACTACTAGTACATGCCCTCATCATCTCACATCCTGACTACTGCAACCTCCTCCTGTGTGGCCTCCTGCTAACACTCTTGCACGTCTCCAATCTGTCCTCAACTCTGCTGCCCTACTAATCCACCTTTCTCCTCACTGTGTGGCACCCCAGAGTCCAGATGCCACTATGTCATTATCTCCCGGGGGGTAGTGTCATACCTGAGAGCAACAGAGGGTATCCACACCAGGCAATCCCAGAGCACACAACACCTTTCTACCTCCAGGCCTGAAGGGGGAGATCTAAACCCAGATTCAGGGTAAGCTCCCCTATAAATTCTGGTCTGGGGTGGAGTTAGTCAGTTCAGTTCCTGGGAGGACTCTGAAGAGGACGTGTAGACTGGAGCAGTGCTAAGCTCGTCTCAGGTAGAGCAGAGTTCAGTACGGAACAGTACTGAGGAGGACATCCTGGGGACTGGAGCAGTGCTAAGCTAGTCCCAGGAGCGCCAGAACTTAGCTTGAGTGACCCATAGGCAAGGGTCTGAGGAAGGAGAAGAGAGCCTGGGGAGTGGAGCGATGTCGAGCTCGCCCTAGAGGAGTAAGCGACAAAAAACGGACACCGGAATCCGAGGCTGTGCAGGACCTAACGTCCCGGCAGCCAATACCGTTGGGTAGGGGATTACAAGTCCCCCATCCGCACCAAAGTGCCCAGAGGCAAATCGGCATGAAGCGCTCAGGAGCAGCTGCCAGAGAAGTGGAGCTAGAGAAGTACTCGAGCTGCCTGTCATATGGCACACAGCAGGAGAGTAAGAGAGGGCCGCAGCTAAGTTTAAGCAGCCGCAGGGACCTACTAAGAAAGCGCGGCAGGGAAGCCTTAGAAATTGCCGGGTGAGGAGAACCCCGAGTTGCTTCGAGGTTGCCGGATTCCATCGTATCATCTGTCCCTTGTGCCAGTATCAGCAGTAAAGAACTTGAGGAACCAATAAACTGTGAGTCTGTCAGTAACTTCGCTCGCTCCATCCTGCACCCTACACCTTTCTACATCCACTGCCCTGGGGATCCGCTCCACCCGTGGGGAGCTACTACATCCCAGCTACCCATCCATCGTCCCCAGAGGTTCTGCAGCAGCGGTGGCCACTCATGGCCACACAGGCCACTGGTGGCCACGGGTGGTGTCTCAAATAACTTTCCCTATACTAGCCAAGAAGCCGGGTCTCGACCTCTGTGTTCCCCGGAAACACCGCAGCCTGGTTCCGAGTACCCCACGGCCCTTGGGTGCATCAACTGCTCCCCCACTTCTCCCCCCTGCAAATCCCTCCACTGGCTCCCAATTCACCAGCGTATCCAATTCAAACTACTAACACTGACCTACAAAGCCATCTACAGTCTGTCTCCCCCATATATCTCTGAACTAATCTCCTGATATAATCCAACTCGTATCCTCCCAAGACCTCCTCCTCTCCTCCACACTTGTATGTTCCTCATCTAACCGCTTGCAAGACTTCGCCCGAGCATCCCCCATTCTCTGGAGTTCTGCACCTCAAAATGTCCGACTGTCCCCCACACTCGGAACCTTCAAGCAGAACCTGAAAACCCATCTCTTCAGAACAGCCTACAGTCTGCAGTGACCACACTGCCGCCACCCCCACTGACCGGCGCTCCACCACCACTGGACCCGGTGCTCCACCATCAATTTTTATTACTTTTCATACATTTGGATGACTTTTATTTAGGTTTCGCAGTGTATATTAATGCACTGCGAAACCCAAAAGGGGCTGTCACAGATGTCACACAGGAGAGGAACACAGGATTCTTCTTCCCCGTGTGACATCACATCCTGCAACACCGCCATTATACGCGCTGGAATTGCGAATTGTCTGAATGGCGATGTGTAATTTCAGCGGTATAATGGCCCCTATGGGAGAAAGTGCGGGCGCTGCTGCGTAAAGAATTGACATGTTGATTCTTGTTACACCCGCGCTTTCTCCCATAAAAGCGCAGCGTATATGTACGCATTATCTGCACGGCAAAGTGAAAGTCCGTTCACTTTGCCGGCAGGCGCAAACGCAGGGGCATTTTTTTTGAAAAGCGCTCGCAAAAAAAGGCAATGTGTGAATGTAGCCTTAGCACATAAAAAAGGCCATTTTTTTTTAGCTCAGCAGCCAGCAGTTTTCTACCCGCTCATAAAATTGTTGCTTTTAACCTATGTAAAGGCATTAGCTTAGGTAGGGACCCAGCAAAGAGATGCGCCTTGACGCTGGCTGCTGGGCTCACATAAAACTGGCCTTTTTTATGCCCTAAGTGTCTCAATTTTTCTATGCATTTCCTTAGCAGTAATGAATGTCCATATTCCTATATTCGATGTTTGCATACCTTAGCGTTTCAGAGTGCAACTGTTTATTTATTTGTTACTAGATAGAGTCCCGATGCTATTACATTGGGAGGGCGGTGCATCACGATGGAGGCGGGCTCTGTGGCACTGGGGGCGGAGGCTGTTTCTTCCCTGTGCGGTCTCTATGCCCCTTGTGCCCGCTCTCTGCCCCCCTACACACTCTCTGTCTCCTCTGTGTTCTTTCGGACTCCCCTGTGCTCTCTCAGCCCCCCTTTCACTGTCTCTGCCGCCTATGCACTCTCTGTGCTCCTCCTGTGCGCTGTCTCTCTGCCCCCCATGCACTCTCTCTGCCTCGTGCGCTATTTGTGTTCCTCCTGTGCGCTATCTCCCTATGAGGTACCGTATAGGACCTGTGGTAATGTCCAGTCATGTGATCAGTCACTGCACCTGGCTCTGCCCATGCACGTGACTGATCACATGACCATGACATCACCACAAGTCCTATAACGTCAGGTCATAAATAACTTATCGGTGTCGGCGGCGGCATGAGTGGCAGATTGTGCGTTCGGTGGTTCCAGGCGATGGTTGAGGGTGGTGTCGGGTCTGGTTGCTGGCGGCACCTCTGTCAGTAGTGTGTGAGTGGCCACTACTGATAGCGGGTGCCATATTTGCACACTTGGGTGTGCAAATATGGCGGCATGGAGGAAGTGGCGTGTGAATGATAGGAGGACATCGCGGAAGTGGATGACAGACAGGACATCAGGATTATGGAAGTAGATAGTATATTTCATTTTCAGTGTGTACCTGTTCACACTTGCTTGTTAGGACGTGCTGCCAGTTTTTTCATTTTAGATTATGGAGTCATGCCTTTTCATCAAGCGCTCCTCCTTCCCACTAGCTCTGGGTGATTTTAATTTTCTATTGGCAGTTCTGCCCGCTCATAAAATTGTAGGTTTATAACCTGAGTGGAAGCATTAGATAGGGACCCAGCAAAGAGGTGCGCCTTGACGTTGGCTGCTGGGCTCACCTAAAACTTGCCTTTTTTTATACGTTAAGTGTCTTAATTTTTCAATGTATTTCCTTTGCAGTAATGCATGTCCATATTCTATATCCAATGTTCGCCTATGTTAGCAATTCAGAGTGCAGCTCAGATAGAAGTAAAACACGGAAACTGCTCTTTAACATGATAAAAATATTATTTCCTTTGAAGATGATAACGATATTGACATTTCTTTCCAGTTTCCTTATCGGAGAGGATGGCCTAGTGTACGAGGGCCGAGGATGGACGACGCTCGGGGCACATGCCAAGTCCTACAACCCCATCTCCACCGGCATCAGCTTCATAGGAACCTTCACCAGTAAGTGGATATGTTCTGTGTGGGTGTTATGAGCAATAGTTATTGCTCTTTTGCTCATGTCTTCCTGTGTTTTGCCAGACCGTGTCCCCAACGCCGCTGCTCTCAAGCAGCAAAGAGTCTCATCGCTTGTGGAGTCTCCAAAAATTTCATCAAAGAGAGTTATGTACTGAAGGGACATCGCAACGTGGGAGCACCACCTGCCCCGGGAACAGCCTGTACCGGCTCATTCAGAGCTGGCCGCACTTCAAGGCTTAAGGTGAACGTTCCCAATCATTTCACGTCCATAAATCGAAGATGCCACAAAGCTTCAAAAGAAGTAAAAAATGAGATTGTCCACGGAGGTGATGCCGGGACGTTTCTCCAAACATTACATGATTATAGACATTCATCACATATCTACCATTGTTTCTCATGCACATAGCCGGCTTTACAATGTGCGAGTCGTGCGACCGCACGGGGCACCTTTCAGGCTAAGGCCGGCCCTGCTCATACATATTCTGTTTGTATTTTCTGTATAATACATGAGAGCTTCAATTCAAGGGTGTGATAATTTAAACATAAATTGGTCTACACCTCCAGGACGGCCTTCACAATCAAAAATATGCAGAAGATTCAATGATTTAATTGCTTTAATGACAAGAAATGAAGTTAAGGGCCTGATCATAAGTAGCATTTGGAACAGAATTTTACCTGTGTGAACACACCCTAAATAATTCTCTAAGTTTCTTATTGATTTACAGGCCCCCACAACACCATGTGTGTGTCGCAACATAGCAGATTGCTGATAGTCTTTCCTTTGTCTTGCTTTCCTTATTATTTCTATTCAGGTATTTTCACTTCCTCTTTCTTTAGCCCTATCACATCTTGGGAGGGGCTATTTATTCTCACCATGCACATGCCTTCATTGCTGGCTATATTCCTAGCTTTTTGCCCAAAAATAAGATACGTGTCTTATATTAATTTTTGCTCCAAGTGTTTATTATCAGGGGATGTCTTATTTTTCCATGAAGAATTCACATTTATATATCCCCAATACACCCATCTTTCCCTTGCAGCCCCCAATATCCTCATCATCCCCTTGCAGCCCCCAGTATCCTTATTATCCCCTTGCAGCTCCCAGTATCCTAATCATCCCCTTGCAGCGCCATCATCCCTTTGCAGCCCCCATCATCCCCTTTCAGCGCCCAATATCCCCATTACTGTACCTGCCAGAAAAAAAGACACACACATACCATATACACACAACCACACACATACAACTTTTCTCACCAGTCCGCGCTGTATGTATTCCAGGCACCGCTCTGGGCTCTCTGGCTCAGCTCCTGTAGATGTAAGACGCCGGCCAATCAAAGGCCAGCAGCAGCCGCCGGCCAATCGGAGACCCGCATGTAACGTCATGCACTGACATTAGCTGCTGGCCTCTGATTGGCTGGAGACTTACATCTAGCCAGAGAGCTTAGCACAGCACCCGTCCAGAATACCGTTACATACAGCGGCGGTCACCTGGACAACGGCGGCGGGATAAGTATATAATCACTGCTGCATGTCCGTGGTCTCCTGCGTTCTACAAAAAACTTTGGTGGATCTTACTTTTAGGAGAGGCCTTATATTCACCATCTTAGCAAAATCTCTTATTTTCGGGATAACACGGTAGGTGGATGGATGTCTGCAGTCCCAGCTTTTCAGTTATGGATTTTCTTGCAGAATTATCTCCATTGTTTTCAATGTGGTTTGTTTGAATGTTTCCCTTCCCAGCATTCTTCCCATTCTGTTATGTTTAGGGTTTGTGGGAAGGAAAGATTCCACATATTCTGTTACACTGGAACTATTCAATTCAATAAAAAGAATCAAAAACTTTATTCATCTCCCAGAATGGGATCATTAAAAACTACAACTCAAAACGCTCAGATAACGAGCGCTCAACACATATCAATCGTGGTTATGTCTGCATCGTTCAATTACTGACATCCATAGGTTCTTGGACTTGGTCTGTCTTGTCACCTGTCGTAATTCCAGATTCACTGGGCCTCGTTTACCACCTGGTCTTCCAGGAGCTCCAGCCAGCTCCACAGTCAGGCATGCTTGTTTGCCATGTGGTAGAAACATGAAGTTGAATGACCTTGCTTACATCATAGTTATGTGATCCACACGGTCTCATGATATCACTGAGACACACCTATGGGGAGGTATGTGGATGGTCGGTCCTGCCCATCACTTTCTGACCATCCTTAAATCCAGCCCATATCATATAAAAACTTGTGGAACAATAAGTCCCAGCAAAAATTCTGAATTGAGATCATAGCAGACCTCTGTCCGTGCGATATATGCCTGTCATGTACAGTATTGCCGATATACTTCACAATACAAATAAATACAATAAATCAGAAATGTCTCCAGATTCACATCTCAGAACTGGCTGCAGACGTACGGTCTCTCATTTAGTGAGTTCTGTGATGCTCATCAGGTTGGACCTGTGTGTACCCCTTCCCGCAGCCGGTGCCCGTGTACGGCCTCAGCCCTGTGTGCGCTCTGGTGTGCAATGAGGTTGGAGATCTGCGTGTATCTAATCCTATAATGTGTGATACTGTCTTCTGAGCCTTGTATCTAATCTCATCCTGTGTGATACTGTCTGCTGAGCTGTGTATCTAATCCTCTCCTGTGTGATCCTGTCTGCTGAGCTGTTAATCTAATCCTATCCTGCGTGATACTGTCTGCTGAGCTGTGTATCTAATCCTATCCTGTGTGATACTGCCTGCTGAGCTGTGTATCTAATCCCATCCTGTGTGATACTGTCTGCTGAGCTGTGTATCTAATCCTCTCCTGTGTGATACTGTCTGCTGAGCTGTGTATCTAATCCTTCCTGTGTGATACTGCTGCTGAGCTGTGCATCTAATCCTCTCCTGTGTGATACTGTCTGCTGAGCTGTGTATCTAATCCTATCCTGTGTGGATACTGTCTGCTGAGCTGTGTATCTAATCCTATCCTGGTGATACTGTCTGCTGAGCTGTGTATCTAATCCCATCCTGTGTGATACTGTCTGCTGAGCTGTGTATCTAATCCTCATGAACAGATCAGGCACCTGCGACTTGTAAGCAGAAAAGACGAGAGGAAAAACAAACACAAACGTCGTCAGAAAACGATGAAAAACTATTTATTGTCACATGTAATTTATTACCCTTAAAACGTTACAGAATTTAGATATTGTAGCCCCATTGTCAGGTCACGGGGGGAAGGGGATGGGGGCCCTTCTCCCATCACCCTCCTCCGCCCCCTGATCAGCCGCCGGCTGTACACAGTGTTGAGCCAGCACAGCGCCCACACTGGATAGTGGCCGTTCTCGGTACTGCAGCTCAAGTTACATTAACTTCCATAGCAGATGAGCTGCAGTACCAAGGATGGCCACTACCAGTGTGCGGCGCTGTGCTGTTCAGGTTCTGTACATTATGTATATTTGGCCAATCAGCTGATCAGGGTGATTCCGGGTGTCGGACCCCACTGATCTAATACTGATACACTGATAAAGTAGCCTAAGAAAAAGGTCATCAGAATTAGACAAAGTGTAAAACTTGCTTTACTGCTGATCGGCGCTCGATTTCACCGATTTATCTTGAACTGTAACCCAACTTTGTAATATTTCTGTATCTATACACAGACGCAGCACCAGGCTATAAGTAGAATCAGTCCGTCTGGTCTGTGCTCAGATACATAACAACCCTCTGAAAAAAATCCACATTACGCTGCTATCCAAATCCGCACATGGACCGGAGCAGTCACAGCTGCACAGTACGGTTACATAGACACAGTGACTGCGAGTCACCCCATATGTGCAGGTGACACATGATCTCCATGTACGACTGTTGTATTGGTGCTTAGTCTCCGCTCGTCTTGTATCAGAGGTCCCATATGGCTCAGAATTAATGCGCCAACAAAGAGTCCAAAAATAACTCAATAGAACCAACAGGGTAACTGATGCTTTCCAGGAACCGTTGGGGGCCACAGTAATCAGACTCCTGGGGATTGGATATAGGTAGTCAATCTTAGGATATACTATTAATAAAGCGGTTGTCCAGAATAAAGGCTAATTCACACGACCGTATAGCCGGTGAATGTTTTCGCTCAATTACGTCCACAATTCCTATAATAAAGAGACACTCTGAAATCCTAAGTAATGAGTATAGGAATATGGACATGCATTTTACTGCTAAGGAAAAAATGTGAAAAAAATTAGATACTTAGCATATAATAAAGGCCAGCGTTATGTGAGCCCAGCAGCCAACGTCAAGGCGCATCTCTTCACTGGGTCCCTACCTAAGACAATGCCTCTCTCTGGGTTAAGAAAACTCCTATATATGGGGGCCCGGGCGGCTGCTAATACAGGATTCAAACACCTAGAGCTAAAGGGGAGAACACAGACAGGAGGTGTAACCCCATAATCTCAATAAAAAAAGATAACAGCATTTACTTAAGTAGGGACCCAGTGAAGAGATACGCCTTGACGTTGGATGTTGGGCTCAAATAATTTTTGGCTTTTTATATGTTTAGTATCTTATTATTTCATGTTTTTCCTTAGTAGTAATGCATTTCCTTATTCCTATATGCAATGTTTGCATGTCGTAGTGTTTCAGAGTGCAACTGAATCTTTATTATAGTATATGTCATGTTCAGTATGCTCCTGTTCACACTTTTTTATTTAGAGCTACAATTCCTGTCCCCTTAGGCGCGTGCCCACGCTGCAGAGAAAATCTACATTTGGTCTTGTGCACATGCTGCGTGTTTTGGTGCAGATTTGCATGCCTATCCTGAAGCCAGCAAAGTCAATGAGAATTCTGAAGTGATGATGGAAGCCGTGGCACACTCCGGCCCGTAAAATACTCCTTTATTCCAAGATAAACATAAAACTGGTGCACAATGCCAGAGTAACGTGGGTGGAGAGGGGGAGGACAAGAAGGTGGTATAAGGACAACAGCTGTTTTGTGCACTTGGGCTTCAACAGTATGGTTGGACCTGTTGAAGCCCAAGTGTGCAAAACAGCTGTTGTCCTTATACCACCTACTTGTCCTCCCCCTCACCCCCCACGTCACTCTGGCATTGTGCACCAGTTTTATGTTTACCTTGGAATAAAGAAGGAGAATTTTATGGTTCTGGAGTGTGCCCCGACTTCCTTCCATCGCTATTGATTTGTCCTGGCTGAAGTAGGCTGTGCCGGCCGAGCACCACCGCAAGGACTTCGCTACACAGGCTGCCCTGGAATCAAGGTACATCGCCGCTCAGCTCCCTATTAGTAGAGTAGTGCCCACATATACTGCTACCTTTTGTTGTACACTTGATTCTTTATTGCTTCCTTGCAGATTTGGTGCAGATTTGCAGCATGCCAATTCTTGGTGCAGATTTCCTGCATTTTGCAGGCATTGGCTTCATTAAGAAAAACGCATGGCTCAAATCTGCATTGCGCTTTTGGTACGTTTTTCTGCCAGAGGATGCAGATTTGCTGCAGAAACATCTGCACCAAATACTCAGCGTGTGCACACAGCCAAAAACTACTTTACTCCAACAACCCCCTGAATACCTAAACTATGAAAGGTGTCCTTAGTCAGGAGCACCGCGGTCGGTACCCTCCATTGTTAGAATCCGGCATCGTCTTCCTCTTTGATTTCCACTTTGACAGTAATGTGATTGAAATCTTCTTGGTTTTCTGAGATCTCAGCATCTTCTGAATCATTTGGCTTTTCGGGTAGGTCTGAGGGTGCACAATCATACGTTTCGCCCGCTGTGTGCGTCTTCCGGTGTTTGATAAGAGCCGACCTCCTGGCATAGCTCAGTCCGCACACGGCGCACATGAATGGCTTTTCTCCCGTGTGAAGTCGGACGTGATCCACGAGCGACGATTTCCAGCTGAAGCTCTTGTCGCATTCGGAGCAGGGGAACGGTTTCTCCACTTTGTGGACGGCCTGATGTTTCAGGAGGTTGGAGCTGTCTGCAAAGCCTTGGCCGCATTCGGAGCAGGTGTACGGCTTCTCCTCGCTGTGAGCACCTTTGTGTCTGTGTAGAAGAGATTTCGGACTCAGACTCTTAGGGGATGGACGTGACTTCTTCCCAGTGTGCATTCTCCTATGGTTTATGAGGGCCGAGTTGCCGGTGAAGCATTTTCCGCACTCTGGACAGGAGTACGGCTTCTCCCCGATGTGGACCTTAATGTGGCTTTCGAGGCTGGACTTCTGGGAGAAAGCCTTTCCACAATCAGAGCATGAAAACAGACTGACGTCTCTGTGCAGCTTCTCGTGCTCCTCGAGGCTCGAGTACCGAGTAAAGGTTTGGCCGCACTCAGAACAGATAAATGGCTTTTCCTCGTGGTGAAGGAGCTCGTGTCGGTCCAGAAGGGCTTTGCTTTGGAAGCTCTTGTCACAATGAAGGCAGGAATATGGCTTCTCTCTGGAGTGAGTCTTCACATGCTGGTTGAGGTTGGACTTTGTAGTGAAGCTTTTATCACACTCTGAACAGGAGAACGTCTCCTTCCCCGTGTGGATTACGAGATGTCTGGCAAGATCTGATTTAGTGTAAAAGCTCTTACCGCATTCCCGGCAGGAAAACTGCTTCACTTTGTTGTGAACTCTCTCGTGTTTGACAACCTGACACTTCTGGCTGAAGCCTTTCTGACAGATGGGACATTCGTATGGCTTCTCTCCGGTGTGCGTCCTCAAGTGTTTGATGAGGGCAGATTTCTGTGCGAAACGTTTGTCGCATTCGGAGCAGGCATGAGATTTCACTCCCGTGTGGACGTGCTGGTGATTGCCAAGGTTCGACATGCTGCTAAAATGCTTCCCGCATACGGAGCAGGAGTACGGCTTCTCCCCCGAGTGAGAGCGTAGATGCTTCAGGAGCTCGGACTGGTAGGTAAAGACTTTCTCGCAGTCTTTATACGGGCAGATCTTCTTATTGTGGATCTTTCGGTGCTGGGTCAGCGCCAACTCTCTATTAAAGCCCTTTCCGCACTCGGCACAAGAGAAGAGAGCGTCTTCGCTGTGCATCGCCTGATGTCGTATTAGATGCCTTTTGCGGCTAAACCTCTTGTCGCAGCCGAAGCAGGCATATGGCTTCTCTCCCGTGTGGGTCCTTTGATGCTGCTCCAGATTAGATCGTTTATAGAAAGATTTCTCACATTCGGTACAAGAAAAAAGCTCATCAATGGAGTGAACTCGCTGGTGCTCCACCAGGGAAGACTTCCAACGAAAACTCTTCGCGCACTGTGAACAAGAAAACGGCTTCTCCCCGGTGTGAATCCTCACGTGTTCCAAGAGGGACGACTTCCAGCGAAACCGCCGCTGGCACTCGGAGCACGAGAACGGCTTAATACTGGAGTGCACCAGCTTGTGCGTCGCGTGGTCGGCAGCGGTAGAGGAACGGACGCCACACTCCCAACAAAAGAAGAACTTCTCCGCAGAATGAGTTATTTTATGCTTCTCCAGATGCGACTTCTGCCTAAAACACTTCCCGCACATAGAGCAGGCGTACGGCTTCTCGCCCGTATGGATCCGCAGGTGTTTGACCAGACCTGAGCTCATGTCGAAGCTTTTTCCGCATACATTGCAAACAAACGGCTTCTGCCCCCAGTGGATTCGCTCGAGTATGACCAGATCGGACTTCTGCAGGAAAAGCTTCCCGCTCTCCAAACAGGAGAGCGCCGTCTCTGCTCTGTGGATCCGTCTGTGTAGGAAGAACGTTGAGTATTGTGTGAAACATTTCCCGCAATCCGGACAGATGGGTTTGTGTCGGAGTGAGTGACCTGATGCCTCACAAGATGAGCCTTAGTGCTGTAGCTCTTTCGGCATTCATGGCAGAAGTACGGCTTCACCACGGCCAGGGATTTCTGGTTTTTTTAACAGTGAGCTTATTGGGGAACGGCCTTTTGTGTTCAAAGAAAGGAAGCGATCGATTCGGTTTTCCGTTTCCATAGGGTCGGCAGGGTGCAGTAACGGGTCATTGTTATCACATTTTCCCTTGGTGATGTAGAAAGCTCCGAGGCTGCAGATATCAGACAGTCAGTGGGCTGCCATATAGGATCGCCATCTGCAAAAAAAAAAAGATAAATAAGTAACTACTGTGCAGAGAAACAATACGGAATGTCTGATAGATAAGTAACTCCTGTGCAGAGAAGAATCGAAATGAACAATACGGAATGTCTGATAGATAAGTAACTCCTGTGCAGAGGAATACAATTATAAACCGGAATAGGTTCTGATAGATAAGTAACTCCTGTGCAGAGAACAATACGGAATGTCTGATAGATAAGTAACTCTGTGCATAGAACAATACGGAATGTCTGATAGATACGTAATCCTGTGCAAGGAACAATACGAATGTCTGATAGATAAGTAACTCCTGTGCAGAGGAACAATACGGAATGTCTGATAGATAAGTAACTCTGTGCAGAGGAACAATACGGAATGTCTGATAGATAAGTAACTCCTGTGCAGGGGAACAATACGGAATGTCTGATAGATAAGTAACTCCTGTGCAGAGAACAATACGGAATGTCTGATAGATAAGTAACTCCTGTGCAAGATGTAGGAACAATACGGAATGTCTGATAGATAAGTAACTCCTGTGCAGAGGAACAATACGGAATGTCTGATAGATAAGTAACTCCTGTGCAGAGGAACAATACGGAATGTTGATAGATAAGTAATCCTGTCAGAGGAACAATAGGATGTCTGATAGATAGTAACTCCTGTGCAGAGGAACATCGAATGTCTGATAGATAAGTAACTCCTGTGCAGAAACATACGGAATGTCTATAGATAGTACTCTGTCAGAGACATACGAAGTCTGAAGATAGACCTTGCAGAGAACAATACGGAATGTCTGATAGATAAGTAACTCCTGTGCAGAGGAACAATACGGAATGTCTGATAGATAAGTAACTCCTGTGCAGAGGAACAATACGGAATGTCTGATAGATAAGTAACTCCTGTGCAGAGGAACAATACGGAATGTCTGATAGATAAGTAACTCCTGTGCAGAGGAACAATACGGAATGTCTGATAGATAAGTAACTCCTGTGCAGAGGAACAATACGGAGCTGATAGATAGTAACTCCTGTGCAGAGGAACAATACGGAATGTCTAATAGATAATGGATCATATGGTTCCAGCATGCTTTGCTGATGACTGAACTTATTCCTGGCCAAACTTCCTGAGGTGAAGGAGGTTCTCTGGAGAGCTGACTACTGTCAAGCCATCTGTTGCCAAGGAGAGTGGCAGCAGGCGTGAAGTTGTTTGTTGTTTTGTTGTTTCCCCTGCCTGTCTCCCCTTCCCTCTTGTTATTATTGCAGTAGTTGGGACTAGTGCTCCCGCCATTCCCTATTGAGGGTTATCATCAGGGCTAGTGAGGGACTAGGTATCCTGCTCAGCGTGGGGTGAAAGAACCCATATAGGGGCAGTAGGGAGATCAGGGCACAGCCGCAGCTGAGAGCAGGAGTTCACCTCTCCCCCGTTCCTTATGAGCAGGGCCCTCCACTATAATTGTCCCCCCGATGTCTCCCTGGACATTGTTGGTCTGTGCACCCACTGTCACGCAGGGCAGCTGGACACCCCCTTAGTCCAGCATGACAGTGTGGGGGAAAGTCAGAAGTTGCCTGAAAACACCCCTCCCCCACCCAATTCAATTTTTCAAGGGGTCCTAAAACTTAAAGTTACTGAATGATGGGAATTTGACAACAGGAATCCCCAGCAATGTCGCGAATGGGGCTCCACTAAGTCCAGTCCTCAATGGAGCAGAAGGGTCATGTCCAACCTCTGATCCATTCATTGTCTACAGGACTGATGCAGAAAACTGAGAACAGCGCTCCACTATTTCCTGCAGTCTCATAAACAATGAATGATGCGGAGGTCGATCTGCCCTTGGAATTACTGGGGTCCCAGCAATCAGCAATGTTCCTGTAACATTCTGGGTGTACCCCTATAGTGTTCTGAGACCACCAGAGAAAGCTCTGCAGACAGAGACGTTTCCAGGTTACAGATTCTCTACTGCCACTTTGTAACCAAAGATGATGAACTTTACCTGGACGACTCTGCGCTGACTCGTGCGGCCATCGCTCCGGGATCCACGGCTCTTCACCGTTTTCGATCTTTGATATAATCTCCGGTTTCGCAGTGTCGTCACCTTTGGTGATAAGAAGGAACAGGGTGAATCTTTACATCAGATGTGACATTACAGGAAGAGCTCAGATTTCGATCTCGACTCTCTCTGGAATCCATTTCTGCTTTTTCCTATAAATTGCTACTTACAGGGGTCGTTCTCTTACAATCCCCCTGACTATGTGTGTTAGTAACATGGACGTCATCGTCAGACCTCCCCCACACAGGATTCTACCATCTCACATAATTTGAAATCTAGTGCCGCCACTAAGGCATCAGTGTGTGGTTATATCTCGCTTCAGGATAATGAAGCACCGAACAACCCACGGGACGAGCGACTAACAGGACCAGGTGACCCATGAGATTAGGCGAGCCAGCGATCCACGTTACAAGGCGAAGGGCGACCAACGGGATGAGGTGGCGATCCACGGGACGATTCAAGTGGGCGACCAATGGGACGAGGTGAGCGGACGACCCACGGGGCGAGGAGAGCGGCCAGACCCACGGGGCGAGGAGAGCGGCCGGACCCACGGGGCGAGGAGAGCGGCCGGACCCACGGGGCGAGGAGAGCGGCCGGACCCACGGGGCGAGGAGAGCGGCCGACGCACGGGGCGAGAGAGCGGCCGGACCCACGGGGCGAGGAGAGCGGCCGGACCCACGGGGCGAGGAGAGCGGCCGGACCCACGGGGCGAGGAGAGCGGCCGGACCCACGGGGCGAGGAGAGCGGCCGACGCACGGGGCGAGGAGAGCGGCCGGACCCACGGGGCGAGGAGAGCGCCGGACCCACGGGGCGAGGAGAGCGGCCGGACCCACGGGACGAGCGGACGACCAACGGGACAGGACAAGGTGAGCAGGCGACCCATGGGACGAGGCGAGTGGGCGACCAACGGGATGAGACGAGCAGGAGACTACCTAAAGACACAAGACAGCGGAAGTTTTCCATCATCACATCCTTATACATTTCCTTCTCTTTCGGCAGCAAACATCGCCACTCCTCCTGCGAGAAATAGACCACTATGTCTTCAAAGGTCAGCATCTGCGGGGAGGAGAATAAAGCTAATATATATGTACAATTGTGTGTGTACACGTGGTGGAGGTCACCAGGATATTAACCTGATGTCCACCCCCCCACTCCCGGGGTCCTGACCTCTGCTTGTCACCCCCTTCCCAGGGTGCTGACCTCGCCTGTCACCCCTCCTGGGGTCCTGACCTCCGCTGTCACCCCCTCCATGGGGTCCTGCCTCCGCCGTCACCCCCCTCCACGGGGTCCTGCCTCCGCCGTCACCCCCTTTCTGGGGTCCTGACCTTCGCCTGTCCCCCCTCCCTGGGGTCCTGACCCGCCTGTCACCCCCCTCCCTGGGGACCTGACCTCCGCCTGTCACCCTCCTCCCTGGGGTCCTGACCTCCGCCTGTCACCCCCCTCCATGGGGTCCTGCCCTCCGCCTGTCACCCCCCTCCCTGGGGTCCTGACCTTCGCCTGTCACCCTGCCCCCCCGGGGTCCTGACCTCTGCCTCTCACCCTGCCCTCCCTGGGGTCCTGACCTCTGCCTCTCACCCGCCCCTCCCCGGGGGTCCTGACCTCTGCCTCTCACCCTGCCCCTCCCAGGGTCCTGACCTCTGCCTGTCACCCTGCCCCTCCCCAGGGGTCCTGACCTTTGCTCTCACCTGCCCTCCCAGGGTCCTGACCTTTGCCTCTCACCCTGCCCTCCCAGGGTCCTGACCTCTGCCTCTCACCTGCCTCCCCGTGGGTCCTGACCTCTGCTGTCACCCTGCCCTCCCAGGGGTCCTGACCTCTGCCTCTCACCCTGCCCCTCCCCGGGGGTCCTGACCTCCGCCTAAACTTGCTTAAAAAAATAAAAAATAAAAAAATAAAGCACATTTCTCACTGCAAGGAAATAATGATCACTGTAGGGCCGGCTTCACACCATGGATTTTAGGATCCGGGGCTGTCCGATTTTGGCCCATAGTATTCCTATGGGGCCAGGTGGGTCCGGTTGGCAGTGATTTGCTGTCAGGGAGGATCCGGCAGAATTAGTTTTTTTTTCCCGGAGACAAAAATCGCAGCTTGCAGCGTTTTTGTGTCCGGGGCCAAAATCTGACAAAATCGAATCCTCCTGGATACAAGGCGATCCAGCGCCCCCCTAACATGGGAGTCTATAGGCGCACTGGATCCGACAGAAAAATGGATCCGGTTCCTGGACGCTGAAGTTCAGCACCTGGAGAGCTCCCGGCTGAAATTTCAGAACCGCAGCCAGATCCCCGCTAGATGCAATCTTGAAATTTCAGCCTTGGGCAGCGGCAGCCGCACAGTGCAGAATCCAGGAGAAAACAGGATCGGAGGGAAGGCATATTAACCCCCGGATCTGTGTGTCCGGAGCGGTCAGGATGTGTCCGGGCCTCCTGCAAAACACCTGACAGCAAGAAGCCGTGGTGTGGAGCCGGCCTGACTTTACAGTAACACAGCTGACATCCGTTACAGTGTGTCCTCCCCAGTTTGACAGCTCTCATCTCCTGTACACTGAGACAACAAGAGAGTGAATGTGAAATGCTTCCACTCACTAACAGCAAACTGAGGAGGAGAAGAGTGAGGAGGAGGAGTGGAAGAAGGGAGTGAGGAGGAGGAAGGAGTGGAGGAGAAGAGAGATGAGGAGAAGAGTGGAGGAGAAGAAGAGTGAGAGGAGTGGAGGAAGGGAGTGAGTATAGGAGAACAGTGAGGAGGAAGGGAGTGGAGGAGAAGAGAGATGAGGAGAAGAGTGGAGGAGAAGAAGAGTGAGGAGGAGTGGAGGAAGGGAGTGAGTATAGGAGAAGAAGAGTGAGGAGGAAGGGAGTGGAGGAGAAGGAGACTGAGGTGGAGAAGAGTGAGGAGGAGGAGAAGAGTGAGGAGGAGAAGAGTGGAGGAGAAGAAGAGTGAGGAGGAGAAGAGTGGGGAGGAGGAGAAGAGTGGGGAGGAGGAGAAGAGTGGAGGAGGAGAAGAGTGGGGAGGAGGAGAAGAGTGGGGAGGAGGAGAAGAGTGGGGAGGAGGAGAAGAGTGGGGAGGAGGAGAAGAGTGGGGAGGAGGAGAAGAGTGGGGAGGAGGAGAAGAGTGGGAGGAGGAGGAGAAGAGTGGAGGAGAAAGCAAGAGTGAGGAGGAAGGAAGGGAGTGGAGGAGAAGGAGAGTGAGGAGGAGGAGACGAGTGAAAGGAGTAAGTATAGGAGGAGAAGAGTGAGGAGGAGAAGAGTGAGGAGGAGGAGAAGTGTTATGGAAAGAAGAGTGAGGAGGAGGAGAGGAGGAGGAGAAGAGTGAGGAGGAAGGGAGTGGAGAAGGAGAAGAGTGAGGAGGAGGAGAAGCGTGGAGGAGAAGAAGCGTGAGGAGGAGGAGAAGAGTGAGGAGGAGAAGGGAGTGGAGGAGAAGAGTGAGGAGGAGGAGAAGAGTGGAGGAGGAGAAGAGTGGAGGAGAAGAAGAGTGGAGGAGAAGAAGAGTGGGGAGGAGGAGAAGAGTGAGGAGGAGGAGAAGAGTGAGGAGGAGGAGGAGAAGAGTGAGGAGGAGGAGGAGAAGAGTGAGGAGGAGGAGGAGAAGAGTGAGGAGGAGGAGAAGAGTGAGAAGGAGGAGAAGAGTGAGAAGGAGGAAGGGAGTGGAGAAGGAGAAGAGTGGAGGAGAAGAGTGAGGAGGAGGAGAAGAGTGAGGAGGAGGAGAAGAGTGAGGAGGAGGAGAAGAGTGAGGAGGAGGAGAAGAGTGAGGAGGAAGGGAGTGGAGAAGGAGAAGAGTGAGGAGGAGAAGCGTGGAGGAGAAGAAGCGTGAGGAGGAGGAGAAGAGTGAGGAGGAGAAGGGAGTGGAGGAGAAGAGTGAGGAGGAGGAGAAGAGTGGAGGAGAAGAAGAGTGGAGGAGAGAAGAAGAGTGAGGAGGAGGCGAAGAGTGAGGAGGAGGAGGAGAAGAGTGAGGAGGAGGAGGAGAAGAGTGAGGAGGAGGAGGAGAAGAGTGAGGAGGAGGAGGAGAAGAGTGAGGAGGAGGAGGAGAAGAGTGAGGAGGAGGAGGAGAAGAGTGAGGAGGAGGAGAAGAGTGAGGAGGAGGAGGAGAAGAGTGAGGAGGAGGAGAAGAGTGAGAAGGAGGAGAAGAGTGAGAAGGAGGGAGTGGAGAAGGAGAAGAGTGGAGGAGAAGAGTGAGGAGGAGGAGAAGAGTGAGGAGGAGAGAAGAGTGAGGAGGAGGAGAAGAGTGAGAAGGAGGAAGGGAGTGGAGAAGGAGAAGAGTGAGGAGGAGAAGAGTGAGGAGGAGAAGAGTGAGGAGGAGAAGAGTGAGGAGGAGGAGAAGAGTGAGGAGGAAGGGAGTGGAGAAGGAGAAGAGTGAGGAGGAGGAGAAGCGTGGAGGAGAAGAAGCGTGAGGAGGAGGAGAAGAGTGAGGAGGAGAAGGGAGTGGAGGAGAAGAGTGAGGAGGAGGAGAAGAGTGAGGAGGAGGAGAAGAGTGGAGGAGAAGAAGAGTGGAGGAGAAGAAGAGTGGAGGAGAAGAAGAGTGGGGAGGAGGAGAAGAGTGAGGAGGAGGAGAAGAGTGAGGAGGAGGAGGAGAAGAGTGAGGAGGAGGAGGAGAAGAGTGAGGAGGAGGAGGAGGAGAAGAGTGAGAAGGAGGAGAAGAGTGAGAAGGAGGAAGGGAGTGGAGAAGGAGAAGAGTGAGGAGGAGAAGAGTGAGGAGGAGGAGAGTGAGTATAAGAGGCGAAGACTCAGACTGAGTGTTGGGACAGTTAGTGGAGAAGGAAGGTAGTGGCAGAGGAGAGTGAGTGGAGGAGCCCCGTGTACTGTAGAGGAGGGAGGACTACAAGCCCCAGCAATCATCCCGAGTGCCTCCAGCTGCTGCACATCACAGTGAGCGCGGAGCATGCTGGGAGATGTAGTTCTACAACAAGAGCAGCAGAACCGGCGCCTCCTCACCTGCACCGACCGCGGGAGCAGCGACAGGACCTGCCGTGACGTCATCATCATGTGACCAACCATCGTCATGTGACCAGTCACGCGTGTGGGAGGAGTCAGCGCCGCGCGTGTCCCCTGTTTCCCTTTGTGATGAAGTTGTAATTTCCAGCAGTCACCACTAGGGGGGAGGGGGTTAATATTCCTGAGTCGTGTTCTTCTATCTTCTCTGTCTCCCCCTTGTGGTAGCTCAGTGGGATTGCATCTTACCTATGTTATTTCTATATGTGAGGAGATGTGGGGGCTGCACTGCCGGACTGGAGGATAAAGAGATAACAGAGGATCCAGGAATCCTGAGGACTCGTCCAGAAGGAATAATCTGTACATGACCTGACAACCACGGGTCACCTGCTGCTGTGTATGTATTATACAGTGGATCCAATAGTCTGCGACATCCGGCAATCCGGCACCTCAGCCCTCACCAGATTATCAAATGTCTCAAAATACTTGTAATTATATAGTAATTGTGTCTCTCCATATGCATGAGATAAAGAGCTGGTCAACAGAGCTGCAGTGTAAAGCATGGAGGACACAGCAGCAGTGTAAAGCATGGAGGACAGCAGCAGTGTAAAGCATGGAGGACAGAGCTGCAGTGTAAAGCATGGAGGACAGAGCTGCAGTGTAAAGCATGGAGGACACAGCAGCAGTGTAAAGCATGGAGGACAGAGCTGCAGTGTAAAGCATGGAGGACACAGCAGCAGTGTAAAGCATGGAGGACAGAGCTGCAGTGTAAAGCATGGAGGACAGAGCTGCAGTGTAAAGCATAGAGGACAGAGCTGCAGTGTAAAGCATGGAGGACAGAGCTGCAGTGTAAAGCATAGAGGACAGCAGCAGTGTAAAGCAGAGGACAGAGCTGCAGTGTAAAGCACGGAGGACAGAGCTGCAGTGTAAAGCATGGAGGACAGAGCTGCAGTGTAAAGCATGGAGGACAGAGCTGCAGTGTAAAGCATGGAGGACAGAGCTGCAGTGTAAAGCGAGGACAGAGCTGCAGTGTAAAGCATGGAGGACAGAGCTGCAGTGTAAAGCATGGAGGACACAGCTGCAGTGTAAAGCATGGAGGACACAGCTGCAGTGTAAAGCATGGAGGACAGAGCAGCAGTGTAAAGCATGGAGGACAGAGCAGCAGTGTAAAGCATGGAGGACAGAGCTGCAGTGTAAAGCATGGAGGACTGAGCTGCAGTGTAAAGCATGGAGGACAGAACTGCAGTGTAAAGCATGGAGGACAGAGCAGCAGTGTAAAGCATAGAGGACAGAGCAGCAGTGTAAAGCATGGAGGACAGAGCTGCAGTGTAAAGCATAGAGGACAGAGCAGCAGTGTAAAGCATAGAGGACCGAGCTGCAGTGTAAAGCATGGAGGACAGAGCTGCAGTGTAAAGCATGGAGGACAGAGCTGCATGTGTAAAGCATGGAGGACAGAGCTGCAGTGTAAAGCATGGAGGACAGAGCTGCAGTGTAAAGCATGGAGGACAGAGCTGCAGTGTAAGCATGAGAGGACAGAGCTGCAGTGTAAAGCATAGAGGACAGAGCTGCAGTGTAAGCATGGAGAACAGAGCTGCAGTGTAAAGCATGAGGACAGAGCTGGAGTGTAAGGCATGGAGGACAGAGCTGCAGTGTAAAGCATGAGGACAGAGCTGCAGTGTAAAGCATGGAGGACAGAGCTGCAGTGTAAAGCTAGAGGACAGAGCTGAGTGTAAAGGGGACAGAGCTGCAGTGTAAAGCATGGAGGACAGAGCTGCAGTGTAAAGCATAGAGGACAAAGCTCAGTGTAAAGCAGGGACAGAGCTTCAGTGTAAAGCATGGAGGACAGAGCTGCAGTGTAAAGCATAGAGGACAGAGCAGCACTGTGTAAAGCATAGAGGAACAGAGCTGCAGTGTAAAGCATGGAGGACAGAGCTGCAGTGTAAAGCATGGAGGACAGAGCTGCAGTGTAAAGCATGGAGGACAGAGCAGCAGTGTAAAGCATGGAGGACAGAGCTGCAGTGTAAAGCATGGAGACACAGCTGCAGTGTAAAGCATGGAGGACAGAGCTGCAGTGTAAAGCATGGAGGACAGAGCTAGCAGTGTAAAGCATAGAGGACAGAACAGTAGTCTGAGCCTTTAATGATACTTTGTAGATTACTCCAGGGATCGATTCATTTGCTCTTGATCACCAGCCTTATTTTCATAGTTTGTGCAACTCATACCGATCACGATCTCCTGTGTGCCGAATCTTGACATATGGCTTTCTAGTAAATGTTTTATCTCACAGCAGCACTGGAATCACAGCTACCCTGCTCAGTTCTCTGGTATAATGTCTTCCATGCAGCTGCTTTGTAATTTATCTTATCCCAGTGCGGGTTTCACAGTCACACTGCTGTATAATGTCCTCCATGCTGCTGCATTCTAGTGTTTTATCTGACCACAGAGCTGGAATCACCACTACCCTGCACAGTTCTCCTGTAGGCTGTCCTCCATGCTGCTGCATTAGTGTGTGTTTATGTCCTCAACTGTACAGGTATACTGTATAATTGTCTCCACATGCTGCATCTAGTGTTTCTCTCGCAAGCTGAACCACGTATCATGCTCAGTATCCTGTGTAATCTCATTCTAGTATGTACAGAAAAACCTGAGTCAGAGCACACCTGTGTGAACAGGCCTGTAGGCACAGTCGCAGATCATAATAGTTAGTGTAGGGACTGTCCCGAAGTGGGTCACCTTGACGAGGTGGGATGGGTTAATATGTTTTTTGCAAAAAAAGGTATGTACCAAGTACCCTGTGTTTATCAGCACTAGTTTTTATTTATTGCAAGGTATTTGGTCATAACATGCACATACGTTTTTCCTGTTGTTTGAGTTCATTCTAGTATGTGTATTATCTGATCACAGTGTTGGAATTGCAGATATACTGCGCTATAATGTTCTCTATGCTACTGCATTCTAGTGTGTGTGTTATCTCTCCAGAGCTGAAATCACAGCTACCCTGCTCAGTACTGCTGGATAATATTCTACAAGCTGCTGCATTCTAGTATGTACTTCATCTCGCCACAGTGCTGGAATCACAGATACCGTGTGACAACACAGCCTTTCTTCATGCATGTCGTGGGTTAATGTTCTTAATTTGGCCAGATGTATTGGTCTTTTGTCTATCTCATGTTTGTTAAATCATTGTTTCTTGCCAGACTATTCAGAACCTTCATTGTCTCCATTTGTGGATTCCTAATTAAATGTAAATTACCTCACCCCCTCTGTCTACATCACTCAGAGAATTATGTGGATTGAAATGCCAACCAGTAAGAGCACAGACTTATTCCACCAATCCTGTAAAACCACCATACCCTGAGATGAGTGCTCGGGATATATAAAAAGTACTGCTTCACTCACCAGTTATATATATGCTATATGGCCTCAACCAAGGGACTCCGGTCCTGGTTCAAGACCACAAACTCAGCCTAGGCATTTCGATTCCAGCTGCCAGGATAACATCGTCTTATCATACTCTGCATGGCCTCAGTCTAGGAGCTTCAGGTCCGACTAGAGGAGCTCCAAAACTGGATTATATTCTACAGGAATCCAGCCTAGGATTCTAGGATTTGGCTGGAATATCAGAGTCTACCTACAGAAGATACCCTGGTTGGGCCAATTTGGTCACCTGGACTTTGCTGTGAGATATTCCTTTCTTGGTGGGTGCCCACCAAAAGCGGGGTGCTGTTGGATTGGATTAGTTGGCCCTGGAAGCCCGAATATTCTAATCCCTGGTGAGTCAGCGGAAGGTGAGACTCTGTTGCCTGTTACATTGTGTGTTGTGCTCGGTTATGTGTTATATGCCTTTGACTGATGGGGATCCAATAAAGTCTTACCATTGTGTGGTTCCCTCACCCTGTGCTGTCTGAGTAGTGTCCTGCCCACGGGGGAGGAGGTCAGGCGTTTAGTGGGGATGAGCCCTGGTCCATGCGGTCTTTCTAAAGGAGGCCAGGCCAGCGGCGAGAGACCACTGACCCCCGTGTCACCACAGAGGAGAGCGACCCACTAACCCCCGTGTCTCCACAGAGGAGAGCGCCCACTGACCCCCGTGTCTCCACAGAGGAGAGCACCCACTGACCCCCGTGTCTCCACAGAGGAGAGCACCCACTGACCCCCGTGTCTCCACAGAGGAGAGCACCCACTGACCCCGTGTCTCCACAGAGGAGAGCACCCACTGACCCCCGTGTCTCCACAGAGGAGAGCACCCACTGACCCCCGTGTCTCCACAGAGGAGAGGCCCACTGACCCCCGTGTCTCCACAGAGGAGAGCGCCCACTGACCCCCGTGTCTCCACAGAGGAGAGCGCCCACTGACCCCCGTGTCTCCACAGAGGAGAGCAGCTACTGACCCCGTGTGTCCACAGAGGAGAGCACTCACTGACCCCCGTGTCTCCACAGAGGAGAGCCCCCACTGACCCCCCGTGTCTCCACAGAGGAGAGCCCCACTGACCCCCGTGTCTCCACAGAGGAGAGCACCCACTGACCCCCGTGTCTCCACAGAGGAGAGCCCCCACTGACCCCCGTGTCTCCACAGAGGAGAGCACCCACTGACTCCCGTGTCTCCACAGAGGAGAGCACCCACTGACCCCCGTGTCTCCACAGAGGAGAGCCCCACTGACCCCCGTGTCTCCACAGAGGAGAGCACCCACTGACCCCCGTGTCTCCACAGAGGAGAGCACCCACTGACCCCCGTGTCTCCACAGAGGAAAGCACCCACTGACCCCCGTGTCTCCACAGAGGAGAGCGCCCACTGACCCCCTGTATCTCCACAGAGGAGAGCACCCACTGATCCCCGTGTCTCCACAGAGGAGAGCCCCCACTGACCCCCGTGTCTCCACAGAGGAGATCACCCACTGACCCCCGTGTCTCCACAGAGGAGAGCACCCACTGACCCCCGTGTCTCCACAGAGGAGAGCACCCACTGACCCCCGTGTCTCCACAGAGGAGAGCACCCACTGACCCCCGTGTCTCCACAGAGGGAGCACCCACTGCCCCCGTGTCTCCACAGATGAGAGCACCCACTGACCCCCGTGTCTCCACAAAGAGCACCCACTGACCCCGTGTCTCCACAGAGGAGAGCAGCCACTGACCCCCTGTATCTCCACAGAGGAGAGCACCCACTGACCCCCGTGTCTCCACAGAGGAGAGCAGCCACTGACCCCCGTGTCTCCACAGAGGAGAGCACCCACTGACCCCCTGTCTCCACAGAGGAGAGCACCCACTGACCCCGTGTCTCCACAGAGGAGAGCACCCATGACCTCCCGTGTCTCCACAGAGGAGAGCACCCATGACCCCTGTGTCTATGTTGCTCAGTACTGCTGCATTCTAGTATGAGTTCTCTTTCACAGTGCTGGAACCACAGCTACACTGCTTAGTACTGTTTAATGTTTTGCTACCTAGAGAAAGGAGAGCAGGGCACCCCCCATAACTGTGTGTGCTGTATACAGGAGACATCATGGCAGCTCTGCTCCACCCACCGCTCAGTTAAATAAAAAATTAGAGCTTAGAGGTTGCAAAAAGTAAAACATTAAAAAATGCATAGTAAAGTCATAAATCGTGCGATGCTCCATGTAACGCACACGACGAGTCCTCGCTAATCCCCGGCCTGTGAGTGACGAGGCGGAGCAGGAATTCATTATGGAGGCTCCTTGTTGTGTATGGGAGTCCTGTGAGCGCCGGGTGAAGTGTAGCTGTAATAGCCGACCTGGAAGAAACGCTGGGGAATAATAAATAATATATAAAAACATATACGGCTACAAGTCAAAGTATTCCGGAGAGTCCGGGCGACTCCGGGGAGACGGCTCGAGCGAGGACGAGGAGGACGGAGAAGAATTGGGCTGATGACCGTGGATGAACTCCGGCTCCTGAAGTCTGTGGGGGGCCCCTGGGGGAGTCTCAGGGGCCACAGGTTTATGTGATGGGTGAAGTGCTGGCATGGAGGGCTGGGGGGCCCCTGAGCGAGTCTGAGGGGCCACAGGTTTATGTGATGGGTGAAGTGCTGGCATGGAGGGCTGGGGGGCCCCTGAGCGAGTCTGAGGGGCCATCAGTTTATGTGATGGGTGAAGTGCTGGCATGGAGGGCTGGGGGGCCACACGTTTATGTGATGGGTGAAGTGCTGGTGTGGCGGCGTGGGGGGCCCCTGGTGATTCTGAGGGGCCACAGGTTTATGTGATGGGTGAAGTGCTGGCTGGTGGCGGGCTGGGGGGCCACAGGTTTATGTGATGGGTGAAGTGCTGGCATGGAGGGCTGGGGGGCCCCTGAGTGATTCTGAGGGGCCACAGGTTTATGTGATGGGTGAAGTGCTGGCATGGAGGGCTGGGGGGCCACAGGTTTATGTGATGGGTGAAGTGCTGGTGTGGCGGGTGGGGGGCCCCTGAGTGATTCTGAGGGGCCACAGGTTTATGTGATGGGTGAAGTGCTGGTGGCGGGCTGGGGGGCCCCTGAGTGGTTCTGAGGGGCCACAGGTTTATGTGATGGGTGAAGTGCTGGTGTGGCGGGCTGGGGGGCCCCTGGGTGCTGGTGTCTCCGGGGACGTTTTATTGCAGGTTGTGGTGTGATCGGAGAGGACCTGTGCCGGTGTGGAGTCCCGGGCCCCCATGAACCGCTTCACCACGTGCATCATGCTCAGCTGCAGGTCGATCTTCTTCTCCTCGGGGACCTTTTTGACAAATGGCAGCAGGCTCCTGAGGAAGGTCTCGTCGGCGTCGCTCTCCTCCTCGCTCTGCGCTCTCAGGGTGTTCATCACATGCAGCAGGTGCGTCTCCCATTCACTTTCTGGAGTGTTCACAGCTTTTTTCCTGTTTCTCTTTGGTGCCGGGGGTGCAGGGGCCGGTGGTGGTGGAGGAGGAGGAGGAGGAGGGGGCTCGCCGATCGCTCTATGTCTATTGGCTGCAGAAATTCAATAGGGTCCCGGTTATTGCTGGTGGATGGGGGGGCAGCGAAGGGGCTGAAGAGACACAAAAAACACAATCATACACTAAACATGGGCAATATACAGAGCAGCGACACTGCCGCAATCTACAGTTTGTATCCCTACAGTATCCCTTATTCAGGCCTTCAGTTGTAATAAGACATAATGGTTCATACTGGTGATCGTACGTTACAGCTGTGACTGACAGCCAAGGGCAAAGGCACCTTTGACCCCTGCTTCTAACAACAATTACTCCATGCTGCTGGCTTCTAGTGTTGTATCTCACACAAGATCTGGATGCACAGTTGCACTGCACTGCACTCAATGCTGCTGCTTACTAGTATGTGTTTTATCTCATTGCAGACCTGAATGCACAGCAACACTGTGCATCATTACTGCTGCTTAACTTACAAGTGATTAATATCACCGCAGACCTGGATGCTCAACTACATCACTCAGTGCTGCTGTATACTGCCCTCAAAACTGCTGCTTATTAGTAATTGTTTTATCTCACCCCAGATATGGATGCTCAGCTACACTACTCAGTACTGCTGTATACGGCCTTCAGTACTGCTGCTTATTAGTAATTGTTTTATCTCACCCCAGGTTTGGATGCTCAGCTACACTACTCAGTGCTGCTGTATACTGCCTTCAGGACTGCTGCCTATAAGTAATTGTTTTATCTCAGCACCAGACTTGGATGCACAGCTACACTGCTTAAGGCCCACTTACACACAGATAATTGTGCAGATTGTTGGCAGATCTCTGGTTGCAGTGAAATCATGGACACATTGTTACATTTGTACAAGGCCACAAAATAGAACAATGTGTCCATGATTTCACTGCAACCAGAGATCTGCCAACAATCTCTGCACAATTATCTCTGTGTAACTGGGCCTTCAGTACTGCTGTTTTTTTTTAGTAATTGTTTTATCTCACCCCACATTTGGATGCACAACTACACTGCTCAGTACTACTATACACTGCCCTCAGTACTGCTGCTCACTAGTAATTGTTTTATCTCATCCTAGACCTGGATACACAGCTGCACTGCTCAGTACTACTGTACAATGCAATCAATGCTGTTGCTTAGTGTTTTCTCTCACTCTGCCCTCGGTACTGCTGCTTAGTTTACTAGTCTTTACTCACCCCAGACCTGGATGCACACATACGCTGCTCAGTAATTCCCTCAATGCTGATGCGTAATAGTAATTGTGTTATTATCCCAGACCTGGATGCACAGTTACACTGCTCTGTACTACTGTACACTGCACTCAATGCTGCTGCTTACTAGTGTTTTATCCGCTCAGTACTGCAGTGTAATGCCCTCAATGCTGCTGCTCACTACAATTGTAATGTCTAAAGTAATATATAAATTGGTATAGCTAAGACTACGGCTTCCTAAACACCCAAAATAACTTAATAATGGTAAAAATCTTATAAGACATTAGAGGACAGAGGATGACTTACTTATCAGCGGTGCTCTGACATCCCCCATTGTAATGAGCCATGGGCTGGACATGCAGCTGCACTCAGACGACCCCAGTGACAATATACAGATCACTGCTCAGGTCCAACAAGACATCTCCAAGCCCCATCCCCAGGACCAGACCACCACTGATAAGGCAGGAGACCGGTGACAACCAGCTCCATTTCTCCAATGTTTGGGCTCGTACAGAACTTATTCCAAACGTCCTTTACCCCCCCCCCCCCCCACAAGGAGCATTGCCCGGCTACACCAGACGGTGGTCTCCACGAGAAGACCGGTCCCCCCGCCGGCCGGGTGGTGGCACTCACTCTCTCAGCCTCATGGTGGGCTCCAGGAACAGCAGCCCCTCGTAGTGGACGTATTTCCTCTTGCGATGTTTCGGGAGCCCGCTGCTCTCCAGCTTCTTCTGCAGGGTGAGCTCCCGTCTGAAGCAATCCTTCAGCGATCTCCACCGGGTCTGGATTTCTTTGGCTGTGGACATTTAAGTATTAAAGATGAAAAGTTCAATAATAGCCGACAGAGAGGGGCAGAAACGCTGACGTTACAGCACAGGGACGCTCGCTCTGGCACCGTGTATGGGGACGCTCGCTCTGGCACAGTGTATGGGGACGCTCGCTCTGGCACCGTGTATGGGGACGCTCGCTCTGGCACCGTGTATGGGGACGCTCGCTCTGGCACCGTGTATGGGGACGCTCGCTCTGGCACCGTGTATGGGGACGCTCGCTCTGGCGTTAGGCACCGCTCGGAGTAGGGGACACTCGCTCTGGCACCGTGTATGGGGACGCTCGCTCTGGCACCGTGTATGGGGACGCTCGCTCTGGCACCGTGTATGGGGACGCTCCGCTCTGGCACCGTGTAGGGGACGCTCGCTCTGGCACCGTGTATGGGAGACGCTCGCTCTGGCACCGTGTACGGGGACGCTCGCTCTGGCACCGTGTACGGGGACGCTCGCTCTGGCACCGTGTACGGGGACGCTCGCTCTGGCACCGTGTACGGGGACGCTCGCTCTGGCACAGTGTACGGGGACGCTCGCTCTGGCACCGTGTACGGGGACGCTCGCTCTGGCACCGTGTACGGGGACGCTCGCTCTGGCACCGTGTAAGGGGACGCTCGCTCTGGCACCGTGTACGGGGACGCTCGCTCTGGCACAGTGTACGGGGACGCTCGCTCTGGCACAGTGTACGGGGACGCTCGCTCTGGCACAGTGTACGGGGACGCTCGCTCTGGCACCGTGTACGGGGACACTCGCTCTGGCACCGTGTACGGGGACACTCGCTCTGGCACAGTGTACGGGGACACTCGCTCTGGCACCGTGTACGGGGACGCTCGCTCTGGCACCGTGTACGGGGACGCTCGCTCTGGCACAGTGTACGGGGACGCTCGCTCTGGCACCGTGTATGGGGACGCTCGCTCTGGCACAGTGTATGGGGACGCTCGCTCTGGCACCGTGTATGGGGACGCTCGCTCTGGCACGTGTATGGGACGCTCGCTCTGCACCGTGTATGGGGACGCTCGCTTGGCACCAGTGTATGGGGACGCTCGCTCTGGCACAGTGTATGGACGCTCGCTCTGCACGTGTATGGGGACCTCGCTCTGGCACTGTTGGACGCTCGCTCTGCACGTGTATGGGGACGCTCCTCTGGCACGTGTATGGGACGCTCGCTCTGGCACAGTGTATGGGACGCTCGCTCTGGCACAGTGTATGGGGACGCGCTTACGTTAGGACGCTGCTCTGGCACGTGTAGGACTCCTTGGCAGTATGGGACGCTCGCTCTGGCACAGTGTATGGGGACGCTCGCTCTGGCACAGTGTATGGGGACGCTCGCTCTGGCACGTGTATGGGACGCTCGCTCTGGCACCGTGTATGGGGACGCTCGCTCTGGCACGTGTATGGGGACGCTCGCTCTGGCACGTGTATGGGACGCTCGCTCTGGCACCGTGTATGGGACGCTCGCTCTGGCACCGTGTATGGGACCTCGCTCTGGCACGTGTATGGGGACGCTCGCTCTGGCACGTGTATGGGACGCTCGCTCTGGCACGTGATGGGGACGCTCGCTCTGGCACGTGTATGGGACGCTCGCTCTGGCACGTGTATGGGGACGCTCGCTCTGGCACGTGTATGGGGACGCTCGCTCTGGCACAGTGTATGGGGACGCTCGCTCTGGCACAGTGTATGGGACGCTCGCTCTGGCACAGTGTATGGGACGCTCGCTCTGGCACAGTGTATGGGGACGCTCGCTCTGCACGTGTATGGGACGCTCGCTCTGGCACCGTGTATGGGACCTCGCCTGCACGTGTATGGACCTCCTGGCACGTGTATGGGACGCTGCTCTGGCACGTTATGGAAGCTCGCTCTGGCACGTGTATGGCGCTCGCTCTGGCACAGTGTATGGGACCTCGCTCTGGCACAGTGTATGGGGACGCTCGCTCTGCACGTGTATGGGACGCTCGCTCTGGCACATTGTTGTGTATGGGACTCGCTCTGGCACGTGATGGGACGCTCGCTCTGCACCGTGTATGGACCTCGCTCTGGCACGTGTATGGGACGCTCGCTCTGGCACGTGTATGGGACCTCGTCTGGCACGTGTATGGGGACGCTCGCTCTGGCACCGTGTATGGGGACCTCGCTCTGGCACGTGTATGGGGACGCTGCTCTGGCACGTGTATGGGGACGCTCGCTCTGGCACGTGTTGGGACGCTCGCTCTGCACGTGTATGGGACGCTCGCTCTGGCACGTGTATGGGGACCTCGCTCTGGCACGTGTATGGGACGCTCGCTCTGCACCGTGTATGGGACGCTCGCTCTGGCACCGTGTATGGGGACGCTCGCTCTGGCACAGTGTATGGGGACGCTCGCTCTGGCACCGTGTATGGGGACGCTCGCTCTGGCACAGTGTATGGGGACGCTCGCTCTGGCCAGTGTATGGGGACGCTCGCTCTGGCACAGTGTATGGGGACGCTCGCTCTGGCACCGTGTATGGGGACGCTCGCTCTGGCACCGTGTATGGGGACGCTCGCTCTGGCACAGTGTATGGGGACGCTCGCTCTGGCACCGTGTATGGGGACGCTCGCTCTGGCACCGTGTATGGGGACGCTCGCTCTGGCACCGTGTATGGGGACGCTCCTCTGGCACCGTGTATGGGGACGCTCGCTCTGGCACCAGTGTATGGGGACGCTCGCTCTGGCACAGTGTATGGGGACGCTCGCTCTCGGCACGTGTATGGGGACGCTCGCTCTGGCACACGTGTATGGGGACGCTCGCTCTGGCACCGTGTATGGGGACGCTCGCTCTGGCACAGTGTATGGGGACGCTCGCTCTGGCACAGTGTATGGGGACGCTCGCTCTGGCACGTGTATGGGGACGCTCGCTCTGGCACGTGTATGGGACGCTCGCTCTGGCACAGTGTATGGGGACGCTCGCTCTGGCACCGTGTATGGGGACGCTCGCTCTGGCACCAGTGTATGGGGACGCTCGCTCTGGCACAGTGTATGGGGACGCTCGCTCTGGCACAGTGTATGGGGACGCTCGCTCTGGCACCGTGTATGGGGACGCTCGCTCTGGCACGTGTATGGGGACGCTCGCTCTGGCCGTGTATGGGGACGCTCGCTCTGGCACGTGTATGGGGACGCTCGCTCTGGCACGTGTATGGGGACGCTCGCTCTGGCACGTGTATGGGGACGCTCGCTCTGGCACCGTGTATGGGGACGCTCGCTCTGGCACCAGTGTATGGGGACGCTCGCTCTGGCACCGTGTATGGGGACGCTCGCTCTGGCACAGTGTATGGGGACGCTCGCTCTGGCACAGTGTATGGGGACGCTCGCTCTGGCACCGTGTATGGGACGCTCGCTCTGGCACAGTGTATGGGGACGCTCGCTCTGGCACAGTGTATGGGGACGCTCGCTCTGGCACAGTGTATGGGGACGCTCGCTTCTGGCACAGTGTATGGGGACGCTCGCTCTGGCACCGTGTATGGGGACGCTCGCTCTGGCACAGTGTATGGGGACGCTCGCTCTGGCACAGTGTATGGGACGCTCGCTCTGGCACCAGTGTATGGGGACGCTCGCTCTGGCACCGTGTATGGGGACGCTCGCTCTGGCACCGTGTATGGACGCTCGCTCTGGCACGTGTTGGACGCTCGCTCTGGCACCGTGTATGGGGACGCTCGCTCTGGCACAGTGTATGGGGACGCTCGCTCTGGCACCGTGTATGGGGACGTCTCGCTTCTGGCACCGTGTATGGGGACGCTCGCTCTGGCACACGTGTATGGGGACGCTCGCTCTGGCACAGTGTATGGGGACGCTCGCTCTGGCACCGTGTATGGGGACGCTCGCTCTGGCACCGTGTATGGGGACGCTCGCTCTGGCACCGTGTATGGGGACGCTCGCTCTGGCACAGTGTATGGGGACGCTCGCTCTGGCACAGTGTATGGGGACGCTCGCTCTTACAGACTAGTTTCCAACATTTACAAACCACCATTAATACAGGAATCACCTTTGAGATTCTTCTCTCTTTCGCTGCACAGATCCCAGTCGGGGACGACGGCGGTGCAGATCTCCTCCCAGGCTTTCCTCTTCTTGTAGCGGTCGGCGTAGGAAGGCACTTTGGGGTCATAGAGCTCGGGGCGGTCGTGCACCATCTGAATCAGCAGGTCGATGTTGATCACCATTTTGGATGACATCCGGTGGCCTCTGCTGTATTTCTCTCTTCCTGGGTCGTCAGACACAGAGTGAGGAGAAACCAATAAAATCATGGTGGCACAGAGAGTGCTGCATCCCTGTCTCTCCAGGTAAATGATGTGAACCGAGACAGCCAAAGGGTTAAAACCAGTGGGCCGCACCGTATCCTCCACATGCATCTGATGTCGCGCTATCTCCTGAGGATGCAGGTGTGGAGGATACACTGGCGGAGGACGGAGCCGCCAGGTCTGTTTCCACCAATCACCGTGTGCAAGTGATGATGTAATGTGCACTGGAGACCGGAGCGCAGCTCTGGAGGAACGGGGAGGAGGGAAATATGTGGTGGACGTTTTACTATGTGAGATGTATGGCTGTACATATAAGAGCTGTGTGGGGTCCCACACTGTATTTAGGGGCTATGTGCGGCTCATACTGTATATAGGAGGCTATGTGGGGGCCCATACTGTATATAGGTATATGTGGTGCTCATACTGTATAGGGTATGTGGTGGCTCATACTGTATATAGGAGGCTATGTGGGGGCCCATACTGTATTAGGTATATGTGGTGGCTCATACTGTATATAGGTATATGTGGTGGCTCATACTGTATATAGGAGGCTATGTGGGGGCCCATACTGTATATAGGGTATATGTGGTGGCTCATACTGTATATAGGGTATATGTGGTGGCTCATACTGTATATAGGAGGCTATGTGGGGGCCCATACTGTATATAGGGTATATGTGGTGGCTCATACTGTATATAGGGTATATGTGTGGCTCATACTGTATATAGGAGGCTATGTGGGGCTCATACTGTATATAGAGGCTATGTGGTGGCTCATACTGTATATAGGATGCTATGTGGAGGCTTATACTGTATATAGGATGCTATGTGGGGGCCCATACTGTATATAGGAGGCTATGTGGGGGCCTATACTGTATAAGGCTATGTGGGGCTCATACTGTATATAGAGGCTATGTGGGGGCCTATACTGTATAAGGGCTATGTGGGGCTCATACTGTATATAGGAGGCTATGTGGTGGCTCATACTGTATATAGAGCTATGTGGGGTCTCATACTGGATATAGAGTTATGTGGTGGCTCATACTGTATATAGGAGGCTATGTGGGGGTTCACGCTGTAAATAGGGCTATGTGGAGGCTTATGTATATGGAGGGTTATGTGGGGCTGAGAGTGTATATGGGTGGCTATGTGGGGCTCATAATATATACAGGAGGCTATGTGAGGACCTATACTGTTTATAAGGAGACTCATACTGTGTAAAAGGAGGCTATTTGGGGGCTCATATTGTATAGAGGGGAACTGATACTGTATATAGGCGGCTGAAGCTGTATATAGTGGGTTCTCATACTGTATACTGGTGGTGCTGTGTTGGGTTTCATACTCTACATAGGGAGTTATGTGTGGTTCATACTGTACATAGGGGCTATGTGGAGGCTCATACTGTGCGTATATAGGGGGATGTCAGCATACCAATTCTGCTCAACATTAAGTGATACAATGAATATTAATATTGAGCAAAAATCTATTTCACCCTATTGGTTCGGCCTCCACAAGTCACGATCTCTCATGTGCCCCCCCCGGTGTAGACAGACGGCACTGCTCCCTGTATATAAGACGCGGCACTCACCTGTATTGGTCAGGGGGCGGCTGCTCCTCCCTATAGCCGGCTGATAATCCGGCCCATACGGTTCCTCTTCTTCCTCTTTAATCTTCACTACGATATAATCTAGAATAAAGAAGAAGAAATGATGGAATTATCCAGAAGAGGAGGTCAGGTGTCACCCGGACCCCGTGTCACAAATAGACAATGACCCCCCCCCCGTGTTGTGTCCCATCCCCACCGGTTCCCTCTATATACCATACACACGTTAGCAGAGTGTATACTGTGTACAGTACGGGAACAATGTGGCGGCTTTACTCACACATTTATATCATTTATACTGTTACTTTGCTCCAGTTGCTTCTCGTCTCATTACTGAATGATCAGAATTGTGATTGCTGCTCTGAAGGTGAACGGATTGTAACGCACATTTACACTGGGATCTTTTTTTGTTATTAATGATCTGTTTGGCTTTTCTGGGGTTAATCTGTGAGATGGGGACGAGAATGTATCAGTGAGGATCGGCAGACTCGATCCTGGCATTGGTCATTGGCTCATGGGACATTTTTGATCCTTCGCGGCTTTTTTAGGCCCCTCTGTTATATGTGACCAAGCCCCTGGGTGTAAATTTGTGTGCCCCAGAGATGACGCAGCACCTCACTTACATATTGGGGTCGTCTAGTTCTGTATCCAAGAAAAGTCTGCAAAAAGGTGACAAAATATGGAATCACCAAGGAGCCCGTGTGACAACAAGCCTTTCTCAATGCGTGTCCCAGTTAATATTCTTAATTTGGGCAGATGTATTGATCTTTTGTTCGTTAACTCGTGTTTAAGGCATTGTTTCTTGCCAGACTACTCAGAGCCCATTGTATTGGTTTGTGGATTGCGAATGAAATGTAGATTCCCGCATCTCCCTTCTGTCTACATCATATAGATGAAAATTATGCAGTGGCATTGAAATGACAACCAATAAGAGAAACACCTTTATCCCACCAATCCTGTAAAACCACAATACCCTGAGGTGAAGTCTCAGGATATATAAAAAGGGCCTGCTTCACACACAAGTGGTTCATATGCTACGTGGTTTCAGTCTCGACTAGAAGAGCACCAGAACTGGACTATATTCTGCAGTTCAGCCTAGGATTCTAGGATTCGGCTGGCAGATCATAAACTAAGGGACCCAGGTTGGGACAATTAAGTCACTTGGCTACAGACTTTGCTGTGCTCAGTCAGCATCCTACACTTGCCGCTATTCCTTTCTCAGTGGGTGCCCACAGAAAGTGGGGTGCTGCTGGATTGGGGTAAGTTGCCTTGAAGCCCCCAAGGTACAAATCTTCTAATCCCAAGTGAGCCAGCAGAGGGCGAGACTCTGTTGCCTGTTACATTATGCGTTTTGCCTGGTTATGTCTTATATGCCTTTGACTGTTGGGGATCCAATAAAGTCTTACCATTGTGTGGTTCCTTCACCCTGTGTTGTCGGAGTAGTGTTCTGCCCTCGGGTGAGGAGTTTGGGCATTCAGTTAGGATGAGCCCTGGACCATGTGGTCTTTCTAAAGGCAACCGGGCCAGCGGATGAGAGCACCCACTGACCCCCGTGTCTCCACAGAGGAGAGCACCCACTGACCCCCGTGACTCCACAGTGGAGAGCACCCACTAACCCCCGTGTCTCCACAGAGGAGAGCACCCACTGACCCCCGCATCTCCACAGAGGAGAGCACCCACTGACCCCCGTGTCTCCACAGAGGAGAGCACCCACTGACCCCCGTGTCTCCACAGAGGAGAGCAACCACTGACCCCCGTGTCTCCACAAGGAGAGCACCCATGACCCCGTGTCTCCACAGAGGAGAGCACCCACTGACCCCCGTGTCTCCACAGAGGAGAGCACCCACTGACCCCCGTGTCTCCACAGAGGAGAGCACCCACCTAGGACCCACCCCGTGTTCTCCACAGAGGAGAGCACCCACTGACCCCCGTGTCTCCACAGAGGAGAGCACCCACTGACCCCCGTGTCTCCACAGAGGAGAGCACCACTGACCCCCGTGTCTCCACAGAGGAGAGCACCCACTGACCCCCGTGTCTCCACAGAGGAGAGCACCCACTGACCCCCGTGTCTCCACAGAGGAGAGCACCCACTGACCCCGTGTCTCCACAGAGGAGAGCACCCACTGACCCCCGTGTCTCCACAGAGGAGAGCACCCACTGAGACCCCCCTGTGTCTCCACACCCCGATCCTGGGTCCGATCTCTCAGAAGTAGACTGACTCCTGTATAGTGAAGCCTCGTGTACCTGAATACCTGCTGTTTATCATAGTTATCAGCGTCCTCCCTGCTTACAGGCAGCGCTAAGCAGGGAGGATGCTGGTAACAATGGTAAACACAGGGTATCTAGGCAGCGCACGCTGCCTAGATAACCGGTGTTTACCATGGTTATCGGCCAGTGAGGTCACCGATTTCTCGCTGTCACATGCAGCGATGCGTGCTGACCAGCGGGAAACTAACAATCAAAAAATGACCCAGAGCACTTGGCAGCGATCAGCGACCTCACAGCAGGGGCCTGATCGCTGCTAAGTGTCACACAGAATGACATCGCTGGAGAGATCGTTATGACGTCACAGTTACAACGATCTCTCTAACGATATCGTTATGTGTGACTGGGCCTTAAGAGGCTCCAAGACTATAATCTTAATATCTTATGAGCCGTCGCTCCTATAAAAATGGCAAGCATAAATATTGCATCCAGAAATTTCAGACAATCCTAGCACATATTTTATATAAGCGTGGGACCTGTGTAAGTACCTAAACTGAGAATGACCAGTGGGGTAGCAGCAGAGTAGTCATGTGTCATATCACTGCGAAGCTAAAATCATAACCGAAAAATGAGAGCATTGTCGTCCGCCTACGACATTCCCAGGCAAAGTTATGGCCAATAATAACTCTTGTATATCTCATATCTAAACTCAGGGGGGGGTGGGAGCTATAGGACATCCCAGAGGCAGATGATGGGTGTGAGATGGGCAAACAGGGGCAAGCCTCATACTGTATAAAAATAGCCCATCTCTTCTCCATCTTGGTATTCACGGGTAAATTGTTTTGGGCAGATGGTCTGGATCCGAGCACTTGTTGTCGTCGGGTTCTTATATCAGAATTAGAATTGTTAACAATTATACATTTTTTTTTATACACCATTTGTGTAAATGCAGATTTTTGATCATTAAAGCTCTACATGAGCGATTGTTTTTAGTGCATCAATCAAGTACAAGTGACCCTGACCCGAAACCACAAAAACCTTCCGGGTCGTCAGAACAATCCGGACCCCGGTTTCAAAACCCATCGTGTTGAGGTTCTACTGTAGAACTGTATTAAAACGAACAGCCCAACAGGTGTGAACAGGTGACCAACAAAAAACACATGCGCTCTACAATGCGAACATATGCTAGAATTGAACAAGGGTAATCTGGTATTGCATTACTGCTATAGGAATATTTGAAGAAAGATACTTATCCTATGGATTGGCCAATCCATGTGACCCAAGAACAATAAGCTAAGTATCTCTCTTTAAATATTCCTATAGCAGTAATGCAATTCCAAGATTTCCCTTTTTCAATTCTAGCATATTTTAGTCTATGTGTATCAGGCTCACATAGACTAGCCAATCCATAAGTACAGTATTTGCTGGATTATATAATGCACTTTCCCCCCCCCAAATTGGGGGGCAAATGGTGCATTTTACAATCGATTGTTGTGTTTTTTTAACTTAAAGGGGGGTTGTAAGGGTGGAGCAGAGAGGTCCACAGAGGAGGGGACAAGGCTGCGGGCCTGGAGCTGGGGCTGTGTCGTGGCGGCTGCCAGAATTGGCAAACTGCAACTCGGCCTCTACCATCCTGGACTTCCAGAAAATGGCTGGGATCACGATCTGCACATGCACCGCCTCTGTGGCCATTTTCTGGAAGTCCTGGACGGTAGAGGCCGAGTCGCAGCTGGCCAATGCCTACAGGAACAGGAAAATGGCAGCCTCCACCGCACACTGCCGCGACACCCTGCAGCCTAGACCAATTGCCAACATGCTCTTTGGACCCTGCGTCCTGCACCTCCGCAACCCCCCGTTCAATAAGCCATGGTGGGTTCAGGATGGGGGGTGGGGCATGTACAAGGATGGGGGACATATACGACGATGAGGGGGCCATGTATTAGGATGAGGGACATATATACTGATTGCAAGACGGACACTGGCATTAGAGGATGGACCACATTTAACATTAAAATAGCGTTTTAAAGCAAATAGTTCTCTTTTTTTCAAATATTCTGTAGCAGTAATGCAATACGAAAATGTCCTTTTTTAATCAATTTAGCATTGCAGAGCGCCGCTGTCGTGTTTTTTGAATCTTTAGAATAGTGCATAAATTCAACATCATCCAACTTACCACAAAACGATATTCGCCAGGTGCAATGATTGTTACCGATCCCATTATGTGATCTCATGTCTCCACCAGCAGCCGAGGACAAAGCGTCTCCCCAGCAGTGACTATTTTGGTGTCATCTTCTATGTGAGTGACCCCCCTGTGACTCTCACAGCCGTGCCCCCATTTTAACAGAACTCACACACACGGAGAGTGGTGACGTAATACTTTTACTGGATAAAACGTGTACAAACGTCATTAAATAACAGAAAATCACAGATTGGTGACATAAAAGTAAACAAGATATAAAGTAGCCCCCCCGCTCACATTTTCTTTGCCCCCCCCTAGGTTGGGGGAAAACTTTTTGTTAATTAACTTTACATCACTGGAGGAGATGAAACAGGAGACTGGGAATAGTAGTCCCTGGAGCAACCGAGCAGACGTCAGTTTTCTTTTCCCGAAGATGCAGAGTCTGGTTGCTTTGGACGACTGCCCCCATTCTCCTATGACTGTATGCATCATGTGTATACATATTACAATATCTGAAAGCTTCATCCAATCATTGCAGTGTCCGGCCCGGTTATCCAGACAATGGCTTTTTCTTTGAGGGTCCTATGGCCCCTACCTAGCGGTCAGTCTGGCCTTGGTTGGGTTGCTGCGATTGTCTGGGGTCTTTTCCCTCCTCTCTATATATCTATTGGATTGGGACTTTCCTTGGGTTGGGATGTTGAGATGTTCATTGCGTTGGGTCGTTCCTTGGTTGGGGCGGTCCTTGGGTTGGAACGGTTAGGACGTTTGTTGGGTTGGGACATTCCATAGATTGGGACGTTCTTGGGTTGGGGCGTTCCTTGGGTTGGGGCGTCCCTTGGGTCGGGGCGTCCCTTGGGTTTGGGGCGTCCCTTGGGTCGGGGCGTCCCTTGGGTCGGGGCGTTCCTTGGGTGGGGCGTCCTTGGGTCGGGTGCCTTGGTTGGGACGTTCCTTGGGTCGCGGCGTCCTTGGGTTGGGGCTCCCTTGGGTTGGACGGTGGGACGTTCCTTGGGTTGGGACGTTCATTAGGTTGGGACGTTCCATGAACTGTAACCATGGGAGGGAGATCTTTCTTCACCCCCCACATTCTTAGTACTAACCGTCCTTCTCACCCTACGTGAACCAAATATCTATATAAATATTTCTATACATAAAAATACAAAATCCCTATATGTGCCCCTGTATATATATATATATATAAAAATGGTTAATTTAAGTCTAAAAACCTGGGAGGCGAAGATGGAGAGGAAGAAACATTCATAGGGGAGGACTGATGGGAGTCGGCGGAGCAGGAGTCGGAGTAGGGGGCGTGGGTGCGGCCGGGGGGCACATAGTACGAGGTAGAGCAGGATGAAATGGGCAGGTGGTGGGAATGACTGGGGGACAGAGAGGAGACGGGATGTGAGAAGGGGGAGAAACCGAATTAGAGGAGACGCCGGAGGTGAGCTGGACGGGAGGACTTGACTCGTTATGGAAGGGATAGCCGGGCTGTGAATGGTGGCTGTAGCCGGAGTGGAGTTTGGACTGTGGCAGATGATGACGAGGGGAGGACTGCGGATAGGACGCACAGGTCTTGTTGGAAGCACAGCGGCTATATTCACCTGGTAGGCAGACATTGGGGCTGACGTGGCCGATGTCTCAATGTGCATCGGTTGAACCACAGCAGAAGGACGGGCCAGCTTCACCTGGCTGAGTAAGCCAAGAACCTGCTCTGGGTTATTGGGGGGCATGAATGCCTCAATGAGGGTCTGGATGGCGGTACGCAGCCGCAGTCTCCACCCCTGAGGGACCTGTCTTATGTAATGTCCCAGGCTGCGGCAGAACGCGTCCTCAGAGTCCTCCTCAATGTTCCTCTGAGCGAAGTCTAGCACTTGGCCATCAAACGTCTCCACGGTGGTGAAGTTCGGGGGGGTGGCCGCCTTCTTGTTCTTCCTCCCTGGAAGTCGATATGGTGGAGCTTGCAGGAAGGGGGCAGAGCTGTTGGCGGGGACCTCAGTGCAGATCTCTGGGGCCACAACGGGCGGTCTGGCTGCAGGCGGCTCAGGCTCAGGCTCCCGCGGCGGGTGCTCCCGGGACGCCTTGGTGTCTGCCTCTGCTCCAGACTTTGAATTGGCACTACAACAAAACGGAAGAAAAAAATCATTTAACACTTTTGCAAAAACAAAAACTAATAATACAAAAAAAAGCCAAAACAACAAAAGAAATGGAGCCAAACACTTACGGCCGCAGGTCCAGGACGGGCTTCAGGAACATCAGCTGCTGCAGGTATATGTACGGCTTCTTGGCGAGGGGAGCCGACCCGCTACGACCCCCGCTACGACTCTCGCAATTAACTATTTCTCTTCTAAACTGGTCGCGAGCGCTCCGCCATCGTTTCTGGATCAGATTCTCTGCAAAGACAAGAAAACAAGTCAATTCCTGAGCAAAAATGCAGCTTCAAAAGTCATCCTGACAAAAAATGGGGCGAGGGTCGTGAATGAGCAGGTGGGGGGGGCCGTAAATAAGCGGGTTGAGCGGGTGCGAGGGCCACGGATGAGCGAGTGCGAGGGCCGCCGCAGCTGAGCGAGTGGGAAGGCGCCGCAGCTGAGCGAGTGGGAAGGTGCCGCAGCTGAGCGAGTCGGAAGGCGCTGCGGCTGAGCGGGAGCGCCACGGCTGAGCAGGTGGGGGGGGGCGCCACGGCTGAGCAGGTGGGGGGGGGAAGCGTGGCTGAGCAGGTGGGGGGGGGGGGCGGGTGGCTGAGCAGGTGGGCAGGGGGAGGGGGGGGCCGTTGTGGCTGAGCAGGTGGGGGGACGCAGATGAGCAGATAGGGGCCACTCAAGATTCATGGGGGGGGGGGGGGTGAACATATATGGCACATACAGCTCACATCTGAACAAAACAAAGATGGAATATAATATGAAAAGATTGAAAATTATCTACTAAACCCAACGGCCATTTACGACTTTCTGTTCAATTTCCAGTCAAAAAAGCTGAAATTATTTTTCATTCTTTGGCTCCGGAAAAAAAAGAAAACGGAAAACGGCAGAATTTTGTTACCATATTTAGTGGGTGGGCTCAGGATCATCACACACACACACACACATAAATATATATATTCTTTTTTTCTCTTGTTGAAAATCATGTCTTTGGTGTCAACATAAATGCATCTGGACTTCATTGCTGATTTTGCGCCGTTTGGTTTTTACAGACTCTTGTTTCCGATTAAAATGGTCTGTGGTGATAAATCGGTAGAAGAGCTGAAAAATAAAATGGATAAAAGAACTACAAAATCCCTGTCGCAGCATCATAGGGAACTCACTGACAATTAACTCATTTTTCAGTGGGCAGACGACGGCGGCAGCGCAGGCAACAAAGGGCACGCGACGGCGGCAGCGCAGGCAACAAAGGGCACGCGACGGCGGCAGCGCAGGCAACAAAGGCCACGCGACGGCGGCAGCGCAGGCAACAAAGGGCAAGCGACGGCGGCAGCGCAGGCAACAAAGGGCACGCGACGGCGGCAGCGCAGGCAACAAAGGGCACGCAACGGCGGCAGCGCAGGCAACTAAGGGCAGGACGGCGGCATAGGCAACAAAGGGCAGACGGCGGCATAGGCAACAAAGGGCAGACGGCGGCATAGGCAACAAAGGGAAGACGGCGGCATAGGCAACAAAGGGCAGACGGCGGCATAGGCAACAAAGGCAGACGGCGGCATAGGCAACAAAGGCAGACGGCGGCATAGGCAACAAAGGGCAGACGGCAGCATAGGCAACAAAGGGCAGACGGCGGCATAGGCAACAAAGGGCAGACGGCGGCATAGGCAACAAAGGGCAGACGGCGGCATAGGCAACAAAGGGCAGACGGCGGCATAGGCAACAAAGGGCAGACGGCGGAGGCGGCAGCAACAGAGGGCAAATGATGTAAAAAAAAAAAAAAAAAAAAAAAAAAAAAAAAAAGGTGAGCACAAAGTACAATGCATTCAATAAAGTCACTGTCTGGAAATTTGTGTGACCTTCATAAGAGGCCTGAGATGACCGACTCTGGGAGTAACAAAAGTCTCTATTTCTTCAACGTCTCATCTCACTTTACCAATTCCAGGAACACTTTATCTTTAGTAAAACTGGTTCCAATAGTGATTTTTATTTGCACCAAATTGCTTAGTTTCTGACATTTTTTTGTTAAGTTAGTTATGTGATTTTCATGTTGTTGGTTATTATGGGCGTATTCTTGATTATCCGGATATTTTAGCCTCATTCACCGTATATCCCTATATTCTTGCATTGGCCTTCAATTGTGCAATGTTTTACTCCAAAATGGAGACGCCTCCAGCAAAAAGAATAAGACGCAAAACTGATGAAAAATGTAGATTGAAATGCCAACCAATAAGAGAACAGCCTTATTCCACCAATCCTGTAAAACTACAATACCTTAAAATGAGGCACGGGTTATAAAAGGGACTGATTTAGTCATCAGTGAGTTGATATGCTTCATGGCTTCAATCTAGGGGCTCTGGTCGCGATTGAAAGAACATAACCTCAGCCCTGGAATTTCAATTCCTGCTGCCAAAATAATATTGTGTCATCATACTCTGCATGGCCTCAGTCTAGAAGCTTCAGGTCTGACTAGAGGAGCACCAAAACTGGATTATATTCTGCAGGAGCTCAGCCTGGGATTCTAGGATTCGGCTGGAATATTGGAGACTATTTAAGGAAGAAACCCAGGTTGGGACAATTGGGCACCTGGCTACAGACTTAGCTGTGTTCAGTCATCTTCCTAAGCTTGCCGCTATTCCTTTCTCAGTGGGTGTCTGCCAACAGCGGGTTGCTGCTGGATTGGCTTTTATATTGTGTGTTTTGCTTAGTTTTGTGTTATATGCCTTTGACTGTTGGGGACCCAATAAAGTCTTACTATTGTGTGGTTCCTTCACCTTGTGCTGTCTGAGTAGTGTTCTGCCCACGGGTAAGGAGTTTGGGATGGGCACTGGTCCATGCGATCTTTCTAAAGGCAGCCTTGCCAGAGGATGAGAGCCCCCACTGACCCCCGTGTCTCCACAGAGGAGAGCCCCCACTGACCCCCGTGTCTCCACAGAGGAGAGCCCCCACTGACCCCCGTGTCTCCACAGAGGAGAGCACCCACTGACCCCCGTGTCTCCACAGAGGAGAGCACCCACTGACCCCCGTGTCTCCACAGAGGAGAGCACCCACTGACCCCGTGTCTCCACAGAGGAGAGCACCCACTGACCCCCGTGTCTCCACAGAGGAGAGCACCCACTGACCCCCGTGTCCCACAGAGGAGAGCACCCACTGACCCCCGTGTCTCCACAGAGGAGAGCACCCACTGACCCCCGTGTCTCCACAGAGGAGAGCACCCACTGACCCCCGTGTCTCCACAGAGGAGAGCACCCACTGACCCCCGTGTCTCCACAGAGGAGAGCACCCACTGACCCCCGTGTCTCCACAGAGGAGAGCACCCACTGACCCCCGTGTCTCCACAGAGGAGAGCACCCACTGACCCCCGTGTCTCCACAGAGGAGAGCACCCACTGACCCCCGTGTCTCCACAGAGGAGAGCACCCACTGACCCCCGTGTCTCCACAGAGGAGAGCACCCACTGACCCCCGTGTCTCCACAGAGGAGAGCACCCACTGACCCCCGTGTCTCCACAGAGGAGAGCACCCACTGACCCCCGTGTCTACACACAGAGGAGAGCGCCCACTGACCCCCGTGTCTACACAGAGGAGAGCGCCCACTGACCCCCGTGTCTCCACAGAGGAGATCACCCACTGACCCCCGTGTCTCCACAGAGGAGAGCACCCACTGACCCCCGTGTCTCCACAGAGGAGAGCACCCACTGACCCCCGTGTCTCCACAGAGGAGAGCACCCACTGACCCCGTGTCTCCACAGAGGAGAGCACCCACTGACCCCCGTGTCTCCACAGAGGAGAGCACCCACTGACCCCAGTGTCTCCACAGAGGAGAGCCCCCACTGACCCCCGTGTCTCCACAGAGGAGAGCACCCACTGACCCCTGTGTCTCCACAGAGGAGAGCATCCACTGGCCCCGTGTCTCCACACGTGTGCCGATGCTCCGTTCAATGGTCTATGGCACTGACAAGGAGAGAAGCCATGGGAATAATGTGCTGTGAGCCCCCGGGGGTTTACACTGCCCTGTTAATCTCAAGTCTCTGGTTCCATTATGGGATGGTATACCAGTGCAAAAAGTAAAAAAATGAAGATTTCTGTCCAATTTTAGAACTGAAAAGTTTCCCGGATTTCTATGGAATTACAAATTTTGACAGGAAATTAAGCAGAAGAGGTGGCCGCCCCCGGCTCAGCATTATATAGGCGATACGTTTTAGGACAGGCTTACCTAGGATCCCTTTATCCCCTTCGTCCAGCTCATCCCAGTCCGGGTATAGGCTCTGGCACACGGCCAGCCATGCGGTTGCTTTCCGGTAGCGGTCGCTGTACCCCGGATCTGACGGCCTCCAGAGCGCCGGGTGATGCTGGACTTGGCGGATCAGCTCCTCCACCTGATCGCCATCCTCCTGTTTCGCACCTTGTAGACCGTCTGGCTCTCTACAGAATAATGAGGCCGGCCGCGGGACATCTCCTGCTCCTCTGGTGCCGGAAACGTGGATGTCAGCGGCAGATCGAATTTGGATGTAAAGACAGAAAGTAGAAATAAGCAGCGGCTCCTGGGGCCCCCGATGGGAGGTGAAATCAGCAGAAGCCGCTTTCTTGTAATGAAGAGTTACAAAAATAAAAAAAAGAGGAACGTAATCTCCAAATTTCTAGATTACAAAATACCGGCGGCCTTGGCAGATACGGCGGTGAGGAGCAGCTTCCTCCTCCGCACCAGCAAAGTGCTGAAGTGTCAGGCGGCACTAGATACTTACATACCACCAACGCATCAACAAAACTCTGCAACTTTGCAAAGTCCAGATTAAAAAATGTCCGTTACATGCAGATCGGAGCGTCTCCGAGGTCACTGATCAGTCAATCATCTGATTGTCGGGAGCAGGAGGAGCACAAGAACAACAAAATTGTTTGTTGTCAGCGGGAAAAACAAAATAATCTTGTAATTGTGATACTTTCTTTCTGTTAACTGAATTGCTAAGTGATGTTACAAAGTGAGCTTTCGAGACTGCTTACGTCTCAGGCAAGTTTTCTCAGACGCATTGTATACCATGCCTGATGACGAGAGGTAAGCAGTCTCGAATGCTCGCTTTGTAACATCACTTACCTTTTAATGGCTACAAAGATAAAGTGATGCTACAAAGCAAGCTTTCGAGACTACTTGCCTCTCATCTCAGGCATGGTGTAACAAAATATCTGAGGAAACATGCCTGATGAGATGTAAGCAGTCTGCAAATCTCGTTTTGTAACATCACATTTTATTTTGTTGGCAATTAAAAGGCAAGTGATGTTACAAAGTGAGATTTCCAGACTGCTTACCTCTCTTCGTCAGGCATCTTTCCTCAGATGCTTTGTTATACCATACCTGATGTAAGATGTAACCAGTCTCGAAAGCTTGCTTTGTATCATCACTTACCTTTTTAATAGCTAATAAAAAGGAAAGTGATTTAAAGCAAGCTTTCTAGACTGCTTACTTCTCCCTCAGGCATGGTATAACAAAGCATCTGAGGAAACATGCCTGATAAAGACAGGTAACAGTTTGGAAATCTCGCTTTGTAACATCACTTATCTATTTGTTAGCAATCACAAGGTAAAGTGATGTTACAAAGCGAGCTTTTGAGACTGCTTACCTGTCTTTATCAGGCATGTTTCCTTAGATACTTTGTTAAAACCGTGACTGATGACAGAAGGTAAGCAGTCTCGAAAGCTTGCTTTGTAACATCACTTTATCATTGTTAGCCACTAAAAGGTCAGTGATGTTACAAAGCGAGCATTCGAGACTGCTTACCTCTCTTCATCAGGCCATGGTATAACAAAGTATCTGAGGAAACTGCCTGATGAGACGTAAGCAGTCTCGAAAGCTCGCTTTGTAACATCACTTGCCTTTTAATGGCCAACAAAAATAAAATAAGTTGATGTTACAAAGTGAGATTTGTGCCAAATCTACTTTTCTGTCAATATGAAAACACTTATGTCTGGCGGGAGCACAGGACAGAGACAGAAGCAGACTTTGAATCAGGCGGCAGATTGTGCGACTCCTCCTCCTCCCCTGTGACCCGGAACGACCATCATGAATTAATCAATTCCTATCTGCAATGAAGAGTTACCTGGACTGGGCTCGGGGGAGCTGATCCTCTCCTCAAACTGCTGCTCGGCGATTCCGTAGGTGCCTTCATCTTGTTCGTGCTTCACCACGATGTGTTTTACATAGTGACCTGAGGGGAGAGAGGGATTTGCATCAGCAGCTGCTGTTACTTTGCAAATCAAGTGCAGAACTGGGAAAAAAAATGCAGAGAAAAAAGAAATCTGAAGAGAAAGTCAGTTCTCTAATAAGAGAGCAGTCGGGACACGACGACGAGATGACGCTGCGAGGGGACGATAACAAGAGCGGGCGGGACACGACGACGAGGTGACGCTTCGAGGGGACGAGAACAAGAGTGGCCGGGACACGGCGACGAGGTGACGCTGCGAGGGGACGATAACAAGAGCGGTCGGGACACGGCGACGAGGTGACGCTGCGAGGGGACGAGAACAAGAGCGACTGGGACACGACGACAAGATGACCCTTCGAGGGACAATAACAAGAGCGGTCGGGACACGACGACAAGATGACCCTTCGAGGGGACGATAACAAGAGCGGCTGGGACACGGCAACGAGGTGACGCTTCAAGGGGATGAGAACAAGAGCGGCCGGGACACGACGACAAGATGACCCTTCGAGGGGACGATAACAAGAGCGGCCGGGACACGACAACGAGGTGACGCTGCGAGGGGACGATAACAAGAGCGGCTGGGACACGGCAACGAGGTGACGCTTCAAGGGGATGAGAACAAGAGCGGCCGGGACACGACGACAAGATGACCCTTCGAGGGGACGATAACAAGAGCGGCCGGGACACGACAACGAGGTGACGCTGCGAGGGGACGATAACAAGAGCGGCTGGGACACGCAACGAGGTGACGCTTCAAGGGGATGAGAACAAGAGCGGCCGGGACACGACGACGACAAGATGACCCTTCGAGGGGACGATAACAAGAGCGGCCGGGACACGACGACAAGATGACCCTTCGAGGGGACGATAACAAGAGCGGCCGGGACACGGCGACGAGGTGACGCTGCGAGGGGACGATAACAAGAGCGGTCGGGACACGACGACGAGGTGACGCTGCGAGGGGACGATAACAAGAGCGGCCGGGACACGGCAACGAGGTGACGCTGCGAGGGGACGATAACAAGAGCGGCCGGGACACGGCAACGAGGTGACACTGCGAGGGGACGATAACAAGAGCGGCTGGGACACGGCAACGAGGTGACGCTTCAAGGGGATGAGAACAAGAGCGGCCGGGACACGACGACAAGATGCCCCTTCGAGGGGACGATAACAAGAGCGGCCGGGACACGACGATAACAAGAGTGGCGGGACACGACAACGAGGTGACGATAACAAGAGGGCGGCACATGACAACGAGCCGACAATGCGAGGGGACGATAAACCTTTCCATATTTTCCAACAAGAGTGGCTGGGACACAACGAGGAGCCAACACTGTGAGGGGCAATAAACCTTTCCACATCTCCTATCCAGAGCGGTAGGGACATGACGCGTTGACGCTGCGAGGGGATGATAAACCTTTCCGTATCTTCTAACTCCTTACATCTACGGTCACTTCATATTTTTGCACTTTTTTATTCTTCGCGCTGACACTTTTTCGCGGACGAGTTGTGGTTTTGAAGACGTCATTCACTTTACCATGAAGAACAGGAAAGATATTCCAAAGTGCGATAAAATGGATAAAAATAAATAAAAACTAAATAACCCTGATCTGTGACGCGGCTTCTTGGATTTAGATTTTATAGTTAAAAATTAATCAGAAATTATTTTCCGGCCGAGTCCAATCATGGAGAAATCGAACCCTGCGATGCTGCAATCTGGAGAAATGTTCCTTTTTCTTTTACATTTCGATAGATATTATTGTTATTGATATTATACAGCAATAATCAATATACTTCTTTTAATCTTTTTTTTTTTATACACTGGAAACGTTCGGGGTGCGGGGAGTGGAGGGGTCTTTTTTTTTTTTAAAGCTTTACAAAAACTTTCTTTTTTACACTTTAAAACTTTTCATTACAGTTTCTTATTTTCTAGCCTCTTTGGGATCTCGCTTGGTCCACGTTCTGCATTGTATAATGAGAATCATGGTCTCCTATGAGGTTCAGCCTTTGGAGTACCAAGATGGCGGTGATGTGACCTCAGCAGACCCCCCTCCCCCCGGCTGCTTATTTCGGGGGCGGCTCTCACCTGCGCTGCTCTCCGGACTTTCCTCCTCCTCGTACATTTCTTCATTCCTGGTGGAGGAATGTCCTCGTTCCTTTCTTCCTTTATCGCCATTTCCGGATTCATCACTGAATATCCTGCGATACACAAGAACACACGTTGAGTTAGCGACACGTGCGGCCGGAAGCGATGGGCCCGAATATTGGGGCCAACCCGTTTCATTTTTTTTTTTCTTTTTGCAGGTAATAAATGTAAGAGATGAAAGGATCCTTGGTTATAACTGCAGCTTCTTTTCAGCAGAACTTTAGTCACATACGGTAATCCGGGTCCCGGGTGCACCCTGGGTGTGGCCAATGGGTGAGTACATCATCCCATCCCCAGGTTTTGCAGGCCTCGCTCATCTAGATGAGTCAGCACTGTCAATCACCGGTGACATGAGGCGGGGGAGTGTGCAGGATCAGTACTCCTTCTGTCGGCCACACCCAGGGTACACCGAACACCCCAATAAGCACATTTCATAAAAGTTGCAGCAGAACAGATGGAGTCATTGGGACCAGAAAATCCTTTTAACATTCACTTTATGAACCTCAGATATTTAGATCTGATTGATTAATGCAGATCTACACCTGAGCAGACGTCTCCACACCCAGAGCCCCGGTGACATGTGCCGGACACAGCGGGCGGCTATCAGGAGGCTGCCGGGGGCCAACACTTATCGGGTCACAGCAGAGGGATGTGCTGATCCGGAACATCACTAGAACGTCCCTTTTAAGAACTCACATATATCAGGGGAGCACAAGGAGGCTCTGCTAATATTTACACAAGGAAAGCTCCAAACATCAGCTGATCACTTGGTGTCCTACCGAAGGACCTCCGGGGATCAGCAGCCTTGATGTAAGTGTTCAATGATCCTGCAGCGCCACCACAGGGAACATAAAGTACTACACGTGGGATACTCCACTGAGGAGCTCTTTACAGCTGTTTGCCCTGTGGCTTGTTATCAGTAGTTCACATTCTGACTCCACTTTCCATTAGAGGGTCATCCAGGACTGTGATATTGATAACCTATACATAAGATGGGTGGGATTCTGATGCTCGATCCCCGGACTGATCAGCCGGACGTCCAGAATGTTCTCTAACCGCAAACTGTGTGTGCTAGGAACTGATCTGCAGTACCAGAAACGACCACTACAGGGTGTATAGAGCCGCACCCTACGCCATAGACTGAGGCTGAACACAGCTCATCAGTGGGGGTGATGGAGGCCGGACCCCCCCAAGATCTGATAACCCATCTCTATCAATGGTCACCTGTGCTGGTCTCAGAGCAGCCGTCACACTGCGGGTCATACAGATCATCCTCCTCGACCTTCACCATCACCCCCGGCTTCACCATGCTGCTTTCTACAAGAAAAAAAACAAACAAATTGAATGAAAATCAATGAGACAAACCGAACACCGGCTGGAACATGCCGGAGAACCACAAGTGACAGCAGAGGAAGAATTCATCCACACGCTGCACAAAACAGATAATACAGATTATAGCCCCTCAGCACCCTGCGGCCGGTACACCGGCACAGCCCCTCAGCCCCCTGCGGCGGTACACTGGCGAAGGCCCCTCAGCCCTCTGCGGCGGGTACACTGGCGAAGGCCCCTCAGCACCCTGCGGCGGGTACACTGGCGAAGGCCCCTCAGCACCCTGCGGCGGGTACACTGGCGAAGCCCCTCAGCACCCTGCGGCGGGTACACTGGCGAAGCCCCTCAGCACCCTGCGGCGGGTACACTGGCGAAGCCCCTCAGCACCCTGCGGCGGGTACACTGGCGAAGCCCCTCAGCACCCTGCGGCGGGTACACTGGCGAAGCCCCTCAGCCCCCCTGCTGTGGGTACACTGGCGCAGCCCCTCAGCCCCCCTGCAGCGGGTACACTGGCACAGCCCCTCAGCCCCCCTGCGGTTGGTACACCGGCACAGCCCCTCAGCCCCCCTGCGGTGGATACACCGGCAAAGCCCCTCAGCCCCCCTGCAGCGGGTACACTGGCGCAGTCCCTCAGCCCCCCTGCGGCGGGTACACTGGCGAAGCCCCTCAGCCCCCCTGCTGTGGGTACACTGGCGCAGCCCCTCAGCCCCCCTGCAGCGGGTACACTGGCACAGCCCCTCAGCCCCCCTGCGGTTGGTACACCGGCACAGCCCCTCAGCCCCCCTGCGGTGGATACACCGGCAAAGCCCCTCAGCCCCCCTGCAGCGGGTACACTGGCGCAGTCCCTCAGCCCCCCTGCGGCGGGTACACTGGCGAAGCCCCTCAGCACCCTGCGGCGGGTACACTGGCGAAGCCCCTCAGCACCCTGCGGCTGGTACACCGGCACAGCCCCTCAGACCCCCGCGGTGGGTACACCGCCACAGCCCCCCGCGGCCGGTACACCGCACAGCCCCTCAGACCCCCGCGGTGGGTACACCGCCACAGCCCCTCAGCCCCCCGCGGCCGGTACAACCGCCACAGCCCCTCAGCCCCCTGCGGTGGGTACACCGGCACAATACATATGGATCCGGGCACGTACTGAGAGCCTTGAATGATCGGCGCTCCATCATCTCTTTAGGACCGAGTCTTTTCCTTGGAGAAGAATCTATTCAGCGGGAGACGATAAAATCCTGCAAATAAAAACACAACTGGTGACTTTTCTGTCAATTAAAGCAAAATCATCGAGATCTTTAAAAAATGAAAAATAAATTTAAAAAATGACATTGAGACTTACGGTACCTTTACACGTCGCAACATTGTAAGAAATTTCACTTGCAACTTACTGGTTGCAGTGAAATCATGGACACATTGTTACATTTGTACACGGCCACAAAATGGAGCAATGTGTCCATGATTTCACTGCAACCAGTAAGTTGCAAGTGAAATTTCTTACAATGTTGCGACATGTAAAGTTACCCTTAGTATTGACGCAACAAAGAAACTTAGGCACCTGCTTGTTCTACGCCCAGAGGCATCAGATACAGGAGGTAACTCAGGATCAGTAATGTAATGTATGTACACAGTGACTGCACCAGCAGAATAGTGAGTGCAGCTCTGGAGTATAATACAGGAGGTAACTCAGGATCAGTAATGTAATGTATGTACACAGTGACTGCACCAGCAGAATAGTGAGTGCAGCTCTGGAGTATAATACAGGAGGTAACTCAGGATCAGTAATGTAATGTATGTACACAGTGACTGCACCAGCAGAATAGTGAGTGCTGCTCTGGAGTATAATACAGGAGGTAACTCAGGATCAGTAATGTAATGTATGTACACAGTGACTGCACCAGCAGAATAGTGAGTGCTGCTCTGGAGTATAATACAGGAGGTAACTCAGGATCAGTAATGTAATGTATGTACACAGTGACTGCACCAGCAGAATAGTGAGTGCAGCTCTGGAGTATAATACAGGAGGTAACTCAGGATCAGTAATGTAATGTATGTGCACAGTGACTGCACCAGCAGAATAGTGAGTGCAGCTCTGGAGTATAATACAGGAGGTAACGCAGGATCAGTAATGTAATGTATGTACACAGTGACTGCACCAGCAGAATAGTGAGTGCAGCTCTGGAGTATAATACAGGAGGTAACTCAGGATCAGTAATGTATGTACACAGTGACTGCACCAGCAGAATAGTGAGTGCAGCTCTGGAGTATAATACAGGAGGTAACTCAGGATCAGTAATGTAATGTATGTACACAGTGACTGCACCAGCAGAATAGTGAGTGCAGCTCTGGAGTATAATACAGGAGGTAACTCAGGATCAGTAATGTATGTACACAGTGACTGCACCAGCAGAATAGTGAGTGCAGCTCTGGAGTATAATACAGGAGGTAACTCAGGATCAGTAATGTAATGTATGTACACAGTGACTGCACCAGCAGAATAGTGACTGCAGCTCTGGAGTATAATACAGGAGGTAACTCAGGATCAGTAATGTAATGTATGTACACAGTGACTGCACCAGCAGAATAGTGAGTGCAGCTCTGGAGTATAATACAGGAGGTAACTCAGGATCAGTAATGTAATGTATGTACACAGTGACTGCACCAGCAGAATAGTGAGTGCAGCTCTGGGGTATAATACAGGAGGTAACGCAGGATCAGTAATGTAATGTATGTACACAGTGACTGCACCAGCAGAATAGTGAGTGCAGCTCTGGAGTATAATACAGGAGGTAACTCAGGATCAGTAATGTAATGTATGTGCACAGTGACTGCACCAGCAGAATAGTGAGTGCAGCTCTGGAGTATAATACAGGAGGTAACTCAGGATCAGTAATGTAATGTATGTACACAGTGACTGCACCAGCAGAATAGTGAGTGCAGCTCTGGAGTATAATACAGGAGGTAACTCAGGATCAGTAATGTAATGTATGTACACAGTGACTGCACCAGCAGAATAGTGAGTGCAGCTCTGGAGTATAATACAGGAGGTAACGCAGGATCAGTAATGTAATGTATGTACACAGTGACTGCACCAGCAGAATAGTGAGTGCAGCTCTGGAGTATAATACAGGAGGTAACTCAGGATCAGTAATGTAATGTATGTGCACAGTGACTGCACCAGCAGAATAGTGAGTGCAGCTCTGGAGTATAATACAGGAGGTAACTCAGGATCAGTAATGTAATGTATGTACACAGTGACTGCACCAGCAGAATAGTGAGTGCAGCTCTGGAGTATAATACAGGAGGTAACTCAGGATCAGTAATGTAGTGTATGTACACAGTGACTGCACCAGCAGAATAGTGAGTGCAGCTCTGGAGTATAATACAGGAGGTAACTCAGGATCAGTAATGTACTGTATGTACACAGTGACTGCACCAGCAGCATAGTGAGTGCAGCTCTGGAGTATAATACAGGAGGTAACTCAGGATCAGTAATGTAATGTATGTACACAGTGACTGCACCAGCAGAATAGTGAGTGCAGCTCTGGAGTATAATACAGGAGGTAACTCAGGATCAGTAATGTAATGTATGTACACAGTGACTGCACCAGCAGAATAGTGAGTGCAGCTCTGGAGTATAATACAGGAGGTAACGCAGGATCAGTAATGTAATGTATGTACACAGTGACTGCACCAGCAGAATAGTGAGTGCAGCTCTGGAGTATAATACAGGAGGTAACTCAGGATCAGTAATGTAATGTATGTGCACAGTGACTGCACCAGCAGAATAGTGAGTGCAGCTCTGGAGTATAATACAGGAGGTAAGAGTTATAATAATATGTAATACATACAGGCTATATTATTACACCTAAAGTTTGGACATATCTAACCATGAACTTGAAGATTTTGTGCCTTTCAGCAAACTGATATGTGATTAGTAAATCAGACAGGTTAGTAGCCCGACTCTTCCCCCTCTCCTCTCTCTTCCTATCCCTCTCTCTCCCCCCTCCTCTCTCTCTTTCTATCCTCTCTCCCCCCTCTCCTCTCTTTCTATCCTTCTCTTCCCCCTCTCCCTCTCTCCCCCCCTACTAATCTTTATAACATGGAATAGCTGATCATTACAGATCCCCATTTTACCAGGATCCTGGGGGCCGATCCTCTGCAGATCTCCGATCCTCTGTGGATCTCCGGCCTCTCTGTCCGGGGACATCACAGGCTGCTGTGAACTCATCCTCTTCCTCCCCCTCCTGTCACCATTATGTGATCTCTTTCAGCAGATATCACACCACAGCAAAAACAAAACAATGCTGCGGGGCTTTACAGCAATGGAGATAAAACACACAAAAGCTGTGCGGATACAGAATATCCATCGCTGGTTATGTGGATTCACAAAGAGCAGCTGGATTAGAAAACATTCTCAAATACCCCCTTAAGGAATTAATTAAAGGGGCGGTCTGGGATTTGGACAAACATGGTGTAAAATTGATGTCCGTGGAGGTCAGAGATATACGACGACCCTGACACTGCAGCTCGCCTCCTATGGAAGAGAACAGTCTGAGCTGCAGTACCCACGAATGGCCACTGCGGAGTGAGGGGCGCTGTGCTGGCTCAGGTTAGGAGCCAGTAGCTGACCAGTGAGGGATGCTGGGTACTGGACCACCACTGACCTGATACCATTATTATTATTTATTTATTTATATAGCGCCATTAGATTCCTGGGTACTTTACATGTGCAAGGGCAGACGAGGACAAGTACAATAAATGACGGCAATCCAATCATACAGGTACAGGAGGGCAGAGGATCCCGCCACAGGGCTCACAGACTAATGATGGGTCATCAAAGTCTAACTATTGCACAACGCCTGCAAAAAATGGTCGCCCTCACAGGTCCCCGTGAGACGTCTTCATGGTCTGAATTCCTCACATTTTCTTTGTGGCCATCTGTCATTGATAAATTGCCTCCAAGGAGGAGAACGAGCCGTCTGTGCACACACTGTCACATGGCACCGCATCACATCTGCACACAGTCACATGGCACTGCATCATGTCTGCACACAGTCACATGGCACTGCATCATGTCTGCACACAGTCACATGGCACCGCATCATGTCTGCACACAGTCACATGGCACTGCATCACATCTGCACACATACAGAGCCACATGGCACTGCATCATGTCTGCACACAGTCACATGGCACCGCATCATGTCTGCACACAGCCACATGTCACCGCACCACGTCTGCACACACAGAGCCACATGTCACCGCATCACGTCTGCACACACAGAGCCACATGGAATCACATCACGTCTGCACACACAGAGCCACATGGAATCACATCTGCCGACATAGAGCCACATGGCACCGCATCACATCTGCACACACACAGAGCCACATGGCACTGCATCACATCTGCGCACACACAGAGCCACATGGCACTGCATCACATCTGCACACACAGAGCCACATGGTACCGCATCACGTCTGCACACGCACAGAGCCACATGGCACCACATCACATCTGCACACACACAGAGCCACATGGCACCGCATCACGTCTGCTCACACAGAGCCACATGGTACCGCATCACGTCTGCACACGCACAGAGCCACATGGCACTGCATCACATCTGCACACACACAGAGCCACATGACACCGCATCACATCTGCTCACACACAGAGCCACATGGCACCGCATCGCGTCTGCTCACACAGAGCCACATGGCACCGCATCACGTCTGCTCACACAGAGCCACATGGCACCGCATCACGTCTGCTCACACAGAGCCACATGGTACCGCATCACGTCTGCACACGCACAGAGCCAGATGTCACCGCATCACATCTGCACACACACAGAGCCACATGACACCGCATCACGTCTGCTCACACAGAGCCACATGGCACCGCATCACGTCTGCTCACATACAGAGCCACATGGCACCGCATTACGTCTGCGCACACCACAGAGCCACATGCACCGCATCACGTCTGCGCACACACAGAGTCCACATGACACCGCATCATGTCTGCAACACACAGAGCCACATGGCACTGCATCACTCTGCTCACACACAGAGCTACATGTCACCGTATCACTCTGCTCACACACAGAGCCACATGTCACCGCATCACGTCTGCTCACATCACAGGCTACATGCACATCATCTGCGCACACACAGAGCTACATGCACATCTACGTCTGCGCACACACAGAGCTACATGGCACATCACGTCTGCGCACACACAGACACATGGCACCCACATCTCGTCTGCTCACACAAGTCACATGCCCCCATACATCTGCGCACACACAGAGCCACATGGCACTGCATCACATCTGCTCACACACAGAGCCACATGCCCCCATTACATCTCGCGCACAGAACCACATGTCACCATGTCGTCGGTCGTATCACATCCAGAATCCGAATGGAAAAAATGATTTCACATTTAATTCTGTCAAACCACCAAGTTACACGTGTGTATGCAGAGCGGGTCACGCGCTGACTGTCCTCCCCCATAGCCACAGGCACATATGGAGGGGAGCGCGGCGCTCCACAGACCATCACTCGCTCAGCACGGATCACATCTGTGAGATATCCTCTGCATATGGGTGGAGACACACTATACCACCTACATGTGAGTCTCCAGAGGAGACTGATAGGACAGGAGCAGTGACCCTGAGCGGCCTCTCCCTCTCTGGACAGGACTGACAGCTGCTTGTGTCTGTGCAGCTCCACACTCCGGTCCAGAGAGGGAGAGGCCGTTCAGGGTCACTGCTCCTGTCTCCAGTACAGATTCACTGAGATCATTTATCACATAGGCATTTCTTAGCTGCACAGACAATCCTGCATTCATGTATCAGCCATTAAGCTTCATTCCCTCATGTTATGTTCAGTGTTGCAGCAAACCTATTCCCTAACTGATCCTCCGAGAGACTCGCATGTAAGCTGTATAGAGTTTCCACCTTATAATGGAGAATCATTTTGCCTCCTCCCATCTCTCATCTTCACCACCGATCTATCTATTATGGTAAATGGCATCATATCTCTCCCACCCCTCAAATTCGCTGCCTCGGAGTAACCCTTGACTCTGCCCTTCCTTCACACCACACATCCAAGCTCTCGCCACCTCCTGTCACCTCCAGCTCAAGAATATATCCAGAATCCGTCCTTTCCTCAGCCCTCAATCTAAAACACTTGTAAGCCCTCATCATCTCCCGCCTCAACTACTGCAACCTCCTCCTCTGGTCTCGCTGCTAACACTCTCGCACCTCTCCAGTTTGTCGTCAACTCTGCTGCCCGACTAATCCCCCTCTTCCTCCCGTTTCTCCTCTCTCTAATCCCTCCACTGGCTCCAAATTCCCTAATGAATCCAGTTCAAGCACTAACACTGACCTACAAAGCTGTCCACAACCTGTCCCCCTCCCTATATCTCTTTACTAATCTCCTAATATCTTCTCTCACGTAACCTTCGATCCTCCCCAGACCTCCTCCTCTCCTCCACACTGATCGTTCCTCACACACCCGCCTCTAAGATTTCCCCAGATATCCCCATCCTCTGGAATTCTGCGCCCCAACACGTCCGATTATCCACCACACTCTGATCCTTCAGATCGGAACCTGAAAACCATCTCTCAGGAAAGCTACAGCCTGCAATGACAGAGCCGCCGCCCCACCGCCACCAGAGCTGCCGCCTCACCACCACCAGAGCTGCCACCCCACCGCCACCAGAGCTGCCACCCCACCGCCACCAGGAGCTACAAATATGCTGCAGGACGGGCGCGTCAGTGACTGCAATTATTGATGGATGCTCCACAAAAAGTCAAACTGAAAATTCTCCTACTCATCTGATTAAACATGAAATCCTCAAGAGTTATACTTATAATAAAAGTCTGCCCCCAATAAAGAGGATGAACGCACCCTAAAACAAGAAGCTACAGGTAACAGTAACAAAATGTAATAACAGGAGACACATTCCCTGTGCACATACACACCAACACTGCCACCCGGAGACATGTCCCCCTGTGCACATACACACAGGACGCCGCCGCCTGGAGACTCGTCCCCCTGTGCACATACACACGGACGCCACCGCCTGAGACACGTCCCCCTGTGCACATACACACGGAGCCACCGCCTGAGACTCGTCCCCCTGTGCACATACACACGGACGCCACCACCCTGAGACTCGTCCCCCTGTGCACATACACACACGTGACTGCCGCCTCTGGAGACTCGTCCCCTGTGCACATACACACGGACGCCACAGCCCTGAGACTCGTCCCCCTGTGCACATACACACGATACTGCCACAGCCCTGGAGACTCGTCCCCCTGTGCACATACACACGGACGCCACAGCCCTGAGACTCGTCCCCCTGTGCACATACACACGGACGCCACCGCCCTGAGACTCGTCCCCCTGTGCACATACACACCGACACTGCCGCCTGGAGACTCGTCCCCCTGTGCACATACACACGGATGCTGCCTGGAGACTCGTCCCCCTGTGCACATACACACCGACACTGCCACTTGGAGACTCGTCCCCTTGTGTACATACACACCGACACTGCCGCCGGAGACTCGTCCCCCTGTGTACATACACACCGACACTGCTGCCCGGAGACTCGTCCCCCTGTGTACATACACACCGACACTGCCGCCCAGAGACTCGTCCCCCTGTGTACATACACACCGACACTGCCGCCCGGAGACTCGTCCCCCTGTGTACATACACACCGACACTGCCGCCCAGAGACTCGTCCCCCTGTGTACATACACACCGACACTGCCGCCCAGAGACTCGTCCCCCTGTGTACATACACACCGACACTGCCGCCCAGAGACTCGTCCCCCTGTGTACATACACACCGACACTGCCGCTTGGAGACTCGTCCCCTGTGCACACACACACGGACGCCGCCGCCCTTAGACTCGTCCCCCTGTGCACATACACACCGACACTGCCGCCTGGAGACTCGTCCCCCTGTGCACATACACACGGATGCCGCCACCTGGAGACTCGTCCCCCTGTGCACATACACACCGACACTGCCGCTTGGAGACATGTCCCCCTGTGCATATACACACGGATGCCGCCACCCGGAGACTCGTCCCCCTGTGCACATACACACCGACACTGCCGCTTGGAGACATGTCCCCCTGTGCACATACACACGGATGCTGCCTGGAGACTGGTCTCCCTGTGCACATATACACAGACACTGCCACTTGGAGACTCGTCCCCCTGTGTACATACACACCGACACTGCCGCCCGGAGACTCGTCCCCCTGTGTACATACACACCGACACTGCTGCCCGGAGACTCGTCCCCCTGTGTACATACACACCGACACTGCCGCCCGGAGACTCGTCCCCCTGTGCACATATACACCGACACTGCCGACTAGAGACACGTCCCTCTGTGCACATATGCACGAATGCTGCGACCCAGAGACTCGTCTCCCTGTACACATATACATAGACGAGACCAGAGTGAGACTCGTCCCCCTGTACACATACACACGGATGCCGCTGCCCGGAGTCTTGGCCTGCAATTTGCATCAGTATTTGTGAGTCAAAACCAGGAGCCGAATCCAGAACTCGTGTGAATCTCTATTAGACGCAGCTTGTTTCACTTACAAATACTGATACAAAATACCAAGATCCCAGAAACACCATAATAACGAGGGGCCCCAGATACCACAGCACAGAGGACACAGAGGGGCTGGGGGTCACGGTATACATAACCAGAATGACAGAGCTGCCGCCTTCCCCCCCCAACATACATACATTATATACATACACACACACACACACACACACTCTCTGCTCCTCTCCCCTCTCTCTACACCCCCCGGGGGCTCCTCTCCCCTCTCTCTACACCCCCTGGAGGCTCCGCTCCCCTCCCCCATACTCCCCCCGGGGGCTCCCCTCCCCACTCTCTACACCCCCGGGGGCTCCTCTCCCCTCTCTCTACACCCCCCGGGGGCTCCTCTCCCCTCTCTCTACCCCCCGGGGGCTCCTCTCCCCTCTCTCTACACCCCCCGGGGGCTCCTCTCCCCTCTCTCTACACCCCCCGGGGGCTCCTCTCCCCTCTCTCTACACCCCCCGGGGGCTCCTCTCCCCTCTCTCTCTCTACACCCCCGGGGGCTCCTCTCCCCTCTCTCTCTCTCTACACCCCCGGGGGCTCCTCTCCCCTCTCTCTCTACACCCCCGGGGGCTCCTCTCCCCTCTCTCTCTCTACACCCCCGGGGGCTCCTCTCCCCTCTCTCTCTCTACACCCCCCGGGGGCTCCTCTCCCCTCTCTCTCTCTACACCCCCGGGGGCTCCTCTCCCCTCTCTCTCTCTACACCCCCGGGGGCTCCTCTCCCCTCTCTTCTACACCCCCGGGGCTCCTCTCCCTCTCTCTCTCTACACCCCCGGGGGCTCCCCTCCCCTCTCTCTCTCTACACCCCCGGGGGCTCCCCTCCTCTCTCTACACCCCCGGGGGCTCCCCTCCCCTCCTCTCTCTACACCCCCGGGGGCTCCTCTCCCCTCTCTCTCTACACCCCCGGGGGCTCCTCTCCCCTCTCTCTCTCTACACCCCCGGGGGCTCCTCTCCCCTCTCTCTCTCTCTACACCCCCGGGGGCTCCTCTCCCCCTCTCTCTCTCTACACCCCCGGGGGCTCCTCTCCCCTCTCTCTCTCTCTACACCCCCGGGGGCTCCTCTCCCCTCTCTCTCTACACCCCCGGGGGCTCCTCTCCCCTCTCTCTCTCTACACCCCCGGGGGCTCCTCTCCCCTCTCTCTCTCTACACCCCCGGGGGCTCCCCTCCTCTCTCTACACCCCCCGGGGGCTCCCCTCCCCTCCTCTCTCTACACCCCCCGGGGGCTCCCCTCCTCTCTCTACACCCCCCGGGGGCTCCCCTCCTCTCTCTACACCCCCGGGGGCTCCTCTCCCCTCTCTCTACACCCCCGGGGGCTTCCCCTCTCCTCTCTCTACACCCCCCCGGTGCTCCCCCTCTCCTCTCTTTACGCCTGACCCCGGCCTCCACCCTCCGCGCACGGTTTGACCCCGCCCACTATCAGTGCTGACCTCTGACCTGCGCACCTCCGGCTCCGCACCCTCCGCCTCCTCTCTCAGGTACAGCCCGGGCGCGGAGCAGCCTGTAGTCACCCACCGCCGCCGCCATGTCTCTTCGGCGATTCGTGCCGGGGTCGTGGCAAAACATCTGGACGGCGATAGGCTGCACAGTGACACCGGGCCCCGGAGCATGATGGGAATGTGAGTCCTCGCTCACCTCTGTCTAAGCGAGCAGCGTCCAGCGAAGAACTGCATCTCCCAGAAGGCAACGCGGGGAGATCAGCTGATGCGAAGCAGCCAATGAGAAAGGGAGAACGATGACGTCACGTCAGTAAGCTGCGCCTCAGAGATGGGCGGCCCCGGCCGTGTCATCATCATACAGTCAGTGATGCGGGGCGGCTCTGCCTGTACAGTCACAGCCTCATTAGCTAATACTAGATGGGGGCCTGATTCTAACACATCGGGTATTCTAGAATATGGAGTTGTCATACTGTGACTGACACAACTTGTTCAGTCAACGTGAGTGAACTACATATATATATATATAGCAGCACTATGGGGTATGGCGGTACATTACAGTACATGTATAGCAGCGCTATAGTATATGGCGGTACATTACAGTACATGTATAGCAGCGCTATGGTGTATGGCGGTACACTACAGTACATGTATAGCAGCGCTATGGTGTATGGCGGTACACTACAGTACATGTATAGCAGCACTATGGTATATGGCGGTACATTACAGTACATGTATAGCAGCACTATAATATATGGCGGTACATTACAGTACATGTATAGCAGCACTATGGTATATGGCGGTACATTACAGTACATGTATAGCAGCACTATGGTGTATGGCGGTACATTACAGTACATGTATAGCAGCACTATAGTATATGGCGGTACATTACAGTACATGTATAGCAGCACTATGGTATATGGCGGTACATTACAGTACATGTATAGCAGCACTATGGTGTATGGCAGTACATTACAGTACATGTATAGCAGCACTATGGTATATGGTGGTACATTACAGTACATGTATAGCAGCACTATGGTATATGGTGGTACATTACAGTACATGTATAGCAGCACTATGGTATATGGTGGTACATTACAGTACATGTATAGCAGCACTATGGTATATGGCGGTACATTACAGTACATGTATAGCAGCACTATGGTATATGGTGGTACATTACAGTACATGTATAGCAGCACTATGGTATATGGCGGTACATTACAGTACATGTATAGCAGCACTATGGTATATGGCGGTACATTACAGTACATGTATAGCAGCACTATGGTGTATGGCGGTACATTACAGTACATGTATAGCAGCACTATGGTATATGGCGGTACATTACAGTACATGTATAGCAGCACTATGGTATATGGCGGTACATTACAGTACATGTATAGCAGCACTATGGTATATGGCGGTACACTACAGTACATGTATAGCAGCACTATGGTATATGGTGGTACATTACAGTACATGTATAGCAGCACTATGGTATATGGCGGTACATTACAGTACATGTATAGCAGCACTATGGTATATGGTGGTACATTACAGTACATGTATAGCAGCACTATGGTATATGGCGGTACATTACAGTACATGTATAGCAGCACTATGGTATATGGCGGTACATTACAGTACATGTATAGCAGCACTATGGTATATGGTGGTACATTACAGTACATGTATAGCAGCACTATGGTATATGGCGGTACCAGGGGCGGACCAGGGCCCAGACCAGCTAGGGGGCCGCTCAAGGCTCCAGCCACGGGTCCGGTGTCTTTCCTGACAGGAGGGTGCAGTGGCCCGCGGCTGGCTGCGCAGCCCTGCAGGCACCATCCAACACACAGTGTTCTGTGTGTCTCCCTCACCCAGAAGTGACACAGTGAGCAAGTGATGGCGGTGACTGAGGGCGGCTGAGGCTGCGGGCCTGCTCCAGGTAAGAGCCCCAGAGCAGGGCTTTGGTGGGGAGGGAATAAACAGTCAGTGACCACGCCAACATGATTGGGGGGGGAAGCCCTTCCTTGATGCAGCTGAGCTTCTCCCACAGGAACCCCCTTCCAAAGGGGGATCCTGGGGGCCCCAGGATTTAGATGGCTCAAGGAAGGGGGGTTCCTGGGGCCCCAAGGACCCCCCCTTCAGAAGGGGGCACTGGCAGGGAAACTCAGCTGCATCAAGGAAGGGGGGCTCCTAGGACTCCTAGAGGCCCCCTCCTCTTCCTTAATGCAGCCGAGCTGCTCCCCCAGGACCCCCTAGGGCCCCCTCCTAACTTGATGCAGCCTGGCTTCTCCCGCTGGACCCCCCTTCCAAAGGGGGGGTCATGGGGGCCCCAGGACCCCCCTTCCTTGATGCAGCCGATCTCCCCAAGTTTGGGGATAAGCTTGAATGCATCAAGGAAGGGGGGTCCTGAGGCCCCAGGCCCCCCATCCTTCGAAAAGAGGTCCTGGGGGAGAAGCTTGGCTGCATCAAGGAAGGGGGGCCCCTAGGACTCGTAGGGGCCCCCTCCTTACTTAATGCAGCCAAGCTTCTCCCCCAGAACCCCCCCTAGGGCCCGGCCTTCCTTGATGCAGTCGAGCTTCTCCCCCAGCTAAGGGGATAAGCTTGGATGCATCAAGGAATTTGGGTCCTGGTCCTGGGTCCCCAGGACCCTCCCTTCGGAAGGTGGGTCCTGGGGGAGAAGCTCAGCTGCATTAAGTCACTGACAGGAGCACGGCACCATGGAATCTGTCCGATCAGCCGCCCCCTGTCTTCAGGGACTCATCGCCACCTGAGCAGAGCGCTCACATTGGCTCATTGATGATGCGGCCCTGAGCGCCGGTACCATTACCGGACACCGTAGGTGGTGTCATGAGACTCTTTTCATTTTACTTTTAAACCCCTTTTTCAGCGACCACCAGGGCCACGTGCTCGGGCACAAGCCACCCGTTACATACCCCATTGAAACCTCAACGCCTGGAACTGTGTACCCCATGGCCCTGGGGTGGTCAATTATAATGAATGACCTTTGACATGAGTTTGTACTTAGCCCTTGCTGCCCATCTTCTGACATTGACATCTCCTGATCAGGGTACCTAACTCTACATAACTACATTTGGAGAAGAACACAAGGATGCCAACACACCAACCAGGGTGGCGAATATAGCAGCGACTCTGTGATCAAGGCTACCCATAGGCCAAAACGTCAAACATCTGCAAAGTCACTTTCCTAGTACTGACTGTGTCTCAATAAACTCACTTTGAAGCAAAAAAACCCTTATACGTGTGCTTTGATTCTATCGTCTATAGTATACGGGTCCAAGGATCCATTCACCAGCACTGAAACAATACGGTTGAGTTCTAGCCGTCCATTTTTGAACTTGCATGAGATATGAGGCGTTGACCTGACGATTTGGGAGTGTAAGGGCGAGTAACAGAGCGGTGGCATGAGGTATGAGGGCCCCCGGCCTGCTAGGCCTATACATGTTACTGACCCATCTGAATCATTCTTTCGGTAGTAGTCCATGAAGCTAATACTTGCGCCATCTGAGTGTGGTGGAGCAAAACATTTATTGGAGCGGTTTGCATGAGGGATGAGGGCTCACTGCCCACTAAGCCTATATATGTTACTCACCCACCTGACTAATTATTTTTGTAGTAGTCCTTGAAGCTAATACTTGTGCTACCGAGTGCAGCACAGCATAAAATTAATTGGAGTGGTTTCATAAGGTATGAGGTCCCCCAGCCCAACAGTCCACAATTTTTAGCCTTAGTAAATTGATTCCACTTTCATAGTGTCTGGCCTAATCTTTTTCTAATGCGGAGACTCTTCTTGTGGTGTCTTTGTTGTGAGTTTTGTGAATTCATCAGGGCTCTCTGAGCACTATGCCTACACCTGTCACTCATCTCCCTGTTCCTGATCAATGCAGAAGCTTGAAATACTGGGCTAGGCCTTGTCCTATGCATCCATTATGCACAATGATGAATATTTTAACTGTGAGAAATATCACTTTTCCTGATGTCTGTCCCTAATTTGAGCTGTTTTTGCAACTTTTGGGCCACTTTGAGGGAGTTTTTGATTTTGCCTTCCATTGATTTTAATGGGATTTGGAAGTTCGATGAACAGTTTGTTAAACAATTCGGTGATCATATGCTCATTCAGCGAACCGGACCTGAACTTCAAAAGATTCGCTCATCTCTAGTTATCATACCTTGCATGCGCAACTTTGCATAGCGCTGGCAAATACACCGGCTTTCCTAAAGCATGTTATTATGCCCACAGGTGTGTGATAACCTGCTAATTGGGCCGACTAGTCGGGGAACGAACGCACCCTTGACTAGTCAAAGTCTAAATTTGCATCTCATGAGTGGTGTTTAGAAATACATTTTCTATAGATCTGGTTATGTATGTTCCTACATAGAGGGACTGTTAGGCAGGGATTATAGTATGTGCACAGAACTCGGGGAACAGAGGAGATGACAGGTTCCCTTTAATTCTGCTTAATATTTAGTGATGCAATTAATATAAAGTCATCACTGGACACAGTTTTGAGATTTGCCCCCTTCAGATTTATTCGGTTCTGTCTATTGTAATTCATGAGGGTTGATGAGGAAGTTCAGGGCTTGAGATCTGACTTTATTAAGGGGAGACATCTCCATCAGTTAGGCAGGGAATATAGATCTGTGCATAGGACACTCATGGTTCGATGGAAACAGAAAACCTGACAGGTTCCCTTTAATTCTGCTTAATATTAAGTGATACATTAATATAAAAGTCATCACTGGACACAGAGATTTGAGTTTTGCCCCCTCAGATTTTTTCGGTTCATTCATGAGGGTTGATGAGAAAGTGCAATACTTGAGATGTGACTTCATTAACATCATGAAACAATCACTGATCTCAGGGAGACCAGTCAGGAACACTGCGGGCAGCCGGCTAAAGCGCTCAACACAGTGAAATCCATGTTTGAGACTCTAAACAAGGCTCCACAGACTCTATTTACATATATGTATTTCCCAGGGGACAATCCCTCTGGGAATACAAATATGCAGATAGGTCTGTAGAGCCTCATTTAGGAGTCTCAAACATGGGACCAACCACACCAAAACCAGGTATCAATCCACAGACAGCTGGAATACCAAAATCAGGTAGGTATTCAGCTCGGTAGCTGTTTCGGGGTTTTGCCCCTCATCAGTGTGGAGTATGATTCTGGTTAGGTGGGACTTAGCCTTGGGGTGTTTTTTTTTTTTTTTTTTTTTTTTTCTTTTTTCTTTTTTTCTCAATATTCACATATTCACTGTGGGGCTTTTTTTTTTTTTCTTTTTTCTTTCTTTCTCAATATTCACTGTGGGTTTTTTTTTTTTTTTTTTTTTTTCTTTTTTCTTTTTTTCTCAATATTCACATATTCACTGTGGGGGCTTTTTTTTTTTTCTTTTTTCTTTTTCTCATTCACTGTAGTTTTTTTTTTTCTTTTTTTTTTTTTTTTCTCAATATTCACTGTGGGGAGACCTCTCTTCATGCCGTCCGTTGTTCATCTCTATTGTCTGACGTGGCAGCGTCTGGTCTATGAACTGCAATGAGAAAACATGAGTTAATATTCTGCCAACAAACTATACATAGAGATGCTAGATGTGGCATATATATTTGCCTGTTCTACGGGCACGGCATTTTTGGGGCTCCTCCAGGTTCTGCGTCGTCTCCTGGGTCCGCTATGTTCTTCCCTCATTCTTGAAGGCATAGTTGTTTCTTTTCTTGACAGACCAGGAGACAGAAGATGAATGATGGCTCCTGGGCTCTGGAGGGAGTTTTATAGCCACAGACTATTGTGACCTCATAAAGCAATGACAGAGCAAGCGGGTGTGGCTTGATGACCTAAGCGATCTGTAAACTTTTCATGAAGCTGTGATGTCATCGCACTTCTGAACATTCTATTTGGAATTCTGCATTCATCAGCCTCATTCAGCTCCGGCTCCTAAGAAAAACAACATTACAACATCAACATGGCGTCTGGAAGGAGTTATAGAAGCGCGCCCAGATGTCGACTGAGGATCAGGAGGAGGGGTCACCGTCGTCACCACGTGACCCATAGAATAGGTAAAGAAATAAAACGACACAAAATAGGAGGAAAAATGTTTAGACAGAGTGGATCTGAGGGATAACCAATATGGCTGCTGATAAACACCGATCTCTCCATCCACTCAGCTGCTAACTTGGGAGACTTTGGGGAAGGCTAGAAGTGAGCTCTTTATCTAGTAAGGCAGTCATGTTGATGGTTATCTTATTTTTGGCTAAAACCACTGTGGAACATCCACATTAGGATAGTACATGATCCTATTGGGTGGAGTATGACACTAGCATTACCGTTTAGGTGTTCATTGGCTGCTTCTCTCATGGCTCCACCCCCTCGGAGCCTCATTTGTCAAAACAACAAACTTGTTGCCCACATCAACCAATGCAGTAGTCCAAGCAAAGCCAGGGGTTTATTGCCAAATGAAAAATAAGCAATATTTTAAAGCCAAAAATCTTGATGGTTAAGGACTAACCCCCAAAACACACTTTGGGTTTGCTCCATCTGTCCTGACAAAAGGTGACTGTTAGTAAATAGCTAAGGAGGGCGGAGGAGGACACAGGGATTCTCTTTTTGGCTATCTTTGACATGATCATGCCATACCTCATTGTCAGATTTAGCAGCAGAACTGGTCTTGTTGCCCCTAGCAACCAGCAACAATGCAACATTCCGAGCTGCATTAGGATCAAAACTGAGCTGTGATTGGTTGCTACGAGCAACAAAGTTACCCTAAATCAGCCCGGTGACTGTGTCCTCTGCGGTGCGCTCCTTTCAGGGAACAACAGAATATTTATCATTTTGGGATATTTCTAGATTTTGAGCAGGAATGATCTAGAGGCAGAATCTGACGTATTTTTCTGTTTGCCGTTCACAGACGCAGGAATCTCCCTGAGAAGTGAGAAGGGGACGTCTCCCGCCAGCGATGGCTCCGAACAAATCATCCACCTGTGATCAATGTATCAGAATAAAAATAATCATTAATCATTCGTTAAGCGGCCGGAGATAATAAATGACAAATGCAGCAAAACTTGGTTCCTGTGATTTCATGATTCGGCGTTTTCTAACTTCTATTCAGGCTGAATTCCTCCAACAGATATGCTGGGACTTCTAGTGTCCATACACATCTATACTATGTTACAAGTCCAGTAACAGAGTAATATGTTATATCATAATATATACATATACAGTATCTCACAAAAGTGAGTACACCCCTCACATTTTTGTAATATTTTTTCTATCTTTTCTGAAGATCTGACCCTTTGATACAATGTACAGTAGTCAGTGTGAAGCTTGTGGTGTCGCCTACATAACTCAACACAGCCATTAATGTCTAAACCACTGGAAATAAAATTGAGTACACCCCTAAGGGTACCTTTACACGCCGCCACAGCGGCTAGCAACAGGTATCCACCGCACGTGCACGCGACGTTTTAATGGTGGATACCGATGCCGCATATACACGCCGCCACAACGTGCTCCACTGAAGGCATCTTTGTTCGCCGGAAATGCCAACGGGTGCCGCAGCTTTTCCCTGTAGAATACCTTCGCTACTTCACATGCCGCTACCACAAAGGAATATGGGCGTACATATTTCGATCCGTAAGTACATAGGCGTGACAGAGTTGTGTATTCCGTGATGCACAAGCGTTGATTGGACAACGCAATAGTGTCATGATTGGCCAGCCTGCGCAGGAAGGCTGCCTAATACATGACGCCATAGCAATTGTGGACTGTGAATGGATAGCTCTTTAAATATGGCGCCCTGTGAAGGGACAGCCAATCGTAACGCAGGAGCCTCCACCAATGATCGCTGATGGGGGCGCGGTATCCATGACGCCGTGGCACGCCCCTGGGAATTCGCTAGGCCACGCAGATACATTGCCTGTGCCCCGATTACACGCCACCACCATAGGTATTGTGCCTTCCTGTTTTTGAGCACGGCTCAGACACAGGTATTCGAAGGAACTGTAGGACACCGGGAGGAATTTCCCTATTTACATGCCTCCATTTCGTAGTAATTTCATGGCAACAGGCACAATTGTCCCCAGTGCCTGGCAGTTTCTGCCTTCCTGTGGCGGCGTGTAAAGGTACCCTAAGGGAAAAAGGCCACATTTTGCTAAAATATTTTGTGTGGCCACCATTATTTACCAGCACGACCTGAACTCTCTTGGACCTAGATGTCACTAGATCTTCACAGGATTCACTGGATCCTCTTCATCCTTCATAATGACGAAGATGGTGGATGTACTGTACAGACCTCGCGCTCTTCCACCTTCTTTTTGAGAAGGCAGCATAGATGCTCCATAGGGTTCAGGTCTGAAGACGCTCGGCCAGTCCAGCACCTTCACCCTCAGTGTCTTTCGCAGCAGTGGTCATCTTGGAGATGTTTGAGGTTGTTATCATGATGGAATATGAAGGGAGGAGGTTATGTTCGCCTTCAGTGGGTCACAGGACATGTTGGTATTCATGGTTGCCTCAAAGATCTGCAGCTACCCACAGCCAGCAGCATCATGCGGCCCCAAATCATGACTCTCCACCACCATGTCTGACTGTTGGGAGGACACACTTGTCTTTGTGCTCCTGACCTAATCTCCTATTATCTTCCAGCGGATGCGGGCAATGTTTTTTAGTTGGAGTCGACAGGCGGTGGCGAGGGCTTGGATGTGGCGCTTGAAGGAGAGGGAGGAGTCGAGGATTACCCCATGGCACTTGGTGTGGGGGACGGGTGAGAGTGTTGACGGTGAAGGATAGGTCAGGAAGAGGCGCAGGGTTGTTCAGGGGAAGGACGATGAATTTGGTCTTGTCCATGTTGAGTTTGAGGAAGCGGGTAGAAAAGAAGGATACAATGGAGGATAGGCAGGGAGGAATTTTGGATAAAAGGGAGGAGATATCAGGGCCAGACAGATAGAGATGGGTGTCGTCAGCGTAGAGGTGGTATTGGAGGCCATGTGACTCGATGAGGTTGCCTAGACTGAGGGTGTAAATGGAGAAAAGTAGTGGTCCCAGGACCGAGCCTTGGGGAACACCTACAGAGAGGGGGTGGGGTGAAGAGGAGGCGAGGAGGGGGTGACGCTTATGGTCCTGTCCGTCAGGTAGGAGGAGATCCAGGAGAGGGCAAGGTCAGTAATGCCAAGAGATTCAAGGACTTGAAGTAAGAGGGAGTGGTCAACGGTGTCGAAGGCGGCAGAGAGGTCGAGGAGGATGAGGACGGAATAGTGTCGTTTACTCTTGGCGATCAGAAGGTCATTAGTGACTTTGGTTAGGGCTGTTTCGGTGGAGTGGTGCGGTCGGAAGCCGGATTGCAGGCAATCAAAGAGAGTACAGGAAGAGAGGTGGGAGGACAGTTCGGAATAGACGTGTTGTTCGAGACGTTTTGAGGCAAACGGGAGGAGAGATATGGGGCGATAGTTGGAGACTGTTGTAGGGTCAAGGGATGGTTTTTTTTAAGATGGGCGCGATTAGGGGTGTTTGAAGGGTGAGGGGAATGTGCCGGATATGAGTGATATGTTGAAGAGGCGTGTTAGGGCAGGGATGAGAACTGTGGTGAGGTTTGGGATAAGGTGGGAGGGGTGTGGATCAAGGGCGCAGGTGGTGAGGTGTGTTCGTGCTAGAAGGGAGGAGAGGTGGTCCTCTGTCATGGGGGTGAAACTGCGTTTGGGTAAGGGGGGATGGGCTGGAGGTGGGATAGGGCGAGGGGAGCTTTGTCTGAGTTTGTCAATTTTGTCTTTGAAGAAGGTGGCGAAGTCGTCAGTGGAGATGAGGGGTGAGGGAGGAGGTGCAGGGGGACGAAGTAAAGAGTTGAATGTTTTGAAGAGTTGTTTGGGGTTGTGAGACCAGGAGGTTATTAGGGAGGAGAAGTAGACTTGTTTTGCGGAGTCGAGGGCAGTCTTGAAGGTATTGAGGGAACGCTTGTATTAGGTGAAGTGCTCTGCGGAGTAGGATTTCTTCCATTTCTGCTCGGCTGCCCTAGTCGTCCGTCGGAGTCTTTTGGTGAGGGAGACTGAGGTTGAGAGTGGGAGGAAACCGGCAGGAGGAGGAGACGGAGGGTGAGAAAAGTTAGTGTTAAAAAAAGCAGCTAAATAACACAAAAATGTTACTTCCAAAATGTCGGTGACAGGAAGAGGTTAAATTTACTTTCTGAGTTAAAAGTAGGAAAATCAAAAATTTTTGTTAAATTCTAGTAATTTTGAAATAAATAATATTAGGAAGTAAAAAATGGAACAAAAATGCACAAACTACTGGAAAAGATAATTTGAAGAACTTGGATATGGTCGTATCACCATGAAAGCATCATTCATCAATCTGGCTTCTAAGCTGTTACATTTCCTAAAGTTACTTAATTAATGTAGAGTAATGTAGAGATGATTCGTTATTGTCCACTCAGGGACTAATTAATACATGATACATGTCTTATTAGCGGTCCTGCGCCTCGGTCCCTGTGGATCCTCTTGATAACGAGCCTTAATAGACTGATGTATCAATGGAATCATCGGAGACCTGATAATGATAATTGTTCTTACTCATTTGCAGAAATGTATTGTACATCAAGAGATACTAAGAAATAAATGTTATATCTGTCACTGTGAAATCACTGAACCGACCAATCAAAGTTCAGAAAGTAAAGGAGTGAAACTGAATACCAGAGACAATTTGTAATTGCGGTAAAATTGACGTAAGAGATATCTTCGGTTTAGTAGAGTTTGGTATTTTTTTAGTAGTTGATCCAATGAGGTAATGGGAATGGTCAAGTTTACTTCAATAATTCTGTTAAAGTGAACCCGTCAGGACGACTTGAGTACTGAAAGCAGCAGAGATATGACGGGATATGGGCGGTCATTATGGGACAATTAGGACCCCTGCCAATGCCAAGAATATAAGAGTCTCAGTGCCAGCCAGCAATGAAAGTGTCACGTTGGGCGGACAATGAGGGGTAAAAGGAGACCCTGATGCTAAGGGCAAAGGGAAGATGGTGACCCCTAGAAACACTAGCGCTGACACCTGGCTCTCCTAACAACCCTTACAGTCTCCACAACTGTTGCCGATCAGGATACCTCTTCCCTGTCTGCCCTCAACTAAGACACTTAGGTATCAGACAGAGTGGACACAGCTAAAGAGAAACACCAAAGAAACAAACAAAGGGCAGAGGGAGAAACACTTGGCTGAAACTACACAGGAGGTCCACAATGCACTGCTGAGCCAGGAAGCAACACCAACTCCAAACATGCTATCACCAGCAATGCATCATGGGAACCAAGGGGTATAAATAGAGACAGCTGAAGGTAGGCAGGAGACCAGCTGGGTCCTAGTGACCTCCAGCTATCACCAAGCAGAGAAATACCTCTTAAAGGGAAAGAATCAGAATTCATGAATTTGGCTCTTTGACCAGATGCTGCAACCTTCTGCAAGTGGCCTCAACAGCCTCGTCCGTGCCTGCTGATACACCCGTCACAGAAAGGTTAGCTCCTCTGTGCTCTCTCCCACACTCTCTGCCAAGCTTCTTTGGAATTAAGTGTTTTGGGTCACCTGGTGGGGTGGATTCTCCAATCCCAAGGTCTGTGTGGGTACATGTGCAATGGACATTGGTGCAGCAGGCAGGTGTGACATGCGGGAAGTAGAAGCACTGGAGGCCACAGGCAGAAAGGAGACTGGGAAGCAGGCAGCAGAGGTACTGAAAGTTAGAGGTAGACAGGAGACTGGGAAGCAGGTGGCAGAGGTCTGGAGGCTGCAGGCAGACACGACTCAAGAACACTAAGGGTCCGTTCACATGTTGCGTTTTTTTTGAGGAGCCGTATTTCCAGTGAAATGTTGTGACGTTTGACATCCCAGCCAAGTCAATTTCCAAATTTAGCATTCAGACGCTCCGTTTTTTATGAGGATCCGTTTTCACTGGAAAGCGGATCCTCAAAAAGAATGAACATGTCAACTCTTTGGCGTTCTTCCTGATCCGCTTTTCCATTGCCCCCATTATAGAATGGGCTAAAAAAAAAATGGATCATGAAAAATGCACTGTGTGAATGGTGTTTTTTTTTTAAAAAGAGGATCCGTTTTGCGGATCCTCAAAAAAAGCTGCAAAAACTCAACGTGTGAACATAGTCCAGGCATACAATCACATGGGAGCACGCCGGGCAAAGCCAGACGAGAAGCACAACAGCGGTCAGCAGAGGGAAGCAAAGCCCGGACCCGGGACAGGAGTGTAACATTAAATGTATCCACAACACTTCAGATTTTATCAATTATTTACAAACAACCAAACCTTCCGACAAAATAAAACTTCACGCCCCTCCAGTTTCCCATCGGATATATTTTATCCCTCCCTACAAATATTGATGTAACGAGTCACAATAGTGTTACATAATTATGTAGACAGATTTCCAGGACAGCACTTACAATATTCTGAGAGAATGTGGACACAAGCCACAGGTGAGAATTAATTTCCAATTTATACATATTGTAGGCAATTTTACATAGTAAATGTCCTGTACATATATGAACATGTAACATAACTTATCTTCATCTTGGTATATAATTCAAAAAGGAACATTGATGAGATTAAAAGTCCTATGTGATATTCCTCAATTATTATTATTATTGTTTATTTGTATAGTATAATTAAATCCATGGTGCTGTACATGAGAAGGGGTTACATACACAATTATAGATATAGTTTCCAGTAAACAAATTAACAATGACAGACTGGTACAGAGGGGAGAGGACCCTGCCCTGGGGGCTTACATTCTACAGGATAATGGGGAGGAGACAGTAGGTCGGGGGAGCAGCAGCTCCAACGGTGGTGGCGAGGCGGCAGCTCCGGTGATGAGGTGGCAGCTGTGGTGGTGAGGCGGCAGCTGTGGTGGTAGTGGTGGTGAGGCGGCAGCTCCGGTGATGAGGTGGCAGCTGTGGTGGTGAGGCGGCAGCTGTGGTGGTAGTGGTGGTGAGGTGGCAGCTCTGGTGGTGAGGTGGCAGCTCTGGTGATGGTTGAGGTGGCAGCTCTGGTGGGAGTGGTGAGGGGCTGCTCTGGTGATGAGGTGGGAGCTGTGGTGTAGTGGTGGTGAGGTGGCAGCTCTGGTGATGGTGGTGAGGTGGCAGCTCTGGTGGGAGTGGTGAGGCGGCTGCTCTGGTGATGAGGTGGCAGCTGTGGTGGTGAGGTGGCAGCTGTGGTGGTGGTGGTGAGGTGGCAGCTCTGGTGATGGTGGTGAGGTGGCAGCTCTGGTGGTGGTGGTGAGGCAGCTGCTCTGGTGATGAGGTGGCAGCTGTGGTGGCGAGGTGGCAGCTGTGGTGGTGGTGGTGAGGTGACAGCTCTGGTGGTGAGGTGGCAGCTCTGGTGGTGAGGTGACAGCTCTGGTGGTGAGGTGACAGCTCTGGTGGTGAGGTGGCAGCTCTGGTGGTGGTGGTGAGGTGGCCGCTCTGGTGGTGGTGGTAAGGTGGCCACTCTGGTGGGGGTGGTGAGGTGGCAGCTCTGGTGGGGGTGGTGAGGTGACCGCTTTGGTGGTGGTGAGGTGGCAACTCTGGTGGTGGTGAGGTGGCAGCTCTGTTGGTGCTGGTGAGGTGGCAGCTCTGGTGATGAGGTGGCAGCTGTGGTGGTGGTGAGGTGGCAGCTGTGATGCTGGTGGTGGTGAGGTGGCTGCTCTGGTGGTGGTGGTGAGGTGGCAGCTCTGGTGGGGGTGGTAAGGTGGCATCTCTGGTGGGGGGGTGAGGTGACCGCTTTGGTTGTGGTAGTGATGTGGCAACTCTGGTGGTGGTGAGATGGCAGCTCCAGTGGTTGAGGTGGCAGTATGGTCATTGCAGGCTGTAGCCTTCCTGAAAAGATGGGTTTCCAGGTTCTGTCTAAAGGATCCGAGGGTGGTGGATAATCAGACCTGGTGGGGCAGAGGGGTGCAGAATTCCAGAGGATAAGGGATATTCGGGAGAAGTGTTGGAGGCAATTGGGTGAGGAACAAATAAGTGAGGATGAGAGCAGGAGATCTTGAGAGGATCGAAGATTACGTGAGGGAAGATATTAGGAGATTAGTAAAAGAAATATATGGAGGAGACAGGTTATGGTCAGTGTTAGTAGCTTGAACTGGATTCGTTGAGGAATTGGGAGCCAGTGGAGGGATTTGCAGAGGGGAGAAATGGGAGGAGAGAGGAGAGAGGAGGATTAGTCGGGCAGCAGAGATGAGGACAGACTGGAGAGGTGCAAGAGTGTTAGCAGGGAGGCCACAGAGGAGGAGGTTGCAGTAATCAAGGCAGGAGATGATGAGGGCATGTACTAATATTTTATTAGATTGAGAGCTGAGGAAAGGACGGATTCTGGATATATTTTTGAGCTGGAGGCAACAGGAGGTGGCGAGAGTTTAGATGGCCGGTGTGAAGGACAGGTTAGAGTCAAGGGTTACTTCGAGGCAGTGGATTTCAGGTGTGGGAGAAAGCGTGATGCCATTTACCAATATAGATAGATCGGGTAGGGAAGATACATGAGATGGAGGAAAGATGATGAGTTTGGATTTCTCTATATTGAGTTTTAGGTAGCGAAAGGAGATGAAGGAGGATATGACTGATAGACACTCCGGGACTCTGGACAGCAGAGAGGTAGATCTGACTGTCGTCAGTGTACAGGTGATACTGGAAGCCATGGGACTGTATGAGTTGTCCCAAACCAAGGGTATAGATGGAGAAAAGTAGGGGCCCCAGGACAGAGCCTTGAGGGACCCCAACAGAGAGGGGATGAGGTGAGGAGGTCGTGTGGGAGTGGGAGATGCTAAATGTACGGTCAGAAAGGTATGAGGAGATCCAGGAGAGGGCAAGGTCAGTGATACCAATGGAAGAAAGAATCTGTAATAGGAGGCAGTGGTCGACTGTGTCGAAGGCAGAGGACAGGTCGAGAAGGAGGAGGATGGAGAAGCGTCTGTTACCTTTGGCTGTGAGTATATCATTAGTAATTTTGGTCAGGGCAGCACCTACTTCGGAGATTTGTCAGGTCTCCACCCCGGCCACTCATGGAGATACAATGACTTATTGAGCTATTCCTGAATGAGACACAAGGTACCACTTCATCGTCTCCATTCTTCCATTCTAGGCTTGGATGGATCTATCCACCTTTAAACAGTATCGTAATACAATGGAGTTGTCGTTGAAAAGCCGCCTTCACGTCTTTGTTCTTCAAGCTGTAGATGACTGGATTCAGCATGGGGACTACGGCCGTATTGAATAATGCTAAAAGTCTATTGGACTTGAAGGTCCCAACCGGAGTCAGATACTGACAGACGAGACTTGAGTAATGAAGACCTACTACCGTCAGATGGGAAGAACAGGTGTAAAACGCCTTAGATCTCCCACGACTAGACTGTATTCTTATTATGGTGGTAATAATGAACACATAAGAGATGAAGGTTAGAAGAAATGGGGTGAAGGTTGACAGCAGGACCCCCTCGGTGAATATCAGTAATTGTAGCACTGACGTTTCACTACAGGTAATATCAATCAATGGCATGATGTCACAGAAGAAATGGTTAATGACGGGAGACGTGTAACAAGTGAACCTTGCAAGAATAATCATGGCAGGTAACACTTGTAAAAGACTGATTGTCCAACAGAAGGAAGCTAAAGCTGCGCAGAACCTAGTGTTCATCACAGTCATATAATGTAGCGGGTAACAGATGGCGACGTACCGGTCATAGCTCATAGCCGATAGAATTATCAACTCATTGCCAGATAGCCAGGAAAAAACACACACCTGAACCATACAGGCAATGAAAGAGATGGCGTTACTGCCTGCTATGATCATAGTGGGGACCTTATGTAAGGTGACTATGGAGGAACAAAGGTCTAATACCGAAAGGTTACACAAAAAGAAGAACATGGGAGTGTGGAGCAAAGAGTCCAAGAAGACCAAGAGAAGGATGGTGGAGTTACCACCAAACATGATGAGATAAATGACCAGAACCAATGAAGAGACCAAAGCCCGGAGCTCCGGAACATCGGAAAACCCTTGTAAGATAAAGTAACGCACCATCGTCTGATTCTTCACATCCATAGACAGATATTGGTGGGGCTCCGGGAGGATGATGACCCTATATTATAAGTAAGAACTTTGTATGAGAGGTGATACAATCTAATGTAATACATATGTCCGGACACTGATCTACGAGCTCCACCAAACAGTGGTAGCAGCTCCGGCAATTATCAGTATTTATAGAAATCTCAGTCTCCAGACGAGCCCCATAACAAGTCCATGATGGATTGTGCTCCCTCGTGACCAGTTATTGGTTTGCTGATTATTATTTAATATCTATCACTGCAAAATACAGGAGCATCTCAATGACATAGAATATCATCATAAAGTTCATTTATTTCAGTAATTCAATACATAAAGTGACACACATCTATTATATAGAGTCATTACACACAGAGGGATCTATGTCATGTGTTTATTTCTGTTAATGTTGATGATTAATGAAAACCCAAAGGTCATGATCTCATTATTGTGACCACTCCCCTTCCCTTTAAATAGATCCATTCCCTGATGGACGTATCTATTCTGACCACCATGGGGTGAGGACGTTTGTAGTGTCTGCTGGTGATTCTGCTGCTGAGGTTTGTCGGAGCCGTGTCATCTGCAGTGTATCCTTTATTGTCTATGTCCCCCTGTCTGTCTACCTTCCCCTGTGTTGGACTACTGTAGAAGTGGAGTCTAGTGTACTCACTGGCGTGAGTGAGGGTGAGTGGAGAGACAGCTCAGGGAGTAGGGGCATGACTGTGGCGAGGGGAAGGACCTGCTTAGGGACGTTAGGGAAGCTCAGGGGTAGACACAGGTTAGTGTCAGGAGGTGTCCCATCTCACACTCCCTATCATCACAGTCTTCCTCTTCCTTTACATCTGTTGTAATCTCTAGGGTGCGCTGGACATCCCCTAAGTCAGTGCATGACAACAGGACTCCCCTTCAGCGCTGGGCCACAAACTCAAAGTTTAATGACCAGGCTCTTCACCATGGGTTTTGTACTGGACTTTCTGACCTAATTAAGGACTTGTTAGTGCAGTTTCCTTCTCCTATACTCCTTGCCTCATTCATGCTTCTGGCAATTCGTCTTGATCGGCTCTTATAGGAGCCCACGGCTGACTCTGCACATCCACCTAACACTTTGGCAACTCTTACCCTTACTGAGGAGCCCATGCAGGCTGGAATAGCTCATTCCTATCAACAACAAAGGGTCAGAAGACACAAAACAAGATAATGGTTGCCAATGTGGAGAGTCCGGATGTCAAAATGACCCTCACACAAAGATTATGATTGTCCCATTGATCGGGTACCTAACTCCTGAAAACATGCACTATTGGCAACCCTTGTGGACTGGAGTTGGGACCTCTGCTCTAAGGCCTCTTCTTAATCAGGTTAATAATGACACAACCTCTGAACACACACATATAAACAGATGAAGGGTTAGGTGCGCAGAGCATAGTGGTCAGTGTTGGGAGGGGGAAGAGCAGCTGGGGCAGTATCAGCATTCAGAGATAAGAAGCACAATAGATTTATTGTCCTTTAATTGGTGGTCTGGTCCTGGATTTGAAGATTCCTCAATTGATGTAAAAAGACATAAATCCATGTGACACTTTTAATTCCTGCTCTGAATGTATCAAAGGTCATCATCAATTAGTATTCCCAAATTCTCCTGTCTCTTTGGGATTTGAAATGACCTTTCAATACTAGTATTTTCATATCCATTATGGTGTGTCAGGGCTACAGGTAGATATGTCCTTCTTTCTTTTATTGTGTGGCGATGAGACTTCATCCTAGTTCTCAGAATTTGTGTCATTATTAAGCCTGATTAAGAGACCTTACAGTCTGGAAAGCTGCTATTTATTACCATCTTCTCAGTTCGCCATTAAAAGGTATCAACCACTGAGGACTCTCAGATTCTAATAGATTTCTGGTGTAAGGTTCACCACAACTAATCATGAATTGCACTATCTGTGTCATCATGCCCACATTCTGTAACAGTCCCACCCCAGCTGCTCCTAGGTAAAAATGCCAAAGGTTGTAAAAATTGTGTGGCATCTCACCAACGATGTCAAAACGATGTCCTAACGACCGCGCGCCCCTGAGATCGTTAGTGAGCTCATTTCAACATTGAAGCGTGTAACAGTACCTTTAGAGCCATGCTATCACAAGGTACTTCATCTCTCACTCAACTGCGTAGCCCTTGAAATGTAATGTATTCATTGCTAAATTAGCCATGGCCCAGTCACAGACCTGGGAATACAATATTTACATTGAAGGCTGTCTTGGAAATCTGACCTCAAGCCTAATGGCCACTTTACACACACCAACTTATCTGTCCAACTTCTGACCAACTTACTGGTTGCAGTGAAATCATGGACACATTGTTCTATTTGTACACAGCACAAAATGGAGCAATGTGTCCATGATTTCACTGCAAGCAGTAAGTTGGTCAGAGTTGGACAGATAAGTTGGTGTGTGTAAAGTGGCCCTAAAACCTATAAAAGGTCTTGCAGGCAAAGAAATGTTGTTCGCAGATGGGGCAGTTGATGTACTGCTGTGATCCACATTTCATTTCTCCCTCCCCCAGGAAGCAGAAGATAATGCTAGACTGGAATGTTTAGGTATTTCTGTTTTTCTCCCATTTTATTTTATATCTGTTTTGCATATGTGTATGTCCTTTTTATTTTCTATATCTTTTTATGGTAAGCACTGTACATTTTTATATTAAAAATGAAAACTTTAATCAATTTGATCCTTGTATCCTCTAAAAAATCCATACCCTTGCATAGGGTGTGTGTGACCCTGTTGATCGTCAGAGAGTAGCATATTTTGAGAACTCATCATTCAGTGTGTTTAATGAGTGGTGGCAGCGTGTTATGTAGCTGAGATGTGTGGACTGTGTCATGGTGTGATTGATGCTCACTTTATAGCCTAGAACAGGGATTGAGTTAGAGGAGACAGATTAACCCTTGCAGGCACACCACAAGTCACATGCTGAGAATGGGTACATGACAGACCTGTTAGTATAATTGTAATGTGTAGGTGCACTTATGCACTGTGGCCGTTAACAGACACAGATAACCTAGAATAAAAACATAATGCGTGACACGTTGTAGTAAGTAAATAAATAGTAAAACTTGTAAAAACCATATGGAACTTTGTTGACTTTTTTTTTCAGTCAAAAAGGCGTAAAAGTCATCCAACCATGACGAGGTGTACCCAATCGTGACGGTCCCTAATTCTGGTAACTCAGAGTAAGACTGTCGCACCGGAGGATTCTCCGATGGGCCCAGGCACTGGTGTGGCTCCCCTGCAGGTCCAGTCACCACGTAGGTACTGCACCTTAACCAGAGGTGTGGTACCCCCAACCCTGGTAAGGAGGGGACACTACCCGGTACCCACACACCCCATGCTCCACTAGTCACTCCAGACCAGAGAGGTGGGGAGACTGATCAAACCCCCATCCCTGGCTGGAGATGGGGCTAAGAAAGGAAGTGGCAAGTCAGTCAGAGGGATGAGTGAGAGGAGTGGAGAAGGAAGGAGCACAAAAGTGGAGCACCAGTGAGAGCAGAGAAGGGCTGAGACCCAGAGGACTGGAGCTGGAGGAGCTCGTCCCGGTGAAGGAGCCAGGCAGGAGCTCCAGAGAAGGAAGGGGCCCCAGAGGGACAGGAAGGGAGAAATCTACCCGTGGGGCTCGCATCCATTGCCGGTCGCAGGCAAGTGGAGGGACCAGGGCCGTAGAGGGTCACTGGGCCCAGACTAGTAGAGGGAACTTGAGGCCTCAGCTAGCCAACCGGAGGTTACTGCATCTCCAGAAGCAACAGCCAAATCCATGTCATTCGGTGGTCAGATAGGGCCAAAGGGGACAGAGAGAACGTAGCCCGGTAGGGTTCGTGGCCACTGGCGCAGGACACTGGGTGTGAGGTGCAGGGCAGGTGGCAGAGAGCCAGCACGAGAGAGACGACCCGGAAAAGGTACACAGAATGGGGTGCCGCCTAGGTGTTTTCCAGTTTACCTGGGAGTGACTGGACCCCTGGCTCGTAGGCCACAGCACCCGGCTGAACGCTGCCACCTGAGAATCGTGAGTGAACGAGTGAAACTGCACCAGCTGTGCCCTTGAATCATTCCGGTGTTCTCCGCCCTGCACTGCAACCTTATTACTATCTACACATTGACTTTCACACCTGCCCTGGGGTACCGCTCCACCTACGTGGAGCAACAACATCTAGCTGCACCGTCATCTGTCCCGGAGGTCTGAACTGCAGCTTTGGCCATCCCTGGCCGAGCACCGTAGGTGGCGTCACAACCTTTATCCCCAAAACCATAATGTCCCTGAACTTTTATTGACCCCGCCAGGGTCACAGAGCCGGGTCTCGGCCCCTGTGACTCCCCAGCAGTACTGTAGACCGGTTCCGAGTACCCCACGGCCTTGGGGGCGTGTCACTGGCACCTGCTGGCACCACATATAGGACCTGGCATGTAAATGATGGCAAAAGATTTTCTGAAAGGTGGCACTCATCAATGCAAAAAAAGTCAACCTTCATCAAATGTTAAGAGGCCGTGCAGGAGGGAGAGGAGGTGCAGGCTGCGTCCAGGATGAAGGCTGTTTCATGCACACCTGCACTTCAACGGGTCCTGGACGTAGCCTGCATCTCCTCTCCTTCCTGCACGGCCTCTTAACATTTGATGAAGGTTGAAGATTTTTTCGCCTAGGTTAATGAATAAAGTGACACACACATATTATATAGAGCCATTATACACAGAGGGATCTATGTCATGTGTTTATTTCTGTTAATGTTGATGATTAATGAAAACCCAAAGGTCATTATCTCAGAATATTAAAGGGTCTGAGAGATAAAATATGACCTAAATATGTATGAGGCTTCACCTTGTGTGGTTGTGAGAGTCACAACCACTATAAAAGCAGATCACGGCTGCTGCAGTCCCCAGCGTGGTGCATATAGAGGAGGGAGGATGAAGGGTTATTAAACACCGCGCTGCCGTATTCCACCAGACAGCAAAGGGTGAATATAATATTGATTTATTAGTCAACGCGTTTCAGGCCTCCCAGAAACATGGCAATATCATATTAATTTTTGATTCCTCAATATGTAAAGATATGGATTCTCACATGCGCTGCTGATTAATGACAATCAGGATCTTTCATGATGTGTGCCCTCAAGAAATAGCGAGTGAGCTACGAAACGCGTAGGCCAATAAACCTTCATGAAAGATCCCGATTATCATTATTGATCAGCAGGGCATGTGAGAATCTATATCTTTACATATTGAGGAGTTTTTATTGGACGTGGACATGTGCGGCAACCATTGTTTGAGCGAGTATAGTGGTTGTGACTCTCACAACCATTAGGACGATCTTCTCTTATATATGTGAAATAAGACCCTATTTTGCGCTGTTTTCAGACTGGTTTTTGATGATATTCTAATTCACTGAGATGCACTAGTACTTTGTACAAGAAAGTGTTCTGTGTATTTAATGTGCCCCCAAGATAAAGGTCGGACCCCCCCCCCCTGATATAGAGCATCTCTGGGTCAAGACAGAAGGAGCTGTTGGCAGCATAAATGATATTTATGTGAGACAAGAATTCTAAGTCTAAATTAAAAAGTCCAAACTTTGCTTAAAACTATGAAGATTGGTAACATTAGCCCCTCCTTGGGTGAGTTCTTCCAGACTTTCATTTACTACTTATGATCTCTATACCTTTAGCTCTAGAAGAAAAACACAAACACTTTCCAATTCTTTGTTCCTCGGGGGCGTCGCCCTCGTGGGACCTTTCTCTGTTGTAGAAGATTATAAAATCCCAGATCCCGGAGAGATTGTACAGAATGGATTTACTCATTCAGGTAGGTGAGATCAGGCTGCTCACCGGTGATGTACACTGCTTCTCCGGCAGGTCGAGCGCTGATACATATTAATGTTCTATATTTCCAGTGATGATGAGATTCATCTCAGATTCCCTACAGCTCCGGCTGACCTGAGCGTCTGTGCCCGGTATCTGTAGCACCAGTCAGGTTGGACGTAGCCCCCAACTCACTGTCTATGTCACATACAGGACACCCACACAATACACAATGCAGCTGAGACCAAAAGGCAAGGTCCAATCTGTAGCACTCAGAACATGATACCACCGTACCACATTATATATCTTTTTTTCAGACTATAAGACGCACCTAGATTCTAGAGGCAGAAAATAGGAAAACAGTTTGGAAGCAAAACATGTAGACATGATGCAGTGTTATAGGGGGATCTGCTACTAAGACTGTTATGGGGGTAATGTCCCTTAATTCTGTACTAATATCCCCAATCCTGGGACCCCTTCCAAAGTATATATGTCCCCCATCCTGGTATGTATGTCCCCACCCTGTATATAAGATCCCCATCCTGGTATATATGTCCCCTAGCCTATATGGTAAGCCCTCCTGGTATATATTCCCATCTGGAGCCTTATTGGTATATATGCCCATAATCCTGGTATATATGGCTCTATCCTGGTATATATGTCCTCTATTCTGTTATATATTCCACAAACTGAAATATATATGTCTCTCAACCTGGTATATATAATCCCTATCCTGGTATATATATGTCCACATCTAGATATATATCTCCCCCATCCTGATATATGTCCCATCTTGTATATATGTCCTCATCCGGGTGAATATGTTCCTCATCCAGGTATATATGTCCTCATCCAGGTATATATGTTCCCCATCCAGGTATATATGTCCTCTCTTCTGTTATACACTGATTCCTTGGTTTTCGTTGATAATCCGTACGAAAACTATCAATGAAAACCGAGCAACGATTTCCAAAGGAAACAATGTAAAATCAATTAATTAATTTTAGACACAGCAATATACCTACAAAAAACATATTATAGAGAATAAAGAGCAGCTAATGCTAGAATCACTCAGAGATGACTATAAAATGAACATGAAAGACTGATGTAAAGAAAAAACATTTAAACACTCTTTTTGGGGTATGGAAGGGAGAGAGAGGGGAGAGAGGGGAGAGATGGGAGAGAGGAGAGAGGGAGAGAGGGGAGGAGAGGGGCGCATATATGATTTTTTGGAAAGGGGATCACATGATTCACCATTTTTTTATTGCAAAATTAGCAGCCATGTCACGTATGCCCACCAACGAAAACCGAGGCATTTTTAATTGAAAAAAATCAAAAACTGAACAAAGCCGATGTCAACGCAAACAGAAGTATCACTGTGTATGTCCCTCATTCTGATAGATATATGTCCCTCACCCTGGTATATATGATCCCCATCCTGGTATATATGTTTGTAATACTGGTATATATGTTCCCCATCCTGGTATATATGTCCCTCATCCTGGTATATATGTTCCCCATCCTGGTATATATGTTCCCCATCCTGGTATATATGTTCCCCATCCTGGTATATATGTTCCCTATCCTTGTTTATGTTGTAATACTGTATATGTCCCCATCCTGGTATATATGTTCCCCATCCTGGTATATATGTTCCCATCCTGGTATATATGTTCCCCATCCTGGTATATATGTTCCCTATCCTTGTATATATGTTTGTATACTGGTATATATGTTCCCAACCTGGTATATATGTCCCTCATCCTGGTATATATGTTCCCCATCCTGGTATATATGTTCCCCATCCTGGTATATATGTTCCCCATCCTGGTATATATGTTCCTCATCCTGGTATATATGTTCCCCATCCTGGTATATATTTTCCCATCCTGGTATATTTGTCCCCAATCTGGTATATATGTTCCCCATCCTTGTATATATGTTTGTAATACTGGTATATATGCCCCCCATTCTGGTATATATGTCCCCATCCTGGTATATATGTCTCTAATACTGGCATATATGTCCCCCATCCTGGTATATATGTCCCATCCTGGTATATATTTCTCTAATACTGGTATATATGATCTCCAACATGGTATATATGTCCCCCATCCTGGTATATATGTCTCTAATACTGGCATATATGTCCCCCATCCTGGCATATATGTCCCCCATCCTGGTATATATGTCCCAATCCTGGTATATATGATCTCCAACATGGTATATATGTCTCTAATACTGGTATATTAGGGATGGGCGAGTACCATACTATTCGGAATCGCTATACCCGCAGGAGTAGGTCTTGGTACTCGCTACTCGTTGCGAGTATAGCGATTCCGAGTACTTTTGCAGTGTATCTATTGATACACTGCAAAAGTCCTGTAAAAGAGAGGAAAAGTGGTTAAAAAATAAAAAAATCGGATACTCACCTTATCCGACGGCTGTACCGGGACCGGCCGATGCACATCTATTCATGTTAAAGGACCTTACACTCTCCCAGCCAATCAGATGGCTGGGAGAGATCTGGCCAATCAGATGCCGCCACGTCATAATGACGTGATCGCTAACGGCCACCTGATTGGCTAGATGGAAAGGTCCTCGGTGTACCTGAGAGGACCTCTCCATCTGGCCAATCAGGTGGCTGCTAGCGATCACGTCATTGTGACGTGGCGGCATCTGATTGGCCAGATCTCTCCCAGCCATCTGAATGGCTGGGAGAGTGTAAGGTCCTTTAACATGAATAGATGTGCATCGGCCGGTCCCGGTACAGCCGTCGGTTAAGGTGAGTATCCGATTTTTTTATTTTTTAACCACTTTTCCTCTCTTTTACAGGACTTTTGCAGTCTATCTATTGATACACTGCAAAAGTACTCAGTACTTGCTACTCCCGAGTAATCCTAATTTACTGGGCGAGTAGCGAGTATACGAAGACCGATACTATTCGGCGAGTTCCGAATAGTAGCGAGTATACTCGCCCATTCCTATGGTATATATGTTCCCCATCCTGGTATTTATGTCCCCCAGACCTCCTCGCCATCTGGGATCCCTCTGGGAACAGGGTGAGTTGGGGAACCCCAGTCTAAGGGTCAGACTAACTACCCTGAACGCCTTTGCCATCTTACCACCCTGTTCCTGCTTCCCTATCCGCTGTACCATCCCGTGACATTAGTGCTTGTGTCGCCTCCTGTTATATCGATGACTTGAGGCCTGTAAGGGTCAACCCTGACGCCATATTGTGGGGGACTATTTTCTGGGGTTTGCTCCTAAGGTTGGGGCCCACTGTGATATGTGGAGGATGCAGAGGACTGTAGCGCACTTCTATACGAGAGCTTGTTCACATTATATAAGTGGCTTCTGACTGAAGACCTAAAAAAAGGGGCCCAGCCGTCTCCACTGATGGGGCCACTTACTTTGATGGAGCAGATGGGGCCATTTTGTGCTCTGTCCGACCTTTGTTTTGTCTGTTTCTGCCTTTTTTGAAGAGGGAAGAAAAGTGACATCTTCTAGGCTTTTGTGCCCATCTGAGAAAGACAGAAACAGACGAAAATAAGGTCGGACAGAGCACAAAGTGGCTCCATCTGCTTCATTGAAGTCAATGGCCCTGTCCATCATTGAAGTCAATCGCCCTGTCCATCATTGAAGTCAATGACCCTGTCCATCATTGAAGTCAATGGCCCTGTCCATCATTGAAGTCAATGGCCCTGTCCATCATTGAAGTCAATGGCCCTGTCCCTCATTGAAGTCAATGGCCCTGTCCATCATTGAAGTCAATGGCCCTGTCCATCATTGAAGTCAATGGCCCTGTCCATCATTGAAGTCAATGGCCCTGTCCATCATTGAAGTCAATGGCCCAGTCCCTCATTGAAGTCAATGGCCCTGTCCCTCATTGAAGTCAATGGCCCTGTCCACTGAGACACCTGAATCCCGTTTTTCACTCTTCAGATGGAGCCACTAACGCGAGGTAAGGACCCGAATTGAACTTGTAAAGATTATTACAATGGATTGAAGTATAGAAACCTGAAAATTGTTATGGACTTAAGAGAGAAGTTACAATGTGGAGCTGACTAATGCTCACAGTAGGGGAGGGGAGAGGATCCTGTTTGAGAGGGCTCACAGTCTACAAGGGATGGGTGAGGATACAGTAGGTGAGGAGAGAGGACCCTGCCCACGAGGGCTCACAGTCTACAAAGGATGGGTGAGGATACAGTAGGTGAGGAGAGAGGACCCTGCCCATGAGGGCTCACAGTCTACAAGGGATGGGTGAGGATACAGTAGGTGAGGGGAGAGGACCCTACCCACAAGGGGTCACAACCTACAAGAGATGGGTGAGGATACAGTAGGTGAGAATAAAGGACCCTGCCCACAAGAGCTCACAGTCTACAAGGGATGGGTGAGGATACAGTAGGTGAGGAGAGAGGACCCGGCCCACAAGGGCTCACAGTCTACAAGAGATGGGTGAGGATACAGTAGGTGAGAATAGAGGACCCTGCCCATGAGGCTTACAGTCTACAAGGGATGGGTGAGGATACAGTAGGAGAGGGGAGAGGACCCTGCCCACGAGGGCTCACAGTCTACAAGGGATGGGTGAGGATACAGTAGGAGAGGAGTGAGGACCCTGCCCACGAGGGCTCACAGTCTACAAGGGATGGGTGAGGATACAGTAGGAGAGGAGAGAGGACTCTGCCCACGAGGGCTCACAGTCTACAAGGGATGGGTGAGGATACAGTAGGTGAGGAGAGAGGACCCTGCCCACGAGGGCTCACAGTCTACAAGGGATGGGTGAGGATACAGTAGGAGAGGGGAGAGGACCCTGCCCACGAGGGCTCACAGTCTACAAGGGATGGGTGAGGATACAGTAGGTGAGAATAGAGGACCCTGCCTATGAGGCTTACAGTCTACAAGGGATGGGTTAGGATACAGTAGGTGAGGAGAGAGGACCCTGCCCACGAGGGCTCACACTGTACAAGGGATGGGTGAGGTTACAGTAGGTGAGGAGAGAGGACCCTGCCCATGAGGGCTCACAGTCTACAAGGGATGGGTGAGGATACAGTAGGTGAGGAGAGAGGACCCTGCCCACGAGGGCTCACAGTCTAGAAGGGATGGGGGAGGATACAGTAGATGAGGAGAGAGGACCCTGCCCACGAGGGCTCACACTGTACAAGGGATGGGTGAGGATACAGTAGGTGAGGAGAGAGGACCCTGCCCACGAGGCTTACAGTCTACAAGGGATGGGTGAGGATACAGTAGGAGAGGGGAGAGGACCCTGCCCACGAGGGCTCACAGTCTACAAGGGATGGGTGAGGATACAGTAGGAGAGGAGAGAGGACCCTGCCCACGAGGGCTCACAGTCTACAAGGGATGGGTGAGGATACAGTAGGAGAGGAGAGAGGGACCCTGCCCACTAGGGCTCACAGTCTACAAGGGATGGGTGAGGATACAGTAGGTGAGGAGAGAGGACCCTGCCCACGAGGGCTCACAGTCTACAAGGGATGGGTGAGGATACAGTAGGAGAGGGGAGAGGACCCTACCCACGAGGGCTCACAGTCTACAAGGGATGGGTGAGGATACAGTAGGTGAGAATAGAGGACCCTGCCTATGAGGCTTACAGTCTACAAGGGATGGGTGAGGATACAGTAGGTGAGGAGAGAGGACCCTGCCCACGAGGGCCCACAGTCTACAAGGGATGGGTGAGGATACAGTAGGTGAGGAGAGAGGACCCTGCCCATGAGGGCTCACAGTCTACAAGGGATGGGTGAGGATACAGTAGGTGAGGAGAGAGGACCCTGCCCACGAGGGCTCACAGTCTACAAGGGATGGGTGAGGATACAGTAGGTGAGGAGAGAGGACCCTGCCCATGAGGGCTCACAGTCTACAAGGGATGGGTGAGGATACAGTAGGTGAGGAGAGAGGACCCTGCCCACGAGGGCTCACAGTCTACAAGGGATGGGTGAGGATACAGTAGGTGAGGAGAGAGGACCCTGCCCACGAGGGCTCACAGTCTACAAGGGATGGGTGAGGATACAGTAGGTGAGGGAGGAGGACCCTGCCCACAAGGGCTCTCTGTCTACAAGAGATGGGTGAGGATACAGTAGGTGAGGGGAGAGGACCCTACCCACAAGGGGTCACAGCCTACAAGGGATGGGTGAGGATACAGTAGGTGAGAATAAAGGACCCTGCCCACAAGAGCTCACAGTCTACAAGGGATGGGTGAGGATACAGTAGGTGAGAATAGAGGACCCTGCCCATGAGGCTTACAGTCTACAAGGGATGGGTGAGGATACAGTAGGAGAGGGGAGAGGACCCTGCCCACGAGGGCTCACACTGTACAAGGGATGGGTGAGGATACAGTAGGTGAGGAGAGAGGACCCTGCCCATGAGGGCTCACAGTCTACAAGGGATGGGTGAGGATACAGTAGGTGAGGAGAGAGGACCCTGCCCACGAGGGCTCACAGTCTAGAAGGGATGGGGGAGGATACAGTAGATGAGGAGAGAGGACCCTGCCCATGAGGGCTCACACTGTACAAGGGATGGGTGAGGATACAGTAGGTGAGGAGAGAGGACCCTGCCCATGAGGGCTCACAGTCTACAAGGGATGGGTGAGGATACAGTAGGTGATGAGAGAGGACCCTGCCCACGAGGGCTCACAGTCTACAAGGGATGGGTGAGGATACAGTAGATGAGGGGAGAGGACCCTACCCACAAGGGGTCACAGCCTACAAGGGATGGGTGAGGATACAGTAGGTGAGAATAAAGGACCCTGCCCACAAGAGCTCACAGTCTACAAGGGATGGGTGAGGATACAGTAGGTGAGAATAGAGGACCCTGCCCATGAGGCTCACAGTCTACAAGAGATGGGTGAGGATACAGTAGATGAGGAGAGAGGACCCTGCCCACGAGGGCTCACAGTCTACAAGGGATGGGTGAGGATACAGTAGGTGAGAATAGAGGACCCTGCCCACGAGGGCTCACAGTGTACAAGGAATGGGTCAGGATACAGTAGGAGAGGGTAGAGCTGGTCGTGCGGCGATTTAGTAGACTGAGGATCATTGCAGGTTTAGGCTTGTCGGAGGAGGTGAGTCTTCAGGTTCCTTTTGAAGGTTTCCATTTTGGGTGAGCGTCTGATGTGTTGAGGTAGAGAGTTCACGAATATGGGGGAAGCACGGGAGAAGTATTGTATGCGGTTGTGGGCAGAAGAGATAAGAGGGGAGTAGAGCAGGAGATCTGGAGAGGATTGCAGGTTACTTGCAAGTAAGTACCGGGAGACCACGTCAGACATGTGTGGAGGGGACAGGTTGTGGATGGCTTTGTATGTAATAGGTAGAGTTTTGAACTGGAGCCTCTGGGCAATGGGAAGCCAGTGAAAGGCTTGGCAGAAAGGAAAGACTGGGGAATAGAGAGGGGACAAGCGGATTAGTCATGCAGCAGAGTTTAGGATTTTAATGGTACAAGAGTGCTAGAGGGGAGGCTGGAAAGTAGAAGGTTGCCATAGTCGAGGCGGGAGATGATGAGGGCATGCACAAGTGTTTTTGCAATTTTCTGGTCAAGGAATATACGAATCTGGGAAATATTTTGGAGTTGGAGTCGGCAGGAGGTAGCAAGGGCTTGGATATGTGGCTTGAAAGAGAAGGCAGAGGATCACCTCGAGGCACCGAGCATGCGGAGATCAGTGAAGGTTGAGTTATGACTTGTCTTAGAGTGTTGGTTTAGGGTCAACCTCACTCCATGATCATCTCATAGGCTGCCATGTATCATCGTGTCTACATTCATTCTTGTTTGTCTTCTTTAATAAATCCAGATGGTATTAAAATGTCATTTTATCCTTTTCCAGAATTCAAACAACCTTGAACATGCGGCTTTCCATAACCGGACCCCCTTCACATATTTCATCATTATGGGGATTTCGCAGGTCCCCGAGCTCCAGGCCTTGGTTTTCCTCTTCGTCCTGATCTTATATCTCATAACGGTGACTGGCAACATGACCCTTCTTCTGCTCGTCTGCCTGGAGCCGCACCTTCACACCCCCATGTATTTCTTTTTAGGAAACTTATCCTTTCTGGATGTGTTTTGCTTGACGATCACTCTACATAAAATACTCCTGTCCTACATGTCTGGAGACAAAACAGTGTCCTTCACCAACTGTATGTCACAAATGTACATCTTCTCCTCCTTGACCTGCGACGAACTGTTGATACTGACGGCCATGAGTTACGACCGGTATGTGGCCATATGTAACCCCTTGCACTATCCCATGATCATGAACCGTGGGGTCTGTGTTCTATTGTCCACGGTCTGTTGGGCGTTGGGTTTCGTGGAGGTCGTACCCCACATGTGGCCATAGCTCGTTTTTCCTGCTACAAGTCCAATGAGATTAACCACTACTTCTGTGACATTTTGCCCATCATGAAGCTGTCTTGTAGTGACACCACCCTTCTGAGGCTCATTATATTCATCGAAGGTTTGCTCCTTGTGAGTTTCACCCCTTTCCTTCTGACCTTTATCTCCTACGTCTTCATTATTGCCACCATCCTCCGGATACGTTCCAGCTTGGGGAGACGTAAAGCCTTCTACACGTGTTCTTCGCACCTCACGGTGGTCATTGTCCTCTACGCGAGTCTCGTCTGCCAATATCTGCGACCAAGCTCGACGGACACTTTGGACTCCAACAAGCTTTTTTCCTTGTTTAACACGGCCGCGGTTCCCGTCTTAAACCCGTTTATTTATAGTCTGAAAAATAAAGATGTAAAGTCGGCGGCGAGAAAGCAGCTGAAATGGCTAATGACATAAGCAAAGTATTAACTTCATTCTCAAGGTGTCACGGGTGTATCAGGAGACACGGACGAAGATGTTGGCCAAACAACCACAATCTTGAGTTGTGTTTTTTCCCTTTAAGAGGTATGTCTCTGCTTGGTGATAGCTGGAGGTCACCAGGACCCAGCAGGTCTCCTACTTGCCGACCTTTCAGCTGTCTCTATTTATTCCCTTGCCTACCATGATACATTGCTGGTGATAGCGGAGATCACTACTTGACGACCTTTCAGCTGTCTCTATTTATACCTCTTGCCTACCATGATGCATTGCTGGTGATAGCTGGAGGTCACTACTTGCCGACCTTTCAGCTGTCTCTATTTATACCCCTTGCCTACCATGATGCATTGCTGGTGATAGCTGGAGGTCACTACTTGCCGACCTTTCAGCTGTCTCTATTTATACCTCTTGCCTACCATGATGCATTGCTGGTGATAGCTGGAGGTCACTACTTGCCGACCTTTCAGCTGTCTCTATTTATAACCCCTTGCCTACCATGATGCATTGCTGGTGATAGCTGGAGGTCACTACTTGCCGACCTTTCAGCTGTCTCTATTTATACCCCTTGGCTACCATGATGCATTGCTGGTGATAGCGTGTTTGGAGTTGGTGTTGGTCCTGGCTCAGCAGTGCATTGTGGACTTCCGGTGTAGTTTGCTGTCTGGTTTTCCTTTCAGCTAAGTGTTTCAAGTGTTTCTTCCTCTCCCCTTTGTTTGTTTCCCTTGTGTTTTCCTTTAGTTGTTAGCTGGGTTGACCAGTGTCCACCTCATTTGATCCCTAAGTAGTCTTAGTTGAGGGACAGACAGGGACGAGGTATCCTGATCGGCGACAGTTACGGAGACTATATAGGGTTGTTAGGAGAGTCAGGTGTCAGTGCTGGTGTTTCTAGGGGTCACCATCTTCCCTTTGCATCAGGGTCTCCTCCTTTTTCCCCTCGCCCCTGCGCTGGGACGCTGATCTTCATGCTTATAATATTACCATGGTGGACTCTTGTGGACTCCTGTGTGATTGTTGTGAGGACTGTATTTTTCAATTTTTTTATACCGGTCATTGATCATTTGTAGCACTGACCAATAAATGTTAAAATACACATTGTTCTGATTTTCTATTATTTCAGATTATGAAGTCATCCAGTAAAACGATCTAGGGCTATGAGTGATGGAGGTTAAAGTTTGCAATAAATTATGAACTATTGAAATAAATTGACTATGTGATATGATCATAATTCCTCAACTACTCATATTGCCCACAATTAGCTCAGTCAACAGTATGTTTGGTTGTTGTGGTGTCCATCCATGTTCATGAAGAAATGCCCAACGGCCATTGTAAACCAACGGGCCAAGTCACACAAGCAACATGCCCTCTCTCTTTTATAGGCAAGAAATCCATCAGGGTCTTCTCCAAGTCTAGATAGCCCCCATCAGGGTCCTCCCCCAAGCCTAGATAGGTACCACCAGGGTCTTCTCCAAGCCTAGATAGGACCACCAGGGTCTTCTCCAAGCCTAGATAGGACCACCAGGGTCTTCTCCGAAGCCTAGATAGGACCACCAGGGTCTTCTCCAAGCTAGATAGGACCACCAGGGTCTTCTCCAAGCCTAGATAGGACCATCAGGGTCTTCTCCAAGTCTAGATAGGTCCACCGGGGTCTTCTCCAAGTTAGATAGGACCACCAGGTCTTCTCCATTATCCTGATTCTATCAAGCCAGGCAGTGGGCAGATATTGTCCTGCTTAGATGTATGATAACGCTGATCTTATGCTTTAGGTTCTTTTATCAGGTTATTGCCAACATTATTACACCAGCATAAAATCAGTGCCGCCAGTAGAGTTAAAACTATTGCGTATCTCGTCCCTTGAAACCAGTGATGGAGGCTAAAAAAGCATAAAACTGGGAGAGTTCAAATATCTTCACATGTGTATATGAAACATGTATGTGGAAAACCGCACCCGTGTCATCCATGTTTTTCCAGTATGGTTAAAAAAAAAGAAAAATTTTTTACAAAGCTTCTCCTCTGCTAATGTTAAACACGCACAGCACACGCTACACGCTACATCCTACATGAATGTCGTCCTTCTATGGTGCGTTCTTCATGGACCCGTGGATTTGTATTGGCCCTTGTCATCGGCGCTGCCAGAAAAAAACAGACGTGTGTAGATCAACGTAGGAAATAATGGGCGCATGACTGTGAAATAACAATAATCCATACACAGACGTCTGAAGGAAGAAATCCCCCATAAGATCACAACTGGACTCGTGCTCCCCGTCCATAGGCTTCTGTGATGTTACACAAAGACCAAAATCACACACAAAACACACACGCTCTATGTTACACACACACACACACACACACACACACACTGCATGCTGCACACACACAAAACACACACGCTTTATGTTACACACACACACACTGCATGCTATATACACATGCTCCATGTTACACACACACACTCTATGTTACACACACTGCATGCTGCACACACACTGCATACTGCGCGCACACACACACACACTGCATGCTGCACACACACACTGCATGCTGCACACACACACACACACACTATGTTACACACACTGCATGCTGCACACACACACTGCATACTGCCACACACACACACACACACACTGCATGCTGCACACACACACTGCATGCTGCACACACACACACACACACACTGCATGCTGCACACACACACTGCATACTGCGCACACTACACACACCACTGCATGCTGCACACACACACTGCATGCTGCACACACACACTATGTTACACACACACACACTGTAGCTGCACACACACACTATGTTACACACACCTGCATGCTATAACTGTACACATGCTCCATTACACACACACTGCATGCTACACACACACCTATGTTATAACACACACTGCATGCTATATACACACGCTCCATGTTACACACACACACACACACACACACTGCATGCTGCACACACACACACACTGCATGCTACACACACACACTCTATGTTATATACACACATGCATGCTATATTACACACAGCCCTGTTACACACACACACACACACACACACTGCATGCTGCACACACACACTATGTTACACACACACTCTATGTTACATACACATTGCATGCTATATACACATGCTCCGTGTTACACACACATGGTGGACTTGTTGCACTGAACAGACTAGTTTACTAACTTCAGAGGGAAGAGCTAATGTAACTCCTGTCTGCACCAGAGGTCATACCCATCTCTCTGCTGCTCTTCAGTTTCTGGAGACTCCCATAAGGTGGAGGACCTTCAGTCATGTGACCCATGGTCCTTCCACCCTATTACCCTCAGAAAACAGACGTCACCTCCTCACTGTCTATCAGCCATATCCTCCTCCTTCTCCTCTCACGTCCTAAAGCTCAATGTGGACAAAATAAAACTCATCATCTTTCCTCCATCTCATGTATCTTCTCTACCTGATTGATCTATCACAATAAATGACAACACGCTCTCGCCTGTCCCATAAATTCGCTCCTCGGAGTAACTCTTGACTCTGTCCTGTCCTTCACACCGCACATCCAAGCCCTCGCCACCTCCTGTCACCTCCAGCTATAAAATATTTCCAGAATCCGTCCCTTCCTCACTCTCAATCTACTAAAACACTTGTACACGCCCTTATCATCTCCCGCTTTGATTACTGCAACCTCCTCCTCTGTGACCTCCTGCTAACACTCTTGCTCCTCTACAGTCTGTCCTCAACTCTGCTGCCCGACTAATCCTCCTCTCGTTATTCCCCTGCTTCTCCTCTCTGTATAATCTCTTCACTGGTTTCCAAGTCCCAGTGTATTCAGTTCAAACTCCTAACACTGACCTACAAAGCCGTCCATAACCTGTCTCCTCCCTATATCTCCGAAACTAATCTCACGATATCTTCCTTCACGATAAACTTAGATCCTCCCCAGACCTCCTCCTCTCCTCCACACTTTTCGTTCGCTCCAGTCGCCTCCAAAAGCTCTACTGAATATCCTCCATCCTCTGGAATTCTGTACTCATACAATGATATCACACGCATGTATCCTTCAGATAGAACCTGAAAACCATCTCTTCAGGAAAGCTACAGCCTGCAATGTCCCTACTGCTACCAGAGCTGCCCCTCATCACCACTGTGCAGCCGCTCCTCACACTGCCACTCACAACCCGTCACCTCACCACCGACGAGGAGCCACCTCACCACCACTGGAGCTATCCGCCTGACCACCACTGAGGCCTGCTCACGACTCTCCTCACCACACTGGAGCTGCCACCTCACCACCACTGGAGCTACCGCCTGGCCACACGGAGCTGCCACCTCACACCACTGGAGTGCTACCTCACCACCACGAGCTCTGCCTCACCACCACTGGAGCTGCACCTCACCACCACTGGAGCTACCGCCTGGGCCAGCACTACCCACCTCACCACCACGGAGCTGCTACCTCACCACCACCGGAGCTGCTGCCTCACCACCACTGGAGCTCCACCTCACCACCACTGGAGCTAGCCTGCCAGCCTCACCCACCACCTGAGCTACCGCCTGGCACCACTGGAGCTCACCTCACCACCACTGGAGTGCACCTCACCCCACGGAGCACCCTCACCACCACTGGAGCAGCCACCTACCACTCACAGAGATGCCCTTCACCACCCCAGAGCGCCACCACGACCTCTGTCTCCTCCCCTCCTCCTGTAGAATGTAAGCTCATGAGGTGCCAGGGTCCTCCCCCCCTCTGTACCAGTCTGTCATTGTTACTTTGTTCACTGTAACCGATATCTGTATTTTTATGTTACTCTTTCTCTTATGCAGCATCATGGAATCAATGGTGCTCTATAAATAAATAAATAAATGATAATAATAATAACAATAATAATAACTGCATTTATAATGTAGACCCTGCATTATCAGCACAATGTACGGTATAAAGGCAGGTGGCCCGCTCGCTGACCGGCTTACCAGACCTGAAGCTGTGCAGGACTTCACAGGAGGTCCTCTGGAGATGGGGGCCCTCTGCAGTGGCCCAGTATTCCCCTCCCCTGCACATACTGCAGCATTACAATACACAGTCATCAAACAATCGAATGATCACAGGTTCAAGTCCACAAGGGGCGCTCACATCAAGAAGTAACAAGAAATGTGGAAAACATTGTTTACAAATATTAAGAAATCAAGATCACAAAATCTAATATTAATGATATTATTTATCATAAAATAAATGTAAGAAAGCAAAAAAATCAAAACAACAGGAATGCCATTTTTCGGTGGCCAAATCTTCTCCCAAAGAAGCGACTGTCTGTACCCCAAAATAATATCTAACATCAGGTCACCAGACACAAAACAAACCGATCATCGCTCCATCAATGGAGACATTTTTTAAAATACAGGTCTAAGAAAATAGTAATAATTACATTTTATTTCCAAAGTTTTTAAATTTTATTTTAACCACTAAAAGATAACCCCCAAACTATATGCAACATCATGCTATTATCTTAAGGGAGACCGAGGAGGATCCCTTGGAGGTGACAAATGTGCCACCGGTCAACAGCCATGGGAGGATAATATATTTTTGTAATAATATCTTTATAGGCACATAGTCGAACTGTCATGACATTATTGGACTTCATAATCGAATAATTTAAAAAGCTTAGTAGATATGGAGCCGTTTGAATAACAAAGAAAACTGAGAAACCAACTGTTTAGGTTGTACATTATGTTTTATTTTGTTAATATAAAGGTACTGCCTGATTCCAGAAGCATATACAATAATATGTTTTATGTACCAAGTTTTGATAAACAAATATTGTGTTCAATCTGTTAATATCAAGGTACTGCTTGATCTCAGAAGCATATACAAAATATAATTCATGTACCATGTTATGTTACACTTTAAAATTAAATAAAGAATGGAAAAAAAAAAAAAAAAAAATATATAAAAAATAATTATAAATGTTTGTTTTTGTCCTAATCGTCTTTTTGAGTCCTTTTTACTGCACAATTAATTTATTATTAATTATTATTATTATTATTTACAGAGCACATTGATTCCATGGTTTGTACATGAGAAGGGTTACATGCAAACAAGTTAAAAATACAATGAACAAACTAACAGTGACAGACTGATAGAGGGGAGAGAGGACCCTGCCCTTGCAGGCTTACATTCTAAAGGACAACAGGGAGGAGACAGTAGGTTGGGTCTGCTCTGGTGGTGGTGGAGTGCCAGTTCTGGTGGTGGTGAAGTGCCAGCTCCAGTGGTGCTTGGGTGCCAACTCTGATGGTGGTGGAGCGCCAGGTCCTGTGGTGGTGGAGTGCCAGGTCCTGTGGTGGTGGAGTGGCAGCTCCGGTGGAGGTGGAGCACCAGCTCTGATGGTGGTGGAGCACCAGCTACAGTGGTTGTGGAGTGTCAGGTCCACTGGCTCTGGTTGGGGTGGAGTTCTTACTCAGATAGTGGTAGAGCGCTGGGTCTGGTGGTGGTGGAGCGCCAGGTCCAGTGTTGGTGGAGTGATGGTTCCGGTGGAGGTGGAGCATCAGCTCCGATTGTGGTGGAGCACCAGCTACAGTGGTGGTGAAGTGCCAGGTCCACTGGCGGTGGAGAACCAGGTCCTGTGGTGGTGGAGCGCCAGGTCCGGTGACAGTAGGGTCATTGCAGGCTGTAGGTTATCAAGTTCTGCTTGAAAGTTCCAAGTGTATGGGATAACCAAACGTGTCGGGGTGCAGAGTTCCAGAGGACGTGGGATGCTCGGGTGAAGTCCTGCAGGTGGTTAGATGAGGAACGTACAGGTGTGGAGGAAATACAGAGGCCTTGGGAGGATCTAAGATGATGAGTTGGATGATATCAGGAGATTAGTTCAGAGATATATGGGGGAAACAGACTGTAGACGGCTTTGTAAATCAATGTTAGTAGTTTCAAATGGATATACCGGGGAATTGGGAGCCAATGAATGAATTTGCAGAGGGGAGAAGTGGAGGAGCTGCGAGGAGAGAGGTGGATTAGTCGGGCAGCAGAGTTGAGGTCAGACTGTAGAGGTACAAGAGTGTTAGCAGGGAGGCCACAGAGGAGGAGGTTGTAGTAGTCAAGAAGGGAGATGATGAGGGCATATACAAGTAGTTTAGCAGATTGAAGGCTGAGGAAGGGACGGATTCTGGAAATATTTTTGAGTTGGAGGCGGCAGGAGGTGGCGAGAGCTTGGATGTGTGGTGTGAAGGAGAGGGAAGAGTCATGGGTTACTCCGAGGCTAGAGCGTGATGTCATTTATTGTGATAGATAGATCAGGTAGGGAAGAAACATGAGATGGGGAAAGATGATGAGTTTGGTTTTGTCCATGTTGAGTTTTAGGAAGCGACAGGAGAAGGAGGAGGATATGGCTGATAGACACTCCGGGACTCTGGACAGCAGAGAGGTGACGTCTGGGCCAGAGAGGTAGATCTGAGTGTCGTCAGCGTAAAGATGATACTGGAAGCCATGGGACTGTATGAATTGTCCTAGGCCAAGGGTATAGAAGGAGAAAAGTAGGGGCCCCAGGACAGAGCCTTGTGGGACCCCAACAGAGAGAGGGCAGGGTGAGGAGGTCGTGTGGGAGTGGGAAACGCTACATTTTTTGTGCCATTCATGTAATAATATTAATACCAGGATAACTTTATTCTCGGTGTGGACGTGATTCCAGTGATACATTTCATAGTTCATGTTTTCATTTTGCCTAATGACTATATTAAGTATGGGGCAGTGTAAGAGATCGAGGAGACACGACATGCTGCATTGTTAGATTCAGGACTATTTTTATGGTATTAATTAGTCTTATGGGATTTTTGTATCTCCGGAGATTCGGTCCCAAACTGACTGGAAGATTAATAAATGATCCGCTCGGCTCGGGGATCCTGCTGCATTATGTGTGATCTGGGCGGCAGGTAAGTGTTGTTTTTGCTCACACTCGGATCCGGTAAAGCTTGTGGCACACACATGTAGCCGGCGCACGGTCAATAGAGAGACCTGGTGAAGAAGAGAATCTGTCACATATAAAATGTGCTATGTTTTATAGCTTATTATTATAAGGATTGTGTCATAGTTTGATTTCTTCACAGTCTCACAGTTTTAGGCTGAAGGAGCGATCGCGGTTGACAGACTGGCCGGGGTTCTCATGACCCAAACCTGACGGCCTCATTGTTATGAGTGTGGCATCCTGATGTTTCCTCTGGGGGCCCTACGATCAGGAGGTCTCAATCGTAGGCCCACTGTGGAGCCCACATCACTATCATCTTGTTGATGTACATTCCTTTCTATGCTGGGGGATTAAAGAACGCTTCCCTTCTGGCTGAGATTTCTCTTAGCCTCAAACCCAACTGTAGCATCTTATTATCACTCCCTTCCACTATATTTACCCACTCCTTCCTGGATATAGATTTTCTATACTGACTACATAGCAGGAGCTCATCTCTGTAAGCTGAGGTGTTCAATTGCAGCAGTGAAGTTTCCTACTGGAGAAGATTTGGAGTCGTTCAATACTTGTTTCCTTGCCTGTGTGTTCCCTTGTTCTTCTGCCTATTGACTCCTTTGGGGTTAGGAATAGCACAGGGACCCCTAGTGTGATGGACAGTTAAGGTGCCCTTTGATCCTTTCATACCAACAGTCACAGCGTGACACTCATGTACAGTATATACACACCGTGCCTTGTGAAAGTATTCAGCCCCCTATGTATATACAGAGCCTTGTGAACGTATTCAGCCCCCTATGTATATACAGTGCCTTGTGAAAGTATTCGGCCCCCTATGTATATACAGTGCCTTGTGAAAGTATTCGGCCCCCTATATACAGTGCCTTGTGAAAGTATTCAGCCCCCTATGTACATACAGTGCCTTGTGAAAGTATTCAGCCCCCTATGTATATATACAGTGCCTTGTGAAAGTATTTGGCCCCCTATGTATATATACAGTGCCTTGTGAAAGTATTCAGCCCCCTATGTATATACAGAGCCTTGTGAAAGTATTCAGCCCCCTATGTATATACAGTGCCTTGTGAAAGTATTCAGCCCCCTATGTATATACAGTGCCTTGTGAAAGTATTCGGCTCCCTATGTATATACAGTGCCTTGTGAAAGTATTCAGTATATGTATATACAGTGCCTTGTGAAAGTATTCGGCCCCCTATGTATATACAGTGCTTAGTGAAAGTATACGGCCCCCTATGTATATACAGTGCCTTGTGAAAGTATTCGGCTCCCTATGTATATACAGTGCCTTGTGAAAGTATTCGTCCCCCTATGTATATACAGTGCCTTGTGAAAGTATTCAGTATATGTATATACAGTGCCTTGTGAAAGTATACGGCCCCCTATGTATATACAGTGCCTTGTGAAAGTATTCGGCTCCTATGTATATACAGAGCCTTGTGAAAGTATTCAGTATATGTATATACAGTGCCTTGTGAAAGTATTCGGCCCCTATGTATATACACAGAGCCTTGTGAAAGTATTCAGCCCCCTATGTATATACAGTGCCTTGTGAAAGTATTCGGCTCCCTAAGTATATACAGTGCCTTGTGAAAGTATTCAGTATATGTATATACAGTGCCTTGTGAAAGTATTCGGCCCCCTATGTACATACAGTGCCTTGTGAAAGTATTCGGCCCCCTATATATATACAGTGCCTTGTGAAAGTATTCAGCCCCCTATGTATATACAGTGCCTTGTGAAAGTATTCGGCCCCCTATGTATATACAGTGCCTTGTGAAAGTATTCGGCCCCCTATGTATATACAGTGCCTTGTGAAAGTATTCGGCCCCTATGTATATACAGTGCCTTGTGAAAGTATTCGGCCCCCTATGTATATACAGTGCCTTGTGAAAGTATTCGGCCCCCTATATATATACAGTGCCTTGTGAAAGTATTCAGCCCCCTATGTATATACAGAGCCTTGTGAAAGTATTCGGCTCCCTATGTATATACAGTGCCTTGTGAAAGTATTCAGTATATGTATATACAGTGCCTTGTGAAAGTATTCGGCCCCTATGTATATACAGTGCCTTGTGAAGTATTCGGCCCCTATGTATATACAGTGCCTTGTGAAAGTATTCGGCCCCCTATGTATATATACAGTGCCTTGTGAAAGTATTCAGCCCCCTATGTATATACAGTGCCTTGTGAAAGTATTCGGCCCCCTATGTATATATACAGTGCCTTGTGAAAGTATTCAGCCCCCTATGTATATACAGTGCCTTGTGAAAGTATTCGGCCCCTTGAACTTTTCAACCTTTTGCCACATTTCAGGCTTCAAACATAAAGATAGAAATTCTAATTTTTTTGTGAAGAATCAACAACAAGTGGGACACAATCGTGAGGGGGAACCAAATTTATTGGATATTTGAAACTTCTTTAACAAATAAAAACTGTAAAGTGGGCGTGTGATATTATTCGGCCCTCTGAGTTAATCCTCTGTAGCGCCCCCTTGTGCTGTGATTACAGCTGCAGTCTCTTGGGGTTTGTCTCATTCTTCCTTGCAGAACAGCTGGAGCTCAGTGAGGTTGGATTGAGGCGTTTGTGATCAGCAGTTTTCAGCTCTTTCCACAGATTCTCCATTGGATTCAGGTCTGGATGTGTCTTCTCCATTCTAACACCTGGAGACGGTGATTTTTGATCCTTTCCATTGTAGATTTTGCTTTATGTTTGGGATCATTGTCTTGTTGGAAGATAAATCTCCGTCCCAGTCTCAGGTCTTTTGCAGACTCCAGCAGGTTTTCCTCCAGAATAGTCCTGTATTTGGCTCCGTCCATCTTCCCATCAATGTTAACAATCTTCCTGTCCCTGCTGAAGAAAAGCCCAAACCATGATGCTGCCACCACCATGTGTGACAGTGGGGATGGTTTTCAGCTCCATGTTACATGGTGTTTCAGGCCACCACCATGTGTGACAGTGGGGATGGTGTTTTCAGGCCTCACATGTTGACAAGGAGGGTGTTCAGCTCCATGTGTGACAGTGGGATGGTGTTTTGAGGCCTCCACCATGTGTGACAGTGGGGAGGGTGTTTTCAGGGTGATGAGCTTTGTTGCTTTTATACCAAACATATCGTTTTGCATTTGGCCATAGTGTGATTTGGTTTCCTCTGAGCAGAGCCCCTTATTCCACATGTTTGGGGTCTCCCAGGCGGCTTGTGGTAAACTTCACACCAGACTTTTTATGGATATCTTTGAGAAATGGCTTCTTCTTGCCATCTTCCATAAAGGCCAGATTTGTGCAGTGTACGACTGATTGTTGTCGTATGGAACTCTCCCACCTCAGCTGTAGATCTCTGCAGATCATCCAGAGGATCATGGGCCTTTTGGCCTCATCTCTGATCAGTCTTCTCCTTGTTCCAGATGAAAGTTTAGAGGGACGGCCGGGTCTTGGTAGAATTGCAGTGCTTGATCCTCCTTCCATTACAATATGATCACTTGCACAGCGGCTCCTCGAGATGTTTAAGACTCGGGAAATCTTTTTGTATCCAAATCCGGCTTTAAACTTCACCACAACAGTATCTCGGACCTGCTGGTGTGTTCCTTGGTCTTCATGATGCTCTCTGCACTGGATACAGACCCCTGAGCCTATCACAGAGCAGGTGCATTATAGAGAGACTTGATTACACACAGGTGGATCGTATTATCATTACCAGTCATTTAGGACAACATTGGATCATTCAGAGATCCGCACTGATCTTCTGGAGGGAGTTTGCTGCACTGAAAGTAAAGGGGCGAATAATATCACACGCCCCACGCCTTCAGTTTATTATTGGTTAAAAAAGTATAAAATATGTAATAAATTTGGTTCCACCTCACGATTGTGTCCCACTTGTTGTTGATTCTTCACAAAAATATTAGAATTTCTATCTTTGTTTGAAGCCTGAAATGTGGCAAAAGGTTGAAAAGTTCAAGGGGCCGAATACTTTCACAAGGCACTGTATATACATAGGGCGAATACTTTCACAAGGCACTGTATATACATAGGCTGAATACTTTCACAAGGCACTGTATATATACATAGGGGACGAATACTTTCACAAGGCACTGTATATACATAGGGGGCCGAATACTTTCACAAGGCACTGTATATACATAGGGGGCCGAATACTTTCACAAGGCACTGTATATACATAGGGGGCCGAATACTTTCACAAGGCACTGTATATACATAGGGGGCCGAATACTTTCACAAGGCCTGTATATATACATAGGGGCCGAATACTTTCACAAGGCACTGTGTATATAATAGGGGGCTGAATACTTTCACAAGGCACTGTATATATACATAGGGGGCCGAATACTTTCACAAGGCACTGTATATACATAGGGGGCCGAATACTTTCACAAGGCACTGTATATACATAGGGGGCTGAATACTTTCACAAGGCATGTATATACATAGGGGCCAAATACTTTCACAAGGCACTGTATATACATAGGGGGCCGAATACTTTCACAAGGCACTGTATATAATAGGGGGCCGAATACTTTCACAAGGCACTGTATTATACATAGGGGGACAATACTTTACAAGGCACTGTATATATACATAGGGCTGAATACTTTCACAAGGCAGTGTTATATACATAGGGGGCCGAATACTTTCACAAGGCCTGTGTATATACATAGGGGCTGAATACTTTCACAAGGCACTGTATATACATAGGGGGACTGAATACTTTCACAAGGCACTGTATATTACATAGGGGGCTGAATACTTTCACAAGGCACTGTATATATAATAGGGGGCTGAATACTTTCACAAGGCACTGTATATATACATAGGGGGCTAATACTTTCACAAGGCACTGTATATACATAGGGCTGAATACTTTCACAAGGCACTGTATATACATAGGGAGCCGAATACTTTCACAAGGCATCTGTATTACTATACTCCCGGCTGTCAAGTTAGGACAACAAGACTTGTGGCAATCAGTACGTCTCAGTCATTACATGGATGTCTGAATTTGAGCTTAAGGTTGCAAGAAGACAGACGTCCAAACAAAGCAAAAGAGCAAATAAAAGCAACCTAACCTTCATAACTGAGTGATTTCTTGCCTTCCTCGTCTTCCAATAGCCGTAACCTTTTTTATATTTCCATCAACAAGCCATAGGAGGGACATTTTTGTTATTGATACAAAATTGTTTCATGTATTGATAAATTGGACTACACAAATGCGAAGTTCGAATAAAGACCATGGAAATGGGGTTCAAAGTGTATAATGTATTTCAATGAAACAAAAAAAAAAAAACATTTCCTGACTTCATTATGATCGGCATGACGTACACTAATACATAATGCTATTTTTGTGCCAATTGACTTTTTATACAAATTTTTTTGTCTCTTTTAAAACATGAATTTTATGGCTTTGTGGGCATGTTCAGCAGCTTACTGGAGGGAGTGCTGATAGCGATGTGATGTTGACAGCAAGAAGGGTTAACAAAGAATTCCTGACATGACCTGTGATGGAGCCAGATGACGATCTGTGCCAAGGAAGGAGGAGTTTACATTGATCCTAAATTCTGACTGTTGCTTTAGCAACTGTGCTGTAATCTGAGCTAATCTGATACATTGTTTCCTCACCAGCTGCAGTCAGCAGTGTATGCTCCGCCCCCTTTCCCTTATATGGTTACATGCCCCGTATTCAGTGTGAAGACGGGATTTACTGAGAATGGACATATGTGTGCTTCACACACAGTGCAGTCGGGACACCTTGTGATAGGTTTATGAATGGTTTTCAACCAGATTTCATTAATGAAGTATATTTGAAAGTTTATTATAATCACTTGCTCTACATTATTATTAAATAAAAATTTAAACGCCAATTACACTTTAAATGATGCGTCTGATGACTCGTCCTTTGGTCTTTTTTCATTTTCTTACTGAGTTGTTCTTCATTTCAGCACTTCCAGAAATCAGCATCGTATATGGAACACAATAACCAGACTAAGGTGACCTTCTTCATCATTATGGGCATTTCACGTCTTCCGAGTTACAGTCTCTTATATTCCTGTTGGTTCTTTTCATTTATCTCTTCACTCTTGGAGGAAATGGGACCATTCTTCTGCTGGTCTGTCTGGACCATCACCTTCACACTCCCATGTACTTCTTCTTGGGTAACTTGTCCGTCTTGGACATGTCCTCCAGCACCATCAGTCTACATAAGATCCTGGTGGCCTATATAACAGGAGATAACAATGTGTCCTTCCTCTCTTGCATACTACAGTTCTACATATTTTCATCCTTGGCTTGCAATGAGCTACTGATATTGATGGCCATGAGTTATGACCGCTATGTTGCCATCTGCCAACCTTTACGATATTCCATCATCATGAACTCTAAAGTGTGTGCTGTGTTAGCCTCGGCCTGTTGGGTGACATCTTCCTAGAAGTTGTACCGTACGTAGCATTGTTATCTGGGTTCTCTTGTTATAAGTCCAATGTCATCAACACTTCTTCTGTGATCTTGTGCCCCTTTTGAGTCTTACCTGCAGTGACACCTCCACCTTAAAGCTCCTCAGCCTTATTGAAGGACTCATACTCTTAAGCTTTACACCTTTCGTCCTCACCTTCACTCCATACGTGTTCATCATCGCCGCCATCCTGAGGATCGCTCTAACACCGGGAGGCGTAAGGCCTTCTACACATGTTCCTCCACATTGCAGTCGTTGTCCTTCTCTATGTGACCTTGGTTTGTCAGTACCTGAGGCCGACCTCGGGGACTCTCTAGAGTTCAATAAGTTGTTCTCGCTCTTTAACACGGCCGCCGTCCCCATGCTGAACCCACTGATCTACAGCTTAAAGAACAGGGACGTGAAATCCTCATTGAGAGGAAACTACAACTACAACATATCTGTGACATAAGAGGATATTGTTATTGTTACCTGGTTATAGATCACACGTGTGCACCCGCTGCTCAACACTAAATCTAATAACTTGTATTCTCATACCACAAACCAATCAGACATATCCTCAGAATCCATGATTTGTCGGAAAGTGCAAAGATGCCTGAGATTCATTCCTCATTAATGTAACTACTACTGTCAGTCTTCAAGTCACTAAACTCTGCGATCTATTGTGGCGCATATTTCTGCCCAGTCACTATCCTAATACCTTCACACTGTGCCAGTCATTGCACAGGTTGTCCATGCACCTTTCTACATATCTCTCACTTTGTCTACAACCCTACCCGCATTCTCACAGTGCTGTAACGCCCAACATCTTCTCATCTCTATCTACCCCGTTCTCCACAGTGCTGCATAACCCTACATCTCCTCATCTCTTGTCTACAACCCTGCCCACATTCTCCATGGTGCTGCGCCACCCTACATCTCCTCCCATCTCTGTCTACCACCCTACCACTCCTCTCTCAATGCTGCACCACCCAAAATCTCCTCCCATCTCTGTCTACCACCCTACCATCCTCTCGCAATGTTTCACCGCCCAAACATCTCCTCTCATCTTCTTACCACTCTACATCCTCTCCACAGTTCTGCACCCCCTACTTCTCATCTGTCTACACTTACCCTCCTCTCCACAGTGCTGCATCTCTACATCTCCTCCCTCATCTTTATCACTACTCATCCTCTCCACAGTGCTGCACCACCGTACATCTCCTTCCTCATCTGTCTTCACCCTACATCCTCTCCACAGTTCTGCACCCCACAAATCTCCTCATTTCTGTGTACACTCTACTTGCCTCTCCACAGTTCTGCACTGCCCTACATCTCCTCCTCATCTCATTTCTATCATCCTACCATGTCCTCTCCACAGTTCTGTACCACCCTACATCTCCTCCTCATCTCTATCACCTACCCTTCCTCTCCACAGTTGTGCACCGCCCTACATCTCCTCCTCATCTCTGTCTATCACCTACCCATCCTCTCCACAGTTCTGCACCGCCTTACATCTCCTCCTTATCTCTGTCTATCACCTACCCGTCCTCTCCACAGTTCTGCACCCCCCTACATCTCCTCCTCATCTCTATCACCCTAGCCGTCCTCTTCACAGTTCTGTACCGCCCTACATCTCCTCCTCATCTCTATCACCTACCCATCCTCTCCACAGTTCTGCACCGCCCTACATCTCCTCCCTTATTCTTTAATGTAAAAACACAATTTAAACAAACGGTGGTTTTCTGATGACACACTCCCGTCAATGAAAAAAAAATATTCTTAAAGTATTCCTTTCTGCACCTTATTACCAAAATGTTATGGTTTCCCTTGAGTTGTCTATTAACCTTATGTCATTTTAGGTTTGTGTTGATGCATTTCTTACTTTGCAGCCGATGTCCATTTTTGTAATACAGATCTCCAAATCTCCTGCCTTCACCTGAAATTAAAGTATTAAATCCTGGCTGTGTGCAGCCTCTATACCGGGATAATACAGAACCCAGACGTCAAAGGTTTACACTTAATAACTTTATTACATAACTGAGACGAATCAGCAAACACTAAATTTCCAAACTTTCTGCTGTTTTGCAACAAATCAATAAAACAAGAACAACTAAACACATCTAATAGATGAAATAGCTTCTCATACCACAATGACACCTGTCTTGACTCCTGTGGACTCAGAATTATTCACCCCCTCATGTCCAGTGTCTTTAATACTTAGTACAGCCCCTCTGGCTGATATAACCTGCTGCAAGCCTGATGTATAACTGGGCAATCCCTTTTGGCAGCGTTACTAAGATGTATTCTTAGCCCATTTCTCATAGAGAATGCCTTGCAGGTCACTGAAATTCTTGGGTTCTAAAGAAAGGGGTCCAAAAAGTTAAGAGTAGAGATCACCGGCTGCAAAAACAGGACACAAAAGAAACAAAGGCCTTGAATGTTTCTAGAGATGGAAGTAGAGTTAATATAGTTATTGGAGCACCAGCAACAAAACCTGCTTGGGACAGACAGAGGAGGCTGTCACCGGCTGCCGCCAAACTAGTGGTACAGCAACATCTGGGGGCAGCAGAAGCTGAGGGTTCAGATTGAACAGCAAAGCAAATACTGATCACTGAAGGTCTCCATGCCCAAAGTCTAAGACGTCACCTCTACTGATCCATCAGCATGAGAAAAGCTGACTCCAATATACTTAAAACCATAAGAATAACCACAGAAGTGAGATTCTGCTCTGTGGAGCGACGAAACAAAACTAAAACTATTCAGGCCTGTGGATCAACACTACGTCTGGGGGAGAGAAAAAGAAAAATCAGCTGAAAAGAACACCCTGCCTACAGTGAAGCATGATGGAAGCTCGGAGAACCTACAGTGAAGCATGGTGGAAGATCAGAGATGCCTACACTGAAGCATGGTGGAAGATCAGAGATGCCTACACTGAAGCATGGTGAAGGATCAGAGATGCCTACAATGAAGCAAGATGGAAGCTCAGAAATTACTGCACTGAAGCTAGGTGAAAGATCAGAGATGTCTACTGTGAAGCATGGTGGAAGCTGGGAGAAGCCTTCAGTGAAGCATGGTGGAAGCTGGGAGAAGCCTTCAGTGAAGCATAGTGAAGGATCAGAGATGCCTACAGTGAAGCATGGTGGAAACTGGGAGAAGCCTTCAGTGAAGCATGGTGGAAGCTGGGAGAAGCCTTCAGTGAAGCATGGTGGAAGATCAGCGATGCCTACAGTGAAGCATGGTGGAAGATCAGAGATGACTACAGTGAAGCATTATGGAAGCTCTGAGATGCCTACACTGAAGCATGGTGAAAGATCAGAGATGCCCACAGTGAAGCATGGTGGAAGCTCGGAGAAGCCTACAGTAACGCATGGTGGAAGATCAGAGATGCCTACAGTAAAGCATGGTGGAAGCTTAGAGATGCCTACACTGAAGCATGAAAGAAGATCAGAGATGCATAGAGTGAAGCATGGTGGAAGCTCAGAGAAGCCTACAGTACAGCATGATGGAAGCTCGGAGATCACTACAATGACGCATGGTGGAAGCTAGGAGATGGCTATAGTGAAGCATAGCAGTAGCACAAATATGGCTTCAATAAAGCATGGTGGAAACTTAGAGATATCTCAGTGATGTCTACAGTGAAGCATGGCGGGGGCTTGGTGATGTCTACAGTGAAGCACAGCTGCGGCCCGGTGATGTCTTCAATGAAGCACTGCAGTGGCCCAGTGATACCTACAATAAGCACGGCGGGGCTCAGTGATGTTTACAGTGAAGCATGGCGGGGGCTTGGTGATATCTACAGTGAAGCACAGTGGTAGCTTGGAGATGTCTACAGAATAATTCTTAAGAATGATAATCAAGTATCAGGAAATTCTAGGAGAAAACATTATTTCCTCTGTGAAAAAGCTGAATGGGGGCATCACTGAACCTTCCAACAAGGCAATGGTTCCACCTCACAGCCCACACAGGCTTGGTTTCAGAACAAGTCCTGGAAGAGTAGAGAAAGCAGCTGCTGCAATAAATCAAGACTATTACTGAATTGCAGGTCATTATAAATGAGAGATAGGCTAAGATTCCTCCGGAACATTTCCAGAAGCTAATATCTGGTGATGCATAATATCTGCAGCAGGTTACAACAGCCAAATGATTTCTACTAAGCAGTAAAGACAATGGCTATGGAGGAGAAATAATCGTGACACTGAAGGAGGCATTTTGAGGTGGATTTGGAGAAACCACTTGATCTATTAGATGTGTTGAGCAATTAAAGAGTATAATACAAAATGTAACAATAAATCGCCTTTTTCTATCACGTGACCCTGGTCTTATACATTATCTTCTATAAATGTATGTGAATAAATCCGGTATCTCGGCCCTCCCGGCAGCACCAGATCTGGGTGCAGATAATTAGATTAACGAGGAGCCGACAGACAAAACGTTCTGTACGTCATCATCAAAGAGGCGCCAATCAGCTGGGGAAGAGAAGAGCCGCCATGGAGAAAGGACGTCTCCTACCCGGACCAGGGGCGGCAGGACAATGCCATCTATCCAATGTCAAAACAATCCACCCACACCTCTGTGATGGCGTCTGGGGTTTCAGGCTCCAGGGTTTCATCCTAGAGAAAACCACGGAAATCACCCAAAATTATGGATAAATCATAGTCCTGTCTGGGGTGTCCTGGATGATAATAATGTGCCTGGAAACATGGCAGCCATGTTATTCCACTAGGAGGGTCCTATGGGAAATAGGACGTAATTTAGGATTATATCCGGGAACCGTCTTTCCTTGCATATGGATGGGTCCCCATATAATATCTCACCCACAGACAGACCCACGAGAAACATCCAGGATTGCAGATCGTCCACATTTCTGAAGCTGGAGCTCCGGATATACTGTCTATTCAGAGAGATGGAGCATCGGATATACTGTCTATCCAGAGAGCTGGAGTGCCGGATATACTGTCTATCCAGAGAGCTGGAGTGCCGGATATACTGTCTATCCAGAGAGATGGAGCATCGGATATACTGTCTATCCAGAGAGCTGGAGTGCCGGATATACTGTCTATCCAGAGAGCTGGAGCGCCGGATATACTGTCTATCCAGAGAGCTGGAGCGCCGGATATACTGTCTATCCAGAGAGCTGGAGTGCCGGATATACTGTCTATCCAGAGAGCTGGAGCGCCGGATATACTGTCTATCCAGAGAGCTGGAGCGCCGGATATACTGTCTATCCAGAGAGCTGGAGTGCCGGATATACTGTCTATACAGAGAGCTGGAGTGCCGGATATACTGTTTATCCAGAGAGCTGGAGCGCCGGATATACTGTCTATCCAGAGAGCTGGAGTGCCGGATATACTGTCTATACAGAGAGCTGGAGCGCCGGATATACTGTCTATACAGAGAGCTGGAGCATCGGATATACTGTCTATACAGAGAGCTGGAGCGCCGGATATACTGTTTATCCAGAGAGCTGGAGCGCCGGATATACTGCCTATCCAGAGAGCTGGAGCGCCGGATATACTGTCTATCCAGAGAGCTGGAGTGCCGGATATACTGTCTATACAGAGAGCTGGAGTGCCGGATATACTGTTTATCCAGAGAGCTGGAGCGCCGGATATACTGTCTATCCAGAGAGCTGGAGCGCCGGATATACTGTCTATACAGAGAGCTGGAGCGCCGGATATACTGTCTATACAGAGAGCTGGAGCATCGGATATACTGTCTATACAGAGAGCTGGAGCGCCGGATATACTGTTTATCCAGAGAGCTGGAGCGCCAGATATACTGTCTATCCAGAGAGCTGGAGTGCTGGATATACTGTCTAGCCATAGAGCTGGAGCTCCGGATATACTGTCTATCCAGAGAGCTGGAGCGCCGGATATACTGTCTATCCAGAGAGCTGGAGTGCCGGATATACTGTCTATACAGAGAGCTGGAGTGCCGGATATACTGTCTATCCAGAGAGCTGGAGCATCGGATATACTGTCTATCCAGAGAGCTGGAGCGCCGGATATACTGTCTATCCAGAGAGCTGGAACGCCGGATATACTGTCTATCCAGAGAGCTGGAGCGCTGGATATACTGTCTATCCAGAGATCTGGAGCTCCGGATATACTGTCTATCCAGAGATCTGGAGCTCCGGATATACTGTCTATCCAGAGAGCTGGAGTGCCGGATATACTGTCTATACAGACAGTTGGAGTGCCGGATATACTGTCTATCCAGAGAGCTGGAGTGCCGGATATACTGTCTATCCAGAGAGCTGGAGCGCCGGATATACTGTCTATCCAGAGAGCTGGAGCGCCGGATATACTGTCTATCCAGAGAGCTGGAGTGCCGGATATACTGTCTATCCAGAGAGCTGGAGCGCCGGATATACTGTCTATACAGAGAGCTGGAGCGCCGGATATACTGTCTATCCAGAGAGCTGGAGTGCCGGATATACTGTCTATACAGAGAGCTGGAGTGCCGGATATACTGTTTATCCAGAGAGCTGGAGCGCCGGATATACTGTCTATCCAGAGAGCTGGAGTGCCGGATATACTGTCTATACAGAGAGCTGGAGCACCTGATATACTGTCTATACAGAGAGCTGGAGCATCGGATATACTGTCTATACAGAGAGCTGGAGCGCCGGATATACTGTTTATCCAGAGAGCTGGAGCGCCAGATATACTGTCTATCCAGAGAGCTGGAGTGCCGGATATACTGTCTATACAGAGAGCTGGAGCTCCGGATATACTGTCTATCCAGAGAGCTGGAGCGCCGGATATACTGTCTATCCAGAGAGCTGGAGCGCCGGATATACTGCCTATCCAGAGAGCTGGAGCGCCGGATATACTGTCTATCCAGAGAGCTGGAGTGCCGGATATACTGTCTATACAGAGAGCTGGAGTGCCGGATATACTGTTTATCCAGAGAGCTGGAGCGCCGGATATACTGTCTATCCAGAGAGCTGGAGCGCCGGATATACTGTCTATACAGAGAGCTGGAGCGCCGGATATACTGTCTATACAGAGAGCTGGAGCATCGGATATACTGTCTATACAGAGAGCTGGAGCGCCGGATATACTGTTTATCCAGAGAGCTGGAGCGCCAGATATACTGTCTATCCAGAGAGCTGGAGTGCTGGATATACTGTCTAGCCATAGAGCTGGAGCTCCGGATATACTGTCTATCCAGAGAGCTGGAGCGCCGGATATACTGTCTATCCAGAGAGCTGGAGTGCCGGATATACTGTCTATACAGAGAGCTGGAGTGCCGGATATACTGTCTATCCAGAGAGCTGGAGCATCGGATATACTGTCTATCCAGAGAGCTGGAGCGCCGGATATACTGTCTATCCAGAGAGCTGGAACGCCGGATATACTGTCTATCCAGAGAGCTGGAGCACCGGATATACTGTCTATCCAGAGAGCTGGAGCGCCGGATATACTGTCTATGCAGAGAGCTGGAGCGCCGGATATACTGTCTATCCAGACAGCTGGAGCGCCGGATATACTGTCTATCCAGAGAGCTGGAGCGCCGGATATACTGTCTATGCAGAGAGCTGGAGCGCCGGATATACTGTCTATCCAGACAGCTGGAACGCCGGATATACTGTCTATCCAGAGAGCTGGAGCGCTGGATATACTGTCTAGCCGGAGAGCTGGAGCGCCGGATATACTGTCTATCCAGAAAGCTGGAGTGCCGGATATACTGTTTATCCTGAGAGGTGGAGTGCCGGATATACTGTTTATGCAGAGAGCTGGAGAGCCGGATATACTGTCTATCCAGAGAGCTGGAGCGCTGGATATAGTCTATCCAGAGAGCTGGAGTGCCGGATATACTGTCTATCCAGAGAGCTGGAGCACTGAATATACTATCTATCCATAGAGCTGGAGCGCTGGATATACTGCCTATCTAGAAAGCTGGAGCGCCGGATATACTTGTATCCAGGTGTAATATTCCTTAGGCTCCCGGAGAGCAATTCTAAATCTAGTTCATGATGTAACATGATTTTTCATATAAGTTATGAAGAAGACATAGAAGACAAGCAGATTGAAGCTTTAATAGATCCGGTCCGGGACCCAAAACTACAAACGTGCAGATCATAGCTCACTGGACACATATAGGATCATCATATACATCAGGATTCCTCCGAGACTTCACTGCTGGACGCCCCCTGTGTGTCTGAAGCTGAGAAGAGATGTGCAGAGTGTCAGAAGATCATAATAACATCCTATAGATATAATATACACTCAGGCAGAAAACAGAATTTAGCAAATGAGGCCACTCTAGCTAGATAGGTAAAGACAGGACAGAATGCTATTACAGTCAGTATAAAAATCCTTTCAAAAATATCCAAAGCAGATAATACAAAAATACCCCTGAGTCTACTCAAGACTCGGCGCCCTCTATATCTGCGGAACTCCTGTGAATACAACTGTGCTAAATATATGCTGACACAATCAAAAGCTGAACAAGCCAATAACAAATGAATAGCACATAAATCCTAGGAAGAAAACTGCCTAACCGAGAGCAGGTTAAAACAGACATGCAGACTAAATTTCAACCCACAACTCTGAGCAGAAATAGACAATTCCAAAACAAGCACACAGCATGTGTGCCACAAGAAAACAAAACCATTCACTTAGCTTGGAAGTATTGCAGCAGGGCAGGAAGAGACCAGGCAGAGGTGAAACACCTCCAGGAACAATTGACAACTGGCAAGGACTGAGGAAATCATGCAAATCTAAATACCCAAGTCTGAATTCCAATTATCCAATTCACCTGACCAAGACTGCAAAACAGGATCAACTGCATTACCAGCCAAAACCACAGGAGGGAGCAACAAGCAGAATTCACACACTGCTCTCTACCTGCACTACATGTACTGTACTGCCAACTACCTGCACTACATGTACTGTACGCCCTCTACCTGCACTACATGTACTGTACTGCCCTCTACCTGCACTACATGTACTGTACTGCTCTCTACCTGTACTACATGTACAGTACTGCCTCTACCTGACTACATGTACAGTACTGTCTCTACCTGCACTACATGTACTGTACTGCTCTCTACCTGCACTACATGTACTGTACTGCCTCTACCTGTACTACATGTACAGTACTGCTCTCTACCTGCACTACATGTACTGTATTGCTCTCTACCTGCACTACATGTACTGTTCTGCCCTCTACCTGCACTATATGTACTGTATTGCTCTGTACTTGCAGAATATAGGTATGGAGCACAATACTCACTGCTGGCTGCAGTATAATTCTCTTTTTTTCTGAAATAAATAGAATTGGTGGAATTAGGAAAGATGAGAAAATCATCAGAGATCTTTATTTCAACTAAGCTTGAAAGATTCCAATCAAACACGACGACAACGAGAGTAAATAATGGTGATCCCTGAAATGTGGAGCACCGGATTCAATAAAACCTTTATCCACTGACACTTACTTTTGTATTTAATGATTCCGACCATAACAAACATGTGGAGAATAATAATGATGGTGATCAAAAAAGACCCGATGATCCAAAAGCAAAGTCAAGGAGACCCTTGGGGTCAGAGAAAGAGCACAGACTACAGTCAATGGGGGTCAGAGAAAGAGCACAGACTACAGTCACATATGGGGAGGTCAGAGAAAAGAGCACAGGACTACAGTCACATATGGGGAGGTCAAGAAAAGAGCACAGGACCTACAGTCACATATGGGGAGGTCAGAGAAAAGAGCACAGGACTATTAAAAAAACACAGGATACATCACATATGGGGGAGGTCAGAAGAAAAGAGAACAAGGACCTACAGTCACATATGGAGGAGGTCAGAGAAACAGCACAGGACTACAGCACATATGGGAGGTCAGAGAAAAGAGCACAGGACCTACAGTCACATATGGGGGAGGTCAGAGAAAAGAGCACAGAACCTACAGTCACATATGGGGGAGGTCAGAGAAAAGAGCACAGGACCTACAGTCACATATGGGGAGGTCAGAGAAAAGAGCACAGGACCTACAGTCACATATGGGGGAGGTCAGAGAAAAGAGCACAGGAAACCTACAGTCACATATGGGGGAGTCAGAGAAAAGAGCACAGGACCTACAGTCACATATGGGGGAGGTCAGAGAAAAGAGCACAGGACCTACAGTCACATATGGGGAGGTCAAGAAAGAGCACAGGACTACAGTCAATATGGGGGAGGTCAGAGAAAAGAGACACAGGACCTACAGTCACATATGGGGAGGTCAAGAAAAGAGCACAGGACCTACAGTCACATATGGGGAGGCAGAGAAAAAGAACACAGGACCTACAGTCACATATGGGGGAGGTCAGAGAAAAGAGAAACCAACCCTACCATGGTACGAGGAGCGGCTCCCAGGTTCGGTGATCACATTCAGTGGTATCTGTCGCTCTCTTTGGGGGTCACTTCTGCGCTGACCCTGATTGATAGGTGCCGTCAGGATTGGGGAGGACATTTGTGGTCTCGTATAAGGGAACCTCGTCCTCCCCGTTCATCCACCGCACATCCACAGCTCGGGGGTGAAATCCGTGCACCGTGCAGTGAAGCTTTGTGACCTTTCCGGATTCCCGATGAGTGACCTTCACCTGTGGACGAACTAAGAGGGAAAAAGTAAAACATTTTACATTGTTTTGTGAACAAATTTTACTATTGTTTAGGGACTACTCAAAGTTTGAGGCGTCTTCAAAATTGCATTCAGGAAGTTTGATGACCCCTCAGATGCTTCACAGAATTAGTGCAAAATTAAAGGAAAAACTACATTTTTTTATATACCAAATTGTTTCGGAAGCTTTAAATAAGCTCTAGCGCCACCTATTGGAAGTAGCAATCCTAACAGTCAATATCAAAAGTCAATAATAATAACCAAACCAGAATCTCAGCTTCCAAACACAGTGTTTTAGGCTGTTGTTCCTCCTCAGTGCAAAGTATGAGATCTGATTTTGATAGGTGAGAAGCTCAGCCGGGGATCTAAGGGGTAAGGATTCTTCTTATGGAGACTGACATGCCAAGTGTGAGGAGACTTAAACACCACAATGCTCCTCTGGGAAATCAAATAGGCAAATTGTCTCTTCGGAGAGGAAGAGGACTTGAACTCTAGCGCCCCTATTGGAAGTAGCAATCTTAAAAGTCAATATCGAATTTGGGATAAAATCAGAATCTCAGTTTGCAGAAACGGTGTTAATGCGTATTGTATCTCGTCAGAGCAAAGTATGGGATCTGGTTTGGATAAGTAAGAGGCTAAGTCGGGGATCTAAGGGGTAAGGATTCTCCTCGTGGACTTTTAGGATTGTCACTTCCAATAGGTGGCGCTAGAATTCAAGTCATCTTCCTCTCTAAAGAAACAATTTGAATATAGAACATGGGATGGGATTATTGGCTACTATTAGCCCCTCATTTAGCCGTGTTTGATGATATTTGCCCTCCCGCACCGCATTACCTCTCCGCTCCAGATCTTCTCTCCCGTACGTTAAGTATCTCATCAGATTCTGGACACATATTCTCTCCAGATAATTCTTGGCTATCTCCCCCATCTTCACAGCCTCACTGTTCCATCTCTGCGCGGTGAGCTGAGCCTCGGACATGGTAGGGATGTAGGTGGCCGTCTCTACATCCAGGTACATGTACTCTCTCCCGTCATATCTATAGTTCTGTTTCCCGATGACTCTGCCGTCGTCCCGCAGTTCGCAGTGGTGCATGACTGGACGAGGTGGAATCCTGCACACAAGACAAATGACACAATAAATGGACAACGCTTTACACCGATGAGCAAAAGGGTAACAATATACAGAACTTCCTGACATTCCAGCTTTGAGCATTAGACAATCATTTTGCCTAGCTCACACATCAATTTTACTTGCAATTATTTAGCACATGATTAGTTATGCAGATTCTTGACTTGTACCTGCATTGTTACTGTTTTGCTCTTAAACAATTTAAATTTAATTTTTATTATTTTGTTAGTAGTTTGTAAATCTCCTTTGCATTTCACCTCCGCCTAAATCCATCTGGGCTCTCCAACAGATCCCAGCATGTCTCCACTGTCACCATCCATCCTGGTCAAGTATCCAACTCCTCTGGCTGTGAAACATCCTCGTATCATCAGGCTTCCACCAAACCTGACTCTGATATTTGCCTGGACCTCACCTCTTGGCGTGGATAGACACACTTCATTCCGTATCTTCCCACTGTCATGGCCTCACATGATGCAGTTTTGTAATTTTCTTGGCTTAGAGCAGAGAAGAGATCACTATCGATGAGCCGGATGATGACGATTCCCTTATCTTGGCAAATCTTCATAACGGCTCCTTGATTAAAACCAGGGACTTATACTTGAGAATGAACCTGATAACACACTGAGCTATTAGGAAATGTGAGAACAGGTTGTAATTTGTAGTATACAGGAAGAAAAAGATTTATCAAACACCAGGAGCAAAACAGTAACAAGACAGTGACAAGTCAGGAATTTGAATAACTTTTATTACTTATTGGCTTTCAGCTGGATCTCGAGCCATGGCAACCTGATGGATGAACGCTAAGGCATAATTTCCATATGTTACTACAGAATAGACCAGACCATGTACGAGCCGTGTCTTCATCACCAGTGAAATGTTCCTCGATGTGAAGACCTTGTCCAGTGACTTTATTGGTGATTTGTCTATAGCTTTTCTCCTATTGACTTCCGGTGACATCGCTCCATCTTGGTGATCATTGATCCAAGTAGGGTGAAGTCTTTACCACTTCCAGTTCATCGCCGTCCATCTCACGTGTCCCGATCGTACCTGGCAGTAGTCACATGTGTCCCGGTCGTACCTGGCAGTAGTCACATGTGTCCCGGTTGTACCTGGCAGTAGTCACATGTGTCCCGGTCGTACCTGGCAGTAGTCACATGTGTCCGGTCGTACCTGGCAGTAGTCACATGTGTCCCGGTCGTACCTGGCAGTAGTCACATGTGTCCCGGCTGTACCTGGCAGTAGTCACGTATCCCGGTCGTACCTGGCAATAGTCACATGTGTCCCGGTCGTACCTGGCAGTAGTTACATGTGTCCCGGTTGTACCTGGCAGTAGTCACATGTGTTCCGGTTGTTCCTGGCAGTAGTCACATGTGTCCCAGCTGTACCTGGCAGTAGTCACATGTGTCCCAGCTGTACCTGGCAGTAGTCACGTGTCCCGGTTGTACCTGGCAGTAGTCACGTGTCCCGGTCGTACCTGGCAATAGTCACATGTGTCCCGGTCGTACCTGGCAATAGTCACATGTGTCCCGGTCGTACCTGGCAGTAGTCACATGTGTCCCGGTCGTACCTGGCAGTAGTCACATGTGTCCCGGTCGTACCTGGCAGTAGTCACATGTGTCCCGGCTGTACCTGGCAGTAGTCACGTATCCCGGTCGTACCTGGCAATAGTCACATGTGTCCCGGTCGTACCTGGCAGTAGTTACATGTGTCCCGGTTGTACCTGGCAGTAGTCACATGTGTCCCGGTTGTTCCTGGCAGTAGTCACATGTGTCCCAGCTGTACCTGGCAGTAGTCACATGTGTCCCAGCTGTACCTGGCAGTAGTCACGTGTCCCGGTTGTACCTGGCAGTAGTCACGTGTCCCGGTCGTACCTGGCAATAGTCACATGTGTCCCGGTCGTACCTGGCAGTAGTCACATGTGTCCCGGTAGTACCTGGCAGTAGTCACATGTGTCCCGGTCGTACCTGGCAGTAGTCACATGTGTCCCGGTTGTACCTGGCAGTAGTCACATGTGTCCCGGTTGTACCTGCCAGTAGTCACATGTCCCTGTCGTTCCTGGCAGTAGTCATATGGGTCCCGGTCGTACCTGGCAGTAGTCACATGTGTCCCGGTCGTACCTGGCAGTAGTCACATGTGTCCCGGTAGTACCTGGCAGTAGTCACATGTGTCCCGGTAGTACCTGGCAGTAGTCACATGTGTCCTGGTCGTTCCTGGCAGTAGTCACATGTGTCCCGGTTGTACCTGCCAGTAGTCACATGTCCCTGTCGTTCCTGGCAGTAGTCATATGGGTCCCGGTCGTACCTGGCAGTAGTCACATGTGTCCCGGTCGTACCTGGCAGTAGTCACATGTGTCCCGGTCGTTCCTGGCAGTAGTCACATGTGTCCCGGTCGTACCTGGCAGTAGTCACATGTGTCCCGGTAGTACCTGGCAGTAGTCACGTGTCCCGGTCGTTCCTGGCAGTAGTCACGTGTCCCGGTCGTACCTGGCAGTAGTCACATGTGTCCCGGTAGTACCTGGCAGTAGTCACATGTGTCCCGGTCGTACCTGGCAGTAGTCACATGTGTCCCGGTAGTACCTGGCAGTAGTCATATGTGTCCCGGTCGTTCCTGGCAGTAGTCACATGTGTCCCGGTCGTACCTGGCAGTAGTCACATGTGTCCCGGTTGTACCTGGCAGTAGTCAGTAGCTCTGTCTTCTTTGTGTTGAGTAGCCGCCCCATGTTGAAGCCTTCCATCTTGACTCTCCATAATAAATCCTTCATTCCATCTACGCTTGTTACTATCAGTGTTGTGTCATCTTATATTGTTGATGATTCTTCCACCAATTTCAATTCCTTCTTTTTTGGCAAGTCCAAGCTTCCTGGGAATAGCTTCTACATATAAATTGGAGAGAGATGGTGACCGGATGCCGCCTTCTCTGACGCCTTGCTCTACTGTGAACCATGGCTGTGCGGGCTGTTGCTGTGTCACCGTGTGCTGTCCGGGCTGTTGCTTTTTGTTCGATGTAAAGGTGCCGAAAGAGGCTGATCGGCACACCCATATCCTTCACGGTACTCCAAACTTTCTGGTGATCAACAAAGTCAAAGGCTTTAATGTAGCGATGAAGCAAAAATAGAGCTCCTTGTTGTGTTCTTTGGCCGTTTCCATTCTCATTCTCGTGTTAGTGATGATTGTCCATAAAATAAAGATAGTCTCAAGTTCAGAGCTGTAGAGGATGGTGAGATATGGAGCCTGATAGTCAAAATCTCCAAACATTGTTACCCTTTTGCTTGTCAGTGTAGATCACTTACCAATATTTTCTGGGTTATTGACATATTGGGCTGTCTTATGCTTTATTTGCGGTCTGAGGGGTGGAGTAGTGTTTATGGCGGTGGAGAGGGTCTTTCCTGATACTATGACTTTTTATCTACACATTTTATTTGGAGAATGAACTAATGGACAAATCAGATACCCAGAAATTCTGGGGAATCCCTAAGCAGACATTTGGAATAATCTGTGCTATAAGTGAAGTCTGGTCTGGCATAGCTTATATTATCGGATTTTCATAGAATTACAGTATAACAATGATATAGGGTGTAGTGTAGGGTAGGGTGTAGGGTAGGGTAGGGTGTAGGGTAGGGTAGGGTGTAGGGTGTTGTGTGTCTCACCTCCGGTGTGGTTGAATCTCTTCATCCCTATCTTCACTTCATCTCTGAACAAAGCCTCGTGCTCCTTAGCAATGTCTGTTATAGTCTCCCAGTGTTCGGGTCTCTCATTATCCTTCAGCCACGGAGCCACGGGAATAGTTCTCCGATTATTGCTGCTGTATACATCAATCTGCTGATCATCCACGTATCCAACTTTAGAGAACTCAGGCAGCCCGTACCCTGGAGCTGAGACCCCCGTGTAGTAATAGCGCAGAGAGTGACTGTCTAGAAGAGACATACAGAAGATTGATCAGATTACCATCCACTACTGGTCAATACTCATTAGAGATGAGTGTTTCGGCCCCCCTCTCCCTATCGTCAGGGCGTCTCTTCACTCTACTGTGACAGTTTTTGTAGTAATTATAATGGATAACTTAGGAATCTTTTTGCGTGGAGCAAAGACACAACAGAACACAGTTTATAGGTGAAAAAGTCTATATTATTACACATGGTGAATCACAAGAAGTGCAGAGGAAAACTCAAGTCCATAAACACACAGTGCAGATATTGAATGAAGCCTTAACAAAAAGTCTGTTGAAAAACCTCAAAGGTGAATGCAATCAGCAGAGCAGTGTATAAAGAGCAGTTTACACATGAAGATGCTGTAAAAGGAAAGTCTATAGCAAGTCAAAACAAGGAGAAGTTTTTGCAAGTCTATATAACACATTAAATCATCCAGGGAAGCCTGGGTAGGGATGTTTTGCGCCTCAGGGCCGTGGGGTACTCGGAAACAGGCTGTTTAAAACTTCTGGGGAGTCGCAGGGGTCGAGACTTGGCTTCCTTGACCCAGGGTTCAGTTGTAATGGAGTTCTTGTCTTAGGGTGGAAATACACTATCCTACTTACATGCGAGTCTCTCGGACGAGACTCGGATCAGTGACCCTGAACGGCCTCTCCCTCTCTGGACGCAGCATCACACTCCCGTCCAGAGAGGGATCACTGATCCGAGTATCGTTCGAGAGACTCGCATGTAAGTAGGATAGTGTGTTTCCAGCCGTATATAGGAAAAAGGATGGTTTAAAAGGCAGTTATTTGTGACGCCACCCGTGGTTTGTGGCTATAGGTAGCCACTGCTGCTGCAGAACCTTTGGGGATGTTGGATGGGCAGCTGGGATGTAGTGGCTCCACACGGGTGGAGTGGGTCCCCAGCGCAGTGGGTGTAGTGATTAATAGTCTCTGGCAGGCAGGGATTACCTTGTTCAGTGGCCTCCACAGGCTGTCGCTGCAGTAATAACACAGTCTCACACCGGTCTGCAATTCAGTTCCCACTCACTCACTGCAAGCTCCAAGTACAACAGGTCATCGATGTTACACACCCTTGGATAAGCTCTGGCCTGTGCAGTCTTTAGTAGTACGTGGATGGCAGATATGAGATCCTCGGGGGTGTGCCTGTCCTTCTGCCTCTCTCTGGTCCTGTCTCTGTCTCAGCGCTGTTGTAAGCTCCTCTGCGCGCAGAGCCCTGTTCCTGCAGCCACGGGTATAACTGGGTGACTGGTACCTTGTGCCCGAACCCTTGTGCGGCTGTTATCTCGGGGTATACGAAGCTCGTAGCCTCCGGTCCAGCGATTCGGTGATAGACTCCCGTGCCACGTTCAGGTCCGGTCCCTGTTTTTGACCACAACTCCTCTGTTCGGTGGTATCAGGCACGGATTCGGGCACACGGGCCAATTCAGCTCCCCCTGTGCCCCTAGGGTTCTTAGTCTTCCTGGACTTGCCTTCTCCCAGCTCTGCACACTAGCTGTTCACTTGTCGTTACTCAAACTGAAACTGACTGCTGCTCTTTCCTCCCACCCACGCTTCTCTACCCTTGTTGTTCCACTGGAGCCTCCGTCATGGGGTTTTTGTGCAGGGTTCCCTGGGTCCTAAGTGTGTGTGTTTGGGTTGAGGACTCACCCTCACCACCCCCCACCTTGGGTCTACTGGAGGACCACATCCTGTGACTTGGGTGCAGTACCTCTTTATGGCGTTCTGACCGGTGGGGGCGCCACAGAAGTCTTTTAGAAAGTCCAGAACTGATTCAGAGCAAATTACTAAATCCAGAACAGATCTATTTAAATGTACGAAGCGACGGAGAACTTAAAGCAACCAGATGGTATACCTGAGAGAACTACGTGTCACAGTCATGGTAGGACCCCGGGTAGGCCCTGTATCGGAGAAGGGAGGGAAGGGCATAGCCTTTGGGGTAGTAGTGCTCCTTTCCTAGCACTTGGATCTCTCAGGCTGTATAATATGTATTTTCGTGGTTTGTGGCGAAATTCTGTTATCTGTTGCAAGTTATAAAAGGAGAAGTTGCTTTGTTATCATATTGTGGTCGGAGTTGTTCATTGCGGCGCTGGATCTCACACTCGCATCAACCGCTGTCCGGTCGTTACATGCGCAGACAGTAAACTGGCCAGTGCTTGACATCCAGGTAAATGTTGACCCTGCGGGGATCAGTTAGGGTTCTCCAGGGGTCAGAGGTGCGGTTGGCAGCCATCGACTCTGCAAGAGCTTCACCAAGCAAGAAAACACATCTTATCCTGGTGATGCATCAATGCAGACACCCCAATAATCAATCATCAATGCAGCCACCCCAATAATCAATCATCAATGCAGACACCCCAATAATCAATCATCAATGCAGCCACCCCAATAATCAATCATCAATGCAGACACCCCAATAATCAATCATCAATGCAGACACCCCAATAATCAATCATCAATGCAGCCACCCCAATCAATCATCAATGCAGCCACCCCAATAATCAATCATCAATGCAGCCACCCCAATAATCAATCATCAATGCAGCCACCCCAATAATCAATCAATGCAGACACCCCAATAATCAATCAATGCAGACACCCCAATAATCAATCAATGCAGACACCCCAATAATCAATCATCAATGCAGCCACCCCAATAATCAATCATCAATGCAGACACCCCAATAATCAATCATCAATGCAGACACCCCAATAATCAATCATCAATGCAGACACCCCAATAATCAATCATCAATGCAGACACCCCAATAATCAATCATCACTGCAGACACCCCAATAATCAATCATCAATGAAGCCACCCCAATAATCAATCATCAATGCAGACACCCCAATAATCAATCATCAATGCAGCCACCCCAATAAGCAATCATCAATGCAGCCACCCCAATAATCAATCATCAATGCAGACACCCCAATAATCAATCATCAAGGCAGCCACCCCAATAATCAATCATCAAGACAGCCACCCCAATAATCAATCATCAATGCAGACACCCCAATAATCAATCATCAATGCAGCCACTCCAATAATCAATCATCAATGCAGACACCCCAATAATCAATCATCAATGCAGACACCCCAATAATCAATCATCAATGCAGCCACTCCAATAATCAATCATCAATGCAGACACCCCAATAATCAATCATCAATGCAGCCAACCCAATAATCAATCATCAATGCAGCCACCCCAATAATCAATCATCAATGCAGACACCCCAATAATCTATCATCAATGCAGCCACCCCAATAATCAATCATCAATGCAGCCACCCCAATAATCAATCATCAATGCAGACACCCCAATAATCAATCATCAATGCAGACACCCCAATAATCAATCATCAATGCAGCCACCCCAATAATCAATCATCAATGCAGACACCCCAATAAGCAATCATCAATGCAGCCACCCCAATAATCAATCATCAATGCAGACACCCCAATAATCAATCATCAATGCAGCCACCCCAATAATCAATCATCAATGCAGCCACCCCAATAATCAATCAATGCAGCCACCCCAATAATCAATCATCAATGCAGACACCCCAATAATCAATCATCAATGCAGACACCCCAATAATCAATCATCAATGCAGACACCCCAATAATCAATCATCAATGCAGCCACTCCAATAATCAATCATCAATGCAGACACCCCAATAATCAATCATCAATGCAGACACCCCAATAATCAATCATCAATGCAGACACCCCAATAATCAATCATCAATGCAGACACCCCAATAATCAATCATCAATGCAGCCACCCCAATAATCAATCATCAATGCAGCCACTCCAATAATCAATCATCAATGCAGACACCCCAATAATCAATCATCAATGCAGCCACTCCAATAATCAATCATCAATGCAGACACCCCAATAATCAATCATTAATGCAGCCAACCCAATAATCAATCATCAATGCAGACACCCCAATAATCAATCATCAATGCAGCCACCCCAATAATCAATCATCAAGACAGCCACCCCAATAATCAATCATCAAGACAGCCACCCCAATAATCAATCATCAAGACAGCCACCCCAATAATCAATCATCAATGCAGACACCCCAATAATCAATCATCAATGCAGACACCCCAATAATCAATCATCAATGCAGCCACTCCAATAATCAATCATCAATGCAGACACCCCAATAATCAATCATCAATGCAGCCAACCCAATAATCAATCATCAATGCAGCCACCCCAATAATCAATCATCAATGCAGCCACCCCAATAATCAATCATCAATGCAGCCACCCCAATAATCAATCAAAATGGCAACAACAATTCAGAATTTTAATGAAGAAAACTTAATTCCAAGACTTTCGGTTTGATGAGATACAACAACTTTGCCCTTTATGCTCTGCACAATCCTGAAATGTAATTATTAAATGTGATTATTTAAATATTTATTAAAAATTTAGAAAAAAAGGCGACTGTCATGAGCGGTATTGATATTTGGATGCCTGAATGCTACAAATTGTGTTTTGGGAAATGTTTTGAGCCTAGTTCTATATGGGGGTTTTGATAAAATAATTGCAGCGATGTATCTTCTATTGAGGCTGAAACTTTTGCTGAAAGATCCATGACGGAGAGGAACCAAATATTAACTTATTGTTCATTGCAACTAATGAAACTGATGAGGAGGAATCAAACAGAATGTGAGAATTACCGAGTTGCTGAATTCCCTGAATTTAAAGGCAAAAATGATAAATTGCTGAGAAGGAAGAGAAGGAATTATGGGCATGAAACAAACTGAATTCTCATGTGATTGTAGGATCACGAGTCCAATAAAGTGTAAGATTGGAGATTCCCCCGTAAACCAAAGTCCATTCTGCAAAGGAATTAACGAGGATTTATTCCAAACAAAACTGGTGTTATTGTCTCCGAGCCAGAGACAGTACGGATCCGCTCTAATCATTGCTTCCCATAGAACGCCATATTGTAGTGGGGAAATCAGGGCTGTGTTAAGCCAAACATCCGACTGCGACTCTTCAATTTCCCTGAATCCGACTCCACCCAATATGGGCACAGACTCCGACTTCACAGCAATGTGGGGAATATGCTGCAAAAGCGGAGGTGGCACAGGGCAGGGAGGAAACACAGGAAGAGAAAGGAGATAACTGATGAGACAGCGCCACAGCCATTATTATAACGTCTCACCTTTGTCTGATTACTCGGTAATAAATATTTCAGTGACTCGCCCTGTGGGGTACTTGGAACCGGGCCCAGTTCGGTGTCGTTACCGGGGGATGCCAACGTGGTGTGACCCGGCCCGTGGCCCCGGAAAGGTCAATCAATAGGGGGAAACAGGGGATCTGTTTCAGGGATAGAGTTTAGGAATGGTTCTTCTTGGATAGGATTACAAGACTTGGGGATTCTTGTTTACATGACGCCACCCACGGTTGCGGCTAGTAATGGCCACCGCTGCTTTACAGTTCCACTGGGGAAGTTGGTGATAAGCCAGCTTGGTGGTGAAGTCCTCCACAGGTAGGGCCGACCCCCAGGGCTGTACGAGCTCAAAAGGTGCAAATACTCAACACTGAGCAAAGGGGCTGAATACTTATCACCAATACCGAGCAAAGGGGCTGAATATCATCAATACTGAGCAAAGGGGCTGAATACTTATCACCAATACTGAGCAAAGGGGCTGAATACTTATCATCAACACTGAGCAAAGGGGCTGAATACTTATCAATACTGAGCAAAGGGCTGAATACTTATCATCAATACTGAGCAAAGGGGCTGAATACTTATCATCAATACTGAGCAAAGGGGCTGAATACTTATCAATACTGAGCAAAGGGGCTGAATACTTATCATCAACACTGAGCAAAGGGGCTGAATACTTATCATCAATACTGAGCAAAGGGGCTGAATACTTATCAATACTGAGCAAAGGGGCTGAATACTTATCATCAATACTGAGCAAAGGGGCTGAATACTTATCAATACTGAGCAAAGGGGCTGAATACTTATCATCAATACTGAGCAAAGGGGCTGAATACTTATCATCAACACTGAGCAAAGGGGCTGAATACTTATCACCAATACTGAGCAAAGGGGCTGAATACTTATCACCAATACTGAGCAAAGGGGCTGAATACTTATCACCAATTCTGAGCAAAGGGGCTGAATACTTATCATCAATACTGAGCAAAGGGGCTTAATACTTATCACCAATACTGAGCAAAGGGGCTGAACACTTATCAACACTGAGCAAAGGGACTGAATACTTATCCTCAATACTGAGAAAGGGGCTAAATACTTATCATCAATACTGAACAAAGGGGCTGAATGCTTATCATCAACACTGAGCAAAGGGGATGAATACTTATCATCAATACTGAGCAAAGGGGCTGAATACTTATCATCAATACTGAGCAAAGGGGATGAATACTTCGCATCAATACTGAGCAAAGGGGCTGAATATCATCAATACTGAGCAAAGGGGCTGAATACTTATCATCAATACTGAGCAAAGGGGCTGAATACTTATCATCAATACTGAGCAAAGGGGCTGAATACTTATCATCAATACTGAGCAAAGGGGCTGAATACTTATCATCAATACTGAGCAAAGGGGCTGAATACTTATCATCAATACTGGGCAAAGGGGCTGAATACTTATCATCAATACTGAGCAAAGGGGCTGAATACTTATCATCAATACTGAGCAAAGGGGCTGAATACTTATCATCAATACTGGGCAAAGGGGCTGAATACTTATCATCAATACTGAACAAAGGGGCTGAATACTTATCAATACTGAGCATAGGGGCTGAATACTGGAGGATATACAGATGGCCATTTGTGTATGATAAGTGTCTCAGATTTCCATATTTCATGTTTTTTCATGTTTCTTCAGCTTTATTTCCCACATACTTAGCATTACAGAGTGCAGCTGTTTCTTATTGGAATATTGCGTTATGTTCAGTTAGGACCTATTCACATTGTATGTTACAGAGCGCCGGCAGTTTATATTTGTGTATGTTACGGGGTGACACTTTTTGTCTGATGCACCCCTCCCCTACTAGTGTCAGGTGTTTTTATCCATCATTCAGTAGGATCCTACTTGCCCATGAAAGAGGACGTTTTTTAACCCAAAGAGAGGCGTTATCTATAGCAGGGGTGCCAAACATGCGGCCCCGGGGCTTCAGTGTGGCCCATAGGCACCGTGGACAACTTGACGAGCCGCGGTCCAAGTGACCAGTGCTTCATGTATTCCAGACGCTGCTCGGACAGGCTCGCTGGCTCAGCTCCATCAATATGAGACTCAAGCCAATCAGAAGCCAGCAGTTATCGTCAGTGTATAACGTCAAATGCAGACTTCTGATTGGCTGGCGACTTACATCTACCTGAGCCAAAGAGCTCTAAGCGACACCTGGAATGCATAAAGTGCGGACCAGTGAGAACAGGTGTGTGTGCATGTGTCTGTGTGTTCATGTGCCTCTGTGTGTGTGTGTCTCTGTGTGTGTGTTCATGTGCCTCTGTGTGTGTGTCTCTGTGTGTGTGTGCATGTGCCTCTGTGTGTGTGTGTCTCTGTGTGCGCGTGCATGTGTCTGTGTGTGTGTTCATGTGCCTCTGTGTGTGTCTCTGTGTGTGTGTTCATGTGCCTCTGTGTGTGTGTCCATGTGCCTCTGTGTGTGTGTGTCTCTGTGTGTCTGTGTGTGTCTCTGTGTGTGTGTGTGTGTATGTGTGTCTCTGTGTGTATGTGTCTCTGTGTGTGTGCATGTGTCTCTGTGTGTGTATGTGTCTCTGTGTGTGTGTGCATGTGTCTGTGTGTGTGCATGCGTCTCTGTGTGTGTGTGCGTGCATGTGTCTGTGTGTGTGTCTCTGTGTGTGCATGTGTCTGTGTGTGTCTTTGTGTGTGTGTGTATGCATGTGTCTGTGTCTCTGTGTGCGCATGTGTCTCTGAGTGTATGTGCATGTGTCTCTGTGTGTCTGTGGGTGTCTCTGTGTGTGTATGTGCATGTATCTGTGGGTGCGTGCATGCATGTGTCTCTGTGTGTGTGTGTTTGTGTGTGCATGTGTCTGTGTCTCTGTGTGTGTATGTGTGTGCATGTGTCTCTGTGTATGTGTGCATGTGTCTGTGTGTGTGTGTGCATGTGTCTCTGTGTGTGTGTGTGTGTCTGTGTGTGTGTGTGTGCATGTGTCTCTGTGTGTGTATGTGCATGTGTCTCTGTGTGTGTCTGTGTGTATCTGTGTGTGCATGTGTTTGTGTCTTTGTGCATGTGTGTGTACATGTGTCTCTGTGTGCGTGCATGCATGTGTCTGTGTGTGTGTATGTGTGTGCATGTGTCTGTGTGTGTGTGTGATCTATAGTACAGGCCCCCAGTAAGGAGGCACGCCTCGACGTGGCTATACGGTGGCCATTAGTGTATGATTAGTGTCGCATATCACTATTTCTCATGTGTCCAAGCTCCAGTTCCCACATTCATGTTCTCATGACTCCGCATTACAGAGTGTAACATTACTTAGATGTCATTGTCACCCCCCATACATTACATGTGATCACTTAGATGTAGGATAACATTTGTGTCACAACAACAGCAGTCACACGGGACTCGAAGCTTCATGTCCTCAATGAACAATTAGTTATTGATTATGGACAATCAGTTTATGTTTCTTCGAAAACTTTTATCTTTGTATTTAGCGAAATGATCGGAAAACAAAATGTGCAAAAAAACCAGAAACCAGAAACCAGAGACCAGAGCTGAGAACAAGAAAACTATACAAAGCAATGGAGATCTAAGAATATAATGGATAATGATAATAATGTATCATAATGCACACTCACCAGAATACACTCCAGACACGAGAAGGATCAGGGTGAGGAGCCACATCTTCACGTCCCGCGTCCACTATAAGGACAAACACAGAAACCTTAACCATAGAGACATGACGGCGGGCGGGTGTGAGGCCGACAATGGAGGATAATGGAAGCAGCCGGATACAACAAGAGCGAAAGTGAAAATATGAGAAGTAAAGAAAGAACTCAAGATCTACATGAAGGGAGGGGAGAAAAAGCCAATAACCGCTGCACAGCATTACCCACAGTTCACCAGAGGGGGCGTCGTTCTTATTGAGGTTTATGCTTGAAAATATGAAAAATACAGAGTAACTCTGACACCATAAGATGAGGTGTATAATGGATCAAGTGCTTATATGTCATGGTTTATTATATACAGATACATCAATATTTGATCTTCACCCAGCTCACACAGACACATAACACACACGCAACTCACACATCTGACACACAACTTGCAAACATAAAATTCACACAACACACACGCACAGACACACACAACTCACACACACATCTCACACACAGACACATCTCACACACAGATTATACAGATACCTCGCACAGTCCTCTGTGGTTGTGTATGTGCAGCTTCACACGCTCACAGCCCCTCTATCACTCTGTGGCCACAGCAGATCTGTCACCATGCGATGCTGCTTATCTTTGGTATCTTCTCAGCACAGGAGGCTGCTCTCTCTCCCTCTCTCTCTCTCTCTCTCTGATCTTTGCCGGCTCTCACTTCTTCTCACATGAGCACCCCCTACAGATGCCGCCCACTCTTTTACCAGCAGGTGGCGCCGCCTGAGACAGGCCACTCAGATTGCCTCATTATGGATACGCATGCTCAGCACACTAAGATCGGGTCCGAGGAGACATCAGCTGTTTCTTCGGACCCGCGCTCCATAGGCCCCATGTTATTTGCCGCTGATCAGGTCGGATCCAATTCGGTCCGATTTGATCTGCTGTGCCCAAAATCGCAGCAGTCTGCAATTTTGCGTACAGCAAAAAATTGGACAAAATCAGATGCCCATAAGGCCAAATCCGATGTGATCCGTGCCCATAGACTAACATGGGGCCAAATCGGATCTGTGGCTGTCTGCTTTACAACGATCAGCCACGGATCACAGACAAACCCTGTGTGAAATCAGCCTGAGAGCCAAATCTAAAAAACCCCTCCAACTTCCAAATATATTACGCTTTGATATTTATGAGTCTTTTGGGTGATTGAGAACATAATAAAAATAATCCTCTACAATACAACTTGCCTAATAATTCGGCACAGTGTATATACTAGTGATGAGCGAGCAGTAAAACGCTCGTGTGCTCGATGCTCAGGTCGAGAATATCAAGACGCTCAGTTACTCGACCCGAGCACCGAGCCCAATGTTATCCTATGGGGAAATCTGAGCATTCTGCTGGTGGCACCCCGGTGTACTGCCGAAGGCATAAATGTCACTTGTGATCCCGCTGCCACCGGCTCCTGCAGCGCCCTGTGCCATCCGGTCACCATGTGTCAGATCAGCTGTCATTAAATTGCACAACGCAGTCAGGTCTGATATAGACATGATGACGCTGTGCGGCCAATCACTGTAATGATACAACATGGCGGTGGCATTACAGTGTCTGGTAGCCAATCCCTGTATGTGGGCTGGGTCTGTAAAGAAAGCCAACACGCAGGGACGGGGAGACGAGCATCTGCCCGAGCATCTTGGCGGCACTCAGTGCTCGCTCATCACTAGCACATATACACACTCACACACATATACACACTCACACATACATACATACAGTGCCTTGTGAAAGTATTCAGCCCCCCTATATACAGTGCCTTGTGAAAGTATTCAGCCCCTATGTATATACAGTGCCTTGTGAAAGTATTCAGCCCCCCTATATACAGTGCCTTGTGAAAGTATTCAGCCCCCTATATATAAATACAGTGCCTTGTGAAAGTATTTGGCCCCCTATGTATATACAGTGCCTTGTGAAAGTATTCAGCCCCCTATATACACTGCCTTGTGAAAGTATTCAGCCCCTATATACAGTGCCTTGTGAAAGTATTCAGCCCCTATGTATATACAGTGCCTTGTGAAAGTATTTGGCCCCCTATGTATATACAGTGCCTTGTGAAAGTATTCAGCCCCCTATATACACTGCCTTGTGAAAGTATTCAGCCCCTATGTATATACAGTGCCTTGTGAAAGTATTCGGCCCCCTATGTATATACAGTGCCTTGTGAAAGTATTCGGCCCCCTATGTATATACACTGCCTTGTGAAAGTATTCAGCCCCTATGTATATATACAGTGCCTTGTGAAAGTATTTGGCCCCCTATATACAGTGCCCTGTGAAAGTATTCAGCCCCTATGTATATACAGTGCCTTGTGAAAGTATTTGGCCCCCTATGTATATACAGTGCCTTGTGAAAGTATTTGTCCCCCTATGTATATACAGTGCCTTGTGAAAGTATTCGGCCCCCTATGTATATACAGTGCCTTGTGAAAGTATTCAGCCCCCTATATATATACAGTGCCTTGTGAAAGTATTCGGCCCCCTATGTATATACAGTGCCTTGTGAAAGTATTCGGCCCCTATGTATATATACAGTGCCTTGTGAAAGTATTCAGCCCCTATGTATATATACACTGCCTTGTGAAAGTATTCGGCCCCCTATGTATATATACACTGCCTTGTGAAAGTATTCGGCCTCTATGTATATATACAGTGCCTTGTGAAAGTATTCGGCCCCCTATGTATATATACAGTGCCTTGTGAAAGTATTCGGCCCCTTGAACTTTTAAACCTTTTCCCACATTTCAGGCTTCAAACATAAAGATATAAATTCTAATTTTTTGGGAAGAATCAACAACAAGAGGGACACAATCGTGAGGTGGAACCAAATTTATTGCATATTTTATACTTTAACAAAAAACTGTGCAGTGGGGCGTGCAATATTATTCGTCCCCCTGAGTTAATCCTCTGTAGCGCCCCCTTGTGCTGTGATTACAGCTGCAGTCTCTTGGGGTTTGTCTCATTCTTCCTTGCAGAACAGCTGGAGCTCAGTGAGGTTGGATTGAGGCGTTTGTGATCAGCAGTTTTCAGCTCTTTCCACAGATTCTCCATTGGATTCAGGTCTGGATGTGACTCGTCCATTCTAACACCTGGAGACGGTGATTTTTGATCTGTTCCATTGTAGACATAGGGTCTGTGCCCACAGGACGTTTTTTGAGCAGTCCTGAACGCAGCAAAACCTGAGGATCCTAGAGTCCTTGACAGGAGAAATGCTAAGATCTTGTCTGCGTTTTTTTTTGCGTTTTTCCCATTGACTGCACCAAAAACGCAGGAATAATTGACATGTCAATTCTTTCCTATCCGCACCAAAAACGCAGGGATTTGACAGTTCTTGACACTTGCAAAACCAAGGTGTGGGCGCAGCGTTTTTGTGAAACACATTGGTTTTGCTGGGAAGCCCAACCGCAGGAACAGAATAGCATACATTACCATAAAACCAATCTTTTTCTGCAAGCGGAAACCAACTGCAAGCAGCAAAACCGCAGCAAAAACGCCCTGTGTGCACATACCCTTACACTTATAGGGTCTGCTGGTGTCATTCATTATAGATAGGATAACAGATGCCCCCGCTGGTCCCTCCATCAGTCTGGAGAATGGGAGTTCTGCAATCTCTTAGCTGAGAGCGGCGCAGGTCATGGCCCTGTATTGGGATCTGCACCTACTATACAAATCCTGGGAATCTACCGGAAGCGGCCATGACTAGAAGAGGAGGCACAATGGAGCCGCCGCCTGCTCTGCCTGCACAATGGAGCCGCCGCCTGCTCTGCCTGCACAATGGAGCCGCCGCCTGCTCTGCCTGCACAATGGAGCCGCCGCCTGCTCTGCCTGCACAATGGAGCCGCCGCCTGCTCTGCCTGCACAATGGAGCCGCCTGCTCTGCCTGCACAATGGAGCCGCCGCCTGCTCTGCCTGCACAATGGAGCCGCCGCCTGCTCTGCCTGCACAATGGAGCCGCCGCCTGCTCTGCCTGCACAATGGAGCCGCCGCCTGCTCTGCCTGCACAATGGAGCCGCCCGCCTGCTCTGCCTGCACAATGGAGCCGTCCTGCACTGGGGCAAAAAGGACAAAATACAGATGATAAAGGGATTGTACAAAAGAAAATCTCTGCTTTCTGCATAATAAAGTGTCCTCGGGCTATATGTGGTGCTGTACTTGGGTTATACGCGGTGCTGTACTTGGGTTATACACGGTGCCGTCCTCGGGTTACATGCGGTGCCGTCCTCTGGTTATAGACGGTGCCGTCCTCGGGTTACACGCGGTGTCGTCCTTTGGTTATACGCGGTGCCGCCTCTTGGCCTCACTGACCTGACCAGGCTGAGATGCAGCACCACATACACAATATGAGCACAGGGAAGATCTCAGCATATATAACCCCTTTATTAATAAGTCTGGGCTCACACCAGAGGACAATGCTGCAAATAAACATACAATACATTGTGTATAATACACCTCAGCTGCTGCAGAGCCGCATAATGCAACAACTATGCTGCTAAGGAGCCTGGTACATCGCCGCTGCAGCAGAACCTCATATTCGATACCTCAGTTGCTACAGAACCTCATAACACACAACCCAGCTGCTGCAGAACCTCACAATACCTAAGCTGCTGCAGAACCTCATAATACACAGCTCATCTGCTGCAGGACCTCATACTGCAAGCCTCAGCTGCCACAGAACCTCATACTGCACGCCTCAGCTGGCACAGAACCTCATACTGCACACCTCAGCTGCCAGAAAACCTCATACTGCACACCTCAGCTGCCACAGAGCCTCATACTGCACACCTCAGCTGCCACAGAGCCTCATACTGCACACCTCAGCTGCCACAGAACCTCATCCTGCACACCTCAGCTGCCACAGAACCTCATCCTGCACACCTCAGCTGCCACAACACATACCTCAGCCACTGCAGAAGCTTCTAATTCACACTTCAGAACTGAAGAACATGCCTCAGTTGCTGGAGAACTTCATATGAGGTAGCTCAATTGCTACACAACATTGTAGACACCTCAGCTACTGCAGAACCTCATACTGCACACCTTAGTTGCGGCAAAGCATTCCTGAGGTCTCCTCCTGCTTATATCAACTTAAAATAATAACAATGAGAGCAGGAGGAGACGCCTGTCGTCACATGACCACAAACCAACAAATCGCATGCGAGCAATCATAGGACAACTGAAATCGTAAAAAAGAGCGAATATTCTACAGGTGACAGTGCAGAATAACAAACATGTAAATTACACCAATATGATATACACGACTGCGGCAGGGCACATGTGGGGGAAAATAAACATATTATATACATATATATTACACCCTACATATGTCCTGCACCTGGTGATCTACAGCGAGGGGCCCGTCAGATGCCACAGAGCACACAGACATCACTGGATAGATAGAGGGATGGATGGATAGAGGGATGGTGGATAGATGGAGGGATGGATGGATAGATGGAGGGATGGATGGATAGATGGAGGGATGGATGGATAGATGGAGGGATGGATGGATAGATGGAGGGATGGATGGATAGATGGAAGGATGGATGGATAGATGGAGGGATGGATAGATAGAGGGATGGATGGATATAGAGGGATGGATGGATGGATAGATGGAGGGATGGATGGATAGAGGGATGGATAAAAGAATAGAGGGATGGATAGATAGAGGGATGGATGGATAGATAGATGGAGGGATGAATAGATAGAGGGATGAATAAAAGAATAGAGGGATATGAAGGAAATAAACCAGACCGCACTTCCTTTAAACTTTTCAGCACAGGTGCAAATCTATAGGACGGATTCATATATACAACACAATTATAGCAGCACAATGTTGACGCCAATAACCATACAATGATGTTTTTAAATTATGATAATGGTGTTTTTTTTTTTAAAAAAAACTCAGATGGAAAGTTTTTTTTTTGAAAAACACTTCTGTTATACAAGCCCTGGGAAACATTCTGCAATCCCCGCGCTCGGAGGACGTTCATTCAGATTTTAATGTTGTAGAAAAAAAGCAGATCACAGACCTGGCACAAAACTAAAGTCATTTCACATGGCGACTGCATGGCTAAAAGAAATCAAGATAAACAATGTAGCAGCCAGTAATGGTTACTTCACACTGCAACATCGCTAGAGACATCGCTGAAAAGTCACAGGTTTTGTAACAGTGACCTCTCCAGCGATATCGCTGTGACATGTAGCAGATTCCAGGCCCCCGCTGTGAGGTCGCTGATCGCTGCACATCCTTCAGGACCATTTTTTGGTCCTTGCTCTGCCGCTGGTCAGCACGCATCGCTGCGTGTGACAGCAAGAGACCAGCGATCTCCCAGCCAGTGCCCAGTGCCACACAGACGCTGGGCACTGGTAACCAGGGTAAACACTGGGTAACTAAGGCCCCTTTCACATCAGCGTTTAAGCAGAGTTTTTTCGCGGCCGCAGCTGCCACAAGTGCCGAAACCGCAATTATACCGCACTTGCCGCAAGCCCCATAGACAATGCATGGGGCTTGCCACAGGTGAACTGCAAGTGTGACGGTAAGGCGGCAGATACGGTAAATCCGCCACATCTGCCACGATCTATGTAAAACGCTGATGTAAAAGGGTCCTAAGTAGAGCGTGCTGCTTAGTTACCCAGTGTTTACCCTGGTTACCAGTGATGTCGCTGCTGACTGATTGCTGGTGAGTCTGCCTGTTTAACAGCTCACCAGCGACTGCATAGAGACTTTCCAGCGATCTCGACCAGGTCAGATCGCATGGTGGGATCGCTGGAAAGTTTCCGTGTGTAAAGGGGCCCTAAGGGTAACTTTTTTCAGACCAAGCAGAGGGAAAAAATTGTGGAATCATGAAAAACAAACAAAACAACCCTCCAATACATCACTAGTATTTTGTGGCACCACCTCTGGCTTTTATAACAGCTTGCAGTCTCTGAGGCCTGGACTTAATGAGTGACAAACAGTACTCATCATCAATCTGGCTCCAACTTTCTGATTGCTGTTGCCAGATCAGCTTTGCAGGTTGGAGCCTTGTCATGGACCATTTTCTTCAACTTCCACCAAAGATTTTCAATTGGCTTGAGATCCGGACTATTTGCAGGCCATGACATTGACCTTATGTGTCTTCTTTCAAGGAATGTTTTCACAGTTTCTGCTCTATGGCAGGATGCATTATCAGCTTGATAAATAGTTTCATCATCCCCAAACATCCTTTCAATTGATGGGATAAGAAAAGTGTCCAAAATATCAATGCAAACTTGGGCATTTATTGAAGATGTAATGACAGCCATCTCCCCAGTGCCTTTACCTGACATGCAGCCCCATATCATCAATGACTGTGCATGTTCTCTTCAGGCAGTCATCTTTATAAATCTCATTGGAACGACACCAAACAAAAGTTCCAGCATCATCACCTTGCCCAATGCAGATTCGCGATTCATCACTGAATATGACTTTCATCCAGTCATCTACAGTCCACGATTGCTTTTCCTTAGCCCATTGTAACCTTGCTTTTTCTGTTTAGGTGTTAATGATGGCTTTTGTTTAGCTTTTCTGTATGTAAATCCCATTTCCTTTAGGTGGTTTCTTACAGTTCGGTCACAGACATGGACTCCAGTTTCCTCCCATTCGTTCATTTGTTGTTGTGCATTTCCTGTTATGGAGACATATTGCTTTAAGCTTCCGGTCTCGATGCTTTGATCTCTTCCTTGGTCTACCAGTATGTTTTCCTTTAACAACCTTCCCATGTTGTTTGTATTTGGTTCAGATTTTAGACACAGCTGACTGTGAACAACCAACATCTTTGGCAACATTGTGTGATGATTTACCCTCTTGTAAGAGTTTGATAATCCTCTCCTTTGCTTCAATTGACATCTCTGGTGTTGGAGCCATGATTCATGTCAGTCCACTTGGTGCAGCAGCTCTCCGAGGTGTGATCACTCCTTTTTAGATGCAGACTAACGAGCAGATCTTATTTGATGCAGGTGTTATACATAACATAGATGTTATTTGATGCAGGGGTTGTATATAACCAGAAGGGTATGAAGCAACACATGAGTGCAGACACCATACAATATGTATATCAATGTTTTTCAACAAAATTTAGAATCTTATCTTAACAATGACACCTGGAGAGGTATAGGATTGTAATGCATATTTCTGCATAACTGTGTGACATTCCTACCTACCCCCCCTCAGCAGAGTTCCCCTTTACATCACACATCACGTCATGTGTTTTTTTTATGTAAAACTTTAATTTAAAAAAGACAAATAAATAAATCACGAACAGAAATATTAAAAAAAAAAAAATGAAGGAAACCTAGGAAACAAGACGAGAGTTTGTCAATTCAGCCACAAACTGGCAAGTTATTTTGGAGAGCGAGTCCCAACCATTATACCACGAGGAGTGTAGACTATAGGAGTATGGTGCGGAGGGGGAGGGGGACCGGGACATGTCAAACCAAAAAAAAAAAAAATGGTATTTTTCTATGTTTCTCTGTATTGTCAGGATTCTTCGCTCCCGCGGTCTGGAACACGCAGCACCGGATCTACAGATCGGACGACCGCAGGGAGCAGAATATGAAGATCACCGCTCACACTTGTCACGTTTTTGTCCTTTTGGATGAATTTTTCATCCATTCTAGTAAATTCCTACATTTCTCAGAAAAAAACAACTCAAGACTTTACAAATGTACAATGTTCTTTACAATATAAAACAACTACAGCTCGTTGCATATAAATAGAACATTTGGTGCGGCCGACGCGGCCATAAAAAAAATCCCTGAATTACTGGTAAGAACCTGAGACAGCGAGACGTACAGCAGAGACCTCCCCGAGACGTACAGCAGAGACCTCCCCGAGACGTACGGCAGAGACCTCCCCGAGACGTACAGCAGAAACCTCCCCAAAGACGTACAGCAGAGACCTCCCAAAGACGTACAGCAGAGACCTCCCCGAGACGTACAGCAGAGACCTCCCCGAGACGTACGGCAGAGACCTCCCCGAGACGTACGGCAGAGACCTCCCCGAGACGTACGGCAGAGACCTCCCCGAGACGTACGGCAGAGACCTCCCCGAGACGTACGGCAGAGACCTCCCCGAGACGTACGGCAGAGACCTCCCCAAAGACGTACAGCAGAGACCTCCCCAAAGACGTACAGCAGAGACCTCCCAAAGACGTACAGCAGAGACCTCCCCAAAGACGTACAGCAGAGACCTCCCCAAAGACGTACAGCAGAGACCTCCCCAAAGACGTACAGCAGAGACCTCCCAAGACGTACACAGCAGAGACCCCCCCCCCTAACCCCAAGAAGAGACGAAGCGAAGGTCTGAGACATGCCGCCTGTACCAGACCGCTGTCTGGAGCTGAACGTGGAGCACGGGAGGAACAAATACTGTGAAGATTTCACGGCCGCCCCAAAATCTAACCCTCCCCAAAAGTATTTGGCCCAAAACACAAATCCTGTGATCCTCGCTCTACAGTTGTCGCGAGCCGCCGACCGACCCAGTCAGATCCAACCGGGAATCTCATTGTAAACCGCAAACACCACAAAATCAGCCAGAACGTAACACTGACTGTCCCCTCTGTGGGGTGTAGGAGGGTGCAGCAGACAGCGGGGCGAGCAATGCACCCCACTACATACCACGATCCCCATCACTGCTGTGCCTTTATCCCATTGCTTTGCTTGCCTTTCTATCTGGCTAGAAAATGTCTCCTGTACTGCAATTAACTGCACCACATAAACAGACCGTCTCCTGTACCGCAGAGTACATACATCAGTGCAGCATGGAGAGGCAGTCTCCTGTACCGCAGAGTACATACATCAGTGCAGCATGGAGAGGCAGTCTCCTGTACAGCAGAGTACATACATCAGTGCAGGATGGAGAGGCAGTCTCCTGTACAGGAGAGTACATACATCAGTGCAGGATGGAGAGGCAGTCTCCTGTACTGCAGATAATATGGATCAGCGCAGCATGGAGAGGCAGTTTCCCATACTGCAGAAAATACACAACAGTGCAGCAAGGAGAAGCAGTCTCCTGTACAGAGGAGACTACAAAAGTGCACATGAAGAGGCAGTCTACTGTACAGCAGGGTAAATACATCAGTGCAGCATGAAAAGGCAGTCTGCTGTACTTCAGAGGATACACAACAGTGCAGCATGGAGAGGCAGTCTCCTGTACAGCAGAGAATACAGATCTGTGCAGCATGGAGAGGCAGTCTCCTGTACAATGCAGGGAATGTCCTTCAATGATTTTAATACATGCAGTCACATACTAACATGGCGCCCCCATTATGTGTGGTAAAGGGGATTATAGTTTTGATCTTTATCATTTAGTTCGAAAACAGTGCGGTGTCTCCTCATTATTGCTTTTTTTTTATGAAGAAAAGATAAATGATGGGAGAGAAAAACTGATAATATAACCCCCCGATATCACACACTGCACGAAGGAGGTCCCCCACAGCTAGAGAAGCTAGCCCCCCGATATCATACATCAGGGAGTCTGCACTGCTGGAGAATCTAGCCCCCTAATATCATACACCAGGGGGTTCCCAATGCTAGAGAGGCTAGTCCCATGATATCATACACCAGGGTTCCCCACTGTTAGAGACTCTAGCCTCCCCAATATATACACCAGGTGGTCCCCACTGCTAGGCAAGTTAGTCCCCTGATATCACACACACTGTACCAGGGGGTCCCCACTGCTAAAGATGTTAGACCCCTGATATCATACACTGCACCAAGGGGTCCCCACTGCTAAAGATGTTAGGCCCCTGATATCATACACTGCACCAAGGGGTCACCACTGCTAGAGAAGCTAGCCCCCGATATACTCCAGGGGGTCTTCACTGCTAGAGAAGCTAGCCCCCGATATACTCCAGGGGGACTTCACTGCTAGAGAGGCTAGCCCCCAGATATACACACACTGCACCAAGGGGTCCCCACTGCTAGAGACGCTATCCTCAGATATACACCAGGGGGTCCACCAATGTATTAGAAATGAGGGCTTTGGCCATTAAACCCATTGGCACAATTGAATGTAACATGTGAAGCAGGGAATGTCCCGGTGCTGCGACACAAGAGCCGCTCCTCTCCCCTCGCCAGTGTCCACCTGGACCACATGGCACCATGGACCACCCGGCATCGTCAGGACGAATACCCGGCTAATGAGAACTTGTGTCATTATCTGCACCAAAATCTCTGCTGGCTGTCAATGAATCACAACCTGATCACAATCACTGGGTGTCCGGACACCCCGCACTCAGTGATCTCGACCGGTGACCCCAATACCACGCCAACAATTGTAGGTCGCCACAGGTTTTAACTGGTTCTCTGCCAGGAAGATTCATGTCACCAGACAAGATTAACCACAGAAAGCAGAGGTCACCATTGCTCCAACTCTACTCCAGTCACATCCAAAGCTGCTCTGACGGAAGAAGCTAAGTGTTGGGTGCAAACACACAGAAGTGCAGAGAGATGATGATCTCTGGAGGGGGGAAAAAAAAAAAAAGAGTCGGAGGCCCTGACACGTCCAGCAAAGAGAACAAAAACTAAGCACCAGGAGTCGATGAGACGACTTTCAAGATGACGGCGATGTCCTTAGAAGACGTGGACTCATCTGAGAGCAGATTATAGGCGCCCTGGTAGCTATTGGACCCTACGAACCAGGAGCGCAGGCAGCACCACAAGAAGCGACGTGGAGCCACAGGAAGGAGCACCAGGCTCAGCCGCCCTAAACCCCCCCAAAATAAATATCCACTTAATGCAACAGTCACAAATCTCCGGACAAGGCACTCCGGAGTGCATAAACCACAGAGACCCCCCAATACAGCCATTGCCGCCCCTGTAGGACCCCTCATCCTCCGCACGTCTCCGCCCGCCGTCCTCCTCTCTTCACAGTTGCACCCGACGCGCCGGAGGTAGTTACAAGCTGCCAACGCAAAAGTTAAAAAACAAACAAATGGCGGCGGAGCTTCTGTATCCACCGAGCGCAACACTGTGATGGCAGAAATCATACGTACAAAGGCACAAACTAGGGGAAGTGGGCACCGCGCGCGGGCGCACAGACATTTGGCATTGGAAGTTTTGTGAATGGTGACGCCCCTCCCCATCCCCACCGGGGAAATTAAAAGTGAAAACCTGTAAACATTTAGGAGCTGCCGTCGGGGTCTTGTGCAAAAAATATGGGATTTTGTACTTTTAAGCTTAAAAGTGACAAAACCCTATAAAATGTCTATCAAAAGGTGCTGAGCTCTATAATACACATAAAAGTCCCCGCTGATTGGTGGAACACCAGGGTGGAGGCCACGAGGCACCCCCAGATCTGTAGTGTTGGGTTTCAGTGTCTTAAGACCTCATTAATAAGGCTGCTGGCCCTTTAAATGGGACGGGGTGTAAGATATTTTGACAGCAGTGTCAAAAAAAGAGCACCAAGAAAGTCTGTCCAGGAAGCTGCGAGTCGGTGCCGTCAGCCGTTCCAGCCCATCAGGTGGCTGACCCGCGCCTTCTCCGTCATCTTCCTCACTCTCCCGGACCTGGAGGTACCAAGGTTCAGTGGGTCGTCGATCTGCAGCAGGCCTTCAGCCTCGTTGTCGGAGTCGTCGTCGTTGTACAGGACGGTCCTCCTGCCCTGGTTTCGAGTGTTGATCCGCGGCTTCTTCCTGTCTTGCTCCATGTAGTCGCTCTCGTCTCCGTCATCGTCGTCCTCCTCGCCGTCCTCGTCTGAGGAGTGGGCATTTTTTAAGGTTGGGCTGTGCGGAGGGTCCTTTTTTGGCGTTCCCCTCCCTCTGCCCCGACCTCTACCCTTTTTAACGTCTACACCTCTTAAGGGATAACTCTTGGGGCGGCCCCGTCCCCTACCCCTCCCCCTCCCCCGGCCCCGTCCCTTCCCTTTCGGCTTTTGATCGCTGTCCGAGACGCCTCGCTTTCTTTTTCTCCGGGACACTTTGGTGTAATCGTGGTCTCCGTCCACATAATCCTGGTCAGATTTGGAGGAGGATTCGGCTTCTGAGCTTCCCTCTGAATCGGAGCCGCTCTTTGTACCTCGGCTCAGTTTGGAGTGGCAGCTGGCGGAGGGCGAGGGGGGCGCTTTATCCGCTTCCTCCTCCTTATCCTGCTCTGCTTTTTCCTCGTCTTTTCCTTGGCTTTCATCTTCAGAGGAGCTCAGCTCCTTCCTCTGCGGTTTCGGCACGTCGCCCCCATCACCGTTGGTCAGAGGTCCATTGGTGTGGTCGGCTGGCAAAGGAAGAGGAACAACATAAATAACCGAAACATCATGGGGGTCCCCGACTGCTAGGACAGGTCCCTCCGGCACTCACCCGTCAGCTGGCCGGATTTGGCCTTGGAGCTGCTAGCAATTTCCTCTTCGGTGTCGCTCTTGTTCTGTGCGTCGGGTCGCAAGGACGATGGTTGTTGATCCATTGCCTCCTCCTCTGGAGCAGAGACGTGTCCGGGATCCAGCGGAGAATCAGACACTGCAAAACAACAACTCCATCACTGCTGTGAACATACGCGCAGTATATGGGTGTGTACTCGGTGTTACCCCCACGATCAGGGTGTTATTGAAATGAATATATCCAAACATTTACCATTGTGCTCATATCCGTATTGTATTGCATATATCTAGCATATATGTGTCCTTGCCTTTAAGAGGGATAAATCGTGTTTTCATATCAAGTATAGTACTGCAAGTAATAGACCGTGTTTAGAGAAAGCGATGAAGGGCACCTGGTCTGGGAGTGAAGCCAATGTCTAGCATGTTTTGGTTAAAAGGGAAGATGTTCTAAAAACACCAGATGACCAATGATTAGTTATGTTTAATATTTTGTAACCAATTAATGAATGATCTTATCCTGGGGCTACCACCCCCAGAATTGTCTGTATAACTTTATGTGCTTTCTAGTAAAACTTAGAATTCTCCCACAATTGCACCCGAGTCAGGGGCGGTTATTGTCTGCGGGAAGCAAACAGTTAAGGAGAGGGACAGAGTTTTGATGTCCCGACCAACAGGAGGGGTGATCATCGCTCTCAGTGGTCGAGTCTTACTTTCAGAGGAGGATGAGGAAGAGGAAGAAGATGAAGAGGAGGATGAAGATGATGAGGAACTGCTGCGCAGAAGTAGTCGGAGTGGCGCCCCCTGCAGGACCCTCTGCGGCATCTTACGGGGTTTCACTTTTGGACTAGAAAAGAAAATCACATTGTAGAAACTCTGATGTCAGACATATTTGATTCCGCATGAGGGTAGGTGCCGTACCTCGCAACACTGCTGGAGGATGACGAGCTGCTGCTGCTGCGGATCCTCTTTCTGTAGCGCTGCCTCTTCCGCTGCTGCTGCAGCTGCATGGCGAGCCTGTAGTCAGAGGTGATGTCCTTGATGTAGGAGTCACACAGAGCAGATAACCGGAGCGTCATACTGTAAATCTACAGGACAGAGAACGGAGGAAAGTCACAAGAGAGCAAAATAATGAGGAGAAATCCACCCCACAGCACCGTGTGAGGGCCACAGACATGGCGGGTCCTGATCACCATAAACATGGCGGTCCTGATCACCACAGCACCTTGTGGGGGCCACAGACATGGCGGGTCCTGATCACCACGGCACCATGTGAGGGCCACAGACATGGCGGGTACTGATCACACGACATGGCGGTCTGATCACCACGGCACCTGTGAGGGCTACAGACATGGCGGGTACTGATCACCACGACATGGCGGGTACTGATCACCACAGCACCTGTGAGGAACCAAGCATGGCGGGTACTGATCACCACGGCACCTTGTGAGGGCCACAGACATGGTGGGTCCTGATCCACGCACGTGTGAGGGCCACAGACATGGCGGGTCCTGATCACCACGGCACCGTGTGAGGGGCCACAGACATGGCGGGTCCTGATCACCACGACACCGTGTGAGGGGCCACAGACATGGCGGGTCCTGATCACCACGGCACTGTGTGAGGGCCACAGACATGGCGGTCTGATCACCACGGCACCGTGTGAGGGCCACAGACATGGCGGGTCCTGATCACCACGCACCATGTGAGGGCCACAGACATGGGGGTCTGATCACCACGGCACTGTGTGAGGGCCACAGACATGGCGGGTCCTGATCACCACGGCACCGTGTGAGGGCCACAGACATGGCGGGTCCTGATCACCACGGCACTGTGTGAGGGGCCACAGACATGGCGGGTCCTGATCACCACGGCACCGTGTGAGGGCCACAGACATGGCGGGTCCTGATCACCACGGCACGTGTGAGGGCCACAGACATGGCGGTCCTGATCACCACGGCACGTGTGAGGGCCACAGACATGGCGGGTCCTGATCACCACGCACCGTGTGAGGGCCACAGACATGGCGGGTCTGATCACCACGGCACCGTGTGAGGGCCACAGACATGGCGGGTCCTGATCACCACGCACCGTGTGAGGGCCACAGACATGGCGGGTCCTGATCACCACGGCACCATGTGAGGGGCCAAAGACATGGGGGTCCTGATCACCACAGCACCGTGTGAGGGGCCACAGACATGGCGGGTCTGATTACGGCTCCACTCAGAGGGTTAGTCCAAGACAACAAGTTGTTCTGTATCCATAGAGGAAAAGGTAAAACAAGAAATCCGGCGTTTGTGCCGGGCACTGCAGGCTCACAGGGCCGATTATTCAATAGGGGAAGTAACGAATGGACCCCAATGGAATATAGCAGCGACTTTATTAAAACACTGTGTTTCAGGGGTACATTGTCCCCTTCATCAGGTGCTTCACCATTGGTTCTGTGACCCCGCAGCGCAAACAACGATTATTTTACCTTAACCCTATTCTCCCTGCACTCTGTGAGAGTGAACGTGGGCCGGAGCTGCAGCGGGGCTGTAGGACAGTTGCTTTGCTGCAGGATCCTCTTCCCGTGGCTCGGTGGTTCCATCTGGCGGCTGTTACAGGCAAATTACTGACGTGCAGGGATCCCACAACCAACACAGGTGTGCACCAGTCCATCACACAAACCAGCCCTGCACCCGGTCCATACTTACTCCGCAGGAGCGCCCCCTAGCTCTGTCTTTTATATCCATAGAGAAGAACTTGCTGACTGTTGGTATTTTACAGCTGCAACCCCAGCAATCTTAAGAGCGGGGTCCTGGAAACCAAGAACCAGGCTCTGCAGCCACATATTACATGGAACGGATGGATGGTGCATCGCTCGACCCCCACTGCATACATTGTGAATGGGATCGCCGGAAACAGTCCTAAAGCTGCACCGCATGGGTACACCCCTCCCATGCAGGAAACCTCAACCCCCGCAGGTACACCGCTCCCCTGCAGGTGCCCCCATCCCCAGCAGGTACACCCTTCCCCCACCGCTGCATTATACATCACATTGTGTATCTCACCCGGGATTTCTTGTTCGGGGTGTAAGCTTTGGAGTTAGCAAAAATGAGGCGAACATCCTGCCCAAATTCCAGGGGGTCGGTGTAATCTGCCGCCTCTAGTTTGGCTTTGACTGTGCTGAAGTCCATAGGATTATTGATGATGTTCTGATAATCCTGAAATGAGGAGGAAAATAGTAAAATACAAAACCATAAAGGAGAAATGACCAAGGCAAGGGGCCAAATATAACATGATGCCACTGGGTCTGCTGCCATTCTCCATGGTCATCAGTGCCCCGGTACTCCCCGATCAATGGCTCTATACGGGCCTGGTATCCCCTCTACTGCTACAACCGTACCTCCAGTCTACTGCTCTATACAGAGCTTGGTACCCCCCCCGGCTGTGTACGAAGACCAGTATTCCCCTGCTCTACAGCTGTATGCGGGACCTCAAACTCTCCGGTCTATGGTTATATTCGGGGCCCAGTGTATGCTTTGGCATTTTTATGGGTTAACCCCTGAAACATCCACCACCTCTCATAGGCACATACAGGGTAGGAGACGCTGTTGACCGGCTGTCTGAATGGTTCAGAGTCCTCCCGCTCGTAGATCAGGTGCAGCAGCTCCTTGCACTTTTCCTTCCATGAATCTGGATTAGATCTCAGCAGATCCCTCTTGGTTCGCCGTGTGATCTAGTGGAGTACACTGGGGTCAGTACAATTGTGGCTCTCATATGATGAGAGATCAATTGAGCCGCTCTTTACTCACCGCTCGTCCAGTGGAGGTTCCAGGGTCGTCCGACTCCATATCGGCAGCTGCACTTTGCTGGATAAGAGGAAAAAAAAGTGTGAGCTCACAAGTACAAAGCGGCAGACTTTGGGACAAGACAGACTGCGCCTCACCTCGGCCTCCTCCTCCACGTCACTCACCACCTCGCACTTCACCTCCTTGTAAATCTCCAAGATGTCTGCACAGTCGTCATCTCTGGGAAGAGAAGATAGCGATGAAAAGAGGCACAGTGGAGACACACCATGAGGATGCACGGCGGAGGAGGCCCCGGGAGGCACAGCCCATGAGGATGTACACGAGAAGGCCCCCGAGAGGGACAGCATAGGATGCACGGCGAGGTGGCCCGGCAGAGGCACAGCCCATGAGGATGTACAGCGGAGGAAAGGCCCCCGCAGCCAGCCATGAGATGCACGGGAGTGGCCCCAGCGAGACAGCCATGAGATTACGCGAGGAAAGGCCCCCGGCAGAGGCACAGCCCATGAGGATGCACGGCGGAGGAGTGCCCCAGGCGGAGGCACAGCCATGAGGATGTACAGCGAGGAAAGGCCCCCGGCAGAGGCACAGCCATGAGGATGCACGGCGAGGATGGCCCCGGGCAGGCACAGCAGAGTGCACCCAGGCGGAGAACCGGCCCGTCAGAGGCACAGCAAATGCACCTGATGTAGCGCAGCAGGACGTCCGTCACTATCTTGGCAGCTTTTACAATGGGGGAGTTTGGCTCATTGAATGTCCGGGCGTTGTGCTCAATGTATCGCATCTCCCACATCAGAGCAGAGATTCTCCTGAGAAAGAAGAAACCAGAGGTGAGAAAACCTGTGAGATTCCCAAATATACCCAAAGGGGCTGTACCAGGACACACAGTCACCCATCCCGGCAGTGCAGACACGCAGTTCCCCATCCCCGGCGGTGCAAACACGCAGTTCCCCATCCTCGGCAGTGCAGACATGCGGTCCCCATTATCAGCGATGCAGACATGCAGTCCCCCCATCCCCGGCGGTGCAGACACGCAGTCCCCCCATCCCCGGTGGTGCAGACACGCGGCCCCCCATCCCTATCAAAGCAGACACGCAGTCCCCCCATCCCTGGCGGTGCAGACACATGGTTTCCCATCCCCAGCGATACACACGCGGTCGCCCATTCTCGGCGGTGCAGACACGCAGTCCCCCGTTGTTGAAGGTGCAGACACGCAGTCCCCTGTTGTCGGCGGTGCTGACTCGCGGTCTCCCATCCTCAGTGGTGCAGACAAGCGGTCCCCTATCTCTGGCGGTGCACACTCGCTGGCTCGGAGCCTTCATCACCTGTAGAAGCGACTCTCCAGCCTCTTCCTCACGGTGCTCAGGTCAGAGGGATAGGCCACCACAGTGCAGTACAGGGGGTAGGCGCGCAGGTCTACAGGAGCGCTGAACGGGCTGCTGAATTCTGCCATAAAGGAAATGCTTGTTAGTGTCCTTTCCAAATGCTCGGCCGTTCCACACACAGGATGGTACAGAGGACGCACCGAGGGCAAGCAGCTGGTCGATGCCCCGGATCACTCGCTCACACACGTCATCCCGGGACTTCTCTCCCCACTCTCCTTCCTGCGGTTTATATTGGAGAGCGTTCAGCTCATCCGCGGTGACGGGAACTCCAGTGCCGACCTCGTCTGGAAGAGAAACTGCAGAGCAGAGATGACCAGGTGATTACATAGCAGATCATCCTCAGACCTCCATAAGGCATGCACACTTACCCCCCAGCCTCCACCAGGCGTGCACACTCACCCCTCAGGCTCCACCAGGCGTGCACACTCACCCCTCAGGCTCCACTAGGCGTGCACACTCACCCCTCAGGCTCCACCAGGCATGCACACTCACCCCTCAGGCTCCACTAGGCGTGCACACTCACCCCTCAGGCTCCACTAGGCGTGCACACTTACCCCCTCCACCTGCCGCACAGCCGCACTCACACTCATCACCCACTCACTCATGTACTATCATACACTCATCCTATACAGCAGCGTACTGTCTTCAGGGATAGGCTCCATGTCCCAGGGGCTCATGTTTTCCTTTTCGTTGTTGTCCCAACTGAAAAAAAAAAAAAGAAAAGGCAATAATAAAAAGCATGTAAACCAACAGCACCATCCCGGCTATTGCTCCCTCTTGGAGGCACACTTCCGTCCATGCCTCCCTCCCTTTTGGCAGCACACTCCCAGCTGTTCCTCCGTCTTGGCAGCACATTCTGGCTGTGCATCCCTTCCGGCAGTACACTCCAAGCTGTTTCTACCTCTTGGTGGCACACTCTCGGCGGCTCTCCCGCCCTCTTGGTTGCACACTCCCGGGTATTTCTCCCTCTTGGTGGCACATTCTCAGCTATTCCTCCCTCTCGGCAGCACACACTGGCTGTTCCTCCCTTTTGTTGGCACACTGTCGGTCGTCTCTCCCTCCCTCTTGGCGGCACACTCCCGACTGTTCCTCCCTCTTGGCAGCATACTCTGGCTGTTTCTCCCTCTCAGCGGTACCCTCCTGGCTGTTTCTCCCTCTTGGCAGCACATTCTCGGTCGTCTCTCCCTCCCTCTTGGCGGCACACTCCCGGTTTTGCCTCCCTCTCTCTTGGCGCACACTCCTGGCTGTGCCTCCCTCTTAGCGGCACCCTCCTGGCTGTGCCTCCCTCTTAGCGGCACACTTCCGGCTGTCTCTCCCTCCCTCTTAGCGGCACACTCCCAGGTTTTTCTTCCTCTTGGCAGCACACCCCCGGCTGTTCCTCCCCCAAGGAAGCAGACTACAGCATGACTTACTGGACGCTGTAGCACTGGAACAGACTGTCGGGGTATTCCATCTGGAAGGGCTGCTGACTCTCCACCTTTCCAAACCACCAGGCGTCATCAATGATGCTGCGGAAGCGATCATCTGCACAACAAGGAACAATAGTACCGCGATAAGCAACCATAAACACCAGAAATCCTCATAACACAAGAATCACGTCACCCACCGATCTGCCAATTCCTTTCCTTCGCCTCTTTATAGAACTGATGAAGGATGAGAAAGTCAATGACGTCTGGCATATCGTGATATCTAGAAGGAGACAATGGCGGACAATAATCCCACACTGAGCAGAGAGAAACCCAGAACCTGAGACCCTCCCCGAGGATCAACCCCCCTCCATCAATCTTGGGCACCATCAGAAACCCCCAATTAGCTTTACTACTTTTGCTCAAAACGCTATCTACTGTACGGTGATCGCAATACAAAAAAAGAGAATTTTGTTTACGTACCGTAAATTCTTTTTTCTTGAATCATCAATGGGAGACCCAGACAATGGGGTTTAGGGCACTGCCCTCCGGAGGCCACACTAGGTACTACAAGAACTGTAGACACCGCCCCCTCCGCTTATAAACCCCTACCGCAGGGAACATCCTCAGTTTGGTCCATAAGCTGCGAGGAGACAACAGAAAAACCACACCCGAAACCTCGGGAAGACACCGTAAACAGACGGGTCAACAACCCGGATAAACTGCCCCAACAGGGGACAGATCAGCCGTAACATACAACGGAACACTGGGTGGGTGCTGGGTCTCCCATTGATGATTCAAGAAAAAAGAATTTACGGTACGTAAACAAAATTCTCTTTTTTCTGATCATCATAATGGGAGACCCAGACAATGGGGATGTCCTAAAGCAATACCCCAGGGCGGGAAAAAGTTCCTCAAAAGACGTTTGCATACGCGGTCCCCGTCAAAGGTGGGCAACCGCCGCCTGGAGGACCCGCCTGCCCAAACTTGCATCCGCAGAGGCATGGGCATGCACCATATAATGCTTAGAGAAGGTGTGCAGGCTAGACCAAGTGGCCGCCTGACACACCTACAGAGCAGAGGCGCGATGTCGCAAGGCCCAGGAGGCACCGACAGCTCTTGTCGAGTGTGCCTTCAAGCCTACCGGGAGAGGCAAACCAGAAGACCGGTAAGCCTCTTGAATGGGTGCCTTGATCCATCTGGCCAAGGTAGATTTTGACGCCGCTGACCCCTTACAGCGACCTGCCGTAAGTACGAACAAAGAGTCCGAACTCCGGAAGGAGGCAGTTCTGGACACATAAATGCGTACAGCCCGTACGAGGTCCAGAGTATGGAGGTCGCGTTCAATCTGATGAACAGGAGCGGGACAAAATGATGGGAGCACAATCTCCTGGTTCAAATGAAAAGTGGAAACCACTTTTGGCAGGAATTCCGCCCGCGGGCGTAACACCACTTTGTCTTGGTGAACCACCAGAAAGGGTGACTTGCACGATAGTGCCGCCAGTTCAGAGACCCGTCTCAGGGACGTAATAGCCACCAGAAAAGCCACTTTCTGTGACAAGTAAGAAAGAGAAACTTCTCTCAATGGCTCAAAAGGTGGTTTCTGCAAAGCCGCCAAGACCATGTTGAGATCCCAAGGGTCCAGAGGCCGCCTATACGGCGGAACCACTCGAGACACCCCTTGGAGAAATTGACGAACCTTTGGGAGGAGCGCCAAGCGCCTGTCGAACAATACAGACAGCGCTGATACCTGACCCTTCAGAGAACTGAGGGAAAAGCCCAACTCCAAACCTGACTGCAAAAAAGCCAATAGGGTCGGGATCGACAAGGGCCAAGGTACATGTCCCCCAGAGGAGCACCAGGCGAAAAAGACTTTCCACGTTCTGTGGTAAATCTTCCGTGACGTGGGCCGTCTAGCTCTGTTCATGGTGGAAACAACCGCAGGAGAGAAACCCCTGGATGTTAAGAGCCAGGCCTCAAGAGCCATGCAGTCAATCTGAGGGCCCTGGAATTGGGGCGGAAGAAGGGGCCCTGCGCGAGAAGATCTGCGCGGTCTGGAAGAGCCCACCGGTGTCCGCCGGACAGTTGCCACCGATCCGGATACCAGGACCTCCTCGGCCAATCCGGAGCCACTAGAATGGCTGTGTGACATTCCGTCTTGATTTTCCACAGGACCTTGGGCATCAGCGCCAGGGGCGGGAAAACATATGGCAGGCGAAAATCTGACCAACTCAGGACTAGAGCATCTGCCCCCAGAGACTGAGGGTCCCACGATCTCGCCATGTATTGTGGCACCTGATGATTCAGCCGGGAGGCCATCAGATCCACATCCGGGGTCCCCCATCTGATGCAGATGTCCCGGAAGACGTCCGGATGGAGAGACCATTCTCCGGCGTCCATCCCCTGTCGGCTCAGGTAATCTGCCTCCCAATTCTCGACACCTGGGATGTAGACTGCGGAAATCAAGCAGTTGTTGGCTTCCACCCATGATAGAATGCGGTGGACTTCCGCTAGAGCCTGTGCACTCCTGGTTCCTCCTTGGTGATTTATATAGGCGACAGTCGTCGCATTGTCGGACTGAACCCGAATTGGTTGTCCGGATAGGAACACCCGAAAGGCCAGGAGAGCCAGATAGACCGCCCTGAGCTCCAGCACGTTGATCTGCAACGTCGTCTCTGCACGTGTCCAGAGACCTTGAGCTCTGTGGTGTAAAAACACCGCGCCCCAGCCCTTCAGGCTTGCGTCGGTGGTCACCACTAACCACGATGGCTTCAGGAAGGATCGTCCCTTTGATAAGTGACTCGGCTGAAGCCACCACTGCAGAGCATCCCTGGTCGGCTGGGAGAGGACCACCAGCTGATTCAGAGAGGACGTCCTCTTGTCCCACCTCTGGAGGATTTCCAGTTGCAGAGGACGGAGGCGAAACTGTGCGAAGGGCACCGCCTCTATTGCTGCCACCATGCGTCCCACCATCTTCATCAATACCCGTAGGGATGAATGAGGCGATTCGAGGAGATCGCGTACTCCCGACTGGATGGCCAGTTGTTTGGCTCGTGGTAGGGACACTAGAGCAGAGTCCGTGTGGAATTCCATGCCCAGGTACGTCAGTGACTGGGTTGGAACCAGGGTGGACTTCTGAATGTTGAGAAGCCACCCGAACTGCTCCAGAGACTGCATGGTCGCCTGCAGGCTTCGCTGACACAGGTGTTCCGATGGCGCTCTGACCAGTAGGTCGTCCAAATAAGGAATGACGGCGTGTCCCTGCGCATGCAGTAAGGCCATCATTGATGCCATCACTTTCGTGAACACCCGGGGAGTCGAGGCCAACCCGAAGGGCAGCGCCACGAATTGGAAGTGCTCCTCCCCCACCGCGAATCTCAACCATCGTTGATGAGACGGTGCAATGGGTATGTGAAGGTAAGCGTCGCGAATGTCTATGGACGCCAGGAAGTCGCCCTGCGACACAGCCGCGATCACGGAGCGCAGGGATTCCATGCGGAACTTCCGAACCAACACATGGCGGTTGAACAGCTTGAGGTCCAGAACCGGGCGGAAGGAGCCGTCCTTCTTCGGGACGATAAAGAGGTTGGAGTAGAAACCCCTGAACCTCTCCCCAGTGGGCACTGGGACCACCACTCCGTCTCTGCGGAGTCCCTCCAAGACCAGATAAAAAGCCTGAGCCTTTTCTGGAGATGGGACAGACCGATGGAATCGGTGTGTGGGTTGTGACGACAGCTCTATCCTGTATCCTCTGGAGACTACGTCTCGAACCCACTGATCTTGGATGTGGAGTCGCCATTTGTCTTGAAATTGAGACAGGCGACCTCCAACCTGTGGGGAGGCAGGAAGAGAGAGCGAGTCATGCTGAGGTGGGCTTGGGAGCGGCAGCTGTTGTACCTGCCGACTTCTTCTGGCGACTCTTGGGGCGCCATTGCTGAGAGGGCTTGGCCCCACGGTCCGCACGAGCGGAAGACGCTGACGGCTGTGAGCTGGTACGAAAGGACCACTGTTTAGGGTTCCTTTTCACAGTATACCTAGGTTTAGGTCTGTTCTGTGGGATCTTGGACTCCGTAGAGTCTTTGATCAACTTGTCCAGCTCGGCACCAAACAGCCTGTCACCAGAGAAAGGAAGATTCTGCAGAATCTTCTTTGACGTGGCATCTGAGTCCCATAGACGCAGCCACAACAATCTGCGGATCGCTATCGCATTGGCCGAAGCCACAGCCGAGCGAGTGGCAGTCTCCAGGGACGCCGTCCTAGCATAATCTGCATAGGCCTTTGCCCTCTCTGTAAGTGCCAGGACTTCAGAGTTAAAACCTGCCAGGTCAGCAATCCCATCCAGACAGGATGTGATCGCCTGCAGAGTCCAGACCGCAGCAAAACTCGGGGCAAATGAAGACCCCACAGCCTCATAAGACGACTTGGCGAGTTGTTCGACCTGTCTGTCTGTCGCATCCTTCAGTGAGGAGCTATCAGAGGCAGAGAATAGGGAGCGTGCAGCAATCCTGGTCATGGAAGCGTCCACTTTCGGGGACTGCGACCACTCCTGAAGCACCTCCTGAGGAAAGGGAAAGCGGTTGTCCTTGGATTTGCGGACATAACGCCGTCCAGGGTGTACCCTGGGAGCTCTAACCACCCTTTCAAAATTAGTGTGGTCCAAAAAGGAACCACACGGTCTAGCCTCAGGTCGTAACCACTGGTAGACCTCCTTCGGGTGAACGGCTGTCTCCTGAGGGGGTAACCCGAGACGTAAAGTCTCGTTGATGGAAGACACCAGATCCTCCACCCCTTCAGCTGGTTCAGACACCGACCCGAGAGTTGAACCCCCATCATCCTCGTCACCGTCAGAGTGACGCTCCTCCTCAGAGAGGATCTGGAGCTCGGGTGAATCATCACGGCGAGCCCGCTTAAGGGGTCTCACGGTGGAAGATGGAGACACCCGGGGGTAGCTTGAAGGAGTAGCTGGAGCATCCAGTCTCCTTGTTAGTGCCTCCAGGGATTGCGACATGGAGGACAATTGGGACAACAGAGAGGCATTAATCTCGCTTTGTTTTTCCCATGGCCCTGAGATCACTTGAACCTCAGGGTAAAGCACCGGAGCTGCTGACTCAGCAGTGACAGTCCGGGCGTCTGGGCGTCCGCAATTATTGCAGGACCCCTCCACCAGTGTCCCGTTGCATGTAGCACAGACAGGTGTGGTACTGGCTGCCTTAGCAGCACCTTTCTTCCCTGAGGACATACCCACGGTAGAGGAATATCAACACAGGAGAAACTTCACCGGAAACCGGTGGCTTACCGACCGCTGCACAGCGGTGGTGAAGGGAGCGGTGTGTGTGTGGCCTCCGCGAGGAAAGAAAACCTGGTCTCCCCTGGAGTGCAGCAGAGCAGTCTCCAACGATCCCAAGCAGGAAAGTGAGGGGAAAAGATGGCCGCCGCTGTAGAAGCAGAGGGCGGGGCCGAAACACGCGGGAAGCACACACACACGCCCATCCAGGTCACATGGGCCGCTCCACAGCTCTCCCGGCCGCCATTACAATAATGTAAGCGCCGGAGCCCGCAGCGCGGGAGGTATTAAACATAAATACCCGGGCTCACAGACAAAGTCTGAAGCCCACAGCCGCAGCCCCTGTGTCACACAGGGCGGTCAGCCAGGGTGACCCCAGCACAGGGTACACCGCCAGAACCGCGGACCTTAAGGCAACGCGCGGTCTGAGTGTCATAAACACATCAGTGTCAGACACTACCCCCAGGCACACCGGAGACACCAGAGTATCTCAGTGCCGGTCCGGTCTGTAAGCACCATATCATGGGAGGCCTCGGACGGGGGTTCAGCACCAGTCCGGTCTGTAAGCACCATTTAGGGAGGCCTCGGACTGGGCTGGCTCTAGTCCGGTCTGTAAGCACCATTTAGGGAGGCCTCGGACAGAGCTGACTCCAGTCCGGTCTGTAAGCACCATTTAGGGAGGCCTCGGACGGAGCGGAGCTGTGCAAGGCTCCTATCTCCCACTTCTCAGAGCCCCCAGGAGGGATGGGAAGGAGCACGGCAGCGTACCGGGAGACACAGTGTGCCCAGGCACTAGGCCCTCCGGTACCTCGACCTGCATGTTCCCCGAAGGTAAACAGGGAGACTGCCGGAGGTCCCTGACTGGGACCTTCTTTACCTTGTCTTCATACGCCATCACGTAAGCTGTGAGAATGCGATGAGTGCAAGCAAAGCGTGTGGTACCTCCGAGCACACTAAGTTTAAAACTGAGGATGTTCCCTGCGGTAGGGGTTTATAAGCGGAGGGGGCGGTGTCTACAGTTCTTGTAGTACCTAGTGTGGCCTCCGGAGGGCAGTGCCCTAAACCCCATTGTCTGGGTCTCCCATTATGATGATCAGAAAAACAAAAATAGCACCCCCACCACGATTAAATCGCTTTCCACTCTCCATTATCAGAGACCCCCATCTGTCAGTGTAAAGCATGGAGGAGAAACAGAGTAACCAGAAGAGGAGGTCAGCAAGCTTCAGACTCCAATATAGAGTCACTGACTACAGAAGTGTTTAAAGGGAACCAACCACCCCCAATGACCCCCCCGGACTATTAATATCGGTCCCTACACACAGCACATACATGTGCTGCAATGATTTTTGCTAAAAAAAACGGTTTTTAAAACTTAAGATAATGCTTTTGAAAGTTTAAAACGAAGGGACGGGTGGGCGTTACTTATCTGTGTGAAAAGCCGGGTTGCAGCTGTCAGTCATCCCCCCCGTGTCCCGCAGCAGCAGTAACGGCCAGCCCTTTCTTGTCGTCACAGCCCTGTGCACGGGCTCGCATGCCCGTGCACACGTCATCATCTACAGCCGGGTTGGGAGCGCGCGCTCTGACTTCCACAGCCGAGCGCAGGAAGTCAGAGCGCGCGCTCCCAACCCGGCTGTAGCTGATGACGTGTGCACGGGCATGCGAGCCCGTGCACAGGGCTGTGACGCTGCAAAGGGCTGGCCGTTACTGCTGCTGCGGGACACGGGGGGGGGATGACTGACAGCTGCAACCCGGCTTTTCACACAGATAAGTAACGCCCAACCGTCCCTTCGTTTTAAACTTTCAAAAGCATTATCTTAAGTTTTAAAAACCGTTTTTTTTAGCAAAAATGATTGCAGCACATGTATGTGCTGTGTGTAGGGACTGATATTAATAGTCCGGGGGGGTCATTGGGGGTGGTTGGTTCCCTTTAATAAAAGCAGATCTGCAGTATAAAGCATAGTGGACAGATGGCAGCAGTGATGACACACTCCAGTTCAGTCTCTCACTCCAAGTGGATAATGTAGATTAACTGCTGTCAGTGTCCAAAGCTGCAGTGCAAAGCATATGGTTGATCACTATTGCGCCCAGCAGCCTGGATTCTGGGGTCCGACGCTCAGTGAGCAGGCTCGGGTCACTTACTTGAGTGAGAACGACTCCCCACTCATCTGGCCGGAGTTGGAGTCCAGGAAGGCAAGCTTCAGGCAGCACAGCGTGGGGGGCCCACCTCGTACTTGATCCCCACAACCTTTAACAACTCCTGTTCCTGGGGAAGAATATAAGAGTGAGACAGCCCTGACTGCGGGGACTTAACTAACACAGGGGTCTCCTGGATGATCAGAGTCAGCTCTCTATCTCTGCCGGATCCTCAGATATTAGGGAATTGCACACCAGTACAGTCACAGTGAAGATGGAGTACACAGAGCGTACACTTCATGCCGGCCATGGTGTAATATCAGTGTCCAAACCGCACACAAAGTGTAAAAGAGGGAATCAGGATCCATCAGAGAACATGGGAAACCAGCCCCAGATCCGAGGCCACAGCGCCACCTGCCGGCCACAGAGCAGACGCTCAAAACCGGCTCCAGATCGAGGTGACAGGGCCACCTGCCGGCCACAGAGCAGACGCTCACCCTGAGCTCAGTCTTGTTCCACGGCTGCTTCTGCATGTTGACGCTGTATATTTTTGCCTTCTTCACAGCGCGGACGTACGCTTCATGTCCCTGCCTGAAATAGATGACCTGAAAGGGAGAAGCAAGGGTTAAACATCCCACAACGCAAGATTGTCCCCTAATGGGGACGTCACACATGTCAATATGGCTTGCAATATCGCTGCTGCACATGATGTGCAGCGATATTGACGTGTGCGACAGGGCGCATCAACCAGGGATAAATCGCTGGTTGATGGTCACCAGGTTTTAGAACCTGCCGATGGTCGCCCGCATCGCTGCGTGTGACACCGGGAGACACGCGATCAGCCAGCTCCTATTAGCAAGCACTGGGAGCTGGTATCCAAGGTAAACAGCGGGTAACTAAGCGCCGCACGGTGCTTAGTTACCCCCTTGTTTACATGGTTACCAGCGATCTCGCTGTTACTAACCGCTGGTGAGTCTGCCTGTGTGACAGCTCACCAGCGATCAGCCTTCAATGTCGCCAGCGATGAGATCACTGGTGACATTGATGTGTGTGACGTCCCCATAATACACAGGACAGATCTGCAGTGTACAGCATGGAGGACAGACAGACGAGGTGTGGAGCTCTGCGGACAGTGAACGTCTCCCAGCAGATATCTGTGCTGCTCACCTCTCAATAAGATACACAGCGACGTCAGAATTACCCAAAAACCGATTGACAACCAATATGGCGTCTTTACAGGATCCACAGCAGGGGGTCACCCAGCTTTATGAGGACCATGAGCGCCTCCCGCAGGGCTGCACTAAGACTGCACTGACCGTGGAGATCTGTGAAACTACAACTCCCAGCAGGCCAGGAGAGCTGCACACTGATGGGACTTCTAGTTCCACCCCATCAGCCTTACAAATAAATAGATCCAAATACCTCATCTCCCATCTGAGGGACAAAAGGAGAGCGGCGCGGGATCGTGTCCAGGATCCACTGGGGCGGGATCCACTCCTCACTGGGCTCCCCCTCCATAGACAGGAACTCGCTCTGCTTCTGAGGAGAGAAGAGAAGTCATTGGAGAAAAAGCTCCAAAGTCTCCGGAGAGACCCCCTATTCTGAGACATTCAGGAGCCTGAAAAAGCCAGGTGACAGTTCAAGGTGTCTCGTGGTGGCCGCAGTCACCCAGCTTTCCCAGAATCATTAACACTCAAAACCCATAATACTGATCTCAATTCATATCACCACAAAAAAGTAAGTTATCAAGACATATTGGGCCAAAAAATGTATATCTTTATTGTACAAATGTTTAAAAACAAATAAGAAGTCTTATAGCTGCAGATACAGAAATGGGGAAATACAAAGACAATTCACATGTTAAGGCTATGTGGCCACTGTGCTTATTTTTTCATGCTGCGTTTGTGAACATACAAAAGCAGCACAAATAAGGGGACACACACAGAGACACACACACACACACAGAGAGAGACAGACACACACACACACAGACAGACACACAGACAGACACACACACAGACACACACACACACAGACAGACACACACACAGAGACATACACAGAGACACACAGACATACACAGAGACAATCACACAGACAGACACACCACACAGACAGACACACCACACAGACAGACACACCACACAGACAGACACACCACACAGACAGACACACACACTTTTCTCACCCTCCCCGGTGATTCTTTCTCACACACAGCTCCCACTGCTGCGCTATCTATCTTCCAGATCCTGCGCACCATGTGACTCAGCCTGTCACATGGTGAAAATGTCCTGGAAGATCTTTCAGCACAGCTCCCGTCGCTGCATTGAGGAAGTATCACCGGGGAGGGCGCGTGTTGGAGCGTTTTTGTTTTGGAAATCGCTCTAAAAGAGCATCACAATCGCACTGTGGGAATACCCATCTGTTTGTGATACTTTTTTGGGGGTTTAGAATGGAGTCTATGGGGAAAACACAGCACAACAACAGGCAACGTAATTGCAGGGACATTTAAACAATGCAGGCGATTTCTGCTACAAAAACGCACGTGGGCTCAGCTTCTGCAAAATCTCATAGACTTTCATGTTAAAGCTCTGGGTGCTGCAGGAACACGCAGTGGGTACGCAGCCTAAATACTTTGATTATGTGTGCGGATAGGATTTTGTGTTACATTTTGGGATTTTGTTCATCTGGTGCAGGCGGCTCCTGAGGAAGTGACTATGTAAAACGTGTGCTGGGGCTGAAGAGAGGACGGAGCCGGCACTTCTATACATCTAAATGTGTTTCCATGGAAAGCAATAGATTCTATTTAGGGGAAAAAAATAGCTTAGTAACAGGTAATGAGTATGTATGTAATGGGAGTGTAATGTCTTGTCCAAATAACTGACATAAATAAGGTCCTAGACTAAAATAACTCTTATAGACCTATAATATTACACAGGATCCTAATTTATAGACGTGATAAATTAACAAGCCATAATAGATTAAGTATTAAACACAAATATAATTATTTTACCTGCACAAGATTAACAAAGTAATGTTTCCAAAATGTAACAGAAATCCTATTATTTCACATTGTCTCCGTCTTTCCCTATTTCTGTATCTGCAGCTATAGGACTTTGTGCACAATAAAGATTGGAGTTTTTCGCCCAATATGTCTGGACTTCCCAGAATCAGCAGAATAGGATGAGAGTAACACCAACTGTGAGGACTTTTCTCCGGGTCATCCTCCTCCTCCGCTCCCGCTCCTCCTCCTTGGTGTTCTCCTCCTCAGAGCTGCTGCACATCTTCCGCATTGTCTGCCGCGTCTGTCTTTTTGGAGGCTGCAGATTTATACCGGCGTCCGCCGTCCAGTCTGAGTAATCGCTGGAAGTGTCGCTATAAGAGAGGACAGTGATGAAGACTAAAATCACAGCAGGTGCCGTCCTCCCCTCCTCTCTCCCGCCGGGCAACGTCCCCTCCTCCTCTCTCCCGCCGGGCGACGTCCCCCCCTCCTCTCTCCCGCCGGGCGACGTCCCCTCCTCCTCTCTCCCGCCGGGCGACGTCCCCTCCTCCTCTCTCCCGCCGGGCGACGTCCCCTCCTCCTCTCTCCCGCCGGGCGACGTCCACTCCTCCTCTATTCCCGGCGGGCGACGTCCACTCCTCCTCTATTCCCGGCGGGCGACGTCCTCCCCTCCTCTATTCCCACCGTGGGACGTCCCCTCCTCCTCTCTCCTGCCGGGCGACGTCCCCTCCTCCTCTCTCCCGCCGGGTGACGTCCTTCCCCCTCCTCTCCCCCGCCGGGTGACGTCCTCCCCCGCCGGGTGACGTCCTCCCCCCTCCTCTCTCACGTCGGGTGACGCCGTGCACCTCCACTCTGCTGCTGGGCAACATCCTCTCCCACTCTGCCTCTGGGTGATATCCTCTGCTCCTCTCCCATCGGGCGAGTTATTTAATCCCCAGCCCCCCTCCCCCTGGCAAAGCTGTCCACTCCCCTACTACCACTGGGTAACATCCGCCCCATATCAGATGTTCTCCCCCTTCCAATTTTATCTCCGGTTCCCAATGGTTGTGCTGGCAACACACTACCACCTCTATCATCCCATTACCGGCGGTGTCTGATGGGAGTACCTGGAGGAGCTCTCCGTCTGCCATGGAGCCGCCACTTCTCCATCAGATGCATCACTGGATGGACGCGACGCCTCATCCTACAATAGGAGGGAAGGCAAAGATGTCTCAGTGACTCCGTGAGGAAGGAAGCGATCGCCTGAGACACTCAAAACCTCAGCAGCGTTAGCACAAATAAGGCCCTTTTCACATAAGCGTTTTTGAAAAAAATGCGGCAGATGTGTCAAATTTATCGCATTTGCCACCTAATGGCCGCGCACTTGCAGCTATCCCCATGCATCGTCTATGGGGCTTGCGGTCAGGTGTGGTTTTGCCGGTGGCGGCAGATGCGGCACTGCCGTATCTGCCACAACCACACTTGCCGCAAGCCCCATAGACAATGCATGGGGATAGCTGCAAGTGCGCGGTCATTAGGCAGCAAATGCAGAAGATATGGTAAATCTGCCGCATTTTTTCAAAAACGCCGATGTGAAAGGGGCCTAAGGCTGGAAACACACTGCAGTTTTTTCCCTGATCAGGTTCCATCAGGTTTGTGAGCCAAAACCAGGAGAGGAACCTGCAGAGAAAAACTATAATTGAAAGATTGACCCCTGTTCTGAGTTTTGAAGACGCTCCTGGTTCCTCTCCTGGTTTTGGCTCACAAATGGGATGGAAACTGATCAGTGAAAAAAAGAGAATTTTGTTTACGTACCGTAAATTCTTTTTTCTTTAATCATCAATGGGAGACCCAGACAATGGGGTTTAGGGCACTGCCCTCCGGAGGTCACACTAGGTACTACAAGTTTGTAGACACCGCCTCCTCCGCTTATAAACCCCTACCGCAGGGAACATCCTCAGTTTGGTCCATAAGCTGCGAGGAGGAAATAAACCACACCCGAAACATCGGGAAGAATGCCGTGCACAGACGGTTTAACAACCCGGCAAACACTGTCTCAACAGAGAACAGAGCAAATGCAAAACATGCAACGGAACAACTGGGTGGGTGCTGGGTCTCCCATTGATGATTAAAGAAAAAAGAATTTACGGTACGTAAACAAAATTCTCTTTTTTCTGGTCATCATAATGGGAGACCCAGACAATGGGGATGTCCTAAAGCAATACCCCAGGGCGGGAAGAGTTCCTCAACAAGACGGATAACATATGGTTCCCTTTAAAGGTGGGCAACCGCCGCCTGGAGAACCCGCCTGCCCAAACTTGCATCCGCAGAGGCATGGGCATGCACCATATAGTGCTTAGAGAAAGTGTGCAGGCTGGACCAAGTGGCCGCCTGACACACCTGTAGAGCAGACGCTCGATGTCGCAAAGCCCAGGAGGCACCAACAGCTCTGGTAGAGTGAGCCTTCAATCCCACCGGGAGAGGCAACCCAGAAGCCCGGTAAGCCTCTTGAATGGAAGCCTTAATCCATCTGGCCAATGTCGACTTTGATGCCGCGGACCCCTTACAGCGACCCGTCGTAAGAACAAATAAGGAATCCGAACTCCTAAAGGAGGCGGTCCTGGACACATAAATGCGTATAGCTCTCACGAGATCCAGAGTATGGAGGTCGCGCTCAACCTGATGAACGGGAGCGGGGCAAAATGATGGGAGAACAATCTCCTGGTTCAGGTGAAAAGTTGAAACCACCTTCGGCAAGAATTCTGGCCGAGGACGCAACACCACCTTGTCTTGGTGAACCACCAGAAAGGGCGACTTGCACGAAAGTGCAGCCAATTCTGAGACCCTTCTCAGAGACGTAATTGCCACCAGAAAGGCCACTTTCTGAGACAGACGAGATAGAGAAACATCTCTTAGCGGCTCAAACGGTGGTCTCTGTAATGCCGCCAGGACCATGTTAAGGTCCCAAGGGTCCAAAGGTCTCTTGTAGGGCGGAACCATCCGTGACACCCCCTGCAGAAATTGACGGACCTTCGGGAGGAGCGCCAATCGCCTGTCAAACAGCACTGAAAGTGCTGATACTTGACCTTTCAGGGAGCCAAGGGATAATCCCAATTCCAAACCCGACTGTAGGAAAGCCAACAATGTCGGGATGGCCAAGGGCCACGGAGACCGTCCACCAGAGGCACACCAAGTAAAAAAAGATTTTCCACGTCCTGTGGTACATCTTCCTTGAGACTGGCTTCCTAGCCCGATTCATAGTGGCAACCACCGTAGGGGAGAAACCCCTGGATGTCAGTAGCCAGGCCTCAAGAGCCATGCAGTCAATCTGAGGGCCCTGGAATTGAGGTGGAAGAATGGGCCTTGCGCGAGTAGATCTGCGCGGTCTGGAAGAGCCCACCTGTGTCCGCCTGACAGTTGCCACAGGTCCGGATACCAGGACCTCCTGGGCCAATCTGGAGCCACTAGAATGGCTACCCTGCACTCCGACCTGATTTTCCACAGCACCCTGGGAATCAGAGCCAGAGGCGGGAACACATACGGCAGACGGAATCTGGACCAAGGCAAGACCAGAGCGTCCGCTCCCAGAGATTGGGGATCCCATGACCTCGCCATGTATTGTGGCACCTGATGATTCAGCCGTGAGGCCATCAGATCCACGTCCGGAGTGCCCCATCTGCTGCAGATGTCCTGGAAGACGTCTGGATGAAGAGACCACTCTCCGGCGTCCATCCCCTGCCGGCTCAGGTAGTCGGCCTCCCAGTTTTCGACCCCTGGGATGTGAACTGCGGATATCAGGCAGTTGTTGTCCTCCGCCCAGGATAGAATGCGGTGGACTTCGGCCAGAGCCTCTGCACTCCTGGTTCCTCCTTGATGATTTATATAAGCGACGGCCGTCGCATTGTCGGACTGAACCCGAATGGGTTGTCCTGAGAGGAATCTCTGAAACGCCAGGAGTGCCAGATAGACCGCCTTGATCTCCAGCACGTTGATCTGCAACGCCGACTCCGACTGAGTCCAGAGGCCTTGGGCCCTGTGGTGTAAGAACACCGCTCCCCAGCCCTTCAGACTGGCGTCGGTGGTCACCACTAACCAGGACGGTTTCAGGAAGGATCGGCCCCGAGACAAGTGATGTGGCTGTAGCCACCACTGCAGGGAATCCCTGGTCGGTTGGGAAAGGGTCACCAGCCGATTCAGAGAAATCGACCTTTTGTCCCACCTGCGGAGGATCTCCAGCTGGAGAGAACGGAGGCGAAATTGTGCAAAAGGCACCGCCTCTATTGCTGCCACCATGCGCCCCACCAGCTTCATCAACCCCCGTAGGGATGATTGTGGAGACAGGAGGACTGTTTGCACTCCTGATTGGATCGCCATCTGTTTGGGTCGCGGCAGAGACACCAGGGCTGAGGCTGTGTTGAAGTCCATGCCCAAATATGTCAAAGACTGGGTCGGAACTAGCGTTGACTTCTGAATATTGAGGAGCCAACCGAACTGTTCCAGAGACCTCATGGTCACATCCAGGCTCTCTTGACAAAGGTGTTCTGATGGCGCCCTGACCAGCAGGTCGTCTAAATAGGGAATGACGGCATGTCCCTGCACGTGCAGGAGAGCCATCATGGAGGCCATCACTTTTGTGAACACCCGCGGTGCCGAGGCCAACCCAAACGGCAGCGCCACAAATTGGAAGTGTTCTTCCCCCACTGCAAATCTCAACCAGCGCTGATGAGCCGGTGCAATGGGCACGTGAAGGTAAGCGTCTCTGATATCGATGGACGCTAGGAAGTCCCCCTGTGACACAGCTGCGATCACGGAGCGCAGTGATTCCATACGGAACTTCCGAACCAACACGTGATGGTTGAACAACTTCAGGTCCAGAACCGGGCGGAAGGATCCGTCCTTCTTTGGGACGATAAAGAGGTTGGAGTAAAAACCCCTGAACCTCTCCCCGGACGGCACCGGTATCACCACTCCGTCCCTGCGGAGACCCTCCAACACCACGAAAAAAGCCTGAGCCTTTTCTGATGATGGGACCGACCGATGGAATCGGGATATCGGTTTTGATGTCAGCTCTATCCTGTAACCTCGCGAGACCACGTCTCGAACCCTCTGATCTTGAACGTGAAGTAGCCATTTGTCCTGAAAGCGAGACAAGCGGCCCCCCACCTGTGGGGAGGCAGGAAGGGAGAGCGAGTCATGTAGAGGCGGGTTTGGGGGTGGCAGCTGCCGCCCCCGGCGTCTTCTTTGGGCGACTCTTAGAGCGCCACTGAGAAGCGGGCTTTCCCCCTCGGTCCGTGCGAGCGGACGGTGCTGATGACTGCGAGCTGGAACGAAAGGACCACTGTTTTGGGTTCCTTTTAACGGTATACCGTGGCTTAGGCCTATTCTGCGGTATCTTAGACTCAGCAGAATCCTTTATCAGCTTGTCCAGTTCGGTGCCAAAAAGCCTGTCACCAGCGAACGGAAGATTCTGCAAAATCTTCTTGGATGTGGCATCTGAGTCCCAAAGACGCAGCCACAACAATCTGCGGATCGCTATAGCATTGGCCGAAGCCACAGCCGAGCGAGTGGCGGTTTCCAGAGTCGCCGTCCTGGCGTAGTCCGCATAGGCCCTTGCCCTCTCGGTAAGTGCCAGGACCTCTGGACTGGATCTTGCCAGGTCAGAGATACCATCCAAGCAGGTAGTAATCGCTTGTAAGGTCCAGACCGTAGCAAAATTAGGGGCAAAGGAAGACCCCACAGCCTCATAGGAAGACTTGGCGAGTTGCTCGACCTGTCTATCAGTCGCATCCTTCAGCGAGGAGCTATCAGAGGCAGAGAAAAGGGAGCGTGCAGCAATCCTGGTCATGGAAGCATCCACCTTCGGGGACTGCGACCACTCCTGAAGCACCTCCTGGGGGAAGGGGAAGCGATTGTCCTTGGGTTTACGGACATAACGCCGCCCAGGATGCAACCTGGGAGCTCTAACCACCCTTCCAAAATTCGTGTGGTCCATGAAGGAGCCACTTGGTCTAGCCTCCGGCCGCAGCCATTGATAGACCTCCTTCGGGTGCACCGTCACCTCCTCAGGGGGTGTCACGAGACGTAAGGTCTCGTTGATAGAGGACACCAGATCCTCCACCCCGTCTGGTGGTTCAGATACAGACACAGACCCGAAATTTGAACCCCCATCATCGTCCTCACCATCAGAGGAACGCTCCTCCTCAGAGAGAGCCTGGAGCTCGGGTGACTCCTCACGACGAGCCCGCTTAAGGGGTCTCACAGCAGAAGAGGGAGACGCCCGGGGGTAACTGGACGGAGTAACTGGGCTATCCAGCCTCCTATTAAGTGCCTCCAGGGATTGCGACATGGAGGACAGCTGGGACAACAGAGATTCATTGATCTTATTCTGCGTCTCCCATGGCCCTGAGATCACCTGAACCTCAGGGTATAGCACCGGAGCTGCTGACTCAGCAGTGTCAGTCCGGGCCTCTGGGCGTCCGCAGTTATTGCAGGACCCCTCCACCAGTGTTCCATTGCATGTAGCACAGGTAATGGTGGTCTCTGCCGCCTTAGCAGCACGCTTCCTAACTGAGGACATCGCCACAGTAGGGGAAAATAAGCCAAATTGCAGACAAAAAACGGGAATCCCGGTGGCTTACCGACCGCAGCAAAGCGGTAGGAGGAAGCGGTGTGTGTGTGTGACCTCCGCGACGGTTTCCGGTCTCCCCTTGGAGTGCAGGCGCACGCTGCATACAGATCCCAGCCGGGAAGTGAGGGTAAAGATGGCCGCCGACAGAGAAACTGTGGGCGGCGCCGAAAACACGCGGGAAACACACACACACGCCCAGCGATGACGTCACCGCACAGGCTGCTTCCCATCCTCCAAGCAGCCTCAGCATGAAGGTGCCGGAGCCCGCAGCGCGGGAAATAGTGTAAAATACTACACACAGACTGCACACAAACAACCATCCGCAGCCCACGGCCTCAGCCCCTGTGACACACAGGGCGGTCAGCCAGGGTGACCCCAGCACAGGGTACACCAGCAGATCCGCGGACCCGAGGGTAACGCGCGGTCTGAGTGTCAGGACACATAAAGTGACCGACACTACCCCCAGGCACATAGGAGACACAGAGTGCCTCAGTGCCGGTCCGGTCTGTAAGCACCATTTAGGGAGGCCTCGGACGGGGGTTCAGCACCAGTCCGGAGTGTAAGCACCATTTAGGGAGGCCTCGGACTGGGCTGGCTCCAGTCCGGTCTGTAAGCACCATTTAGGGAGGCCTCGGACGGAGCGGAGCTGTGCAAGGCTCCCATCTCCCACTCTCCAGAGCCCCCCAGAGAGGGATGGAAAGGAGCGCGACAGCGTACCGGGAGAACACAAAGTGTCCAGGCTCAAGGCCCTCCGGTACCTCCACCTGCGTGTTCCACAAGGGTGAGCGGGGAGGCTGTCGCAGGTCCCGACCGGAACCATTTTACCTTGTCTTCAGACGCCATCACGTAAGCTGTGAGAATGCAGTGAAGTGCAAGCAAAGCGTGATCCTCCGAGCACACTAAGTTTAAAACTGAGGATGTTCCCTGCGGTAGGGGTTTATAAGCGGAGGAGGCGGTGTCTACAAACTTGTAGTACCTAGTGTGACCTCCGGAGGGCAGTGCCCTAAACCCCATTGTCTGGGTCTCCCATTATGATGACCAGAAAACTGCAGTGTGACACCAGCCTAATGAGGAATCACAAAGTGTAATCTGCAGAGCTCATCATTCTGCAATGATGAAGCTTTTCTGCCTTATGTGCGCACACTGCTCCGCCCCAATCCCCCTCCCGGATACCTCTGCAGAGCTCTGGGAATCCTCCCCATTGGTGGTAGCTGTGCTGGCCTGGGAATCCTGCTCTATGTTGGATCGGGTCTGGTAAGCGTGCAGGCGTTTCTTCTGGACCCTCCGCAGGGACCTTCCGCTGCACACCTGATACTCACTCTGCAAGAAAGTGCACAAAGAGACATGATGAGAGCTGGGCAGACAACAGGTCGATCCCATACCCCACCATACTGCCATATTGCCTACCCTCTGAGCAGGGTGAGGTGGCTTCCTCCTCTTCTCTGTAGAGTACAGGTGAACCTCCATGTCACCCTTAGCAGATCGGCACTCCTCCTGCACTCTGCAAGATAGGACAAGTATGTGCACCACACTGCAGAATAGTGAGTGCAGCTCCAGAGTATAATACAGGAGGTAACTCAGGATCAGTAATGTAATGTATGTACACAGTGACTGCACCAGCAGAATAGTGAGTGCAGCTCTGGAGTATAATACAGGAGGTAACTCAGGATCAGTAATGTAATGTATGTACACAGTGATTCCACCAGCAGAATAGTGAGTGCAGCTCTGGAGTACAATTCGGGATCAGTAATGAATGAAGTATAAAACACAGGTGGAGCAGACGATTGGGTTTATTTTGCTCTGCATAATGATGGTCTCTTACTGGCTGCTCAGCGACCGCACATTAGTAATACACACTTATATACCTGCTGATTCCCAAATGAAGCTCATTCACCACTACCCTCCTCCTCCATGCGATCAGATCTCGCTCGGTCGCCATCTGGCTTCTCGGGGCGTTGTCGTGCATTTGGCGGACTCCTTCGATCTGTCCGCTGCGGAGTAGGCCGACATTAGGTGCTGATGACAGATCCAGACTCTGACTCCTCACAACTGGAGTAGAAGAAAAAGGTGAAGACTTGTCAGTAAATGAATGGTCGCGTGCACTGTATATGGAGGATGGGAATGGGGATGTGAAGTCTGCACTCAGTCTGACACATAACATGAAGTCTAGGACTTAGGTCATCAGTATGAGATCAGTGAGGGTCTGACACTTGTCACCTCCCACTGACAGATGCTGCGGGAATAATCGGCACTCACATCCGCTGTTGGAGTCGGCTCTGACAATCGGTGGATTCTCCTCGGGTGGCTCGTCCCCCGTCAGCCTCTGGTCTTGGTTTCTCTGCAGCTCTCGGATGAGACCGTCCAGGATGCTTTCCTCGTGACTGACCGTCTGCTGCCCGATGACCAACTCCACCACGTCTCCATTACCTGAACAGGGGAGGGAATAACAAATTAATGGATGGATTGTCGTAGGTGATTCTTTAGGAGCCCATCTCCCCCCCGGGAATCACTGATTGTGATGTAGGCACCGGCAAGGCGGCAGGAGAGGAGAGCGGCGAGGCGGCAGGGGAGGAGAGGAGAGCGGCGAGGCGGCAGGGGAGGAGAGGAGAGCGGCGAGGCGGCAGGGGAGGAGAGGAGAGCGGCGAGGCGGCAGGGGAGGAGAGGAGAGCGGCGAGGCGGCAGGGGAGGAGAGGAGAGCGGCGAGGCGGCAGGGGAGGAGAGGAGAGCGAGCGGAGGCGGTAGGGAGGAGAGGAGAGCGGCAAGGCGGCAGGGGAGGAGAGGAGAGCGGCGAGGCGGCAGGGGAGGAGAGCGGCGAGGCGGCAATAGAGACGTATGTTTCTACCCCACTGCCCAGATGCAGCTCTATAGTGAAGTGCAGGAGAGACCCTGGCAAGCTGGCTGTACATGTCATCAATAATATGTGAGCCCCAGTATAAGCACCATTACCGTTTGATACGTATCCGAGCTGTGGGATCAGCTGTTCATCTTTGCAGTTCTCCCGTCCTGGTACAAGGCGCTGGTAGCGGGTAGGATGTGGATTTCCATCTACGTCCACCAGGAATGGTGGTGGCATGAGGTGCGGCGCCTGCTGGGTCTGTTCATCCAACACGTAGTTATTTGCGTCTCGAATCAGCGGGCGGAAGTCGGTGTGGAAGAACATCTGCTCAGGGATCTGCAGGGAGAACGGGGGACATATGGGCACACATAAACAGAGAATGGCGGCTTTTCAGACCTCCCCTTAGATGCAGCCGAGCGTCACTCACCTTCTCATACGTTTTACTGCACCCAAAACCAAACAACAGAAGATGACCGTGGGAGTCGGTACAGGCGAAGTGCTGCCCGTCAGGAGAGAACTTGCAATCAAACACGGCGCCGTGTCCCTGACCCTCGATCTGAAATACATGAAAGCATTAAAAGACCCAACAGCGACACCAGAGCCAGGCGAGGACTGGTCAGTCTACAAGACCCAACAGCGACACCAGAGCCAGGCGAGGACTGGTCAGTCTACAAGACCCAACAGCGACACCAGAGCCAGGCAAGGACTGGTCAGTCTACTCAGTCGCTGACAGCAAGCAGTGATGCAAGCACAGTGTATGGGATAGCAGTAGAACATGTCATGCATTGCCCTAAAATATTAACATTGCAAAATAGTTAAAAAATAAAATAATTTACTTTTATTAGAAAGCCATTTGGAGAGTTGTTTCTATGTTATAATGTATTGCTAACTCCATGTAAATTACCTGACTCCCTCATCCCGTCTGTCAGAGACTCAGGACTAATAGAAATATTATGTGTGTGTCTTAAGATCCAGCCAATGAGAGCACAATCTTATTCCACCAATCCTGAAGTCCCCAATGTCCTGAAATGAGTGCTCGGGGTATATAAGGGGTCTGTTCATTAACTAGATGGCTTCAATCGAGGGTCTGCATAACCCCAGCCTAGGCTCTTCCACGCCGACAAAGGGATCAGAACCTGGATTATATTATTACATGTACTTCAGCATCGAATGCTAGGATTCGGCTGGGATATCTGGCATATGTTAGGAAATAACCCAGATTGGGACAATTCGGTCACCTGACTACAGACTTTGCTTTGCTCGGTCAATAGCTTGACGCTATTCCTTTCTCGGTGGGTGCCCGCCAAAAAGCGGAGTGCTGCTGGATTGGAGTAACTGGCCCTAGAAGCCCTGAAGTCACGAACATTCTAATCCCAGGTGAGCCAGCGGAAGGTAAGACTCTGTTGCCTGTTACATTGTGTGTTTTGCTTGGTTATATGTTATATGACTTTGACTGTTGGGGATCCAATAAAGCCTTACCATTGTGTGGTTCCCTCACCCTGTGTTGTCTGAGTAGTGTTCTGCCCAAGGGTGAGGAGGTCGGGTGTTCAGTTGGGATGAGCCCTGGTTCACGTCTTCCTAAAGGCAGCCGAGCACCCACTGACCCCCGTGTCTCCACAGAGGAGAGCACCCACTGACCCCCGTGTCTCCACAGAGGAGAGCACCCACTGACCCCCGTGTCTCCACAGAGGAGAGCACCCACTGACCCCCGTGTCTCCACAGAGGAGAGCACCCACTGACCCCCGTGTCTCCACAGAGGAGAGCACCCACTGACCCCCGTGTCTCCACAATCACCTGTACCACCAGCACTGGAGTGCGTACATTGTTAGAAGTGCGTCCCGCTGGCCCAAACTATCAATCATGAGCCTTCAGAACACAAAGTATAAGCAGGGGCGCAACTACAACAGGTGCGGGGGTTGCAATTGCACCCGGGCCCTGGAGCCCAGGGGGCCCCAAAAGTCCCTTTAGCCTATAGAAAAATGCTAATTCTATTAAAGATTTGCAATAATTGGGAGCCCTATTGGAGCTTTTGTATCGGGGCCCCTGAGCTTCAAGTTACACCCCTGAGGATGAGTATAACCTTCACTCACAGCGGTTCACACTTCTCACCATGTTAAAATAATTTCGGATCTTGGTTCCCTTCTCCAGATCCCAGACAAAAATATTCCCATCGTGACCGGCGGAGAGGAGGATTCTTGAGTCGAAGGGGTGAGCTTCCAGAACGAAGACCTCGTCATCATGACCCTGCAGAGACACAAGTCAGTGACACCAGGACGGAAACATTCTCAAGAAGAAAAGTCATTGTTTAAATGAAAAGAGCCGATAACTGATCCCTCTCACACAGCTGAGCGGGCGTTACAGTGTACCAGAGCTAGGAGTCCCGGACAGAGGACTGTGGGAATAGACTCTGCTCAGCTGTGTCAGGGGCGGACAAGCTCCAAGTCATCAACAGCAAGTAAAGATCATGAAAATACTGAAGATCTGATGAAAAGTGATTTGTAGAGAACTCTTCATTATTCCAACTACCCTGTTTCCCCGAAAATAAGACAGTCTTTTATTAATTTTTGTTCCCAAAGATGCGCTAGGTCAGGGGTTGTCTTATTTTTCCATGAAGAAGGATTCACATTTATTGTTGAACAAAAAGCCCCCATATGCCCATCATCCCCTTGCAGCTCCCATATCCCCACATCCCCTAGCAGCCCCCCAATATCCCCATCATCCCCTAGCAGCCCCCCCAATATCCTCATCATCCCCTTGCAGTCCTCATCATCCTCTTTCAAGCTCCCAATATTCCCGTTGCAGCTCCCAATGTACCTATAATCCCCTTGCAGACCCCATCACCCCCCTTGCAGCCCCCAATATCTCTATTATGGTATCTGCAAAAATAAAAAACACATGTACACCCCTTTTCTCTCCAGTCCTCTGTGTGTTGTATATATTCCAGAAGCTGCTCTGAGCTCTCTAGGTATATGTGAGCCGCCGGCCAATCAGAGGCAGCATGTACTGTCATGCACCGTTAGCTGCTGGCCTCCGATTGTCCTGCGGCTGCTGGCCTCTGATTAGATATGTGCCGCCGGCCAGCCAGAGAGCTCAGAGTAGCGCCCGGAATACCGGTACATATCGCGGTGGGCTACATACATAATTACTGCTGCATGCCCTGGTCTTCTGCTTCCTACAAAAAAAAACTTTGGTTCAGGAGAGACCTTACATTTTCCACTTTAACAAAATCTCTAGGTCTTATTTTCAGGGAAACACGGTACTTGAACCCATCGCTGGGATTTGTGAGCATTCAGTGATCTAAGAGGTGACTGACTCCGGGGACCCTCCACTAACCGAGGCTGAAGTGACCCCTGAATGAAGGAATACTCACAGACAACACATGGAGGAGCTGACCGGTGTGCGAGTGCCACACTTTTAGTAGCAAGTTGTTGACGGCGGTGATGACGGTTGTATCGGAGCGGTCCCAGGCCACCATGGTCACCTTCAGCTTGGTGCCTTTATCCTCCGTGTTGGGCACGTTGCTCCTGTGGGTACAATGTTCAGACTGATGAAGAGCTGGTGCCTCTACAATGTCTGCAGTACCCACTTGTGAGCGGTGGTACCCCTACAGTGTCTGCAGTACCCCTCGTGAGTGGTGGTACCCCTACAGTGTCTGCAATATCCCTTTGAGCGGGGCACCTCTACAATATTTGCAGTACCAGCTCGTGAGGGTGGTACCCCTACAGTGTCTGCAGTACCGCTCTGTGAGTGGTGGCGTTTCTTACCCGGCCATCCTGGTGTTCATGTCCAGCACAATCATCCGCCATTCCTGCTGCTGATACTGCCAGAGCCGGGCGGTGCCATCTCTGCTGCCGCTGACGAAGCTCAAGCTACGAGGGAAGAGAAACTGTTATTAACCAAAAAGAATGTCACCCCCTTCATCACACACCAGCTGACTGCAGAGGAGCAATTATATATCATGCGGTAATGGCCCACTGCGCATTATTTGCACACCCATCACTTGGGTGTGCAAATATGGCTGCCGCAGCACGTGATATCGGGACGCTGGAAGTGGTTGGTGGACCCCACTTCACAATTATGCTAGTTGGCGTACACATGAACCAAGGTGTGTGGGGGGAAAGATAAAGGCCCAGCACCGGGGGAAAGAGGACAGGCATTGTAACGGGGGGGAAGGGGAAAAGGTCCTGCATTGAGGAGGGTGGGGAAAGAGGCTCTGCCCCAGTTGGTGGGGTGGCACTTTAGGCAGGGAGGGCCTTGCACCAGGGAGGGTTGCGGCCTTGCATATGGGGGTAAAGCCCTGCATTGGGAGGCCTTGTGAGTGCAGCTCTAGAGTAAACAGGGTGTCTACAGCCCTCAGCTCACTGGTCACTGACACTTACCGGTCTCCATTATTACAGAACTGAACAGCGACCACCTTATCCTGAAATGTGAAGCAGAGAAAGTCATGGCGAGGACAACGGGGTCAGTGCAAAAGTATAAATTAAAAAAAGAGAGAAATAAATCAAGAAAGGAAATCATTGTTACTGCTCCTAGAAAAAAAGGAAGAAAACTGCTCCCCCATGCTTTACACTGCAACAGGAAAGTAAGTACATAGGAGCTGATTACAGAAAGGACAGAAGAGAATTTACAAGCACCAAACCTCCAAGAGGAAAGAACAGGAGCCACCGAAACTCCGTAAGAGTGAGAAACGAGCAGAGCAAGCGAAAGGGGAATGAGCAGAGCAAGCAAGAGGGGGGAACGAGCAAAGCAAGCAAGAGGGGGAACGAGCAAAGCAAGCAAGAGGGGGAACGAGCAAAGCAAGCAAGAGGGGGAACGAGCAAAGCAAGCAAGAGGGGGAACGAGAAAAGCAAATAAGAGGGGGAATGAGCAGAGCAAACAAGAGGGAGAACGAGCAGAGCAAGCGCGAGGGGGAACGAGCAAAGCAAGCGCGAGGGGGAAAGCAGAGCAAGTGAGAGGTGGGACAAGCAGAGTAATCGTGAGGGGAATGAGCAGAGTAAGTGCGAAGTGAGGGGGGTGAACAAGAACCGAGGAAGCGCGCTGATCTTACCAGATGAGCCTCCAGTTCCGCGATCTTCTCTGGCTCTTCGGAGCCCAAGTAATAGACTCGTATAACGTGATCAGAGCTGCCAGTGGCAATGAACATCCCACCTAGAGATAGGAGACACACTGAATGAGCTGCTCAAAAACAGCGGAGGACGATGATCGAGCACTCATTCCCCCACAAACACAGGAGAGGACGACCAAGCGCCCACTCACACAGCAGAGGATGACAACCATGTGTAGTACACAGACATCAAGCACAGGGTAATGTGTGATGACGAGTACCTGAGCTGAAGGAGGAGCAGGAGATCTGAACACCCGGTCTGGAGCGCTCTGCAAACTTCAGGGCCGATCGCTGCGGAGACAGAACAGTGCGTTACCTTCCCAACACATGTACGGTCACAAGACGAGGACAGATCCTCGCCTGCCAGCAAGGAAACCACAATACAATCATGCCGTGGGTTAGCGGCTACACCAAGACAAGAGGACAGGGAGAATTATCTGCACCATGCAGCGGCTGCTGCAGAACATCACACACATACAAAGGAACTGCCATCTTACCTGAACGTCATGGTGTCCACGTTCCACTGCCAGAAGCAGATGGCCCCGTCAGCGGCCGTGGAGGTCAGGTATCGGGTTTTACCTTTAGTCGATGGACAAAACTGATATAGAAAATTGAATTAAATTAGATGATCTGTTGCAACAATATGAAGACTTGTGAGAAAGCAAACTGCAGTGCAAGTGATTAGGGCTGGAGACATGAGCGGGCCGGGCGCCCCGGGAGGACGGCCGGGTGCCCCGGAAGGACGGCCGGGCCGGGCACGGCGCCCCGGGAGGACTGCTGGGCGCCCCGGGAGGACTGGTCAGAGGGGCAGTAGAATATTTTTGGATCGCCCCCATGGTGGAGTTGAGCATCCTCCGTTTTACCTGTATGGATGTGATGAACGCTGTGTGACCCTGCAGCACGGCCACCGGGGCACAGGTGCGCAGACACCAGACTCGCACCACCTTGTCACAGCTGCCGGCTGCGATCAGAGTGTTCTCGTAGTTGACGGCCATGTCTGATATCTCAGCGGAGTGTCCGCGCAGAGTGGCCAGGAGCCTCCCGTCATCCGTGGCCCAGATCTTCACTAAACAGTCATCGGAGCCCTGAGAAAAGCAGAGAACAGTTCAGAGGCTGCGGCGCAGACAAATCACATAGCGTCCAAAGTCAGCGGGAAACTCACCGTAAATATCCGCCTGCCGGTACGATCGAACGCCACGCAGTACACAGAGGACAGGTGGCCCAGGATCCTCTTGTGCATTTTCATGTGTTGATAAGAGGAGCAGGGAAGATGTACTGAAAGCGGCTGCAGCCAGTCAGCGCCCGCGAGGAGGCAACTTTTACTGCAAAGCAATACAGAAAGGACATGAACAATGCCAACCGCTCTGTCAGCCAATCAGATCTCTGCTCTTATTGTGCGCAAAGTGAGGCTCCAGTCAGTACAGATCCACTACAATAACACTAGTCAAGAGGGTGGGACTCAGGTGAAAGGGCGGGGCTTAAAATGTGTGTCCAGGTGAGCGCTTGTTATCAATCACATATGGTGACCAGATGTCCTCCCATCCTCATCAGTGGAAGAAAAAACTATGCACTAAGTGGTGCAGCTCACCCAGGACCTACCAACACTGAGCGGCGCAGCCTACCCAGGTCCTAACAACGAGAGGCGCAGCCCGCCCAGATCCTACCAAGGCTGAGCGGCGGGGCTGACCTGGGTCTTACCAACACTTAACAGTGAGGCCCACCCAGGACCTGCCAACACAGAGTGGCGTGACCCACCCTGGACCTGCCAACACTGAACAGTGCAACCCACGTCGGACCTACCAACACTGAGCAGTGCGGCCCACCAAGGAGTCACCAACACTGAAGCGACGCAACCCACCCGGGAACTACCAACACTGAGCGGCTCAGCCCACCTGGTCTACCAACACTAAGCGGCGCAGCCCACCCGGGTCTACCGACACTGAGCGGCTCAGCCCACCTGGGTCCTACCAAACACTAAGCGCGCAGCCCACCGGTCCTACCAACACTGAGCGGCACGGCCCACCTAGGACTTACCAACACTGAGCGGCCGACCGCAGTTGACCCGGGAGTTCTGGTGGCCGACCCCGATGCAGAGCTGCGTATCCTGATGGTTTCCATGAGGAATTCCTAAATTTGTGGAATGTAACAAAATCAGACTCAGTTCTCACCTCCTTCACCCAATACCCGACTTCTATCACTGCCCCTCACATCCCCCTCACATCCACCTCCATCACCCAATCCCCTAACCCATCAATCCCATCCCCTCCCACCTCCATCACCCAATGCCACCTCCTCCCATCCAACCCCATCACCCAATGCCCACCCCATCACATGCACCTCCTCCCTCCAACCTCATCACCCAATCCCGCTCCTCCTCCTCCACACACGCCTCCCCAACCGAACCAATCCCCGACATCCTATCGCCTCCCCCCCCAACCTCCATCACTAATCCAGGGGAGGGGAACCTTTTTCTGCCGGGGACCATTTGGAAATTTCTACAATCCTTCGGGGGCTGCACAAAATGATCAACTTAAAATTACCGGGCTATATTTGGTTAAACAATCAACTCACCCTACTGTGGCTGGTGCCGCTCTTTTCTATGGCGTGGCTGTGATGTTGGGTGATATTGCTCATGTTGCTTCTCTGCTCTTCCAGGTTTGCTAGGGCTATAGACATCACAGGAGAGGCTAGGAGCATATACATCACTAGAGAGACTGAGGCTGGGTGATAGAAATCACTGAGGAGCTGGATTTCACAGGCAGTTGGCAAAATGTGTGCCAGCCTAAGCACTCCAGTCCACAGGAATCTGCCCAAGAGCTGCAGAATAGGTCATCAAGGGCAGCATGTGGCCCTGGAGCCTGAGGTTACCCACCCCAAACCTCCATCACTGCCCCCCCAACCTCCATCACCCAATCTCTGACCGCCATCACTATCCCCCCAAATTCCATCACCCGATCCCTGACCTCCATCACTGCCCCCCCAACCTTCATCACACAATCCCTGACCTCCATCACATGACACCAAGCCCCAGCCTCCGAATCCCGCTCTTGGCCTCATCACCCCGACCTCTATCACTGAATCCATGATCCATGTCACTGCCCCCTCCACCCAACATCCAAGACCTCTGTCACCACCCCCATCACTGTGTCCCCCATTCCAGACCTCTGCCCCCTCCCTCGGCCTCCGTCACGGCTTTACCTCTTGCCCTTCGTAGGAGCGATTGCTTCCCCACCCCCAGGAGGCTGCACACCCCGGGGACGCTCTGGGGAATCTCCTGGTCAAGGATCGGTCCGATGCGCTCACAGATCTGCAGCAGGTAGTTCGGAGGAATATGAGAGTTGGTGGCCACCTGGAAGAACGAGACAGCAGAGTCAAAAGCGCCGAGCCACAGGGGGCCGAGCGCCCAGCCCCAGGGGGCCGAGCGCCCAGCCACAGGGGGCCGAGCGCCGAGTCAGTAACTGGAGGCAGCGGGAATGTATGCGGAGATACTGGGTCATGTGACTGCTGAGCATCACAGGGGGAGGGTTCAGTACACAAGCGGGGCTGTGGCCCTAACCTCACCTGAGAGGGCCACATGTAGTCACCCTGGTGGGTAAACTTCATGCGTCAGGTCAAGCACAGCCAGGCACACAGGGCATCAGACACACACATCACAGGTCAGGTACAGCCGGGTATAGAGAGGAATGTGACACCCACATCACAGGTAAAGTACAGCCGAGCACAAAGGGCATCCGACACCCACATCACAGGTAAAGTACAGCCGAGCACAAAGGGCATCAGACACCCACATCACAGGTCAGGTACAGCCGGTATAGAGAGGAATGTGACACCCACATCACAGGTAAAGTACAGCCGAGCACAAAGGGCATCCGACACCCACATCACAGGTAAAGTACAGCCGAGCACAAAGGGCATCAGACACACACATCACAGTAAAGTACAGCCGAGCACAAAGGGCATCAGACACACACATCACAGGTCAGGTACAGCTGGGTATAGAGAGGAATGTGACACCCACATCACAGGTAAAGTACAGCCGAGCACAAAGGGCATCCGACACCCACATCACAGGTAAAGTACAGCCGAGCACAAAGGGCATCAGACACCCACATCACAGGTCAGGTACAGCCGGGTATAGAGAGGAATGTGACACCCACATCACAGGTAAAGTACAGCCGAGCACAAAGGGCATCCGACACCCACATCACAGGTAAAGTACAGCCGAGCACAAAGGGCATCAGACACCCACATCACAGGTCAGGTACAGCCGGGTATAGAGAGGAATGTGACACCCACATCACAGGTAAAGTACAGCCGAGCACAAAGGGCATCCGACACCCACATCACAGGTTAGGTACAGCTGGGTATAGAGGGCATCCAATACTCACATCACAGGTCAGATACAGCCGGGCACCCGACACCCAGATAATTAACTAGATACAACCTGACAAAGTGTATCTAAGCTCTGCAGGAATGCTCTGAACACGTGCTGAACATTACAGGGTGGAGACGGCAGAACTCAGGAGTGATCCATGAACGGGGCTGCCCAGTACAGCCAGTCTGCAGCACGGTGGTTCAGTGGTTAGCACTGTACTGTATATAGAGCATTGTGATATCAACCTCCTGTTTGTGGCACATTAGTATATGGGAGGGGGAAAACTTTTCCAGATGAGGGTGACCATGGTGTCCATTTTGGACTGTATTTTTTTCAATGGGAATATGGTCATGTGACACATCAAACCTATTGAGAATTTCATAAGAAAAACAATGGTGAGCTTGGCTTTAACGTAACTTTATTCTTTCATGACAGACACTGATGTTTCTTCATCAGTGACAGTTTTCTTACGTCCACATTTTGGCAAATCCAACACTGAACCTGTTTCACGAAATTTGGCAAGCAGTTTGCTAACTGTAGCATGGGAGATGGGTGGTCTCGTAGGGCGTCTAGCATTAAAATCTGCTGCAATGACCCAGTACTGCGAACACCAGACATGAACACAATTTCTATCCACTCCTCATGTTAGCCTCTGCAACATGTTAATGACTGTAAACAGAGAGAAATTTGTAAATAACTCATGAAAAAATAAAGTTACGTTAAGAAAAACAATGGTGTGCTTGGTTTTATGAAATTCTCAATTAGTTTGATGTGTCACATGACCCTCTTCCAAAAAAAAAAAAAAAAAATAATTGCATCCAAAATGGCCGACTTCAAAATGGCTGCTATAGTCACCACCCACCTGGAAAAGTTTTAATCTTCCTGTATACTAATGTGCCACAAACAGGAAGTCAATATCACCAACTATTCTAATTTTATTTAGGTGTATCCATATAAAATGGCCCACACCTGTACTATACATAGAGCAGCACAGTCGTTAGCACTGTACTATATACAGGGTAGCACGGTGGCTCAATGGTCAGCACTGTACTATATATAGAGCAGCACGGTGGCTCAGTGGTTAGCACTGTACTATATATAGAGCAGCACGGTGGCTCAGTGGTTAGCACTGTACTATATATAGAGCAGCATGGTGGCTCAGTCATTAGCACTGTACTATATATAGAGCAACACGGTGGCTCAGTGGTTAGCACTGTACTATATAATAGAGCAACACGGTGGCTCAGTGGTTAGCACTGTACTATATATAGAGCAGCACGGTGGCTCAGTGATTAGCACTGTACTATATATAGAGCAGCACGGTGGCTCAGTGGTTAGCACTGTACTATATAAGAGCAGCACGGTGGCTCAGTGGTTAGCACTGTACTATATATAGGCAGCACGTGGCTCAGGTGGTTAGCACCTGTACTATATATAGAGCAGCACGGTGGCTCAGTGGTTAGCACTGTACTATATATAGAGCAGCACGGTGGCTCAGTGGTTAGCACTGTACTATATAGAGAGCAGCACGGTGGCTCAGTGGTTAGCACTGTACTATATATAGAGAGCAGCATCAGTGGTTTGCACTGTACTATATACAGGGCAGCACAGTGGCTCAGTGGTTAGCACTGTACTATATATAGGGCAGCACGTGGCTCAGTGGCAGCACTGTATATAGAGCAGCACGGTGGCTCAGTGGTAGCACTGTACTATATATAGGCAGCACAGTGGTTAGTCGTTAGCACTGTACTATATATAGGACAGCAAGGTACTATATATAGAGGCAGCACTGTGGCTCAGTGGTTAGCCTGTACTATATAGAGAGCAGCACAGTGGCCACTCGTTAGCACTGTACTATATAGAGAGCAGCACGGTGGCTCACTGGTTAGCACTGTACTATATAGAGAGCAGCACGGTGGCTCAGTGGTAGCACTGTACTATATAAAGAGCAGCAATGGTGGCTCAGTGGTTAGCACTGTACTATATATAGGCAGCACTGTGGCTCAGTGGTAGCAGCGTATATAGAGAGCAGCACGGTGGCTCACTGGTTAGCACTGTACTATATAGAGAGCAACGGATGGCTCATGGTTAGCACTGTACTATATAAGAGCAGCACGGGGCTCAGTGGTTAGCACTACTATATAGAGAGCAGCATGGTGGCTCAGTGGTTAGCATTGTACTATATATAGGGCAGCACTGTGGCTCAGTGGTTAGCAGACTATATAAGAGCAGCACGGTGGCTCAGTGGTTAGCACTGTACTATATATAGAGCAGCACGGTGGCTCAGTGGTTAGCACTGTACTATATATAGAGCAGCACAGTGCTCAGTGCTTAGCACTGTACTATATATAGAGCAGCACAGTGGCTCAGTGGTTAGCATTGTACTATATATAGAGCAGCACGGTGGCTCAGTGGTTAGCACTGTACTATATATAGAGCAGCACGGGTGGCTCAACGGTCAGCACTGTACTATATATAGAGCAGCACAGTGGCTCAGTGGTAGCACTGTACTATATAAGAGCAGCACGGTGGCTCATTAATAGCAATGTTATCCTGCAGTGTGGAGTCACATCCCATGGAAGATGACATCGTTGCAGAGTTATTTGTATGTTCTAACAGAGAGTGTAGACTGAGCCGATAGGGAAGAAGCGGCGCCTGCATTGTTCTGGGGTTTCCTCCTACACCACACGCGCATACGAGCAATTACTTTCTGTTATCAGCCACTGGAGTTAGTGATGAGTGGCATACAATGCCCAGGTCAGACGAGCGACTTCAGCACAAAGGGAAGATCTGGAAAATGCTCCTGTTCCCAGCTGACTTCCATTATACTCTGTGCTGGAGCCGCCGTGTGACCTGGGCATTGTAGTGCATCGCTCATTATTGTCATCACATGCGATACTGAGAATTGCAAAATTATCAGATGCTGCGAGGGAAGACTGACAAGTGTAATCCCCGTGTACAGGGCCGGTAATCCCCCCTGAGGGACGCGGACGGTAATCCCCGCGCTGAGGGACGCGACGGGGCCGGTAATCCCCGCACTGAGGGCGGTAAGGGCCGGTAATCTCGCACTGAGGACGCGCACGGGGCCGGTAATCCCTGCCTGAGGGACGCGCACGGGGCCGGTAATCCCCGCACTGAGGGACGGAAGGGTCGGTAATCCTGCCTGAGGGAATGTATAGGGTCGGTAATCTCGCACTGAGGGCTGTGTATAGGGTCGGTAATCTCCGCACTGAGGGCTGTGTATAGGGTCGGTAATCCCGCACTGAGGGAAGTGTACAGGGTCCGGTAATCTCTGCACTGAGGGCTGTGTAAGGGCCGGTAATCCCGCACTGAGGGCTGTGTAAGGGCCGGTAATCTCCGCACTGAGGGCTGTGTACAGGGCGGTAATCTCCGCACTGAGGGCTGTGTACAGGGCCGGTAATCTCCGCACTGAGGGCTGTGTATAGGGTCCGGTAATCTCCGCACTGAGGGCTGTGTACAGGGCCGGTAATCTCCGCACTGAGGGCTGTGTATAGGGCCGGTAATCCCGCACTGAGGGCTGTGTATAGGGTCGGTAATCTCCGCACTGAGGGATGTGTATAGGGTCCGGTAATCCCCGCACTGAGGGCCGTGTACAGGGTCGGTAATCCCGCACTGAGGGCTGTGTACAGGGCCGGTAATCCCGCACTGAGGGCTGTGTATAGGGGCCGGTAATCCCCCGCACTGAGGGATGTGTATAGGGCCGGTAATCTCTGCACTGAGGGCTGTGTATAGGGCCGGTAATCCCCGCACTGAGGGCTGTGTATAGGGTCCCGGTAATCCTCCGCACTGAGGGCGTGTATAGGGCCGGTAATCCCCGCACTGAGGGCTGTGTATAGGGCCGGTAATCCCGCACTGAGGGCTGTGTACAGGGCCGGTAATCCCCGCACTGAGGGCTGTGTATAGGGCCGGTAATCCCGCACTGAGGGCTGTGTATAGGGCCGGTAATCCCCGCACTGAGGGCTGTGTATAGGGCCGGTAATCTCCACTGAGGGCGTGTACAGGGCCGGTAATCCCCGCACTGAGGGCTGTGTCACAGGGCCGGTTATATCCCCGCACTGAGGGCCCGTGTACAGGGCCGGTAATCTCCGCACTGAGGGCCGTGTACAGGGCCGGTAATCCCCGCACTGAGGGCTGTGTATAGGGCCGGTAATCCCGCGCACTGAGGGCCGTGTAAGGGCCGGTAATCCCCGCACTGAGGGCGTGTATAGGGCCGGTAATCCCCGCACTGAGGGCTGTGTATAGGGCCGGTAATCTCCGCACTGAGGGCCGTGTATAGGGCCGGTAATCCAGCACTGAGGGCCGTGTACAGGGCCGGTAATCCCCGCACTGAGGGCTGTGTATAGGGCCGGTAATCCCCGCACTGAGGGCTGTGTATAGGGCCGGTAATCCCCGCACTGAGGGCGTGTAAGGGCCGGTAATCTCCGCACTGAGGGCCGGTAATCTCCGCACTGAGGGCTGTGTATAGGGCCGGTAATCTCCGCACTGAGGGCTGTGTATAGGGCCGGTAATCTCCGCACTGAGGGCTGTGTATAGGGCCGGTAATCTCCGCACTGAGGGCTGTGTACAGGGCCGGTAATCTCCGCACTGAGGGCCGTGTAATAGGGCCGGTAATCTCCGCACTGAGGGCCGTGTATAGGGCCGGTAATCCCCGCACTGAGGGCCGTGTATAGGGCCGGTAATCCAGGCACTGAGGGCTGTGTATAGGGCCGGTAATCTCCGCACTGAGGGCTGTGTACAGGGTCGGTAATCCCCGCACTGAGGGCCGTGTATAGGGCCGGTAATCTCTGCACTGAGGGCCGTGTACGGGGCCGGTAATCCCCGCACTGAGGGCTGTGTATAGGGCCGGTAATCCCCGCACTGAGGGCTGTGTATAGGGCCGGTAATCCCCGCACTGAGGGCTGTGTACAGGGCCGGTAATCTCCGCGCCGCCGGTTGTGCCCGTTATTTCCCGGTTTCGGCCCTCTCAGCTCCGTCCGGGGCTTCATGAGGCGCGGACCAATCACAGGCCTCGTCTTATCCCGCCCACATGTAAGCGGCTCTGCTATTGGCCCATGCGGCGGTGACGTCACCCGCGCTGCCCTCACATGACCCCCGGTGCGCCCCGGTCTGTGCTCACCAGGTCCGGGTACGTCCTCCGGTGTCTCCGCCCCCGCCAGTCCAGACGCTCCGGGATCAACTGTGGAGAGAAAGAGGGAGACGGTGAGAGGAGCGGCCCCGACACCCGCGGACACCGGGGACCCGGCCGTTACCTGGTGCTCCTCCAGCTCCTCCGCCAGCGCCTGCAACACAAAACACGGCCGTTACCGGAGGGTGACCCGAAACCGGGCGTCATGCACGGGGGAGAGCGGGGATCAGGGAGGGCCCGGGCGGAACAAGGAGGTGACCCGGAGCGGGTGAGCGGGAGGTGACCCGGGAGACGGTGACCCGTGACCTGGTGACCCGGAGCGGGCGTCTCCTGGGCGGGGGATGCGGGTGATCGGGGGAGGTGACCCGGGCGGGCGGTGAGCGGTGACCCGTTTCGGGCGTTCTCCGGTCTCACCTGAGCGGATCTCCTGCACGGTCCGGACTGCAGAAAGCGGGCGATCAGGAAGTAGAGCTCTGCGGGGAGACACCGGGGGTTACTCACACCGGAGACCGGAGCCCCGCCCTCTGCCGGCCGCGCCCGGTACTCACCGTCCTCCATGGCGCCTGCTGCTCGGGGCTGTGCGGGGATCACGGTGCCGGGGCGACCATAGAGGCCTCGGGGACTCAGCGCATCTCTCCCCGGGTGCACGGAGCCCCCTCCGGCCTGATACTGCGCTCACAACACGGAGCGGCGTCCTCCGCGGACAGGGGGCGCTGCGGACCTCCAGAGCGACGCTCTATACCCGGAACAGCTCTATGGTCACATAGCGGCCTGATGTGCGCTCCTCCGCGGACAGGGGGCGCTGCGGACCTCCAGAGCGACGCTCTATGCCCGGAACAGCTCTATGGTCACATAGCGGCCTGAAGTGCGCTTCTCCGCAGACAGGGGGCGCTGCGGACCTCCAGAGCGACGCTCTATACCCGGAACAGCTCTATGGTCACATAGCGGCCTGAAGTGCGCTCCTCCGCGGACAGGGGGCGCTTCGGACCTCCAGAGCGACGCTGTACACCGCGCACAGCTCTATGGTCACTGTTCGGGCGGCGGAAGTGCTCCGTCTGATTACAATGGACATTCCCGCTATATCCGCCTCTTCCTGCCCGCGCTCCTCACACATCAGCTGTCACTGAGAACAATGGAGCTGACAATGACCGCGGGAAAACACTGCAGCTGTGTCCCCTCCCCCCCTTCTTTACCCTGCAGCTCTGTCCCCTCCCCCCCCCCCCCCCCCCTGCTTTACACTGCAGCTCTGTCCCCTTCCCCCCCCCCCCCTGCTTTACACTGCAGCTCTGTCCCCTCCCCCTTTCTTTACACTGCAGCTCTGTCCCCTCCCCCCCTGCTTTACACTGCAGCTCTGTCCCCTCCCCCCCCTGCTTTACACTGCAGCTCTGTCCCCTCCCCCCCCCCCCCCTGCTTTACACTGCAGCTCTGTCCCCTCCCCCTTTCTTTACACTGCAGCTCTGTCCCCTCCCCCTTTCTTTACACTGCAGCTCTGTCCCCTCCCCCCCTGCTTTACACTGCAGGGCTGTCCTCTCCCCCCTGCTTTACACTGCAGCTCTGTCCACTCCCCCTCCCCCCTCCCGCTTTACACTGCAGCTCTGTCCCCTCCCCCCCCCCCCCCCCCCCCCCCCTGCTTTACACTGCAGCTCTGTTCCCCTTCCCCCCCCCTGCTGTACACTGCAGCTCTGTCCCCTTCCCCCCCCCCCTGCTTTACACTGCAGCTCTGTCCCCTTCCCCCCCCTCCTGCTTTACACTGCAGCTCTGTCCCCTTCCCCCCCCCCCCCCCTGTTTTACACTGCAGCTCTGTCCCCTTCTCCCCCCCCCTGTTTTACACTGCAGCTCTGTCCCCTTCCCCCCCCCCCCCTGTTTTACACTGCAGCTCTGTCCCCTTCTCCCCCCCCCCTGTTTTACACTGCAGCTCTGTCCCCTTCCCCCCCCCCTGCTTTACACTGCAGCTCTGTCCCCTCCCCCCCACTTTACCCTGCAGCTCTGTCCCCTTCCCCCCCTGCTTTACCCTGCAGCTACTAATGTGTTTAAAGATGCATGTCCTGTGTTGGAGCTCTTGCATCTGAGCTTCAAGTTACACCCTGGGCATATGTAATGAAGGCGCCAGGCTAGTTTTAGGCAATAACCATGGCCCTTCTCGCCCTGAGAATGCCAGACCCCAGCTATCAACTTTACTTTGGCTGGTTATCCAATTTTTGGGGGGGGGACCCTGTATTTTTATATTTTTTAATTTCTTTAAAAATTATTTATAAAAAAAACAGCGTGGGGTGGCCTGTGTTTTGGATCACCAGCCAAGGTTAAGCTGCCAGCTGAGGTCTGCAGACGTATGCTTTACCCTACTGGATAGAACAATAATATTTATATAACGCTAACATATTCCCCTGCGCTTTACAATACAGAGATACACAAACAGTCATAGGTAACCGTTATATAAAAAAGATGCAATACAGTAATTAAAGAATCAATGTAAAAATACAATAAAGCAAAAATAGAGGTGACCCTGCTCAAAAGAGCTTACAATCTACAACGAGATAGGGGGTTACACAAAGTACAGGGGCTTATTACACTGATGGTCCAGGCATCTGGAGGAAGAGGGGGATAGAAATAAAGTTACATGAATGGTCACCAGACAATCTGTGTAGACCTTTTGGGTTTGGTGGAGTTTGAAGGAGATTGTGTCCAGAGAGATGGTGCTGTATACAGCCCATTCACGTAAGGACTTCTATTAGGGAGCATAATAGCCGCCTTAAAAAGATGTGTCTTTAGGGATCGTCTGAAGCCATGCAAGTTGTGGATAGTCCTGATTTCTTGGGGTAGAGCATTCCAGAGGATTGGTGCAGCTCGGGAGAAGTCTTGGAGCCGGGAATGGGTGGGATCGGATTAATTCAGATGTTAGTTAAAAGTCAAAAATAGGAGGATCCTATTAATTTTTTTATTATTTTGGGGCTAAATACCCTTTAGTGACACATGAAAGACACTAAAGGATGCAAGTTTACAATATGTAGGGGGTGGGATAATGTATACGGTAGATGTTTGACATCAATGTAGCAATCTTGCAATGTATCCATCCATCTTTGTAGTTATTACCTATCATTTCTTTTTCTCTATTCTATCTAATTTATAAAAATCTATAGTGATGTTAACACATCCGTGTTTTTGGTGTGATTCATGCAGATACATGTACATTTTTGGCCGGCAGCACAGGCTCACGAACCTGCGACACCCACAAGGCTGGGGTTACTCTGTAACCTGGCCGGTCGGTGCTTTGGGAGGTCACTGGTGGTGGTGACCCTGCTCCGTGGCCCTGGGCACACAGTGATGGGGGATTATTTACAGGGCCAGGGGTGGCCGATGATGCAGAATATGACCCCTGGGGCAGATGGTAGTGCACCCGGGATGGTAAAGCTCCCCACAGGTGGAGCTGGGCCCCAGGGGTGGTGTGGACAGTCTATGGTGATGGTGCAAAAGGCCGGAGGACAAGGAAGAAGGAGGCATGCACAGTTCGTGCAGTTCTTTACCTTTACTTGATGAGAGGCCAAGTTCACCCTGCCGGGTGCTGTGCTCCTTCAAAGTGCAGCCAGGTTAGTCCCCAGGTGATTAGGGTCACTCTGCCAAGACACCATTCATAGCCTGCCCTGGTTTGTCTCCCCCGTGCTGTATACTCTCCCTCCTTCCCAGCGCCTTCGTGGACAGGGTCCCAGGCTGATGGCTACGGGCCTTGTCGGGCAACGGATCACTCGTCCCCTGGTCCTAGGTACAGCCACCGTCCTGGCGAATATCCACGGTTTGCGGCCATTGCTCATGCAGAAACGATGGCCTCCGGTTTTCCTGGCTGAAGCGTGCAGCACTCCCACCAGATCAGGGCCGGTCCCCTCAGGCAACTCATCCCTCTGCCCAACTCGGGTCGGGCCTGATTCGAGGCACACGGGTGGATCTCCCACTCGTATGTCCCCTAGGACGCTCTCCTCTGACGTCCCTTCTCTACTCTCTCACTAACCTCTTCTCCAGCCAGGAGATGGGGCCCTCCCTCAAAAGGGTCCGCCCGAATCCCCCAGCCTGGAATCGGGATGGTGTTGTGTGCAATTCTGTGTCTTGGGTTTGTGACCCCTTTCACCTGGGAACTGTGACGCTACACTTGTGGAGTAGGTGCAGCATCACTGTAGTGACCAGCCCACAGGGGCGCCACAGACCCATTTAAGTCAATAGGTCCATTAAAGACACATACGGGAGATAGATAACATACCTGTTTTGGCTGTGTGTTTGTCCTCAGTGGACATGGAGCACCATCCTGTGCTGTGGGATATCCGTGTAGAGGTGTGAGATACCACAACAGGCTGAGCAAAGAGCGGGCATGGGTGCAAATCGATGAGGAACTATATTAAGGGAGCAACTGGGCAACGTATTCTCCAACCAAGCATGCTAACGTTCGGTAAGTGGACCCATGGTGGTGCTTTGGGAACACTTTTGTCAGGTCTTTAGGATAATTTTTCCAAAATATTCTTAGCAATGTGTAAGGTACACTGTTTAAAGGTCACCTGTCACCAGTTTTGGGGCGTCTGTCTAATAGCAGGGCGTGACCAATGGGCTGCTCTGACATTATGCTTCACATGTACCTGAGTGGCAGAGCCCTATGGTAACCTTGTGTCTATAAATGCCACCAGTCACCCCCCTGACACCATGGCCGGACGCTGGTGCCACAACCGCCCCCATCTGTGGGTTGTAGGTGATTGAGCACCGGTATATGGACACCTGTGTTGCTTCTCAGAGGAGCTATCAGCCTGCTGCTAGGTGCAATGGGTAGTTACTGGGCAAATTTTGGTGAGTTTTTTTTGCAATCTGCAGACCCCCCATATGACCAAACCACGAAATTAGCATATGGCCGGGACAGAATAAAGCTCTATTTTCCTATAGCGATGACAGCACCCACTGAGAGCGGGGATCTGCCCACCAGGACAGGATACCTACAGATAAATTGGGGTGGTCCCCCTCGCCTCCTCAGTTGGTTTCCTGTCCTTGTGAGAGGAACCTACAGATGAAGATCTTCTTACCTAGGGCCTGAGGCTTCCGTGCGGGGCCGAGTGAGGTCTGTGGAATCTGGGTCTTGGAGGCAGCGTCAGGGGAGCCCTGGCCCTGCAGTCTCCCTCTCGGTTGGTTCTATCAGCACGACCCAGTGTCCGGGTGGTGCCGCTCTGGGTCGTGCAGGCGCTGCCTGGGGCAGTCCCCAGTGCTTGTCCAGCGATGCAGGGCGGGCTGGGCGAGGAGATGTGTCGCACGCTGGCCGGCTGCCAGGATTCCCGGTGCGCATGCGCCCGGCTGGCGGATGCGCCCATTGAACCGGAAGTGCGTGTCACTTCCGGGGGTCTGGAGGAGGATGCGTCTGGCGGGAAATTCGAGGAGGAAGCAGCGTTCCAGGCCCTGTGCCATACCTATGATGTGTTTCTTCCCCCCCCATGGATGCAGCAGCAGGATCCAAAGCTGCCTATTCCGGAAAAAAGAGCGCTCCAAGGAGGTTAAGAAGGAGAAGGCTCTACATCCACTGCTGGGACTCGACCTCCTGAACCGGTACCTGTTCATGTCAGCATCTGGGGTGAGTTCTGATTGCATGATCATCTCCTGTGCTGCTTTCCCCCTCTCTCTTTTCTCTTCTTTCTATCATTCTAACCCAGACAAAAAGGAAATCGGAGCAACCTAACAATCAGCAGTGTGCTTTGTGTGAACGGCCCTTGCAGTTGACTATGAGGCTGGTCTGGCAGCAACCATGTAGCAGTTAATTACCTGCACTGTGCCCCACGTACCCAGCCGTGGCTGTGGGTTCACTCTTACGCAGTACATCACCCAAGGCAACAAATAGTTGCTGTATTGCTCAGACACTTGACGGAGAGGACCCGATACGTACAGCTGAGCTTAAGACCTTCATACGAGATGAGATCAGGACTTCCCTGCCCCAGATCCTGCAGCCCTCTTTACCGATCCCTCATCATCAGTCTCCTTTTGTCTCGGACGATGATTCCTCGGAGGAGGGCCGTCGCTCAGTCATCCTGATCAGAATGAAGGGTGGCTCCTGTTTTTCCATCCAGGATATAGTCGGTCTGGTGCAGTCAGTCCGCACTACTATGGGGATTGTTGACAACAGACTCTGCGCAGGAGGTCATGTTGGCTGAGTTATGTCAGAACTAGAGACAGGCTCCGGTTATTGCTGCATTAAAACCTATTATGGCTGAAGGGAAAAGCAGGAATCCAGTGAAGTTCACAGTTGATGGACTGGTCACAATTCCCTAAAGTAGATGCGGCTGTGGCTACCTCGTCTAGACTTAAGTTTTGCCCTAGAAGATGGGGGGGTCTGTTGACAGACCTGTCTGATAGGCGGATACCCTGCAAAAAAAAGAAATCAATAATCCTGGGAATCTGCGGTAGGGGCATTTAGTCCGGCCATTGCTTCTCCTGGTGTCGCCCATTCCCAAGTGGTGAAGGGGACCAATTTAAAGGGCAGATTCGGTGCGGGGTGCCTCGAGCCGGGTTATTGGCTGCATTCCTCAGGTTCAGAGTGTTTCGGTGTATGTGGCAGATGCTTCCGCTGATTCTCTAGATCTGCAGGTCTCTTACATGCTGTACGCAGATCTTTGTGGGAGTGTAAGGGGGACGCACATGCTAAAAGCAGTTATGTGTGATTCCCTGCAGGGGTGAGTACCTCTTTTTGGCCGATGTTGGATGATCTCCTCCCCAAAGCCGGAGAGGTAATAGGGGGTTTGCCTAATCCTTCTGTCCCCAACTACCAGAGAGTGTTCCAGAAACGTCAGTTTTTGACACAGTAGTCGAACGCTAAGTGGGAACCAGCTGAGATATACAGAGAGCTGCGTATTTCGGTGGTTCCTCCACTCCAACGGCGAGCCTAGATACAGATATTGATCATTTGGTTGCTCATTCTATCAGTGGTCCCAGATTTCATACAGCTAATGGCTCCTCGGCCTCATTTCGTCTTGGCTTCGATTCGTCCTTGTGTGGGTCCCGAGGGATTCCTTTTTTTCCACCTGACATGGACAAATCCTGTCCAACAGGCCATACTCTGGAGTTGGAGGTTGAGGCGTTGCTGAGAAGGCCTGTATTGCTAGATGTTCCAGGTGATCAGGGGGGGAAGCGGCTTGTATTCCCCTTTATTTCTGGTTTCTACGCCTGATGGTTCGTGTAGAACGATTATTCAATCTTCACATCTTGAGCTCCTTCCTCCAATTCCAGTCTTTTAACATAGCGGTCCATTCAATCCGCGATTTGCCTTTTGTTCCCTAGGTGTTTCATGGCAGTATTAGCCCTCCTATACGCCTATTACCATCTCCCTTTCATACGGATCACCTACAGTACCTCAGGGTGGCGGTATCTTTGAGGGTCGTGTTCAGCATCTCGTGATTTGCCGTCGGGCCGTTCGGTCTTTCCATGGCTCCTCGTATTTTACAAAGGACTGGGGGTGGATAATAAATGTCAGAAGTCGTGACTCCATCCTGTTCCAATCCAAAGTTTTCTGGGACTTCTTTTGGACTCCCAGGTGAACAAATGTTTTTGCCTGACATCTAATTGTCTTCAGTGAGGGCGAAAGTGGGAAGGGTTATGGCCAGCTCCGCTCTTTCCCTACAACAGGCCATGTCTCTGATGGGAACCTTGTCTTCTTGTATCCCGGCTATTTCTTGGGCACAATTCCACATCGCAGTCTCCAACAGTAAGTACGAAGGGCGGAGGAGTCCCTACAGGGTCGGTTGGAGGCCAGGCTGTGTCTTTCCCCTTCCACAAGAGACTCTCTAGCCTGGTGGATGATTCCACGTTGCTTAACCCGGGGAGTCCCTGGCCCATTGCTCCGGACTTTATAGTGATGCCCGATGCCAGTCCCTCGGGGAGGGGGGGGGGGGCATTTGGGTATCTCCTAACCCGGGGTCGATAGACTCCCGAGGTAGACTTAGGCTCTTCCAATCTGCAGAAGTTGCGGGCAGTCTAGTGTGTGCTCCTCAGATTCCTGCCTCGCCTCCGCACCTCGCATGTCAGAATTCAGACGGACTACACGGTGGCATACATAAATCACCAGGGGGGACCCAGCCCCCCTCCTCCTATCCACCACGTCCGGCATCCTTCCATTGCCGAAGTGAATTTCCTCTCCCTGACGGCCCTACACTTCCGGGCATAGGCGACGACTGTGCAGCCTTCCTCATCCCTCACTCTCTCAGACAGGGGAGTGGGTTCTGAACAGGGAGGTGTTCGACAGGAGAATACACCATATGGGGGTTCCCAGAGATAGACCTGTTTGCGACCAGGGGAACAGACCGGTTCACGCTTTGCTTCCCTGCGCCCCTCGGAGTCCGGAGGTGGTGTCTGCTCTGCAGGTGCCTTGGGATATCTGTTGGCTTCTGTCTTTCCTCCGTTCTGTCTGCTCCCGCTGGTTCTTCACAAACTCCAGGAGGAGGGAGCGAGAATCACCCTATAGCCCTGAGACCCTGGTTTTCCTGGCTGGGGGACTTGTCGGGTTCCATTCCTTGGGTTCTCCCGGCGGATTGTAGGCTGCTCTCTCAGGGTCCGTTTTCTCATCCGCAGGCGGACGGTCTGCATCTGGCGGCCTGGAATTTGGAAGGCAGCTTCTGAGCCGCTGGGGGTTCTCTGCCTCTTTGGGTTCTATGCTCCCTAGCAGTAGATATGAGGTGACCACACACCTGTATAGTAGAGTCTGGCGAATATGTTTGCACTTTTCTTCTGGGGGCCGCTCTGCCTAGGTTCCGATTCCAGCCATTCTGGAATTTTTACAGAAGGGTCGTGAGTTGGGTCTGGCTGTCAGTACCCTTGAGGGTCCAAGCATCGGCAGTGAGTGCCCTGTTTATTTGTGCTATAGCAGGTGCCCAATGGGTGTCCTGTTTTATCCGTGCACATCCCTTGCCTAGTGCCCTGGGACCTGAATTTGGTTTTAGACGCATTGTGGGGTCCTCCCTTTGACCACTGCTTCCATTAACCAGTTGCCCTTTATGATGGCCTTATTGGTAGCTTTGACCTCTGCTAGGCGGTGGTGACCTCCAGGCATTTTCAGTTGACCTCCCCCCACCTTCCTGCTGGTGTTCCCAGATAGGTTGTACTTACGACAACCTTCCTATCTCCCTGAAGTTTCCTATCCATTTCATAGAGGTCCAAGAAATTGTCCTGCCTTCCTTCTACGATATCCTTCTACCCCTTAGGAATTTATTTTTCAGACGCTAGCTGTGAGGCGGACGGTACTTGAGTATATTGTTTGGACTCGGCCCTAGAGGTAGGGTTGGGCCTTGTTTGTCTCATTCCAGGGTCATCGAAAAGGAGCGAGTTCCTGATGGCTTCAGACGGCTATCTGCTCGGCCTCTTCCACACTACGGTGACAGTCTAATAAAATTGAGATTATGGAGGCCGATAGATCACTTGACATCAAAAATGCTATTTCTGAGCAAAGCCAACAAATGCAAATAAAATGTGGGATGTAAAGTAGTCAAAGCACCCTGGGCTGGAATAACAGGTGACAGGTGCTAGAAGTTGGTTGAGTCATGGGGTGGCACAGCAGTAAGGGAATCCGATAGTGTCGAGCCCCAGGTCCTGGGTACTCTGGTATCAGGCTCAGAGGGGTTTCATGGGGATGTCACAGTTGGCAGTGCCTGAGCCTATGGCCTGGGTGACACTTCAATAAAGGGGTGTATGTACAGGGGATAAGAGTTATTGTCACATGACGCACCTTTTAGTACCTGGTGATGGTCACCAGCCGCCACAGTCCTCCGAGGGCGATGGTATTGTGGCAGGGATGGCAAAGTTCCCTACAGGTGGAGCTGGTCCTCCGGGGCAGCGTTCCTGAAGCAAACAGGTTGAATTCTGCAGCACAAGACACGGAGGCAAAGTCACTCTCCCGGGTACTTTACTGTAAACAGTCATCAGCATACAAGTCCACAGTTCAGCAAAAGTTGTTAAAGAAACATGTAGCTCTACTGGTGGCTGCAGTGGATGCCAGGTGGTATGGTGGTACCCGTGGTGTACCTTAGTTGACGAACCCGTGTCCTTTCTTCCCCACCTAGGATGAGTCTATACCCAATTACTCCTTGAAGGTATGCTTGGGGCTCCCCTCCCTCGAAGTGAAGAAGCAGGCAGATGCTCCGTCTGGCAGGGGCTGCAGCCCAGTTGACGACCTTAGAGCTGGACTCTGGCCGTGTCCTCGGTTCTGGCGTTCCCGTGGTGGACTCTGGAATTCTCTGGAGTATGGTCGCTCCACGCTGGGGTTCCCACCTTTCTCTCTCGGGCCCAGACTCACGCGTCAGGCACCCTCTCTCAGATCCCCTTTCATCTTCTCTCAGGATCAGCCTGGAGCTGTCCTGTTAGACCTTCCGCCTCGCTCCACACTCCTCCTGACTCCCAACCCTCCCAAGAGGTGCTAGATCCCTCCCAGGTAACCTCCCACCACTAGTCTAGTATGGGAGTGCAGAAATGGTCCCTACCCACCAGCCCAGCATCTAGTTGCAGTTGGGGAAGATTACACCACTTTTACGAGTGCAATACCCCACTGTGACGCCTGACATGTGGGGGCCACAGTAGCAGATTGGTAAGATGGGCTAAAGGCATTCAGGCAGGCAAGTCTGACCCTTAGACAGGGGTCGGGTCACCTGTCAAGTACTTCAGAAGGTGAGGAGGTCTGGGTCACCACCCTTGCCCTTGCTTCTGATAAGCCCTAAGCTTAAAGCCCCCACCCTCCACCCATAGACTAGGAAACAACAACTTCCACAAGGAAGGTAAGCTCCAGCCAAAATCAGCAGGAAGGCATCAGCACACACTGCACTACTCCTAACAGCACACACGGTCAAGGCAGAGTGAACTCTATCTGCAAACCCCAGTGGAAGGAAGTGGAACTACTTAAAGGTTGAAGCAATGAACATGTGACAGGTTGACTCTATGCAACATAGATGTGAAGCCGTTGTAAAAAAACTGTGGTTATACAATTGAAATGTTAGATCAGTGATTCACAGGAATGATAAATCCTAATAAAAAGCAAATGCAGACACTGCTATTATTGTGAACAACCCAATGGTCATTATTTGTTATTTTCTGTTACACATTATCTACATTTCTCTTCGTGTTATGATTTAGAAATCAGCGTGCAATGTCCCACTGCTGGAAATGAAAAACTATTCTAAAGATTTGGGCTTCATTCATGTTTGTGAGCACACTGCTATTATTTTGAACACAACTCTATATATTCTCCTTATTCCACTACATTGGGTCTATGAGGATCCTGGAATCGCCTCCATTCTGGAGGTTTCAGTGATGAGACGTATAGATTGGAGTTGATTTTTTGAGGACCCAAAAACTGTACAGAGGAGGCTGCAGGGAGATCCCCCAAAAATCCACTCCAATCTAGATGCAGCCGTCCTGACAGCACCTGCCGGGCACCGTCCGTGTCAGGTGACGCGTTCAGGCTGTGCAGTCAGGACACTGTATGGAGCATACACCTGTCACTGAGGATGGACGGACGGACAGAGGTCAGACATCAGAAGAGGCAGAAGGAAGGGCTGTATACACCGTGATAGCTTCAAAGACACGGCAGCCTTCTTCATCAGGGTATGGAATAGAAGGAACAAGGTGAAGGGGAAGACCAGAACCTGATGGCTCGATACAATCAAGATAAAGGTGGAGAAGACCCTGGTGGATCTATCTAGGCTTAGAGGATACCCTAGTGCACGTATCTAGACTTGGAGACGACCCTGGTGGAACTTTCTGGGCTTCGAGAAGACCCAGGTGAACCTATCTAGGCTTGGAGATGACCCTGATGGACCTATCTAAGCTTGGAGATGACCCTGATGGACCTATCTAAGCTTGGAGATGACCCTGGTGGACCTATCTAGGCCCATATAAGAAATTTGTGACCAGCTCACCCACTGAGCCCCGAAAAGAGCACAGGGATCCCCAGGCTCAGCACGTGCTGTATAGACTGCATCACAAATGCAAAATCTCCAGCTCCAATTCTCGGTTTAAAATTTCCAGCTTTATTCAATAGTTAAAACGTGAATAGTTACATCAGATGAAAAACATTATGCTGATGGTATGAAGCCACCATAGGCTATAACGCTGTGCGTCTCAGATGCAAAGATATTACCGCGTTCTTTATCCAGCTTAACAAAGGACGCGGTAACATCATTGTAACTATTGAATAAAGCTGGAAATTCTAAACCGAGAATTGGAGCTGGACATTTTGTGGTTCTGATACGAACCTATCTAGGCTTGGTGCAAGGCCCTGTGGCCCCATCTAGGCTTGGGGAAGATTCTGATGGACATCAGCAGTATAAGAGCGGGCGCCGGGCACTACTGTAATACCAACCTGTTTTTTGGGACCGTATAGGCTTGTGATGTAACCTGTAAAGGTTAATAAAAAGAGCCGCAAAGATACCGGTGAGTGACGTCTTTTTGTTCTATTTTTGCACATTCTGATGGACATATCTAGGCTTGGAGGAGACCCTGGTAGCCCTATCTAGGCTTGGAGAAGACCCTGGTGGACCTATCTAGACTTGGAGGAAACCCTGGTACCCTATCTAGGCTTGGGGAAGACCCTGGTGGATCTATCTAGGCTTGGAGGAGACCCTGGTAGCCTATCTAGGCTTGGGAAGACCCTGGTGGATCTATCTAGGCTTGGAGAAGACCCTGGTGGACCTATCTAGACTTGGAGGAGACCATGGTGGACCTATCTAGGCTTGGAGGAGACCCTGGTAGCCCTATCTAGGCTTGGAGAAGACCCTGGTGGACCTATCTAGACTTGGAGGAGACCCTGGTGGACCTATCTAGACTTGGAGAAGACCCTGGTGGACCTATCTAGGCTTGGAGAAGACCCCGGTGGACCTATCTAGCTTGGAGGAGACCTGGTAGCCCTATCTGAGGCTTGGGAGAAGACCCTGGTGGATCTATCTAGGCTTGGAGGAGACCCTGGTGGACCTATCTAGACTTGGAGGAGACCATGGTGGACCTATCTAGGCTTGGAGGAGACCCTGGTAGCCTATCTAGGCTTGGAGAAGACCCTGGTGGACCTATCTAGACTTGGAGGAGACCCTGGTGGACCTATCTAGACTTGGAGAAGACCCTGGTGGACCTATCTAGACTTGGAGGAGACCCTGGTGGACCTATCTAGACTTGGAGGAGACCCTGGTGGACCTATCTATGCTAGGAGAAGACCCTGGTGGACCTATTTAGACTTGGAGGAGACTCTGGTGGACCTATCTAGGTTGTGTAAGATCGATCTTCGTACTGAGTGTTTATCTATCAAGTAGCCATGGCTCAAGATCCAGCTGAAGGCCGATAAATAGGAATAAAATATGATCCTGGACTAGTGAGATCAATTGGGAATAACTGATTAAATAATGAGAGTAATCTGCGGTAATTAAATATAAACCAAAAAACAGTAGGGACATCGAACAATACTGGATGATTGGAAATGACCAATCTGCTGCCAATATACCTACTGGAGCTCGATTAAACATAATGTATGGAGACTGGAAAAAAGAGGGAGAGAAGAAAAAGAGAAACAAAAACTGGACATTAAAACTAATACTTTTATGTGTTCATAAAATTAGTTGAAAAACTTTATATGAGTAGAAAAAAGTAAAAGAATAAATAAATATAAAACAGGTGCCGGTGGCGGTAACACTCCATATCCACAATGAACACCCTGCAGTGCAGACATCTGGCCACACGGTGGCAGTAACACTCCATATCCACAATGAACACCCTGCAGTGCAGACATCTGTCCACACGGTGGCAGTAACACTCCATACACACAATGAACACCCTGTAGTGCTGTCATTTGGCCACACGGTGGTGGTAACACTCCACATATTTGTAGTTGCACGTCATGTTAAACTCTATATTACAATTTTTGCCCTTATATTGATGCTTTTGTTTTTTCTGTTCTGTCGCATTGATGCCTTCATTTCCAGTCGTTTATGCTCCAGGCTGCGCCTCGTGTGTTGGTTTCTGGTGTCTTTTTGTTGTTTAATGAGATAACTGTGACTGCGGTGATTGTGGGGTTTATAGTTTTCAATAGGAAGCCATAGAGGGAATATTCCCAGCCTCCACCCTGTTGTACATTGGAGCAGTGCTGCAGTGTAAAGCAGCAGAGTCTCCCTGAAGAGCTGAATGGGGCGGTTAGAAGAAACGAGGTGCAATAGACGAGCCGCGACGCTGTGTTTTTGGCACATTGGTGTCTTCCTGCCCCGGGTGAGGCCCGGGCACCTCGCGCCTCCGCAGCCTCATTATCTCCCTTACTCCTTGGCCGCAATGTCGCCTCGTTATCAGCGAGCGCTCACACAGGACGAGCCGCTCCGATAAGTCAGGGTGGAGTCTGCACCATCCACTATCAGTGATCTCCAGGCTGACACTGACACACTGTAACAAACCCTCTGCAGTGTGAACAGGACCAGCTCAGGACGCCGCTGCCAGGGGTGTAACTACAACAGGTGCAGGGGCTGCAATCACACCCGGGCCCTGGAGCCTAGGGGGCCCCAAAAGTCCTTTTGGCCTACAGAAAAGACTAATGCTATATAAGATTTCCAATAATTGTGGCCCCGTTGAAACATTCACATCGGGGCCCCTGAGCTTCAGGTTACACCACTGGCTGCTGCTGTATTTGGATTATATAGATAAAAAGAAGTAGAATGTTTCTATTCACTGACAGCAATCAGGGTAAAATCGTTACAAATAGTTTGATAATTCAGGGTGTTTAGTTTATGTTTGGTACCGGCCCTTTAAATCAGCGGCGTCGCTCGTTTTTTTGCTGGAGATGTTTGACGTTTGCTCTCAGCTGCAGAACAAATGAGCCGAGCGGCTGCAGATCTGGGGGCTCGTTCCCACCACACCGGTCATATATCACCAGGGACAGACACCCCCCCCCCCCCCTAATGTCCATTACTCAGGTCCAGAGTCCGGAGTCTGGTTATATGAGTCCAGGGGGTGGAGCTCTGTGATGACTGATATAATACTGCCTTCCTGCAGTCACCACCAGGGGAGCTCTCTGTACAAGGATGCAGACATCCAGTACTGACCTATGATGAGCTCCCCCTAGTGGTGACTATTGGTAACATCCCTCTGCTGGGATATGGGTGCAGTGAGGGGCATAGCTACAACAGGTGCAGGAGTTTCAATCACACCCAAAAGTCCCTTTGGCCTATAGAAAAAGATTATTCTATTAAAGATTTGCTATAATTGGGGCCCCGTTGGAGCTTTTGCATTTGGCCCATGAGCTTCAAGTTATGCCACTGGGTGCAGTGTTGGCTCCGGCTCACCAGGGGGAGCTCTCTGTACATGGATGTAGAGACATCCAGTGCTGACCTGTGATGAGCTCCCCCTAGTGGTGACTATTGGTAACTTATCTCCCTGCTGGGATAGAGGTGCAGTGTTGGCTCCGGCGCACCAGGGGCCCCTATAACCAGTGCAGAGACATTTTTATGTCTGAGTGTATAATGTGAACAGCGGCATATTGTGCAGGAATCACCAATCTGTGCAAGGCAAAAAACCATCACTGAAACAAATCTGCTGCCTCTCAGGTCATGTGATTTGGGCTTAAAGGGACAGGACACCAGCAGGAGCCCCACTCCACATAGGGGACTGTGAGGGACAGGGAGGGACCCCAGCCTTTAACTCCCGATCCTTCTCACAGCTGAGGATTTGTTACAATTGAATCTAGTGTAGACAAACTTGTTTGGACTCCCGAACTGTTACATTGTAACGAAACCTTCAGCGCTGGGGAGAGACAAGTGCTGCTGACATGTAGAATTGTCTAGACCAGATGCAACAGTAACAAACCCTCAGCTGAGAGAGGTTTTAGGTTTAGGACTAGATGGAGATTTCTTCACCTTTGGCAAAAAGATGCTCGACTAAAATCAACATTCTCGGATCCCCCGACTCTTGTGATGTAGATAAACTCTGAATCTAAAAATCATCATTGTGAGAAGGGCCCTGTCCTCTCCAGCAGCTACAGGAGCCTTTCCCTGCAACCAGACCGGTGCAAAACCTCCATCTATAATGATAACCGACAAGATAAAGATCCCAGGACAGATCAGGACTACAAGATCCCAGGACAGATCCGGACTACAAGATCCCAGGATTGATCCGGACTACAAGATCCCAGGACGGATCCGGACTACAAGATCCCAGGACGGATCTGGATTACAAGATCCCAGGATCGATCCGGACTACAAGATCCCAGGACAGATCCGGATTACAAGATCCCAGGACTGATCCGGACTACAAGATCCCAGGATGGATCCGGACTACAAGATCCCAGGATTGATCCGGACTACAAGATCCCAGGATTGATCCGGACTACAAGATCCCAGGATTGATCCGGACTACAAGATCCCAGGATTGATCCGGACTACAAGATCCCAGGACAGATCCGGGCTACAAGATCCCAGGACGGATCCGGACTACAAGATCCCAGGACAGATCCGGACTACAAGATCCCAGGACTGATCCGGACTACAAGATCCCAGGACGGATCCGGACTACAAGATCCCAGGATTGATCCGGACTACAAGATCCCAGGATTGATCCGGACTACAAGATCCCAGGACAGATCCGGGCTACAAGATCCCAGGACGGATCCGGACTACAAGATCCCAGGATTGATCCGGACTACAAGATCCCAGGATTGATCCGGACTACAAGATCCCAGGACAGATCCGGACTACAAGATCCCAGGACGGATCCGGACTACAAGATCCCAGGACGGATCCGGACTACAAGATCCCAGGACGGATCCGGACTACAAGATCCCAGGACAGATCCGGACTACAAGATCCCAGGATTGATCCGGACTACAAGATCCCAGGACAGATCAGGACTACAAGATCCCAGGCCAGATCCGGACTACAAGATCCCAGGATTGATCCGGACTACAAGATCCCAGGACTGATCTGGACTACAAGATCCCAGGACTGATCTGGACTACAAGATCCCAGGACAGATCCGGACTACAAGATGCCAGGACAGATCCGGACTACAAGATCCCAGGTACCTTCAGCTGCAGCACAAGTAATGTGGTGTATTTAATCATATGTATCAAATGCCCAACTGTACGTAGGGGGTCTGTACGTAGGGGAGACCGGGCAAAAATTCAGAACAAGAATGAACTCTCATCGCCACTCAATAACAGAAAAGCGTATGGACCTACCTGTACAAAGCATTTCTCCAGCCCTGACCACAGTAAAACTGACATGAATCTGCTCATTATAAAAAGTAACTTCAGATCTCAGAGAGAAGAATTTGGGAATATAAACTGATAACGACTGATATGACACATTCAAAACAGGATTAAATGTTTCTCATGGATTCATTGAAGCTCTGGGAAAGGAAGGTGTGTCACAGTCCGCGCTGCCAGGCAATCCGCTCGTGAATAACGCTAGTAGTCGGTGTTCAAATCAATCCTTTTTATTCATCCAACGCGTTTCAACGCCCTCCTGGCGTCTTCCTCAGCGCGGACTGTGACACACCTTCCTTTCCCAGAGCTTCTATTTCGTCTACCCGAGTGGAGACCGGTGGAAGTCCAGCAGCAGCCATCAGGACACTTATTCTATCAGGCCTTCTAACCAGTTGTGGGTGGCACAACTGGACTAGGTGAGTGGACCCTTTTCTCACCTGCTTGTTTTAGTGTCGAGTGATAAGGGCACTATTGCGCCTCTTGTCCCCCCCCCCTCTCTTTTCTTCTCATGGATTCATGGGATTTTATATAAAATGATAGGACATTTGGGGATATCACATCTTTCAACAGACTCCAGTAAGGGCCACTTTACACACACCAACTTATCTGTCCAACTTCTGAACAACTTACTGGTTGCAGTGAAATCATGGACACATTGTTCTATCTTGTTGCTGTGTACAAATGAAATAATGTGTCCATGATTTCACTGCAACCAGTAAGTTGTTCAGAAGTTGGACAGATAAGTTGGTGTGTGTAAAGTGGCCATTAGAGGACAATGAACTTTTGACACTTCTTATGTGAACTGTCTCACATGGATTTATAGCTTTCTACACTCACTGAGGAATCTTCAGGTCTCCACAGGCCACTAATCATAGAACAATAACACAATCTGTTCCTCTCATCTTGGAATTTTCATTTTACCTCCCAGCTCCTCTCCCCCTCCCTAGCCTGACTCTGCTTTATGTCACCTTTAGTATTTACTGGATTATCTCACTCTGCTTATGTATATATGTATGTGTCTTCAGAATCTGTGTCATTATCAGCCTGATGAAGGGGCCACAGTGTCCTGAAACCTTGCTATGTTTGCCATCTTTTCAGTTCGCCATTAAAAGATATCAACCATTGAGGAAAAGAAAGAAAGAAAGAAAAGAAAGTAAGAAAGAAAAGAAAGAAAGGAAAGAAAGATTGATTGTAGCATTGTAGAGATTCAGCACCGGATTTCTACCGCGCAGGTTCCGGCGTTGCGACAAGCGGATTATATTTTTATATTATATTATTATCGTCTGTATGATATCAACAGAAATTAATTTTTAAACAAAGTAAAAAAAAAAAATCAAGAAAAAGTAAAAACAGAATTCAGAAGAAATGAGCCGTCCTCCATCCGCGCTGTCACACACAAAGGGGTTAAGGCAGCACAGCAATCTCCTGGACACTCAGGGGTTAACTGCGAATAAAGGCAATCTTCCTGGAAATTTCCCAGAGTTAGAAGAGAAGAGGAGAGGAGGAGAGGAGAGGAGTGTGTGCAGCTGCAGGAGAGGAATAAAGCTGAGTGAAGAAAAAAAACTGCAGAACCTCCCTGTGTGCAGAGCAGAGAAGAGCAACAGAGTCTGCAGAGTCTACAGAGCAGAGAACAGCAGAGAACAGCAGAGAACAGCAGAACCTCCCTGTGTGCAGAGCAGAGAACAGCAGAGCCTCCCTGTGTGCAGAGCAGAGAACAGCAGAGCCTCCCTGTGTGCAGAGCAGAGAACAGCAGAGCCTCCCTGTGTGCAGAGCAGAGAACAGCAGAGTCTGCAGAGCATCACAGAGAGCAGAGACCCTGCAGAGCAGGAGGAGGACGCCATCACCCCCAGGATGGTCATCAAGGTCTACATCGCCAGCTCCTCTGGATCCGTATCGGTGAGCGGTTCTGGGTCTGTATATTAATGGGGGAGGGGCAGGCTTGTGGATGTGGACGCTCTGATGTAAGGAGGGGGGGACTCCGCTCTGTGGATGTGGACGCAGGGGCGTAACTACAATAGGTGCAGGGGTTGCGATCGCACCCGGGTCCCGGAGCCTAGGGGGGCCCCAAAAGTCCCTTTGTTCTATAGGAAAAGACTAATACTATTAAAGATTTGCAATAATTAGGGGCCCCATTGGAGTTTTCGCATCAGGGCCTGAAGTTGCGCCACTGTGGGGATGCTCTGACGTAAGGAGGGGGGGACCTCGCTCTGTGGATGGGGACGCTCTGACGTAAGGAGGGGGGGACCTCGCTCTGTGGACCGGGACGCTCTGATGTAAGGAGGGGGGACCTCACTCTGTGGACGGGGACGCTCTGACGTAAGGAGGGGGGGACCTCGCTCTGTGGACGGGGACGCTCTGACGTAAGGAGGGGGGACCTCGCTCCGTGGACGGGGACGCTCTGATGTAAGGAGGGGGGGACCCTGCTGGTGTTTATGGACGGGGATGGGATTCTTGCCACCGTGGGTCGGTTACAGAATGTCATTCATTCTTTGTATAGAATAGCGATTCTCATCAGGCGTCCGCTGTGGATGATGGGAGTTATTAACTCTTATTAGACAGCGGTGGCTTTTCTCGCAGTTCACAGCCCTCATCCGGTGCCTATAAGTTTCATCACTTAAATTTTATAGAAGTTTGTGGAAAAGTTTAGCAAATTTCTGCTTCCAGTGAATGAAAACACTCAAAGGTTGAAATTCCACCCGGACCCAGTCCTCACTGAGCTGAGGGATTGTTACAGTGTGTCAGTGCAGTAAGCACAATTGCACAGTTCTCTAGTCCTTGTCTTGTTTCCTGCTCTGATACATTGTAACAGTTTAGATTCTGTATCCAGTTTAGAACCTCTGGAATGTGAACAGGCAGGAGCAGAACTACAGCGGGTGCAGGGCTGTGTCCGCACCCGGGCCCTGGAGTCTAGGGGGCCCCTAAAGTCCCTCTTGGCCTATGTGAAATGGCTGATACTATTAAAGACTTGTAATAATTGCCTTCCCCCCCCCCCCCCTTCCTGTTGGAGCTTTTGCATCTGGGCCCATGAGCTTCAAGTTACGCCATTGGATACAAGTGTGACAAACCCTCAGCTGTTAGGCCATGTGCACACACTGAGTATTTGGTGAGTTTTTTACATCAGGATTTGTAGACAAAACCAGGAGAGGAACAATCAGAGGAAAAGTATAATAGAAACACGTCACCTCTTCTGTATTTATCACCCACTGCTGGTTTTGGCTACAAATCCTGAGGTCAAAAACTCACCAAATACTCACAATGGCCTCAGGCTATGTTCCCATGGTATTTGGTGAGGTTTTTACCTCAGGATTTGTAGTCAAAACCAGCAGTGGAACAATCAGAGGAAAAGTATAATAGAAACACGTCACCACTTCTGTATTTATCACCCACTGCTGGTTTTGGCTACAAATCCTGAGGTAAAAAACTCACCAAATACTCAGTGTGTGCACAGGGCCTTAGAGGTCAGAACGGGTTGTCAGGCTCCGGATACGAGTGTGACTGGTTCTGTTCACTGACAACAAGCGGAGATCTTGAAATGGCGAGAAATTGGAACAGGAGATGGGACAATGGCGCAGGGCTGTATGCGGAATTGTCCCTGTGAGGGGCGGGGGGGGGGGGGGGGGGGGGGGGTGGGGGGGGGGTCTTCTGTGGAGGTGTCCCTGTGAGGGGCAGGGGGGTATGCGGACGTAGCCCTGTGAGGGTCGGGGGCGGGGTTCTGTGGAGGTGTCCCTGTGAGGAGCAGGGGGGTATGCGGAGGTAGACCTGTGAGGGGCGGGGGCGGGGTTCTGTGGAGGTGTCCCTGTGAGGGGCAGGGGGGTATGCGGAGGTAGACCTGTGAGGGGCGGGGGGGGTTCTGTGGAGGTGTCCTTGTGAGGGGCGGGGGGTTCTGTGGAGGTGTCCCTGTGAGGGGCGGGGGGGTTTCTGTGGAGGTGTCCCTGTGAGGGGCGGGGGGGTTCTGTGGAGGTGTCCCTGTGAGGGGCGGGGGGTTCTGTGGAGGTGTCCCTGTGAGGGGCAGGGGGGTATGCGGAGGTAGACCTGTGAGGGGCGGGGGGGGTTCTGTGGAGGTGTCCCTGTGAGGGGCGGGGGGGGGTTCTGTGGAGGTGTCCCTGTGAGGGGCGGGGGGGTTCTGTGGAGGTGTCCCTGTGAGGGGCGGGGGGGGTTCTGTGGAGGTGTCCCTGTGAGGGGCGGGGGGTGGGGTTCTGTGGAGGTGTCCCTGTGAGGGGCGGGGGGGTTCTGTGGAGGTGTCCCTGTGAGGGGCGGGGGGGTTCTGCGGAGGTGTCCCTGTGAGGGCGGGGGGTATGCGGAGTTGTCCTCGGTGTTGTCTTAGTCTGGTCATTATTCCTCCTGTTTCTATGTAAATATGATATTTATGATGGAGCAGTGAAGCGCCGCTGATCCCTATAAAGTTGTGGATGCGGCTGCTGCGGCGCCTCGCCCTGTAAATCATCCACCGCTCTGTAGAGGTGACCGTCATCGTCACATCGCCCCGGCACTGATTATATGGAGACAGCGCCACGTTACCGGCAGCCGCCAGGACAACAACCGTCCACCAAGCTCCAGACTGTAGTAATGGGACACTTTTTGTTTTGTTTTTTTTCTTATCCGTAACATTTTTTTGGAAAAATCAGGATCTATAACATCTGCAATGAATTACAGACCCCCGAAACCCCCCCAACACCATCTGTGCACCGCCCCGGGGTATCCGTCCGCACGACTACTAAGTAGCTGCAGTGTAAGGAGCTGTGGTCCTGGGAGCTCACAATCTACAGAGGACGAGGCCTCACCAGAGAGGGGCACAGGGAGGGGGGGAGAGGGGTGAATGGAGCATGAGGGGCGCAGGACCCAATGTGTGAGGAGGGAGGGGAGGGGGGGGGGGGGGAAGAGCTCAGGGGCCTGAGAGAGGAGACTCCAGATATACCACAGATGGTAGAGTGGCCATAAAGAGGACACTCACCCTTCAACACCAAGATTGTAATAGCTCAGCCAGTAATGGCTGATAACAGGGAGTAATAGATTGTAGTCACCTGTCCTACAGTCTCCTCCCCCAGTAATGGCTGATACCAGGGAGTAATAGATTGTAGTCTCCTGTCCTACAGTCTCCTCCTCCTCCAGTAATGGCTGATAACAAGGAGTAATAGATTGTAGTCACCTGTCCTACAGTCTCCTCCTCCAGTAATGGCTGATAACAGGGAGTAATAGATTGTAGTCACCTGTCCTACAGTCTCCTCCCCCAGTAATGGCTGATACCAGGGAGTAATAGATTGTAGTCTCCTGTCCTACAGTCTCCTCCTCCTCCAGTAATGGCTGATAACAAGGAGTAATAGATTGTAGTCACCTGTCCTACAGTCTCCTCCTCCAGTAATGGATGATAACAGGGAGTAATAGATTGTAGTCACCTGTCCTACAGTCTCCTCCCCCAGTAATGGCTGATACCAGGGAGTAATAGATTGTAGTCTCCTGTCCTACAGTCTCCTCCTCCTCCAGTAATGGCTGATAACAGGGAGTAATAGATTGTAGTCACCTGTTCTAGTCTCCTCCTCCAGTAATGGCTGATAACAGGGAGTAATAGATTGTAGTCACTTGTCCTACAGTCTCCTCCTCCCCCAGTAATGGCTGATAACAGGGAGTAATAGATTGTAGTCACCTGTCCTACAGTCTCCTCCTCCAGTAATGGATGATAACAGGAGTAATAGATTGTAGTCACCTGTCCTACAGTCTCCTCCTCCTCCTCCAGTAATGGCTGATAACAGGGAGCAATAGATTGTAGTCACCTGTCCTACAGTCTCCTCCTCCAGTAATGGCTGATAACAGGGAGTAATAGATTGTGGTCACCTGTCCTACAGTCTCCTCCTCCAGTAATGGCTGATAACAGGGAGTAATAGATTGTAGTCACCTGTCCTACAGTCTCCTCCCCAGTAATGGCTGATAACTGGGAGTAATAGATTGTAGTCACCTGTCCTACAGTCTCCTCTCTCCCAGTAATGGCTGATAACAGGGAGTAATAGATTGTAGTCACCTGTCCTACAGTCTCCTCCTCCAGTAATGGCTGATAACAGGGAGTGATAGATTGTAGTCACCTGTCCTACAGTCTCCTCCTCCAGTAATGGCTGATAACAGGGAGTAATAGATTGTAGTCACCTGTCCTACAGTCTCCTCCTCCAGTAATGGCTGATAACAGGGAGTAATAGATTGTGGTCACCTGTCCTACAGTCTCCTCCTCCAGTAATGGCTGATAACAGGGAGTAATAGATTGTAGTCACCTGTCCTACAGTCTCCTCCTCCAGTAATGGCTGATAATAGGGAGTAATAGATTGTAGTCACCCGTCCTACAGTCTCCTCCCCCAGTAATGGCTGATAACAGGGAGTAATAGATTGTAGTCACCTGTCCTACAGTCTCCTCCTCCAGTAATGGCTGATAACAGGGAGTAATAGATTGTAGTCACCTGTCCTACAGTCTCCTCTCCCCAGTAATGGCTGATAACAGGGAGTAATAGATTGTAGTCACCTGTCCTACAGTCTCCTCCTCCAGTAATGGCTGATAACAGGGAGTAATAGATTGTAGTCACCTGTCCTACAGTCTCCTCCTCCAGTAATGGCTGATAACTGGGAGTAATAGATTGTAGTCACCTGTCCTACAGTCTCCTCCTCCAGTAATGGCTGATAATAGGGAGTAATAGATTGTAGTCACCTGTCCTACAGTCTCCTCCTCCAGTAATGGCTGATAACAGGGAGTAATAGATTGTAGTCACCTGTCCTACAGTCTCCTCTTCCAGTAATGGCTGATAACAGAGAGTAATAGATTGTACTATCTGATTTTACCATCATTTTATTACCAGCACCAGTTTTGTCCCACAGCTGCAGGTTTGTTACAATGTATCAATGCAGTTAGATCTCACCACATGACTGATTTGCTCATCTTTTGCTATACATTGTAGCAAACCCCCAGCAGTGAGATATATTCGGTTTTATCAGCCTCCGGATGTAAACAAGTAGGTTTTCATTCACTGTCAGAAGAAATCAGATCTTGGTGGGTTTTGCTTGGTTTCCCCTACGGAGGCGCGTCCCCGTGGTGCCTGGGGGGGGGCCTGTGGCGGTGTGGCGTGGTGCCTGGGGGGGGCCCTGTGGCGGTGTGCGTGGTGCCTTGGGGGGGGGGGCTCTGTGCCGGTGTGCGTGCAGCGGTGGGTCTGTGATCTCATTGTCACCTGTATTTACTAAACAAACATAAAAGTGGATCCTGCGCGAGCACCAGAGGCGACACCTGCAGATCCAGCCGCACGCACCGCCATTGTCTGTTCTGCGGCCCCCTGCACCTTGTAACTTTGGTCTATAGATGGAGGCTACAATTCCTGCAGGGGTTGCAGTCGCACCCGGGCCCTGGAACCCCAAAATATCCTAAAGACTTGCCATAGATTGGGCCCCATTAGAGCTTCAGGTTCCTCCACTGCCTATAGGGGAGCGCAGAGTCGGCCCTCACCAGGGGGGTAACTACAACAGGTGCAGGGGTTACAATTGGACCCTGACCCTGAAGCCTAGGGGACCCCAAAAGTCCCTTCACCATTAGAGAAAAAAAAAGACTATTGCTATTAAAGATTTGCAGTAATTGGGGGCCCTGTTTGAGCTCTCACATCGGGGCCCATCAGCTTCAGGTTCACCCCGAGTCCAAGGAACCAAAGCACAAGAAATGATGAAGTTCTCAATCTTTAGAACAGATTTGATGTTTCAATTTCTCAACATTTTCAATATCTGTTTCTTCTGGGAGAAGGAAACTCTCCAGATTCTCATGTACAGATGTAATAATACTTCTCACAGCTGAGGGTTTGTTACAATTGTATCCAGTCTATAAGGAATCCTGCCAGAACTCCAGACTGCTGCACTTTGATACATTGTAACATTCCATTGTTGCAAGAGAGCTTTGTGCTGATTGTGTAGGTTGGATGCAATTGTAACAAACCCTCAGCTGCAGGGGCGTAACTACCGGCATAGCAGGCGTAGCGGTCGCTTTGGGGCCCGGCGCTTGTGGGGGGCCCGGACCCAGCGCCGCTAAGCTGCTATCCGGTCAGCAGCCTGCGATTACTTATCTCTGCCGGCTGCCGCTGTCGCCGCTCTGCACCGCGGTCCGGGTCTTCATGCTTCCTGGTTGTGACCGGCGGGCGCAGGCAATGACGTCATTGCCTGTGCGCCGGAGGAGGAAGCATGAAGACCCGGAGGAGCGCGGTCTCAGAGCGGCGACAGCGGCAGCAGGGGTAAGTAAGTATAATGATGTATTCCTTTACAGGTGTGCAGCAGCAAGGGGGCCCTGTATACCACCACTGGGGCTTGTATATACCACCACTGGGGGCCCCAGTCTGGGGCCTGTATATACCACCACTGGGGCCTGTATATACCACCACTGGCGGCCCCAGTCTGGGGCCTGTATATACCACCACTGGGGCCTGTATATACCACCACTGGGGCCTGTATATACCACCACTGGGGGCCCCAGTCTGGGGCCTGTATATACCACCACTGGGGCCTGTATATACCACCACTGGGGGCCCCAGTCTGGGGCCTGTATATACCACCACTGGGGCCTGTATATACCACCACTGGGGTCTGTATATACCACTGGGGCTGCTGTATATACTGCTGGGGCCTGTATATACCACTGGGGAGGCTGCTGTATACCACTGGGGCTGCTGTATATACCACTGGGGAGGCTGCTGTATACCACTGGGGCTGCTGTATATACTGCTGCGGCCTGTATATACCACTGGGGAGGCTGCTGTATACCACTGGGGCTGCTGTATATACTGCTGGTGCCTGTATATACCACTGGGGAGGCTGCTGTATACCACTGGGGCTGCTGTATATACTGCTGGGGCCTGTATATACCACTGGGGAGCCTGCTGTATACTACCACTGGGGAGGCTGCTGTATACTACCACTGGGAAGGCCTGTATACCATCAGGGTGTGTGTCTTGAAGGGGGCGTGTCATTTGGGGGCGTGTCTTGGAGAGGGCCCCGTTCAAAAGTTTGCTATGGGGCCCTGCCAGTTCTAGTTACGCCCCTGCTCAGCTCTGAGAAGGATTGTCTTCATTCAGTGACAGAGATCGGAGATCTTGAAAATCTTTATAAAGTTGTGGCGCTTTTCATTCTACATTGGGGAAGTTTTGTGCAGATCGGCTGTTTCCCGGGAGGATGTAGCAGAGCTGAGACTGCGCTTAAAGGGGAACTCCACTAATAACACAGCGAATCCGCCTCCCATCATTGGCCTCCAGTCCGGACGAAGCTCAGACGTTTTCTGTCCTGGATCAGGAGAAAATCTTTACTAATAAAAGGCGACAATGTATATAACATGTAGCCACTAATGACCCCTGGACTGTAGCCGGGGACGTCGCTGCCTGGAAAGCAGCTTCTGACTCTTTGCTTGATCATTTGTGTGTTGGGAATCTTCTACTTACATAATTACCTTGTGGCGTCCGTCATCCACTTCCGCCATAGTCATGACCTCCTATCACGTGATTGGCTAGCATTACTTCCGGTGGCCATATTTGGACACCCAAGTGATGGGAGTTCAAATATGGCGCCTGCCAGTGGTGCCCCCAGAGCCAGGATCTCTCCGTTCACAACAGAAGGAGACCCTCCAGGACCCGCGGTGATGTCACGATCATGGGTGGAGTCACAGATCACATAGCCGTGACATCACCAAAGGTCCTTAGCAGACAAAGAGTAGGAGAGCACAGAGGCAGGAGCAGAGAGGGGCTCCACACTGCTCTCCTGGACCTGGTCTCCGCACAGGGAGGCAGAAAGGGCGCACAGGAAGGAGAAAGCACATAAGAGGAGAAGACAGCAAATGGGTGGGGGGGGGGGGAGACAGGTAAAAGAAAAGAGCACAGGGGAATAGAGAGAGCACATGGGGGGGGGGGGGGGGGGAAGAGACAGCTGCCACTCCCACTGTGATGTCACCGCTCCTCTGATGTGATAGCATTGGGCCCATGTCTGCTATGCTTATACCTGTCTTAAAGGGATTGACTTTTTTTTTTTTTTTTTTTTTTTGGTGAAGTTCTGCATTTTGGTCTACAGAATCATTTTTTCCATTGGGTTTCATTAGAGATTTTGGACCGTTCTACTTCTTCAGGTTATTTGTTCCCCTGCAAATCAAACTTTGTAGTCATAAATAATAAAAAAGAACTTTCCAAACGCCTCGTCACAATGATCTCACTGACTGATTCTCATCAATATTAATGGGAAAGCGTCTGTTTTTGAATCTGATGTATGATTGTAGCATTCCTGTACATAAAGTAACAATTCTGTTCTATCCCTTTAAGTGCGCCTGAGCCCTGACTTCGGGAGTCTGAATTTCCCCAGAACAGAACTTCTTCTTTCTTTTTGCTTCTTTCCTCCCCTGAACACCTCTCTGGAGATTAAATTCCTGCAGCTTCAGTCTGAGGAGGAAGAGTCCCCCAGTGTGGTCAGGAGCGGGTGCAAGACGTGGGCTGAGAACGGGAAGGGGGGGCAACACAGGGGGGAGGTGGGTGAAGGACCTGGGGACTTGGAACATTCACCAATGTTGCAGCTAAACTTTCCTTCATTCACTTGTAATAAATCCTAACCCCACCCTGGTGCTGGACGCCCCCCAGCTTCACCCCATACAGTCTTTCCACAGCCCATGTAACTCAGTATATATTCACGTGTGCAATGCCTGCACAGCTGCCGAGTCATCAACCTGCAGATCCACGACACTTCCTGCCAGCAGAGACTCATCGCTTATTAATAATGCAAATTAACGAGCGCAGATCTCCATAGAGACAAAGCAGTGATCACGTCATAGCGCACAGTGCCACCTCTCCTGTCCTGTATACTGGGTGTAGGCCTCAGTATCTGTATATCTGTATATATACACTGCACAGTACCACTTCTCCTGTCCTGTATACTGGGTGTAATCCTCAGTATCTGTATTATTCTGTATATATACACTGCACAGCACCACTTCTCCTGCCTGTATACATGGGTGTAATCCTCAGTATCTGTATTATTCTGTATTCCTGCCCTGTATACAGGGTGGTAATCCTCAGTATCTGTATTATTCTGTATATATACACTGCACAGTACCACTTCTCCTGTCCTGTATACTGGGTGTAATCCTCAAATCTGTATTATTCTGTATATATACACTGCACAGTACCACTTCTCCTGTCCTGTATACTGGGTGTAATCCGTAGTATTCTGTATATATACACTGCACAGTACCACTTCTCCTGTCCTGTATACTGGGTGTAATCCTCAGTATCTGTATTATTCTGTATATATACTCTGCACAGTACCACTTCTCCTGTGCTGTATACTGGGTGTAATCCTTAGTATCTGTATTATTCTGTATATATACACTGCACAGTACCACTTCTCCTGTCCTGTATACTGGGTGTAATCCTTAGTATCTGTATATATACACTGCACAGTACCACTTTTCCTGTCCTGTATATTGGGTGTAATCCTCAGTATCTGTATTATTCTGTATATATACACTGCCAGTACCACTTCTCCTGTCCTGTATACGGGTGTAATCCTCAGATCTGTATTCTGTATATATACACTGCACAGTACCACTTCTCCTGTCCTGTATACTGGGTGTAATCCTCAGTATCTGTATTATTCTGTATATATTCACTGCACAGTACCACTTCTCCTGTCCTGTATACTGGGTGTAATCCTTAGTATCTGTATTATTCTGTATATATACACTGCACAGTACCACTTCTCCTGTCCTGTATACTGGGTGTAATCCTTAGTAATCTGTATATATACACTGCACAGTACCACTTCTCCTGTCCTGTATATGGGTGTAATCCTCAGTATCTGTATTATTCTGTATATATACACTGCCAGTACCACTTCTCCTGTCCTGTATACTGGGTGTAATCCTCAGTATCTGTATTATTCTGTATATATACACTGCACAGTACCACTTCTCCTGTTCTGTATACTGGGTGTAATCCTCAGTATCTGTATTATTCTGTATATACACTGCACAGCACCACTTCTCCTGTCCTGTATACTGGGTGTAATCCTCAGTATCTGTATTATTCTGTATATATACACTGCACAGTACCACTTCTCCTGTCCTGTATACTGGGTGTAATCCTCAGTATCTGTATTATTCTGTATATACACTGCACAGCACCACTTCTCCTGTGCTGTATACTGGGTGTAATCCTCAGTTTCTGTATTATTCTGTATATATACACTGCACAGTACCACTTCTCCTGTCCTTTATACTGGGTGTAATCCTCAGTATCTGTATTATTCTGTATATATACACTGCACAGTACCACTTCTCTCCTGTCCTGTATACTGGGTGTAATCCTCAGTATCTGTATTATTCTGTGTATATATACACTGCACAGTACCACTTCTCCTGTATGGTGGTGGGGGGGGGTGTTCACTGTTCTACTTCCTCCCTCCGCTCAGTTTTCTCCTTATTAGGATGTATTGCGCTTTGTGCCTCAGTCTCTGTAGGAAGGAGGAGGAGGAGGAGGGGAATCTCTCCGTATAAGGGTAATGTTCTGTGTACAATGTATCGCTGTCTCGGAGAGGTTTAGTATAACCATACAGCCATACATGATGATCTCTGGCCCTTTCTGTGGTCACACGTGTCATGAGATGTCATATAATGAAGGCTGGGAGGATCCTGGGACTCGGGGGGTTAATAATGTGTAGAATAGTGACTGTAGATAGTGATGATCATGTTTGGAAAGTGTAGAATTAATGGCGCCATAAGTGAGAGAAAGGTAAACATGAGGATATGAGGTGATCACTCAGCCCTGTAGTGGTTCATTTGTTTTCATGATACCATCAAGCCCCATTTCTCACCCCCCCCCCCACCCTGCACTTTCCCCCCTCCGCTCCTTTTCTCTACGTCCCCCACCCCCCACCCTTTGCTCTTTCATTCTCCCCCTCCCCGCCATCCTTTGCTCTTTCTCTCTCCCCCCCCACCCTTTGCTCTTTCTCTCTTCCCCCCCCCCCCACCCTTTGCTCTCTCTTCTCTCTCTCCTCCCCTCCCTCCCTTTGCTCTCTCTTTCCACCTCCCCCACTCTTTGCTCTCTCTCTCTCTCCACCCCCCCTACTCTTTGCTCTCTCTCCTCTCTCTCTCCCTCCTCCCCTCTCTCTCCTCTTCTCTCTCTCTCTCCTCTCTCTCTCTCTCTCTCTCTCGCCCTCTCTCTCTCTCTCTCTCTCTCCCCCCCCTTGCTCTCTCTCTCTCTCTCTCTCTCTCTTTCTCTTCTCTCTCTCTCTCTCTCTCCCTCCCCCCCCCTTTCCTCTCTCTCTCTTCTCTCTCTCCTCTTCTCCTCCTCTTCTCCTTCATCCTCTCCTCTCCTCATCCTCTCTTCTCTTCTTCTCACTTCCCCTCCGCTCTTCTTTTCACCTGCTCCCTTCATCCTGATTCTTGTTCTCAGATTAAGAAGCAGCAGCAGACGGTGCTCGTTTACTCGATGCCTTGAAGATCGATTATGAGGAGATGGACATCGCGGCGACGAGGAAAACCGAAAATGGATGAGGGAGAACGTCCCGGAGAGCTGCCGACCGGAGAGCGGCGTCCCGCTGCCCCCGCAGATCTTCAATGACGACCGGTACTGGGGGTAAGACCTCCGCTCACAGTGGTGTCACCCCCTCCGTGCAGTCAGTGTACCCCCCCCCCCCCCCAACATCTACATTAATATTGTCATTCTCTCAGGATCAATAAAGTGTATCTTCTCTTAATGGCACAAACCTAATGCAGCTGAGGGTTTGTTACAATGTCTCAATTTAGACAAGATCTATTGGCCAGAGGCATGAGTGAGATCAGTGATGTCTGACTACCTAACAGAGGATTGTCTGGACTGGATACATTGTAACAAACCCTCAGCTGCAAGAAGTATCAGATCAGGTAACAATTGTTTCCATTCACTGACGACAAAGCGAATTATTGAAAATAAGGAATTAAAGCCTGGACACTGTGTGCCGGACTATTGGCTCCAGATTTCCGGTAATCCAGAATATAAATGTTTCCTCTCGAGGTGGATCTCTGGATTAACCCCTGGCTGCCCGTGATCATCAGATTATTAATAATCTGTGTACATTTAGTTAGTAAACACCAGACGGCTGCGCCCGGGAGCCTGCGCCAAATCCAGAGTGGACGGTGCCAACTCCCAGAGTCCACACAATGTGCTGATGTGACCCATCGAGTGCCCACAGAGCCGCCCTGGGGATATTGTCACCTCTTAAAGGGCCGGGAGGCTTTATTATATCTATAACTGAAGCTTCAACTTCATATAATGAAAAGTTCTGCAACTTCTTAAGAGTTTAAAAGTTCCAATGTTTCCAAAATCTGACCCAACAGATGGAATAGTTCTTACAGCTGAGGGTTTGTTACATTTGCATCTTCTGTGATTCAGACTGAGCTCCAAAGTCACCTGATACATTGTAACAAACTATCAGAAGTGAGAGGAGCGAATATTGAAGACAATTTGTTACATTGTATCAGTTTAAAGAATCAGCTGAGATGTTTTCGGTCAGAAATAAAGGGCAAAATGGATCACCCACCCTGATACACCGAATCAAACCCTCAGCTGTGAGTATACTCTCCCTGTACACGTGTGTGGAGCGGAGATTGCTCCTGTTCCCTGACAGCAAGCAGAGATTCTAGAACTCATCAGAAAGTAGAACAGAAAGTCACGGAACGTTTTCCTGCAGATTTAGTGAATGTTCCGGGTTCTTTACGTTCCGGATCCGTCGTCGCTCGTTCATTCTTCCCGTCTGTCGCCCGCAGGATTACGAAGCTTTTTTCGATGCCAGAGAGAATAATGAGCTGTACATGTTCCTGGGCCTGACACCCCCGCCGGGATCAAAGGTAACCATGACATAAACCAACCCGCGGGGAGGGAGAGGCGCAGGTGACTGCAGGGGCAGGTGATGGCGCTACGATCCATGGTCAAGGCCAAGGATTTCTGCATCTCCTTCCTTGTAGGATATTAACCCTGTAACATCTGGCACTAACTCATCTTCATCTTTAGCAGCGGTGGGTAAGGGGGGCAAGAAGTTGAGATCATGGGCCTGTGGCGGTGGTCACTTGGGATGCCCCATAGACCCTCCAGGGGTGGTCATTTGGGAGGACATTTTACAATTCCCCACCCCCGTGCCCACGGTGGTAACTTGGACCCCCCCCCCCAACTCGGGCGGTCACTTGGGAGTCCCCCTCCCCCCTGCAGTCAGGTCCAGCTCTTTTATGTTTCGTACCCCCCCCCCCCACCCCCCACATTCCTTGATCTCACGTTGTTCTCTCTGTTTGCAGGAAGCTGAAGCTTTGGCCAAGCAGAAAGCATGAAGCCGCCATTTTTCCGCACCGGACCAGAACTTTCTGAGCTTTCAGGGCGCCTCAGATGCTTCATTCCTAATTGCTTACCTCCCCTTCATGCAGCAATGAGTCGCTGACTGCCCCCCTCCCCCCTCACCCCTCCACCCGCCAGTGCCAACATGAAACCTCAGATGCCAACATCGACCGATGAATCCCGGCGAGGAGGATGGACTTATTTCGTGGACGTTCGTCTTCCAATTCCTGCGGCTCCATCCGGCGGTCGGGTCGTCGTTGCTGCAGGTGCCATAATGGTCCTATATTATTTGGCACAAGCTCCTCCCCTCTATGGGACCCACCCTTAATCCCCTTTATGATAGGTGCCTTAATTCACCAGGAGACCCTCAGAATGAGCTCTAATGTCTTATTGCAAATCTTAATCAAAGAGACAGTACCCCATAATGAGATCAGTGCAGCCTCTGCTGGGGCGATGTGACCGGAGCAGGGACCTGTTGATTCTCAGATTTATTCAAAATTGGACCTTTGCAGCAGCCCTTTACCCTGAGGATAAAGAACGTTTTCTCCGGGCCATTCTGTTTCCTGTAACCTCTTTTGTGGGTTACTGTCCCTTTTAAATCTGCAGACGGTCGGGTCCTATGCGACAATCAGCATCTCTTCTTGCCAAAAGTCCTTCAGTTTAGTTTTCTTGCTTCTAGCAGACACATTCCAGACATCTAGTGCCCGGCATTACTTACATACATACATACATACATACATACATATGTTCTTTATGGTTGTTAATTAGAAGCGGACATTGATTGGGGAATTGATATTATGGATGTATACGGTGCCAGCAATCCCGACCCGTCACTGTAATTATTGATTGGTAGATGTTGGCAGACAGATGTCCAGGACCAAATGCCGAGATGGGGGGAGGGGAGCGGCTCATGCTGCATTTCTGGCCTTGATACTGGGGAGACGCGGCGACAAAGCTGCAAAAATCCTTCTGTGCCGGAAGTGAGTAATAGAAGTGAAGCCACACGAAAGTTACCAAACATCCAAACTTTTCCATCTCTTTGGGGCTTATTGCGAGTTACGACACATTCACTCTCATGATACTGCAATGAAGCAGCTGCACAACCCGTCTCGTGGCCAAAGTCGCTGTGTATTTTTTTTTTTCTTTTTTCCAAGCTGTAGATTAGTCATAAAAGGAAGACAAACATTTCATAAAGCAGAAGATGGAAAATCATGAAGTGTGATAATAGTGCCATCTGGTGGTAGAATGGGAAAATACTGTAGAACAGCGCCATCTGGTGGTAGTAAGGGATATTGCATGTAACAGCACCGTCTGGTAGAATGGGAAACTATTGTGTAATAATGTCGCCATCTAGTGGTAGAATGGGAAATTATTTGTAATAACAGGTGTGAGATATTACATGCAATAGCGCCATCTGGTGTTGATGTGGGATATTGTGGATAATGGCACCATTTGAAAGTAATGTGGGATAATGCGTGTAATAATAGCACCATCTGGTGTGGTGTGGTGAGAGATTACGTAGCACCATTTGGTAGAATAAGAACGTTACCATTTATCCCATGCCGCTTTACATATGAAAAGGGGCATACATAGAAAAGTACAATGAATGTATGCAGAACTCCCATCTGTAATAGCAGCATGGTAATAAGAACTATAAATAACTGTATACGAATGTGCCACATCCGGTGTAGTAGAGGACAGGGGAATATCATGTATAGTAGCGACCCATTAGTAAAGCAGCATGTATAAAATACCATTAGTAGTGTTATAGGATATCATCCTTCAGTGTGACATTATCGCCATCTGCTTGTAGCAGGTGGTACTGCTGGTCACGCTTGGTTTACTTGCACCCTCCTGGCTCATTCTCGGTTTTCCCCTCCCGGCCCCCCCATATCTCCATGGTCGGGGTGATGCTGCGGCACCTCAGTGCGGTTAGGCTGGAGGGCGGCCGCTGATTATCTGCTCACAATAATCTTATAAATGTCTAATAATAATCCCTGAGATTCTGCAGTTTCCTGCTAACCTTCACCACAACCCCCAGCACGCCCTGACCGCCGCAGAGTGATTGACATTCCTGATCCTCGGAGGTTCTGCAGCAGCCGCTCCCTGCGCTCATCACTTTCTCTGTGATTTTTCTCGCGGTTCTGTTTTTTGTCACTGATTTTTATTTCTAATAAAAAAAAAGTCTTAAAAGTGTTTTTTGATTTTGCAAAATCTTCAGTAAAAAAAAGAAACTAAAAACCTTCAGATTCTCGAGTCTTTATTTGTCGCTTCTGCAAATCAGATGATGAAAGAGAAGATTTCACAAGACGAAGAGAAGCCGCGTCCTCCGCCGAGGACAGAACTACAAGTCCCAGAATGACCCAACATCTGAGACTGTCATAGAGCTGCAGAGAACTACAAGTCCCAGAATGACCCAACATCTGAGACTGTCATAGAGCTGCAGAGAACTACAAGTCCCAGAATGACCCAACATCTGAGACTGTCATAGAGCTGCAGAGAACTACAAGTCCCAGAATGACCCAACATCTGAGACTTTCATAGAGCTGCAGAGAACTACAAGTCCCAGAATGACACAACATCTTATACTGAGACTGTCATAGAGCTGCAGAGAACTACAACCTGTGATGGCCAGAATAAAGCACAGCATGAAGCACTGACATCATACTCCAGTCACCTCCAGAGCTGCACTCACTATTCTGCTGTTACATCGTGTCTTATCCTCCAGTCACCCTCAGAGCTGAAGTCACTATTCTGCTGTTACATCATGTCTTATCCTCCAGTCACTTCCAGAGCTGCAGTCACTATTCTGCTGTCACATTGTGTCTTATCCTCCAGTCACCTCCAGAGCTGCACTCACTGTTCTGCTGTTACATCATGTCTTATCCTCCAGTCACCTCCAGAGCTGCACTCACTGTTCTGCTGTTACATCATGTTTTATCCTCCAGTCACCTCCAGAGCTGCATTCACTATTCTGCTGTTACATCGTGTCTTATCCTCCAGTCACCTCCAGAGCTGCACTCACTGTTCTGCTGTTATATCATGTTTTATCCTCCAGTCACCTCCAGAGCTGCACTCACTGTTCTGCTGTTACATCATGTTTTATCCTCCAGTCACTTCCAGAGCTGCATTCACTATTCTGCTGTTACATCATGTCTTACCTCCAGTCACCTCCAGAGCTGCAGTGCAGTGAGGTGGCTGCAGCCGACACAAAACTTCTGATGACTGGAGCAGTTACAGTGATAGTGCGGGAGGAGCGGCTGGACGTTCATTTGTTGTTTATTTATGGGTAGAATATGAAAGAATCATTTAGTGGTGATTAATCCTGAGAAGCCGAATACACTGCTGGGGAACAGTATAGAATGAATAGTGATGTATGTAATATAATAACGCTATATAAATGAATAAATATTATTATTAATTCCATAGCACTTTACATACAAGAGTATGTACACAGTGACTGCACCAGCAGAATAGTGAGTGCAGCTCTGGAGGATAATACAGGAGGTAACTCAGGATCAGTAATGTAATGTATGTACACAGTGACTGCACCAGCAGAATAGTGAGTGCAGCTCTGGAGTATAATACAGGAGGTAACTCAGGATCAGTAATGTGATGTGTGTACACAGTTACTGCACCAGCAGAATAGTGAGTGCAGCTCTGGAGTATAATACAGGAGGTAACTCAGGATCAGTAATGTAATGTATGTACACAGTGACTGCACCAGCAGAATAGTGAGTGCAGCTCTGGAGTATAATACAGGAGGTAACTCAGGATCAGTAATGTAATGTATGTACACAGTGACTGCACCAGCAGAATAGTGAGTGCAGCTCTGGAGTATAATACAGGAGGTAACTCAGGATCAGTAATGTAATGTATGTACACAGTGACTGCACCAGCAGAATAGTGAGTGCAGCTCTGGAGTATAATACAGGAGGTAACTCAGGATCAGTAATGTAATGTATGTACACAGTGACTGCACCAGCAGAATAGTGAGTGCAGCTCTGGAGTATAATACAGGAGGTAAACTCAGGATCAGTAATGTAATGTATGTACACAGTGACTGCACCAGCAGAATAGTGAGTGCAGCTCTGGAGTATAATACAGAAGGTAATCAGGATCAGTAATGTAATGTATGTACACAGTGACTGCACCAGCAGAATAGTGAGTGCAGCTCTGGAGGATAATACAGGAGGTAACTCAGGATCAGTAATGTGATGTATGTACACAGTGACTGCACCAGCAGAATAGTGAGTGCAGCTCTGGAGGATAATACAAGAGGTAACTCAGGATCAGTAATGTGATGTATGTACACAGTGACTGCACCAGCAGAATAGTGAGTGCAGCTCTGGAGGATAATACAGGAGGTAACTCAGGATCAGTAATGTAATGTATGTACACAGTGACTGCACCAGCAGAATAGTGAGTGCAGCTCTGGAGGATAATACAGGAGGTAACTCAGGATCAGTAATGTAATGTATGTACACAGTGACTGCACCAGCAGAATAGTGAGTGCAGCTCTGGAGTATAATACAGGAGGTAACTCAGGATCAGTAATGTAATGTATGTACACAGTGACTGCACCAGCAGAATAGTGAGTGCAGCTCTGGAGTATAGTACAGGAGGTAACTCAGGATCAGTAATGTAATGTATGTACACAGTGACTGCACCAGCAGAATAGTGAGTGCAGCTCTGGAGTATAATACAGGAGGTAACTCAGGATCAGTAATGTATGTACACAGTGACTGCACCAGCAGAGTAGTGAGTGCAGCTCTGGAGATAATACAGGAGGTAACTCCGGATCAGTAATGTAATGTATGTACACAGTGACTGCACCAGCAGAATAGTGAGTGCAGCTCTGGAGTATAATACAGGAGGTAACTCAGAATCAGTAATGTAATGTATGTACACAGTGACTGCGCCAGCAGAATAGTGAGTGCAGCTCTGGAGTATAATACAGGAGGTAACTCAGGATCAGTAATGTAATGTATGTACACAGTGACTGCGCCAGCAGAATAGTGAGTGCAGCTTGGAGTATAATACAGGAGGTAACTCTGGATCAGTAATGTATGTATGTACACAGTGACTGCACCAGCAGAATAGTGAGTGCAGCTCTGGAGTATAATACAGGAGGTAACTCTGGATCAGTAATGTAATGTATGTACACAGTGACTCCACCAGCAGAATAGCGAGTGCAGCTCTGGAGTATAATACAGGAGGTAACTCAGGATCAGTAATGTAATGTATGTACACAGTGACTGCACCAGCAGAATAGTGAGTGCAGCTCTGGAGGATAATACAGGAGGTAACTCAGGATCAGTAATGTAATGTGTGTACACAGTGACTCACCAGCAGAATAGCGAGTGCAGCTCTGGAGTATAATACAGGAGGTAACTCAGGATCAGTATGTAATGTATGTACACAGTGACTGCACCAGCAGAGTAGTGAGTGCAGCTCTGGAGTATTATACAGGAGGTAACTCAGGATCAGTAATGTAATGTATGTACACAGTGACTGCACCAGCAGTAGTGAGTGCAGTCTGGAGATAATACAGGAGGTAACTCAGGATCAGTAATGTAATGTGTGTACACAGTGACTGCACCAGCAGAATAGTGAGCGCAGCTCTGGAGTATAATACAGGAGGTAACTCAGGATCAGTAATGTAATGTTGTACACAGTGACTGCACCAGCAGAATAGTGAGTGCAGCTCCGGAGTATAATACAGGAGGTAACTCAGGATCAGTAATGTAATGTATGTACACAGTGACTGCACCAGCAGAATAGTGAGTGCAGCTCCGGAGGATAATACAGGAGGTAACTCAGGATCAGTAATGTAATGTATGTACACAGTGACTGCACCAGCAGAATAGTGAGTGCAGCTCGGAGGATAATACAGGAGGTAACTCAGGATCAGTAATGTAATGTATGTACACAGTGACTGCACCAGCAGAATAGTGAGTGCAGCTCTGGAGTATAATACAGGAGGTAACTCGAATCAGTAATGTAATGTATGTACACAGTGACTGCACAGCAGAATAGTGAGTGCAGCTCTGGAGGATAATACAGGAGGTAACTCAGAATCAGTAATGTAATGTATGTACACAGTGACTGCACCAGCAGAATAGTGAGTGCAGCTCTGGGGTATAATACAGGAGGTAACTCAGGATCAGTAATGTAATGTGTGTACACAGTGACTGCGCCAGCAGAATAGTGAGTGCAGCTCTGGAGTATAATACAGGAGGTAACTCAGGATCAGTATGTAATGTGTGTACACAGTGACTGCGCCAGCAGAATAGTGAGTGCAGCTCTGGAGTATAATACAGGAGGTAACTCAGGATCAGTAATGTAATGTGTGTACACAGTGACTGCACCAGCAGAATAGTGAGCGCAGCTTGGAGTATAATACAGGAGGTAACTCAGGATCAGTAATGTAATGTTGTACACAGTGACTGCACCAGCAGAATAGTGAGTGCAGCTCTGGAGTATAATACAGGAGGTAACTCAGGATCAGTAATGTAATGTATGTACACAGTGACTGCACCAGCAGAATAGTGAGTGCAGCTCTGGAGTATAATACAGGAGGTAACTCAGGATCAGTAATGTAATGTATGTACACAGTGACTGCACCAGCAGAATAGTGAGTGCAGCTCTGGAGGTATAATACAGGAGGTAACTCAGGATCAGTAATGTAATGTATGTACACAGTGACTGCACCAGCAGAATAGTGAGTGCAGCTCTGGAGTATAATACAGGAGGTAACTCAGGATCAGTAATGTAATGTATGTACACAGTGACTGCACCAGCAGAATAGTGAGTGCAGCTCTGGAGTATAATACAGGGGTAACTCAGGATCAGTAATGTAATGTATGTACACAGTGACTGCACCAGCAGAATAGTGAGTGCAGCTCTGGAGTATAATACAGGAGGTAACTCAGGATCAGTAATGTAATGTATGTACACAGTGACTGCACCAGCAGAATAGTGAGTGCAGCTCTGGAGGATAATACAGGAGGTAACTCAGGATCAGTAATGTAATGTATGTAACAGTGACTGCACCAGCAAAAATAGTGAGTGCAGCTCTGGAGTATAATACAGGAGGTAACTCAGGATCAGTAATGTAATGTATGTACACAGTGACTGACGAGATGGGGGGTCTGGAGTATATACAGGAGGTAACTCAGGATCAGTAATGTAATGTATGTACACAGTGACTGCACCAGCAGAATAGTGAGTGCAGCTCTGGAGTATAATACAGAGGTAACTCAGGATCAGTAATGTAATGTATGTACACAGTGACTGCACCAGCAGAATAGTGAGTGCAGCTCTGGGATAATACAGGAGGTAACTCAGGATCAGTAATGTAATGTGTGTACACAGTGACTGCACCAGCAGAATAGTGAGTGCAGCTCTGGAGTATAATACAGGAGGTAACTCAGGATCAGTAATGTAATGTATGTACACAGTGACTGCACCAGCAGAATAGTGAGTGCAGCTCTGGAGATAATACAGGAGGTAACTCAGGATCAGTAATGTAATGTATGTACACAGTGACTGCACCAGCAGAATAGTGAGTGCAGCTCTGGAGTATAATACAGGAGGTAACTCAGGATCAGTAATGTAATGTATGTACACAGTGACTGCACCAGCAGAATAGTGAGTGCAGCTCTGGAGTATAATACAGGAGGTAACTCAGGATCAGTAATGTATGTATGTACACAGTGACTGCACCAGCAGAATAGTGAGTGCAGCTCTGGAGGATAATACAGGAGGTAACTCAGGATCAGTAATGTAATGTATGTACACAGTGACTGCACCAGCAGAATAGTGAGTGCAGCTCTGGAGTATAATACAGGAGGTAACTCAGAATCAGTAATGTAATGTATGTACACAGTGACTGCGCCAGCAGAATAGTGAGTGCAGCTCTGGAGTATAATACAGGAGGTAACTCAGGATCAGTAATGTAATGTATGTACACAGTGACTGCGCCAGCAGAATAGTGAGTGCAGCTCTGGAGTATAATACAGGAGGTAACTCAGGATCAGTAATGTAATGTATGTACACAGTGACTGCACCAGCAGAATAGTGAGTGCAGCTCTGGAGTATAATACAGGAGGTAACTCAGGATCAGTAATGTAATGTATGTACACAGTGACTGCACCAGCAGAATAGTGAGTGCAGCTCTGGAGTATAATACAGGAGGTAACTCAGGATCAGTAATGTAATGTATGTATACAGTGACTGCACCAGCAGAATAGTGAGTGCAGCTCTGGAGTATAATACAGGCGGTAACTCAGGATCAGTAATGTAATGTATGTACACAGTGACTGCACCAGCAGAATAGTGAGTGCAGCTCTGGGGTATAATACAGGAGGTAACTCGGGATCAGTAATGTAATGTATGTACACAGTGACTCCACCAGCAGAATAGTGAGTGCAGCTCCGGAGTATAATACAGGAGGTAACTCAGGATCAGTAATGTAATGTATGTACACAGTGACTGCACCAGCAGAATAGTGAGTGCAGCTCTGGAGTATAATACAGGAGGTAACTCAGGATCAGTAATGTAATGTATGTACACTGTGACTGCTCCAGCAGAATAATGAGTGCAGCTCTGGAGTGTAATAATGGATGTAACTCAGGATCAGTAATGTAATGTATGTACACAGTGACTGCACCAGCAGAATAGTGAGTGCAGCTCTGGAGTATAATACAGGAGGTAACTCAGGATCAGTAATGTAATGTATGTACACAGTGACTGCACCAGCAGAATAGTGAGTGCAGCTCTGGAGTATAATACAGGAGGTAACTCAGGATCAGTAATGTAATGTATGTACACAGTGACTGCACCAGCAGTATAGTGAGCGCAGCTCCGGAGTATAATACAGGAGGTAACTCAGGATCAGTAATGTAATGTATGTACACAGTGACTCCACCAGCAGAATAGTGAGTGCAGCTCCGGAGTATAATACAGGAGGTAACTCAGGATCAGTAATGTAATGTATGTACACAGTGACTGCACCAGCAGAATAGTGAGTGCAGCTCTGGGGTATAATACAGGAGGTAACTCAGGATCAGTAATGTAATGTATGTACACTGTGACTGCTCCAGCAGAATAATGAGTGCAGCTCTGGAGTGTAATAATGGATGTAACTCAGGATCAGTAATGTAATGTATGTACACAGTGACTCCACCAGCAGAATAGTGAGTGCAGCTCTGGAGTATAATACAGGCGGTAACTCAGGATCAGTAATGTAATGTATGTACACAGTGACTGCACCAGCAGAATAGTGAGTGCAGCTCTGGGGTATAATACAGGAGGTAACTCAGGATCAGTAATGTAATGTATGTACACAGTGACTGCACCAGCAGAATAGTGAGTGCAGCTCTGGAGTATAATGCAGGAGGTAGCTCAGGATCAGTAATGTAATGTATGTACACAGTGACTGCACCAGCAGTATAGTGAGCGCAGCTCCGGAGTATAATACAGGAGGTAACTCAGGATCAGTAATGTAATGTATGTACACAGTGACTGCACCAGCAGAATAGTGAGTGCAGCTCTGGAGTATAATACAGGAGGTAACTCAGGATCAGTAATGTAATGTATGTACACAGTGACTGCACCAGCAGAATAGTGAGTGCAGCTCTGGAGTATAATACAGGAGGTAACTCAGGATCAGTAATGTAATGTATGTACACAGTGACTCCACCAGCAGAATAGTGAGTGCAGCTCCGGAGTATAATACAGGAGGTAACTCAGGATCAGTAATGTAATGTATGTACACAGTGACTGCACCAGCAGAATAGTGAGTGCAGCTCCGGAGTATAATACAGGAGGTAACTCAGGATCAGTAATGTAATGTATGTACACAGTGACTGCACCAGCAGAATAGTGAGTGCAGCTCTGGAGTATAATACAGGAGGTAACTCAGGATCAGTAATGTAATGTGTGTACACAGTGACTGCACCAGCAGAATAGTGAGTGCAGCTCTGGAGGATAATACAGGAGGTAACTCAGGATCAGTAATGTAATGTATGTACACAGTAACTACACCAGCAGAATAGTGAGTGCAGCTCTGGAGTATAATACAGGAGGTAACTCAGGATCAGTAATGTAATGTATGTACACAGTGACTGCACCAGCAGAATAGTGAGTGCAGCTCTGGAGTATAATACAGGAGGTAACTCAGGATCAGTAATGTAATGTATATACACAGTGACTGCACCAGCAGAATAGTGAGTGCAGCTCTGGAGGATAATACAGGAGGTAACTCAGGATCAGTAATGTAATGTATACATGATGCGACCAGGGCAAGGGGGGTACTCGAACACCGGGGGCTGATGACTTGAATAGGGAGTCGGGTTCCCGGTTCCGTGCCCTGGTTGTCATTTGAGTAGATGGTGTGGGAGAAGGGAGTATTTACAGGGGATTGTGACGCCACCTGTAGTTCCCGGTAGTATCGTACCAGCGCTGTAGCCGGCCGCTGAGGTGATGGTGGGTGCAGCAGAGAGTGGAGCAGCTCCCTACAGGTGGAGCTTTACCTTAGGGCAGCGGGGATAGAGGATGTGGAAGATGAGGGGAGTTATAGTGGTAGTTGGTGGTTGCAGTTCTTACCCCTCTGCTGAGCTGCTGATGGAGCTGAGCCCTCCGGGCACCACAATAAGGATAACTGAGTCCAATTCAACTTTACTCCACTGTAATGGTACCGGCAGATGGTGATGTACACGGTACAGTCTGGTACCGGCAGATGGTGATGTATACGGTACAGTCTGGTACCGGCAGATGGTGATGTATACGGTACAGTCCGGTTTATCGGGGGTCGGTCACCAGTTCCAGGTTCCCTGTTATGGAGTCTCTAGATGTTCTTCCCTCTGTGGTTTTCTGGGTCTAATTTCCTCTTCTTAACTCTCCACCCCCGCAGAGGTCTCCCGCCAGTCCCTTGATCTCTCGCGGTGGGGCACGGGTGTCCTTTACCGGTTCTGACGAGTCCAGATACTTCCCCCGCCCCCGGTACTCGGGCCGTGCTCCTGTGATCTTGGATCTAGTCTTTGGTACTGAGGGGCTGTCAGCAACCCTTGTGGAGCTGTCAGCAACCCCTTTAGTGATGGGTCTGCAGCCAAAGATAAACGTCTGACCGCTACGGCCACCCGCACTGACGATGCTTCCCCAACGTGACCAGCCGGCTCCAACCAGTCCTGGGCCGTTGCCCTCTGTCCCGGTCCTAGGTGGGTGTAAAGACTCCATAAGGTGAACCTTGAACTGATGACTTTACAGGGTTAACACATTATTATTAAGGTGCAATACTCCCCTGTGGCACCTAGTCACAGGGGCGCCACACACACACTTTCCACTGGTCAGGAGATTCTCTCTATATTCAGAGCTTGTATTGTGTATTAGTTATTGCTGTGTTTGTTCCTTTCAGGCTGGTTAGTCTATGTACTCACCGGACGTGTCCTCTCCACATTCTCTCCTTATTCTCCATTCTCTTCTGTTCTTCGTTTCTTTCATCTTTATTTGTTTGTGATTTTTATGAGCAGAATAAAGTGTCCAGCGCCGGTCCCTGAGCATCAGATAAACTGGAGGCATCGCAACGTGCGCGAGAGGCTGCAGACACCCCGGGGTGTGATGTAGGGCGATCAGTGATGAGCGACGGTCAGTGCTCCGGTGCTCGATATGAGCAGTCAGACGCTGGGACGGGCGCGACTCGTGTCACCGAGTATAATGGAAGTCAATGGGGCAGAGTCTCCGGAAAAGTGCTGGAGTCTCCCATTGACTTCCATTATACTCGGTGACACGAGTCGCACCCGTCCGAGTGTGGAAGAGCTCAGTCATCACTAGTGGCTGTGTATATAGTGTATATAGTGTATATAGTGCAGTAATATCATTGTTAATGTGTGGCTGTATTATTTTTGTGTTTTGTGGCAGTATTATGTGTGTATAATGTAGCTGTATTATTTGTGCATTGTGTGGCGGTGTTATGAGTGTATTGTGTGGCGGTGTTATGTGTGCATATTGGAGTGGTATTATATGTGTATGTTGTGGCTGTATTATATGTGCGTTATGTGGCAAAATTATTTGTGTATGTTGTGGCAGTATTATATGTGCGTTATGTGGCGGTATTATATGTGTATGTTGTGGCGATAATATATGTGTGTTATGTGGCGGTATTATATGTGTATGTTGTGGCGGTATTATATGTGTATGTTGTGGCGGTATTATATGTGCATTATGTGGTGGTATTATATGTGTATGTTGTGGCGGTATTATTTGTGTATGTTGTGGCGATAATATATGTGTGTTATGTGGCGGTATTATATGTGTATGTTGTGGCGGTATTATATGTGCGTTATGTGGCGGTATTATATGTGTATGTTGTGGCGGTATTATATGTGCATTATGTGGCCGTATTATATATGTATGTTGTGGCGATAATATATGTGTGTTATGTGGCGGTATTATATGTGTATATTGTGGAGGTATTATATGTGTGTTATGTGGCGGTATTATATGTGCGTTATGCGGCGGTATTATTTGTGTATGTTGTGGCGGTATTATATGTGCTTATGTGGCGGTATTATATGTGTATGTTGTGGCGGTATTATATGTGTGTTAGGCTGGGGTCACACACACAGATATCTGGGCAGATATTGTTCACAGATCTCTGGTTGCAGTGAAATCATGGACACATTGTTACATTTGTACACAGCCACAAAATGGAACCATGTGTCCATGATTTCACTGCAACCAGAGATCTGTGAACAATATCTGCCCAGATATCTGTGTGTGTGACCCCAGCCTTATGTGGCGATATTATATGTGCGTTATGTGGTGGTATTATATGTGTATGTTGTGGCGGTATTATATGTGCATTATGTGGTGGTATTATATGTGTATGTTGTGGCGGTATTATTTGTGTATGTTGTGGCGGTATTATATGTGCGTTATGTGGCGGTATTATTTGTGTATGTTGTGACGGTATTATATGTGCGTTATGTGGCCGTATTATATATGTATGTTGTGGCGGTATTATATGTGCATTATGTGGCCGTATTATATATGTATGTTGTGGCGGTATTATATGTGCATTATGTGGCCGTATTATATATGTATGTTGTGGCGGTATTATTTGTGTATGTTGTGGCTATATTATATGTGTGTTATGTGGCGGTATTATATGTGTATGTTGTGGAGGTATTATATGTGTGTTATGTGGCGGTATTATATGTGCGTTATGTGACGGTATTATTTGTGTATGTTGTGGCGGTATTATATTTGCGTTATGTGGCGGTATTATATGTGTATGTTGTGGCGGTATTATATGTGTATGTTGTGGAGGTATTATATGTGTGTTATGTGGCGGTATTATATGTGCGTTATGTGACGGTATTATTTGTGTATGTTGTGGCGGTATTATATATGCGTTATGTGACGGTATTATTTGTGTATGTTGTGGCGGTATTATATTTGCGTTATGTGGCGGTATTATATGTGTATGTTGTGGCGGTATTATATGTGTGTTAGGCTGGGGTCACACACACAGATATCTGGGCAGATATTGTTCACAGATCTCTGGTTGCAGTGAAATCATGGACACATTGCTCCATTTGTACACAGCCACAAATGGAACCATGTGTCCATGATTTCACTGCAACCAGAGATCTGTGAACAATATATGCCCAGATATCTGTGTGTGTGACCCCAGCCTTATGTGGCGATATTATATGTGCGTTATGTGGTGGTATTATATGTGTATGTTGTGGCGGTATTATTTCTGTATGTTGTGGTGGTATTATTTGTGTATGTTGTGGCGGTATTATTTGTGTATGTTGTAGCGGTATTATTTCTGTATGTTGTGGCGGTATTATATGTGTATGTTGTGGTGGTATTATTTGTGTATGTTGTGGCGGTATTATTTGTGTATGTTGTGGCGGTATTATTTGTGTATGTTGTGGCGGTATTATTTCTGTATGTTGTGGCGGTATTATATGTGTATGTTGTGGCGGTATTATATGTGTATGTTGTGGCGGTATTATTTGTGTATGTTGTAGCGGTATTATTTCTGTATGTTGTGGCGGTATTATATGTGTATGTTGTGGCGGTATTATTTGTGTATGTTGTGGCGGTATTATTTGTGTATGTTGTGGCGGTATTATTTGTGTATGTTGTAGCGGTATTATTTCTGTATGTTGTGGCGGTATTATGTGCCAAAGGTACACAAAGTCTAGCAAGCGTTTATTTGTCAGAGAGGTCATAACATCACATGATCCGCAGTCTGTATATACTCCCACCTCCTGTATGTATATACAGTGTCACCGCAGAGCGACATGACTACAACACCCGATCATCATCTGCTGGAGGAAACTTCTCCTTTTAAACTGGAAATTAGAAAACAGAAGTGTTGAGGGTTCGTTACTCGAGGTCACGAGGAGATGACGCCACAATCTGCAGAGTAACAGGATGGAGAGAGGACGCCGGCGGCCGGTCCGAGGAGCTCCGCTCTGAACGGTAAGATCAGTATATATATATGTGCACAGTGGTGTAACTGCAGTCTGATGGGCCCCGGTGCGATTTGTAGACCTGCCCCCCCCCCCCCACCTCCCACACTCCACATGCACATACATGGGTCAGATGTACGAGCCCCGAGTATATATGTCCCTTATCCTGGTATATATAGGACCTTCCTCCTCCCACCACCATAGTCCTCCAATTATTATAATGCACCCCCATATTCCTCCATACATTACAATAAACCCCCATAGTCCTCTATGTATACACTGTGCAGAATTATTAGGCAGATGAGTATTTTGATCCCATGATACTTTTTATCCATGTTGTCCTCCTCCAAGCTGTATAGGCTGAGAGCCAACTACCAATGAAGTAAATCAGGTGATGGCATCTCTGTAATGAGGAGGGGTGTGGTGTAATGACATCAGCCCCCTATATAAGGTGTGCTTAATTATTAGGCAAATGGGTCAGAAGAGAGATGTGACGGCTCTGAACAGTCCACAATTGTGAGATGTCTTGCAGAGGGACGCAGCAGTCTGGAAATTGCCAAACTTTTGAAGCGATCACCGAACAATCAAGAGTTTCATGGCAAATAGCCAACAGGGTCGCAAGAAGCGTGAGGGCAAAAAAGGAGCGAAATAACTGCCCATGAATGGAGGGAAATCAAGCGAGAAGCTGCCAAGATGCCATTTGCCACCAGTTTTGCCATATTTCAGAGCTGCAACGTTACTGGAGCATCAAAAAGCACAAGGTGTGCCATACTCAGGGACATGGCCAAGGTAAGGAAGGCTGAGAGCACCACTTCTGACCAAGAAACATAAGATAAAACCACCACCTCTGAACAAGGAACATAAGATAAAACCACCACCTCTGAACAAGAAACATAAGATAAAACCACCACCTCTGAGCAAGAAACATAAGATAAAACCACCACCTCTGAACAAGAAACATAAGATAAAACCACCACCTCTGAACAAGAAACATAAGATAAAACCACCACCTCTGAGCAAGAAACATAAGATAAAACCACCACCTCTGAACAAGAAACATAAGATAAAACCTCAAGACTGGGCCAAGAAATATCTGAAGACTGATTCTTCAAAGGTTTTATGGACTGATGAGATGAGAGTGACTCTTGATGGCCAGATGGATGGGCCAGAGGCTGGATCAGTAAAGGGCAGAGAGCTCCACTCCGACTCAGACCCCAGCAAGGTGGAGGTGGGGTACTGGTATGGGCTGGGATCATCAAAGACCAACTTGTGGGACTTTTTCGGGTTGAAGATGGAGTGAAGCTCAACTCCCGGACCTACTGCCAGTTTCTGGAAGACAACTTCTTCAAGCAGTGGTGCAGGAAGAAGTCGGGAACGTTCAAGAAAAACATGATTTTCCTGCAGGACAATGCTCCATCACATGCATCCAACTACTCCACAGCGTGGCTGGCCAGTAAAGGTCTAAAAGAAGACAAAATAATGACATGGCCTCCTTGTTCACCTGATCTGAACCCCATAGAGATCCTGTGGTCCCTCCTAAAATGTGAGATCTACAGGGAGGGAAAACAGTACACCTCTGGGGACAGCGTCTGGGAGGGAAAACAGTACACCTCTGGGGACAGTGTCTGGGAGGGAAAACAGTACACCTCTGGGAACAGTGTCTGTGAGGGAAAACAGTACACCTCTGGGGACAGTGTCTGGAGGGAAAACAGTACACCTCTGGGGACAGTGTCTGGAGGCTGTGGTGGCTGCTGCACGCAATGTGGATCGTAAACAGATCAAGCAGCTGACACAATCTATGGATGGAGGCTGCTGAGTGTCACCATAAAGAAAGGGGGCGATATTGGGCACTCATTGTTTGGGGTTTTGTTTTTGCATGTCAGAAATGTTTATTTCTACATTTTGTGCAGTTATATTGGTTACCTGGTGAAAATAAACAAGTGAGATGGGAATAGATTTAGTTTTTATTAAGTTGCCTAATAATTCTGCACAGTAATAGTTACCTGCACACACAGATATCCTCCTAAGAGCCAAATCTAAAAAACCCTCCAACTTCCAAAAATATTAAACTTTGATATTTATGAGTCTTTTAGGTGATTGAGAACATAATAAAAATAATCCTCTACAATACAACCTGCCTAATAATTCTGCACACAGTGTATAATGCATCCTGTAGTCATCCAATTATTATAATGCACCACTATTATCCTCTATATAGTATAATGCTGCCTCAAAGCCCTCCATACAGCATAATGCACCCCCATACTCTTCCATATACTATAATGCACCCCCATAGTCCTCCATATAGCATAATGCACCCCCATAGTGCTTCATATAGTATAATACTGCCTCACAGCCCTCCATATAGTATAATGCAGCCTCATAGCCCTCCATATAGTATAATGCTGCCTCACAGCCCTCCATATAGTATAATGCAGCCTCACAGCCCTCCATATAGTATAATACTGCCTCACAGCCCTCCATATAGTATAATGCAGCCTCACAGCCCTCCATATAGTATAATGCTGCCTCAGAGCCTTCTATATAGCATAGTGCAGCCTCACAGCCTTCTATATAGCATAGTGCAGCCTCACAACTCGCCATACAGTATAATGCACCCTCTCCTTCCCCATAATACACTAGCCAGTGTGTACTCATTAAAAAAATAAATGTGTTCTTCTTCTGGTTCCCCCGCAGCTCAGTTCTCCTTGCCAAAACTGAGACACAGGAGGAGGCAGTGACTGCCTGCGTTCCACTGTGGAAGCATAAAGCAGGAAGTGCTGCCTTCTCCTATTGTGGAGGAGGCGGTACCGACCTGCTAAATGCGTTCCACTGTCGAAGGAAGAGGAAGCGAGGGGCGGCGCAGGGGAGGGAGCGGCAGCAGTAGGAGGCTCCTTGACGGATGGGCTTCATAGTGGCCCGTGTGCTGCCACGTGGTGAAGCGGGCGCTGGGATTGGAGTCGCAGGGGGCGATGGGTGTTGCGGGCCCCTGTACCTCCAGGACCCATTGCAGGCGCGACCCCTGCGACTTCGATCGTTACGCCCATGTATATACAGCTCTGGAAAAAAATGAAGAGACTACTGCAAATGTTTCGAGTAAAATGACATTGTTGTTTTATTCTGTAAACTCCTGACAACACGTCTCCAAAATGCAAAGCGAAAAATGTTATATTTATTTGCAGCAAATGAGAAATCATCAAAATATAATTCATAAACAGAACATTGCTTCCAGACCTCAAATAACGCAAAGAAAACAAGTTCATATTCATTTAGAAACAACAATACTCATGTTTTAACTCAGGAAGAGTTCAGAAATCAATATTTGGTGGAGTACCCATGGTCTGGAGATTGGGCTGGCCATGACAGGGTTTTAGATCAATCAATGTGTGGATGAAGGAGCACCACATCACGACCCTGTCATGGCCGCCCAATCTCCAGACCTGAACCCCATTGAAAACCTCTGGAATGTATCCAAGAGGAAGATGGATAGTCACAAGACATCAAACAATGAAGAACTGCTTAAATATTTGTGCCAGGAGTGGTATAAGGTCACCCAAAAGCAGCGTGAGAGACTGGAGGAAAGCGGCCAAGACGCATGAAAGCTGTGATTACAAATCATGGGTATTCCACCAAATATTGATTTCTGAACTCTTCCTGAGTTAAAACACGAGTATTGTTATTTCTAAATGAATATGAACTTGTTTTCTTTGCATTATTTGAGGTCTGAAAGCAATGTTCTGTTTATGAATCATATTTAGAAGATTTCTCATTTGCTACAAATAAATACAAAATGTTGTCAGTAGTTTAGAGAATAAAAGGACAATACACAGTGTACTAAAAAATAAACATATAAAGAGAAAAATCAGAGAAGCTGAACATCTCTTATTTCTTTTAAGAGCTGTATATACAGTTGTGGCCAAAAGTATTGACACCCCTGCAATTCTGTCAGATAATCCTCAGTTTCTTCCTGAAAATGATTGCAATCACACATTCTTTGGTATTTTTATCTTCATTTAATTTGTCTTCAATGAAAAAACACAAAAAGAATTGTCCTAAAGCCAAATTGGATCTAATTCCACCAAACATAAAAAAGGGGGTGGACAAAAGTATTGGCCCTGTTAGAAAAATCCTGTGATGCTTCTGTAATTAGTGTAATTAACAGCACCTGTAACTTACCTGTGGCACCTAACAGGTGTTGGCAATAACTAAGTCACACTTGCAGCCAGTTGACATGGATTAAAGTTGACTCAACCTCTGTCCTGTGTCCTTGTGTGTACCACATTGAGCATGGAGAAAAGAAAGAAGACCAAAGAACTGTCTGAGGACTTGAGAAACCAAATAGTGAGGAAGCATGAGCAATCTCAAGGCTACAAGTCCATCTCCAAAGACCTGAATGTTCCTGTGTCTACCGTGCGCAGTGTCATCAAGAAGTGTAAAGCCCATGGCACTGTGGCTAACCTCCCTAGATGTGGACGGAAAAGAAAAATTGACGAGAGATTTCAACACAAGATTGTGCGGATGGTGGATAAAGAACCTCGACTAACATCCAAACAAGTTCAAGCTGCCCTGCAGTCCGAGGGTACAACAGTGTCACCCCGTACTATCCATCAGCATCTGAATGAAAAGGGACTGTATGGTAGGAGACCCAGGAAGACCCCACTTCTTACCCTGAGACATAAAAAAGACAGGCTGGAGTTTGCCAAAACTTACCTGAGAAAGCCTAAAACGTTGTGGAAGAATGTTCTCTGGTCAGATGAGATAAAGGTAGAGCTTTATGGGCAAAGGCATCAACATAGAGTTTACAGGAGAAAAAAAGAGGCAAAGAAAAGAACACGCTCCCTACAGTCAGACATGGCGGAGGTTCCCTGATGTTTTGGGGTTGCTTTGCTGCCTCTGGCACTGGACTGCTTGACCGTGTGCATGGCATTATGAAGTCTGAAGACTGCCAACACATTGTGCAGCATAATGTAGGGCCCAGTGTGAGAAAGCTGGGTCTCCCTCAGAGGTCATGGGTCTTCCAGCAGGACAATGACCCAAAACACACTTCAAAAAGCTCTAGAAAATGGTGTGGAGAGAAAGCACTGGAGACTTCTAAGGTGGCAGCAATGAGCCCAGACCTGAATCCCATAGATCACCTGTGGAGAGATCTAAAAATGGCAGTTTGGAGAAGGCACCCTTCACATATCAGGGACCTGGAGCAGTTTGCCAAAGAAGAATGGTGTAAAATCCCAGCAGAGCATTGTAAGAAACTCATTGATGTTACCGGAAGCGGCTGATCGCAGTTATTTTGGCTAAAGGTTGTGCAACCAAGTATTAGGCTGAGGGTGCCAATACTTCTGTCCGGCCCATTTTTGGAGTTTTGTGTGAAATGATCAATGTTTTGCTTTTTGCTTCATTCTCTTTTGTGTTTTTTCATTGAAGACAAATTAAATGAAGATAATAATAGCAAAGAATTTGTGATTGCAATCATTTTCAGGAAGAAACTGAGGATTATCTGACTGAATTGCAGGGGTGTCAATACTTTTGGCCACAACTGTATATATATATACATGATCTTATCATGTATCTCTGTATACAGGGAGCTCCCCCTAGTGGTGACTGCAGACAGAATCTTATCATGTATCTCTGTATACAGGGAGCTCCCCCTAGTGGTAACTGCAGACAGAATCTTATCATGTATCTCTGTATACAGGGAGCTCCCCCTAGTGGTGACTGCAGATTATTATGTATCTCTGTATACAGGGACCTCCCCTTAGTGGTGACTGCAGACAGGATCTTATCATGTATCTCTGTATACAGGGAGCTCCCCCTAGTGGTGGCTGCAGACAGGATCTTATCATGTATCTCTGTATACAGCGAGCTCCTACTAGTGGTGGCTGCAGACATGATCTTATGTACCTCTGTATACAGGGAGCTCCCCCTAGTGGTGACTGCAGACAGAATCTTATCATGTATCTCTGTATACAGGGAGCTTCCCCTAGTGGTGACTGCAGACAGGATCTTATCATGCATCTCTGTATACAGGGAGCTCCCCCTAGTGGTGGCTGCAGACAGGATCTTATCATGTATCTCTGTATACAGGGAGCTCCCCCTAGTACTGACTGCAGACATAATCTTATCATGCATCTCTGTATACAAGGAGCTCCCCTAGTACTGACTGCAGACATAATCTTATCATGCATCTCTGTATACAAGGAGCTCCCCCTAGTGGTGGCTGCAGACAGGATCTTATCATGTATCTCTGTATACAGGGAGCTCCCCCTAGTGGTGACTGCAGACAGGATCTTATCATGTATCTCTGTATACAGGGAGCTCCCCTAGTGGTGACTGCAGGCAGAATGTTATCATGTATCTCTGTATACAGGGAGCTCCCCCTAGTGGTGGCTGCAGACAGAATCTTATCATATATCTCTGTATACAGGGAGCTCCCCCTAGTACTGACTGCAGACATAATCTTATCATGCATCTCTGTATACAAGGAGCTCCCCCTAGTACTGACTGCAGACATAATCTTATCATGCATCTCTGTATACAAGGAGCTCCCCCTAGTGGTGATTGCAGACAGGATCTTATCATGTATCTCTGTATACAGGGAGCTCCCCCTAGTGGTGACTGCAGACAGGATCTTATCATGTATCTCTGTATACAGTGAGCTCCCCCTAGTGGTGACTGCAGACAGGATCTTATCATGTATCTCTGTATACAGGGAGCTCCCCCTAGTGGTGGCTGCAGACAGGATCTTATCATGTATCTCTGTATACAGGGAGCTCCCCTAGTGGTGGCTGCAGACAGGATCTTATCATGTATCTCTGTATACAGGGAGCTCCCCCTAGTGGTGACTGCAGACAGGATCTTATCATGCATCTCTGTATACAGGGAGCTCCCCCTAGTAGTGACTGCAGACAGGATCTTATCATGTATCTCTGTATACAGGGAGCTCCCCCTAGTGGTGACTGCAGACAGAATCTTATCATGTATCTCTGTATACAGGGAGCTCCCCCTAGTGGTGGCTGCAGACAGGATCTTATCATGTATCTCTGTATACAGGGAGCTCCTCCTAGTGGTGACTGTAGACAGAATCTTATCATGTATCTCTGTATACAGGGAGCTCCCCCTAGTGGTGACTGTAGACAGAATCTTATCATGTATCTCTGTATACAGGGAGCTCCCCCTAGTGGTGGCTGCAGACAGGATCTTATCATGTATCTCTGTATACAGGGAGCTCCCCCTAGTGGTGACTGTAGACAGAATCTTATCATGTATCTCTGTATACAGATACAGGGAGCTCCCCCTAGTGGTGACTGCAGACAGGATGTTATCATGTATCTCTGTATACAGGGAGCTCCCCCTAGTGGTGGCTGCAGACAGGATCTTATGTATTTATGTATACAGGGAGATTCACCTGCGGGGCGGCTCCTGACCGTTTTATGCTGTTTCCCTGTATCTGGTGACTGTGGTGCAGCACGCATTTCATGTTCGCACTTTGTATTAGTTGCATCTGATATTTCTCACTTCCTATTTATGATAAATACATAAAGAAATTACTGGAAAGAGGAACATAGAGAAAAAATGAACCAAACATCAGATGATGGCGGTGGTGGGGGCAGCGTGGATTCATTACCATGTGGAGGACTATAAGTCCCAGCATTGTATCTGTGGTAGTAGCTGAGGCTGGAGATGCTGAGGGTCAGCTCTACTGTAGACAATAATGATCAAATTACACGGGCGCCTGTTAACCCTATATGACTCGTGTAGACATGGCGGTATGTACGAGCAGTGGCGTAATGTGAAGCTCAAGGGCCCCGATGCAAAATCTCCAGTGGGGCCCCCAATTATTGCAAATCTTTAATAACAATAGTCTTTTTCTAAAGGCCAAAGGGACTTTTGGGGCCCCCTGGGATCCAGGGCCCGGGTGTGATTGCAGCCCCTGTGTACGAGACCTTCTGCACGTTGCGGTACTTGACCTGCCACCCTCTGAGGTTGTGTATAGTGAATGTATGTTATGTCCGTCTTGTATCACTTTGTGCTCAGTCCTCTCCGTCTTGTTCCTCCGCAGATTATCGCAGCGGCCGCCATGTTGTCGGAGTCTTTTGTCTGCACAGCGATGTACAGAGAGATCCTGAACGTTGAGGAGCGGATGGATGGAGGGACGGACCCTTTGGCGGTGCAGAGTGCGGGGGATTGTGTCCTGGATCCACCACGTCCTTCTGACCCCATGGTGGCGCCATCACAAGCGTTGAGCATCCCGCAGCGTGCGGCGGTGAGCGCCGTCTCCCTGGATCTGTACACGTCGTGGTCCAGCCCGTACCGCAGCATGTTCAAGAACTACCCGGACCTGCACATCGCCGGCGATCACTTCCTCCATAAGGTGGACTCCGGGTGCATCCTGGACGCGGACGGAGAGGACGGCCCGGTGCTGCTCTCCGCGGACATTGACAGCAGCAGTCCTCCGGAGGAGAATCCTGGGGGGCTCCTAGAAGGAGGGGGGCCCCGGAGTGTGGAGAGCCACATATACCCCACTGCTCCCTTCTCTAACTCTGTTCTGAATGGATTCATAGAGAAGAAGATGCAGGAGCTTTATAAGCAATGTTACGAGGAGACCCTGACCACCGGCGCCTCCCCGCACCCGCACCTGTGGTCCGCCATCCTGCACAACATGCACCAGATCAGCCTGCAGATATCACAGGAGCACAACCTGGAGCATCCCAGGGCCAAGAGCCTGCACTGCCCCACCAGCGGGGGGAGCTCCGAATTCACCACCCCAGTGCTGCACATCTCCGGCCAAGACAGCAAGACCAAACCGGGGGCGCTGTGCAGCAACAAGACCTGCAGGGTAAAGAGGGACGCTGCGCCAAACCACAGCTCATCTGGATGAATGAGCGCCAGCGTCAACCAGGGGAATCATGTCTGTACTCCAGTTACATCCAAAGCTGCAGGAAAACTCTCACCTATGACTGCATGGTTTAGTGTCTGCATATAATATGCTCTGCTGCGCTATACAATACTTGGCAGACAGACAAAGAACTACAACTCCCAGAATGCAATGCAGCAGAATAAAATGGAGTGTATGAGATTACGGCTGATTTCATGCAGAAACAGTGCCCCTCTGGTTCATGGTTGTGTCTGGTATTACAGCTCAGTGCTATTAATAATATTTCTTCATTTATATATTAATTCCATAGCACTTTACATACATCTGCAACACTGTCTCCATTGGGGCTCATCAGTACGTCTTGGAATGTGAGGAAGGAAATCAGAGAACCCAGAGGAAATCCACACAAACACGGGGAGAACATACAAACTCCTTGGTGGGATTTGAACCCAGTAATGAAAGAATTGTGAGTGCAGCTCTGGAGGTGACTGGAGGATAAGACATGATGTAACAGGAGAATAGTGACTGCAGCTCTGGAGGTGACTGGAGGATAAGACAACATGTAACAGCAGAATAGTGACTGCAGCTCTGGAGGTGACTGAAGGATAAGACACGATGTAACAGCAGAATAGTGAGTGCAGCTCTGTAGGTGACTGGAGGATAAGACACGATGTCACAGTAAAATAGTGAATGCAGCTCTGGAGATGACTGGAGGATAAGACATGATGCAATGGCAGAATAGTGATGGCAGCTCTGGAGGTGACTGGAGGATAAGACATGATGTCACAGCAGAATAGTGAGTGCAGCTCTGGAGGTGACTGGAGGATAAGACATTAGTTGCTCTCACCCGTTTCCTTATGTGATACAGATTGGTGGACAGTATTTTCTGGATGTCGTCCTTCTCCCTCTCAGTAAATCTTACTCTGGGCTGTGATTTGTTGCATCGTTCACTAAAATGAATTGAAAAAATAAATATATTAAAGGGCCGGTACAATGTTTGTAATTGTGTATTTATACTAATAACATGTGATTTCCCTTTAAGGTCATTGACTGGTTACAAAGTGTCACCAGGAATCCAGATGGTTTTGCTGACTGCACGCCTCGTTTAGTTAATGTAGAGTCTGGTGCTTTGTGCCCCAGTGATTGCATTCTAGTCAGTGACTGGAGTAAGGCTTCTGGCCCATGATAGTGAACTCCAGTTATCACAGGCACCAGATTCATGAAGTGGTTCAGGACCTTGTAATAAATCAGGTGACTCCACCACGACTTCAGCCAGAAAATCAGCTCTGTGGATGAATCGGGGTTTATGACTCCCATCTCACGTGCTCCGATCACGGCCGTATTTAGGGTTCCTGCCGCCCTAGGCACAATCAGCGGACGCGCCCCCCTCCCCGGTCAGTCAGACTAAGCATATGTGCACACAGTATTTTGTTCTTCAGTCAGATCCGCTCAGTATTCTGCCTGAAAAAGCAACAATAAATGCTAAAAGGAATGAACTCCTGCACGGCAATATAAGATCGGATTGCTGCTCGTGTTCAGTCTGTTGAGGTTTTCCTTTATAACTGTGCCCTATCTTTTATCTGAATTCCAGCACTCAGGGGGTTCACAGATATCAGTGCCCTGAGCCTTCAGATAGTAGAGAGGACCTCCATACCCATGAGACCTCCATGCACATGAGACCTCCATACCCATGAGACCTCCATGCACATGAGACCTCCATACACATGGGACCTCCATACCCATGAGACCTCCATGCACATGAGACCTCCATACACACGAGACCTCCATACACACGAGACCTCCATACACACGAGACCTCCATACACGAGACCTCCATACACACGAGACCTCCATACCCATGAGACCTCCATACACACGAGACTTCCATACCCATGAGACCTCCATACCCATGAGACCTCCATACCCATGAGACCTCCATACACACGAGACCTCCATACACATGAGACCTCCATACACACGAGACCTCCATACCCATGAGACCTCCATACACACGAGACTTCCATACACACGAGACCTCCATACACACGAGACCTCCATACACACGAGACCTCCATACACACGAGACCTCCATACACACGAGACCTCCATACACGAGACCTCCATACCCATGAGACCTCCATACACACGAGACCTCCATACACATGGGACCTCCATACCCATGAGACCTCCATACACACGAGACCTCCATATACACGAGACCTCCATACACACGAGACCTCCATACACACGAGACCTCCATACACACGAGACCTCCATACACATGAGACCTCCATACCCATGAGACCTCCATACACACGAGACCTCCATACACATGGGACCTCCATACCCATGAGACCTCCATACCCATGAGACCTCCATACACATGAGACCTCCATACACACGAGACCTCCATACACACGAGACCTCCATACCCATGAGACCTCCATACACACGAGACCTCCATACACACGAGACCTCCATACACACGAGACCTCCATGCACACGAGACCTCCATGCACACGAGACCTCCATGCACATGAGACCTCCATACACATGAGACCTCCATACACATGAGACCTCCATGCACATGAGACCTCCATGCACATGAGACCTCCATGCACATGAGACCTCCATGCACATGAAACCTCCATACATATGAGACCTCCATACCCATGAGACCTCCATACACATGAGACCTCCATACCCACGAGACCTCCATACACACGAGACCTCCATGCACACGAGACCTCCATGCACACGAGACCTCCATACACATGAGACCTCCATGCACATGAGACCTCCATGCACATGAGACCTCCATACACATGAGACCTCCATACACATGAGACCTCCATACCCATGAGACCTCCATACACACGAGACCTCCATACCCATGAGACCTCCATACACGAGACCTCCATACACATGAGACCTCCATACCCATGAGACCTCCATACACATGAGACCTCCATACACATGAGACCTCCATACCCACGAGACCTCCATACCCACGAGACCTCCATACACACGAGACCTCCATACACACGAGACCTCCATACACATGAGACCTCCATACACATGAGACCTCCATACCCATGAGCCCTCCATACACATGAGACCTCCATACACATGAGACCTCCATACCCATGAGACCTCCATACCCATGAGACCTCCATACACATGAGATCTCCATACACACGAGACCTCTATACACACGAGACCTCCATACACATGAGACCTCCATACCCATGAGACCTCCATACACATGAGACCTCCATACACATGAGACCTCCATACCATGAGACCTCCATACCCATGAGACCTCCATACACACGAGACCTCTATACACACGAGACCTCCATACACATGAGACCTCCATACACACGAGACCTCCATACCCACGAGACCTCCATACCCTTGAGACCTCCATACACACGAGACCTCCATACACACGAGACCTCCATACACACGAGACCTCCATGCACACGAGACCTCCATGCACACGAGACCTCCATGCACACGAGACCTCCATACACACGAGACCTCCATACCCATGAGACCTCCATACACATGAGACCTCCATACACATGAGACCTCCATACCCTTGAGACCTCCATACACACGAGACCTCCATACACATGAGACCTCCATACCCATGAGACCTCCATACCCATGAGACCTCCATACACACGAGACCTCTATACACACGAGACCTCCATACACATGAGACCTCCATACACATAAGACCTCCATACCCTTGAGACCTCCATACACACGAGACCTCCATACACACGAGACCTCCATACACACGAGACCTCCATGCACACGAGACCTCCATGCACACGAGACCTCCATACACACGAGACCTCCATACCCATGAGACCTCCATACACACGAGACCTCCATACACATGAGACCTCCATACCCATGAGACCTCCATACCCATGAGACCTCCATACACACGAGACCTCCATACACACGAGACCTCCATACACACGAGACCTCCATACACATGAGACCTCCATACACATGAGACCTCCATACACATGAGACCTCCATACCCTTGAGACCTCCATACACACGAGACCTCCATACACACGAGACCTCCATACACACGAGACCTCCATGCACACGAGACCTCCATGCACACGAGACCTCCATACACACGAGACCTCCATACACATGGGGCTTGACGGACAGGAGTTGCAACTCGGCCGTTAGGCGGCAGATCCAGCGCCACCTGCCGGATACATCAACAAACTGCTGATGTGAAAGGGGCCTAACAGCGGCGTCCATACAGTATACAGGGACACTGGGAAGAATGAGCGCTCCTGTATATGGGAGAGAGGAGCAAGATCGCTGCCGGCAGAGTGATCGGACTCCTATCTATAGCGCCTGGGGGCTTTAGTCAATTGATTGGCTGACATTCAGCTGTATTTTTAGTCAAGAACACTTGCCCTATAATGTTTTAGGATCAAGTCTGTTAAGTTAAAGATTACAACATCCACATGACTACATCACCAGAACCACCGACAATACAGTAACGCATCACTAGAACTGCTGTCAGTATATCACCAGAACCAGCACCCAGCACCGCCAGGCACCCAGCAGCATCAGGCACCCAGTAGCACCAGGCATCCAGCACCACCAGGTACTCGACAGCACCAGGCACCCGTCACCCAGCACCACAAGGCACCTGGCAGCAACAGGCACCAGGCACCCGGCAGCACTAGGCACCTAGCACCATCAGGCACCCGGCACCACCAGGCATCCGGCTGCACCAGGCATCCAGCACCACCAGGTACCCGACAGCACCAGGCACCCGGCACCCAGCACCACAAGGCACCTGGCAGCAACAGGCACCAGGCAGCACCAGGCACCCAGCACCACTAGGCACCCAGCACTATCAGGCACCTGGCACCAGCAGGCACCCGGCTGCACCAGGCATCCAGCACCACCAGGCACCTGGCACCCAGCACCACCAGACATCTAGCAGCACCAGTCTCCCAGCAGCAACTGGCTTTGACAAATGACTTTGATTAATGACTTTGACTTATCAGAAAGAGGTTTTCTGATGTCTGACTTTGAGAAATGACCATGTCCTAAAATGAACACCGTACCTCATGCAACCTGCGATCCTCCCAAGATCTCCTTCTCATCTCCCCTCTCATTACCTCCTCTCACAACCGCGTACAAGACTTCTCCTGTGCATCCGCTATACTCTGGAACTCTCTCCCCCAACACCTCAGACACTCGCCTACCCTGGGAACCTTCAAAAGAACCCTGAAGACCCACCTCTTCCGACAAGCCTACAACCTACAATGAGACCTAGTCCACCGCACCGTCTCACTATCGGCACAACCCCCTCCTACTGTATCCCTATCCGTCACTCATAGACTGTGGTCCATCATGGGCAGGGTCCTCTCCTCCTCTACCTGTGTGACTTGATTGTTGATACATATTGTACTTGTCTATGTTTGCCCCTTCAACTTGTAAAGCGCCATGGAATTTAAGGGCGCTATATAAATTAATAATAATAATAATTTGTTCGGGTATTTTTGTTCCATCTCTCACAATTTCAATTATTCAGGCTGAATCTCCTGGGATTGATCCATTATCCCATTATCATCAGCAGCTGGGACAGGATCTCTGGGCTTTCTTTGCTGTGGATGATATCATTGTGTCTTTGTTGGTGATTGTAGATTAATTATTATTTTGTCATCTTGTTTCCATACAGTTCATATTACTCCACTAAAGAGTCTGGTGTGATATTCGAGGAGCAAGAAACAGCATAAGATCTGTAGGGGCAATAACCCTGAGGATCCAGTAGAGGGGAGTCCTGTATGGGGCTCCGGTAGTGATAGCACAGCGGGAAGTGCATAGGTGACAGTCCAGTAGGAGGAGCCAGTACTAATAGTCCAGTAGGAGGAGCCAGTACTAATAGTCCAGTAGGAGGGGCCAGAACAAATAGTTGAGTGGGAGGAGTCAGTACAAATAGTCCAGTAGTGATAGTCCGGGATGGCCACACGGGGGCAGGAGCAGAACACGGACAGGAAATATGCAAAAATAACAGTATAATGAAGTCCAGGAAATCACAGACAGATAATGGACAGGTAGCAGAGTTACTGAACATGACGGACAGATGGCCTGAACAGCAAGGACAGACAGACATCACCGAAGATCCGGGACAGAAAGCGAAGAAAGAGAAGACGGAATACAGATGACTGCAGGAAGGTAACAGATACTGAGGAGTCCAACAGGGAACAGGATGACTGGAGACATCGGCTACATCACACACCAGCACTGCTACATCACACACCATCACTGCTACATCACACACCATCACTGCTACATCATCTGTCCATGATTTCACTGCAACTAGCATATTGACAGTGAAACTGCTAGCAAAATTGCTGCGTGTGACGGTACCTTAAGAGACAGAATCTAAAAAGATTCAGAAAATCACTCTGTATGATGTTTCCATAATTAACTTGCTTTTTTTTGCATGAAATAAGTATTTGATACAATCGAAAAACAGAACTTGATATTTGATACAGAAACCTTTCTTTGCAGTTACAGAGGTCGGATGTTTCCTGTAGTTCTTGTTTGCACACACTGCAGGAGGGATTTTGGCCCACTCCTCCACACAGATCTTCTCCATATCTTCCAGGTTAAGGGCTGCATTGAGTTTCAGCTCCCTCCAAAGATTTTCTATTGTGTTCAGATCTAGAGACTGACTACCACTCCAGGACCCTGAAATGCTTCTTACAAGGCCACTCCTTAGTTGCTCTGGCTGTGTGTATTGAGTCATTGTCATGCTGGAAGACTCAGCCACGACTCATCTCTCATCTTCAATCCTCTTATTGGTAATACATGGCCCCATGCATCCTCCCTTCAATACGGTGCAGTCATCCTGTCCCCTTTGCAGAAACATCACCCCAAAGTGTGTACAAACTTGACACTTACTTCAGGGCAGCTGGGCACCGGCGAGTAGACACAGAGTTCTCCTCTCCCTGCCCAGTGAGTTGCTGCCATTCTCTGGATGAATGTCCCCCCAAAGTATGATGTTTCCACACCCATGCTTCACAGTTGGGAGGGTGTTCTTTGGGTTGTCCTTATTCAGCTTCTACCTCCAAACACACAGGTGGAGTTGATACCAAAAAGTTCTATTTTGGTCTCACTTTCTTTCATGCCTCCACGGACCACATGACCCTCTGCTATACCTCCTCTGACCACATGACCTTCTCCTCTGCCTCCTCTGACCACATGACCTTCTCCCATGCCTCCTCTGACCATGTGACCTTCTCCCATGCCTCCTCTGACCACATGATCTTCTCCTATACCTCCTCGAACCACATGACCCTCTCCTATACCTCCTCTGACCACATGACCCTCTCCCAGGCCTCCTCGGACCACAAGACCTTCTCCCATGCCTCCTCGGACCACATGACCCTCTCCTATACCTCCTCGGACCACAGGACCTTCTCCCAGGCCTCCTTTGACCACATGATCTTCTCCTATACCTCCTCGAACCACATGACCTTCTCCCATGCCTCCTCTGACCACATGACCTTCTCCTATACCTCCTCGAACCACATGACCTTCTCCCATGCCTCCTCTGACCACATGACCTTCTCCCATGCCTCCTCTGACCACATGACCTTCTCCCATGCCTCCTCTGACCACATGACCCTCTCCTATACCTCCTCGGACCACAGGACCTTCTCCTATACCTCCTCGGACCACATGACCTTCTCCCATGCCTCCTCTGACCACATGACCTTCTCCCATGCCTCCTCTGACCACATGACCTTCTCCCATGCCTCCTCTGACCACATGACCTTCTCCCATGCCTCCTCTGACCACATGACCTTCTCCCATGCCTCCTCTGACCACATGACCTTCTCCCATGCCTCCTCTGACCACATGACCTTCTCCCATGCCTCCTCTGACCACATGACCTTCTCCCATGCCTCCTCTGACCACATGACCTTCTCCCATGCCTCCTCTGACCACATGACCTTCTCCCATGCCTCCTCTGACCACATGACCCTCTCCTATACCTCCTCGGACCACAGGACCCTCTCCTATACCTCCTCGGACCACAGGACCTTCTCCTATACCTCCTCTGACCACATGACCTTCTCCTATACCTCCTCGAACCACATGACCTTCTCCCATGCCTCCTCTGACCACATGACCTTCTCCCATGCCTCCTCTGACCACATGACCTTCTCCCATGCCTCCTCTGACCACATGACCCTCTCCTATACCTCCTCGGACCACAGGACCTTCTCCTATACCTCCTCGGACCACATGACCCTCTCCTATACCTCCTCGGACCACAGGACCTTCTCCTATACCTCCTCGGACCACATGACCTTCTCCTTTACCTCCTCGGACCACAGGACCTTCTCCCATGCCTCCTCTGACCACATAACCTTCTCCCATGCCTCCTCTGACCACAAGACCTTCTCCAGTGCCTCCTCTGACCACATGACCTTCTCCAGTGCCTCCTCTGACCACATGACCTTCTCCAGTGCCTCCTCTGACCACATGACCTTCTCCCATGCCTCCTCTGACCACATGAAAGGAAAAAACAAAAGGTTGCGCCACGCTGATCCCACACATAGAATAAGGGTTAATCAAGGATACACTCACCTGGCACTGTTGTGCACCGCACAACAGGGAAAGGAATACAAGGTGAGTGTAAAATCGGTCAGTTGTTCTTGAGGCGGCCTTCCACTTGGCTCCGTGTGATAAGGCTCCGAGGTCAGGGCGACCGTGTCCACCGGGCCTGGACACTTAATCCCACTTGAGAAAGACGTTTGTCGAAACGTGTTGTGGCTGAGGGCTCGCTACACCCACTTTTTAATAAACCTAGAGGTAATTCTCTTAATTTTCAGTTCCCTGGTCTTTTCTAGCGCTCACCTCCATACTATTTTTCCTTCTTATTATTATCCTCTGACCACATGACCTTCTCCTATACCTCCTTGGACCACAAGACCTTCTCCCATGTCTCCTCTCACCACATGACCTTCTTCCATGCCTCCTCTGACCACAAGACCTTCTCCCATACCTAGATAATTCAGATATGTGGAGTTGTGATCAGGGGGACCTTGAATATCCTGCAGTATCTTAACCCATGACTGCTTGGTGTGTTACTAATGGTAATCTATGAGACTGTGGTCCCAGCTCTCTTCCGGTCATTGACCAGGTCCTCCTGTTTTGTTCTGGGCTGATCCCAGACCTTTCTCAGAATCCTCCATACCCTATGAGGAGATATCTTGCATGGAGCCCTAAACCAAGGAAGACTCACATCATCTTGTGTTTCTTCCATTGACTAATAATTGCTCCACCAGTTGTTGCTTCTCACCAAGCTGTTGCCTGTAGTCCTGTAGCCCATCCCAGCCTTGTGCGGGTCTACTATATGGTCCCTGATGTCTTTAGACGGCTCTTTGGTCTTGGCCATGATGGAGCGGTTGGAGTGTGATTGATTTTGTAGGTAGGTGTTATTTATATAGGTAACGAGTTCACACAGGAGCAATTAATACAGGTAATGAGAGCAAAACTCACAGGTCTGAGTGCAGAATTCTTGCTGGTCTGTTGGTGATAAAATACTTTTTTCATTCAATAAAATGCAAATTAAGTTGATAAAAATCCTGCAATGTGATATTCTGGATTTCTTTAGATTCTGTGTCTCACAGGTGAAGTTACCTTCGATACACGTTCCAGACCTCTCCAATCTTTGTGCACAATCATCACAGTATCAGATGCTTCATCTCCCCACTGTAGTTGCTATCAATGCTGCAGATGGATTCACTTCATGATGTTATTAACCCAAGGAGTTAATTGTTTTCTATTAACCACTCGATTTGTGGAATTTTCCAGATCTGAGGTTGGAGATGATCCAGGGATTGCACATGGGACACTTCACCGCTGATCTCCCCTCTCAGTCTGATCACGGCCCGGAGACAGGAGGACGCCTTGGCTATATCTCTCCTGATGAAGGTGATGGGGGTCGGTGTCTCAGCATCTCCCATTACAGAGGTGTCGCCTACCATTGGGGTGGAAAATGCATCCAGGAATGGCTCCACAGTGAAGATCTTCTCCATGGAGTATCACCATGTGCAGATGCCTTTCGAGATCACCCTGGGCATCATGCTGGCCTCATTCACTAAGATTGGTAAGAGCTGACAGCGCCTTTTATTCACCAGAAATGGTGCCCATAGACATCCTGAGGGGCAGGGAAGATGGCACTCAGGGGTGGACATATGATAGGGGCAGCCGCACAGGGACCCAAGAGGTAAGGGGGCCCATTTCCACCTCCAAAGCAGGTGAGCTTGTGCAATATAATGAGCTATTGAACTATAAAAGGGACCATTTACTACTCTTTTTCGTCTGTGTCCACCAGTGATGTACACCAGGGGTGTAACTACAACAGGTGCAGGGGTTGCAATCTAGGGGCCCCAAAACTCCCTTTGGCCTATAGAAAAAGACTAATTCTACTAACGATTTGCAATATTTGGGGGCCCCGTTGGAGCTTTTGCATGAGCTTCAAGTTACACCACTGGTGACCGCACATTGCTGGGACATGTGACTGTAGTATCACAGATCTCTGCTTGCTGTCACTGAATTCTCCAGTCTGTTATATTCCATTCTTATTTGTAAGATCTCTGCTTTCTTTGGTGAATGAGAATGTCCCTTGTTTACAACCAGCGAGTGATGATATCCTATGTAGATCTAATCTGTATCACAGCTGAAGGTTTGTTATGATGTGTCGGAGAGGAGAATCCTGAGTGTAGGGGTGGATACAGTCAGAGGAGGCCTCTGGTCTATAAACCTCTATGGGCCCACAGATGCCCTAGAGTTCATCAGAATGCAGCCGGTTATATGTCTGGGACAGAAGCTGGTCACTCATTTGGAGGTGGATGTGGCCCCCTTACCTCTATGGCTCCTGTGCCGATACAGAGGTCGCCCCAATAATATGTCTGCCCCTGCCTGTGTGGGGTGACCCAGCCAAATCTCTCTCCTGCCCTGTACTTACCTGCACTTATACATTGTAACAAAACCTCAGCTAATGACACTGATACATTCTAACAACACCTCAGCTAATGGACGGGATACAATGTAACAAATTGAACGCTAATGGATGGGATACATTGTATCATCCCTATAACCATCAATACTGATACATTGTAACAACCTCTCAGCTAATGACACTGGTACATTTCTAACAAGTCAGCTAACTGCACTGATACATTGCAGCAACGCAGCAGCTAACAGCATTGGTTCAGTATATTATTACAACACCTCATCTAATTACACTGATACATTGTAACAACACGGCAGCTAATGGACAGGTTTCATTGAATCATCCCAATAGCCATCAACCCTGCAGCTAACTGCAGTGATACATTGTTACAACACCTCAGCTAACTATACTGATACATTGTAACAGCACGGCATACATTGTATGATCCCTATAAACATCAACACTGAAACACTGTAGCAACCCATAGCCAACACTGATACATTGTAACAACTTCTGCAGGCAACAACACTGATACATTGTAACAACCACTGCAGGAAACAACACTGATACATTGTAACAACCACTGCAGGAAACAACACTGATACATTGTAACAACCACTGCAGGAAACAACACTGATACATTGTAACAACCACTGCAGGAAACAACACTGATACATTATAACAACTTCTGCAGGCAACAACACTGATACAATGTAACAACCACTGCAGGAAACAACACTGATACAATGGAACAACCACTGCAGGAAACAACACTGATACATTGTAACAGCCCCTCAGCTAAGTGCACTGATACAATGTAACAGCCCCTCAGCTAAGTGCACTGATACAATGTAACAGCCCCTCAGCTAAGTGCACTGATACAATGTAACAGCCCCTCAGCTAAGTGCACTGATACAATGTAACAGCCCCTCAGCTAAGTGCACTGATACAATGTAACAGCCCCTCAGCTAATTGCACTGATACAATGTAACAGCCCCTCAGCTAAGTGCACTGATACAATATAACAGCCCCTCAGCTAAGTGCACTGATACAATGTAATAAACCTTCAGCTGCCCCCATAGTAACTGAGTTCCCTCCTATTTCTGCAGGTTTCCATTTTTCCCCCAGAGTCCGCACCGTGGTCCCGGAGAGCTGCGTCCTCATCATTTTGGGCCTCATTATGGGGGGGATCATTAACATTACGAATAACAAGGCCCCAGTGATGAATAGCGACGTCTTCTTCCTCTACCTCCTGCCCCCCATCGTCCTGGACGCGGGTTATTTTCTTCCTTTTCGGCCTTTCTTTGAGAACCTGGGCCCCATCCTGTGGTACGCCGTCCTGGGGACCCTCTGGAACGTCTTCGGCATCGGACTGTCCCTTTATGGGATTTGCCAGGTGGAGGTGTTTGGACTGACGAACGTCTCTCTGATGCACAACCTGTGGTTCGGGAGTCTGATCGCCGCCGTGGATCCGGTCGCTGTTCTGTCCGTGTTTGAGGAGATTCACGTGAATGAGAAACTTTATATCTTGGTATTTGGAGAATCTCTGCTCAATGACGCTGTCACTGTGGTGAGTTTATGGTGCAAATCAGGGGTCCAGGATGGGGTCTCCAGCTATTTATTATTGCCATGATACATCTAGAATATAAAATACAGCAACATTGTGATTAAAGGGACTCTGTCAGGTCATTTTTCAGTGTGATACTAATATAACCCCTGAATAGTTCCTGGGCAGACCTTTCAGAACATGTAAAAATCATTACTGTACCTTTTGTAGTTCTCTTGCTATAAGCATCTTCACACCCAGCAGGCATCTGTAAAAGTAATTGAGCGGACTAGTGAAAACTCTGAGTATGCAAATGTTATTTAAATAACCACAAATATCCAAGCTGGTGTTCTGTCCCTCCCCTGTGCTGAAGTCAGTCACTGAACATCTCAGGTTTCTGCAGGCTGCTTCGAAGGGGGAAGGATTGAGAGGGGGGAGGTGTTTTGTGCTACAACTCTTGTAGTAACATCACTAGTCTGTGCTACCTGTAAAAGATGTCTGTTTTCCTGCAGACATGTAATGTGTGTATCTGCAGATCAAATGTTCATATAAACACATAGAAATATCTCAGAGCACACACTACACACATGCCTCAGATACACACAATGAAGATGTCAGTGCTGCATCTGCTAAGAGCACACACCTCCTCCCCCCTCCTTTCTCCTCTGTCTGAAATGAGTCACACAACATAGAGAACAGGGCACTGCAGTGTAGTGATCTATGAATATTCATTCCTTGGGGAGTGGGCAGCAGAGAGCTCACTGTGATTTAAATGACTCACACAACATAGAGAACAGGGCAGTGCAGTGTAGTGCTGTATGAATGTTCATTCCTTGGGGAGTGGGCAGCAGAGAGCTCACTGTGATTGACAGATGGAATTAATCTTTTATTTTGAAGTTTACACAGGATAGGAGGGAAGAATAAATAATTGAAATACATGAATAGAGAGAGCTTACAGTTACATATGGATTTTTGACCTGACAGACTCCCATTAAGTTTGAAGTCAAATCATCTCCCATTTTATGTAGACCAATGTGTTTATAAAGTGTTCTGTGTTCTCTGATCCTGCCAGATGGGAGAAAAATGTATGAGTGCAGAATCAGGGGGAAAACATGGAAACACATAGGCTCGCAGAGGGGCTGTATAGCTGAATATAGGTGCATACAGTGGGGAAATTAAGTATTTGATACATTGCCGATTTTGCAAGTTTGCCCTCCATCAATCATCACACTCCAAACTCTCCACCATGGCCGTGCTCCATAGAGCCGTCTAAGGACACCAGGGACAAGACTGTGGACCTGCACCAGGCTGGGATGGGCGACAGGACAATAGGCAGCAGCTTGGTGAGAAGGAACACTACAAGGACATAACTTCAAAATGCTTTCCAAAAAACAGCCAAACCATCTCATATCCATTGCACCTAGGAGGTCCCAGTGATAATATAAGGATAAAATAAGGATAATACCGATGCAGCAATCACTCTCAACCTGCCACAACATAGGGGAGGTGATTGGTTGTATTTAATATGCACACAGATGAGGTTTCCATAGGGCCTCAGTCACACGGGCACGGGTGATGCAGAATGTCTCTATGTAGCCTATTAATTACACCCATACTATTAGACCAGGTGGGCTGCCCAGCACTATGTACATGCATCATATAGGACAGAGGCCCCAAAGGGCCCCGCTGCATCCTGCATAAGGATAAAAAAGTGGGAAAGATATGAATGATAATGTGAGATATTGGTGGATATTTTGGCCAAAACATACAAGCTCGTAACCCACGTCAAGGGTCCTCATGCCTATGAGTCCCTAAACACTATATTCAGTGTTATTATTATTATTTGCTCCTGTTTGAACTAGTTACCTGTATAAAAGACACCTGTCCACACACTCAATTATGACTCACAATATTGCCCAGCGACAGCCCTGAAACCTGAAGGATCTAGAGAAGATCGGTATGGAGGAGTGGGCCAAAATCCCTGCTACAATGTGTGCAAACTTGATTAAGAACTAAAGCAAACGTTTGACCTCTGCAATTGTAAACAAAGGTTTCTGTACCAAGTATTAAGTTCTGTTTTTCTATTGTATCAAATACTTTTTTCATGCAATAAAATGCAAATTAAGTATGCAACAATCATACAATGGAATTTTCTGGATATTTTTATATTTAGATTCTGTCTCTCACAGGTGAGGTTACCTACGATAAAGATTACAGATCTCCCCATTTCCCAGTAGGTGGGAAAACTTGCAAAATCAGCAGAATATCAAATAGTTATTTTGTCCACTGTAGAAGCAATAAATGACGTGGAGACGCTGTATAAGAATGGATCTGAACCTTAGTAATGGAGATCGTGTCTTGATTTCTCCACTTCTCCAGATCTTTGCTTCTGTCAATAAGAACTTCCTTGTGTTTATCCAGAAGTTGAGAGTATAACGCCGATGTGTCGGAGCAGGATGGGGCTGAGCACCGGGATGTCAGGACAGAGCAGGGGTTTGTGCTGATCCTTGTTGGCTTCACACTGATACATTGTAACAAACCCCCCAACAAGATCAATATTTACACCACATTGTAGAGATACATTGTTTCTTGTCAGGTGATGGTGATGCCGCTTGTGAGGTTTTCTGAAGGCTTTTATGGATAATCTCCAGCTCTCAAGAAATGTTCCCACTAATATCTTTTTCTCGGAAGCCGCTGATCATCGCCGTGTTAGGGCCCTTTCACATCTGCGTTTTTCGTAATTCGCGGCAGATGCGGTGAAAAAACCGCATCTGCCGCGTTTGCCGCATAACCGTTCCACTTGCGGCACGGTTGCGGTTTTTTCCATAGGAAGTATAGGGGGACTTGCGGCAGATGCGGCAAGTGCGGTATTGCACTTGCGGCAGGTGCGGCAGCGAAAAAAAACGCGGTCAGCCGCGGTTTTTTTCTCTGCCGCACCTGCCGCAAGTGCAATACCGCACTTGCCGCATCTGCCGCAAGTCCCCCTATACTTCCTATGGAAAAAACCGCAACCGTGCCGCAAGTGGAACGGTTATGCGGCAAACGCGGCAGATGCGGTTTTTTCACCGCATCTGCCGCGAATTACGAAAAACGCTGATGTGAAAGGGCCCTTACATTATTGCGAATTATCTGATCCCAGAATAGGGCATATATAGACATCTGGGCGCTGTATATATAGACACTGTATATATGGGCACTGTATATATGGACACTGTATGTATGGACACTGTTTATATGGTCACTGTATATATGGACACTGTATATCTGGACACTGTATATGTGGACACTGTATATATGGACACTGTATATCTGGGCACTGTATATCTGAGCACTGTATATATGGACACTGTATATATGGGCACTGTATATATGGACACTGTATATCTGGGCACTGTATATCTGAGCACTGTATATATGGACACTGTATATCTGGGTGCTGTATATGTGGACACTGTATATCTGGACACGGTATATCTGAGCACTGTATATATAGACACTGTATATATGGGCACTGTATATATGGACACTGTATGTATGGACACTGTTTATATGGTCACTGTATATATGGACACTGTATATCTGGACACTGTATATGTGGACACTGTATATATGGACACTGTATATCTGGGCGCTGTATATATGGACACTGTATATATGGGCACTGTATATATGGACACTGTATATCTGGGCACTGTATATCTGAGCACTGTATATATGGACACTGTATATCTGGGCGCTGTATATGTGGACACTGTATATCTGGACACGGTATATCTGAGCACTGTATATGTGGACACTGTATATCTGGGCACTGTATATCTGAGCACTGTATATCTGGGCACTGTATATCTGAGCACTGTATATATGGACACTGTATATCTGGGCACTGTATATGTGGACACTGTATATGTGGACACTGTATATATGGACACTGTATATGTGGACACTGTATATCTGGGCACTGTATATCTGAGCACTGTATATATGGACACTGTATATCTGGGCACTGTATATGTGGACACTGTATATGTGGACACTGTATATATGGACACTGTATATGTGGACACTGTATATCTGGGCACTGTATATCTGAGCACTGTATATGTGGACACTGTATATCTGGGCACTGTATATCTGGGCACTGTATATCTGAGCACTGTATATATGGACACTGTATATGTGGACACTGTATATGTGGACACTGTATATATGGACACTGTATATCTGGACACTGTATATATGGACACTGTATATCTGGGCACTGTATATGTGGACACTGTATATGTGGACACTGTATATCTGAGCACTGTATATGTGGACACTGTATATGTGGACACTGTATATGTGGACACTGTATATATGGTCTCTATGGCTTGTTTGAAGCTCCCTGACCGGTGAATCGCTAGGCCCAGGTAGGTATATTTATCTGTTCCTGTGAGGTCGCAGTTGTTGAGGACACATGGCAGGTGCTGGTCTGATCTTCTCCTCTGGAACACCATGATGTTGGTTTTCTTTAGATACACCTGTAGGGCCCAGGTGGAGCTGAATTTCTCTTAGATTTTCAGGTTATCTTGGAGGCCTTTCTCGGTTGGTGACAGCAGCAGGTCATCTGCATACAGCAGGAATTTTACCTGAGTGTCATGGAGGGTGAGACCTGGTGTGGTGGAGGATTCCAGGGCGGTAGCCGCTCATTGAGGTCATGGAGGGTGAGACCTGGTGCGGTGGAGGATTCCAGGGCGGTAGCCGCTCATTGAGGTCATGGAGGGTGAGACCTGGTGCGGTGGAGGATACCGGAGCGGTAGCCGCTCATTGATGTCATGGAGGGTGAGACCTGGTGCGGTGGAGGATACCGGAGCGGTAGCCGCTCATTGATGTCATGGAGGGTGAGACCTGGTGCGGTGGAGGATACCGGAGCGGTAGCCGCTTGTTGATATAGATATTAAAGAGCGTTGGACTTGGGCTGCAGCCTTGTCTGACTCCGCGGCTCTGCTGGAAGTAATCATTCTTTTACCATTCACACTCACGCTGCAGAGGTTCTCGGTGTAGAAGCTTTTGATGACATCATAGGTCTTTCTGTATATATGGACACTGTATATCTAAGCACTGTATATACGGACACTGCATATATAGACA